>CM053580.1:278571773-278642351 GCA_028627135.1 Pseudochirops cupreus | reverse complement strand
TAACATTTAACAATTTGAGGTTAGCAAAGTACTTTTAAAAATATGATCTCATTTGATCCTCACAACAACCCTGGGAGGTTGATGCTATTATTATCCCCATTTTACAGATGAGGAAACTGAGGCAGATAGGAGTTAAGTGACTTTCCCAGGGCCACACAGTTAGGGAGTGTTTTGGGTCATATTTGAACTTGGTTATTTCTGTCTAGTGCTCTATCCACTGTATGAAATTGCCTCTGCTAACCAATTGTACAATTTCTGGTACATTCTAACAAGCTAGAAAAGTTTGAATATGGGTATAGTGGGGGAATTGTATGTTTCTCACACAAAATATATATTGACCTTTGACATTCTAGGAGTGAAGCTGGGGGTTTGGCAGGGGGAAAGTCTGTTATAGATGTTTGTGAAGTGTGGTAGACAGTCAGGACTGTCAGATATGACAGAAAGGGTGCAATATAAATTAGCAAAGGTGCCACTCAGCATGGTTGCTTGATTTGCTTGGGCTTCTCAATGACAGGCCTAGAGAAAAACCTGAGAGGCGCTGTCCAAGGTAGTGAGTTTTATCAAGGGAGGGACCTTGGAACAAAAAGACAAAGATGTGAGGTTATGGTCAAAAGAAGGGGACAATACATTGCTGAAATGGCAACCATTGGATCTAGACTGTGTAGCGAAGTGAAGCCAGAAAAGTGATGACGGAAAGAGTGAAGAAACTGAGGGTCACTATGGGGAGGGGGCAGAGAGAAGCAAGCACAAGAGTAGTAAGGTCAGAGAGAAGAAAGGACTGAATGTTGTAGTCAAAGAGATGAATCCTAGACATAGTTGAGGGATGGTGAGACCTAAGGTGTGACTACCCATCACTGATGAATTCTAGTTATCAGTCACGGAAGTCAAGCAAGTTAATAATTGAGAGACCAGGTGTCATAGAGGGAGCATAGCATGATGAAAAGAAGAGCTGGGCCTGGGTTCAAGTCCCAGCTCTTACACTTGTTAGCTATATAATTTTTACCATATCACTTAGCTTCTTTTTTTAACTTTTTTTTTGAGGGGGGAAGGCAAGGCAATTGGAGTTAAGTGATTTACCCAAGGTCACACAGCTAGTTAAGTGTCTGAGGCTGGATTTGAACTCAGGTCCTCCTGATTCCAGGGCCAGTGCTCTATTCACGGTACCACCTAGCTGCCCCTATCACTTAGCTTCTTAGAGACTGTTTCCTCATCTGTAAAATGGGGACAGTTATAACTGGGCTACATACTTCACAAGGTTACCATGAACTCTATGCTTTGTCAACCTGAGGTGCTAGTTTTACAAAAATTGGGGCAGCTTGGTGGCACAGTGGATATAGAGCATGGCCCTGGAGTCCAAAGGAGCTGAGTTCAAATCTGGCCTCAGTCATTTACTAGCCATATTACCCTGGGCAAGTCACTTAACCCTGTTTTCCTCAGTTTCCTCATCTATAAAAGGAGCTGGAAAAGGAAATGGCAAACCACTCCATTATGCTTGCCAAGGCAACCCCAAATGGGGTTATAAAGGTCAGACATGACTAAAAATGACTGAATACCAATAGTTTTGTTGTTTTTTTTTTTTTTTACCACAAGCAACATCAACTTGGATATTGACAGGTTTAGAGAATAGAAGAAAAGCTCAAATCATGTGTTGAGGTCATTGAAGAAGGAAGAAGAGTACACTGGGATCAGTAGATGACAGAAATATGGTGCTATGATGGCATGATGGGAACTTTCAAGGACAAGGGTCTCTTGAGTGATGGAGGCAGAGCAAGAGTCTAGAAGTGACAGTTTTGAGGCAAAAGACAACCTGATCCTATATGTTAGCAGGCATGAGAGCAGCTACCCAACTAGAGAGCATGGCAAAGGATGGAATATCTTCAGTAAACAACCTAAAGTTTAAAGGCATGTTAGAGGAAGAGATGGAGGATGATGAGTGTTGGGGAAACAGCTGATATTATCCCAGGGAAGTCTCAAAGCCTGTACAAACAGTCCCCATCAGTCAGCAGAACACACTTCAACTTAGTGTCATTATCTAACTTCAGGCTGATGGCTTGCATTAATCTCATGACTGCCCCATTTGCAAAGTAGCCAGATACCACTGCAGTGATTAAAAACTACCATCTTTCATGCTTAGACTCAGGAACTAAGATTTGCTGCTGAGTGTGAAGGAAAGAATGTAATTTGATGTAATAGATAATGTATCGGACTTGGAATAAGGAAGATTTAGATTCAAATCCTACTTCTGACACCTAGAGCTATGTAAATATGGCCAAATCATTTAGCCTCTCTGAGCCTTGGATTCTTTATCTGTCAAATGGGGGTGATAATACCCATCCTATCCACCTCATTGGGCAATTGTAAAATTCAAAATAACAGATGTAAAGTGCTTTTCAATCCACCACCTAAATGTCAGCTACCTCTTCTAGTCTTGGTTGCCTGGTTGTTGGAGACTACATGTACTCTAGGGAAAGAAGCTCCTGACTGCAATTCAGGATTCTAAGTTTCTAGTCCTGAATGTGCTCCTTAGTCTCTGTATGTCCTAACCAGATAGATTATAAGTTCCCCTAAATAGAACTGCTTCCAGGGGGCAGCTAGATGGCACAGCAAATAGAGCACCCACCCTGGAATCAGGAGGACCTGAGTTCAAATCCAGCCTCAGACACATAACACAAAAAACTAGCCTTGTGACCTTGGGGAAGTCACTTAACTCCAATTGCCCTACCTTCACCTCTCCCAAAATAAAAAAGAAAGAACTGCTTCATCCATCTTTGTTTGCCCTACACCACCTAGCACATTGCCTTCCACACAGGAGGCACTGAAGAAATATTTTTTAAAAGAATATAAAATTTTTAACCTCTGAGCCTCAGTTTCCTCATCTGTAAAAGGAAAGTGGTAGCTTATTTGACTTGTAAAATCAAGATGAGGGCCCTTAATTGATCTTTCTAGCCCTAAATGAGTGGTTCTATAATCCTATGACTCAACATTCCTGGTTCCTTCTCTCAATTACTAAAATCTTTTGTTGCTGAATCCTTACCCACTGACCTCCCATAGGAACTCTGGCTCTGCTCCAGATCTGGGCTGTGGCTGCTATCTGCTTACACTGTAGTCTCCTATTTTGCTGCAGCAGATTTGGCCAGAAACGGGCGAGAAGAAGACAAAGAAACTCAGATAAGGAGACAGGCCCACCAGAGAATCAGGAAAGGGGTCAGAGCTCCAAATCAGTCCCCCAGAAGTAAGAGTTGCAGTAGTCACAAGGGTATTAAAATGAGCCAAGAGTTTGTTGCCTGGAAAGAGCAGAATTCAGGGAATCTCACGTTAATTGTTCTCAATATTACATTAAGACCAAGTTCTGGAAACAAGATGTCAGCTAAGATGGAAAGGACAACTAAGCATCAAGGGTCAAGAACAGCAAGGATCCAAAATTCAGGTAGGTCAAGATATACAATTATAGGGTCATAGAACTTAGAATACATAGGTAATCCAACCTTAAAGATGTAACTAAGATGCAAACTGAGGCCCAGAAGGGTTAAAGTGACTTGCCCAATGTCACACAACACATAAGTGGCAGATCTGGGATTTGAACTTAAGTCATAAGTGCTCTTTGTCCTTGTACATCATTGTCTATATCAGACTACCAATCAGAAGCACAGAAGCAAGTGTGAGCCTGAGTCAGGAACGTGCTGCAGTGGCAGGAGTTCTGAGTTTGGAAAAAAAGACACCCAGTTCAGAACCTGTTATGATCTGACTTCTCTGGGACTCAGTTTCCTCATCTGAAAAAATAGAGGACTGGATCAGATGGACTATGTGGCCCTACCTGCTGTCCCCCATGCTTAAAATTCTCTCCCTTTTCATTTCCATCTCCTGGTTCCCCAGGCTTCCTTTAAGACCAGCAAAAAGCCTACCTTCTATAGCAAACTTTTGCCTATCCTCCTTAATGTGCATGCCTTCCTTCTGAGATTATTTCCAATTTATCATAAATATTCCTATCTATCTAGCTATCTATCTGTCTGTCTATCTATCTACCTGTCATCTATCTATCCATCATCCATCTATCTATCTATCTATCTGTCTGTCTGTCTATCATCTATCTATCCCTCTATCTAAATCTTGTTTATACATAGCTATTTGCATGTTCTCTTCCTCCTTAGACTGGGAGCACCTGAGAGAGGGGAGTAAGGTTGGTTTTTGTTTGCTTGTTTGTTTTGCCTTTCTTTGTATCCCCAGCACTTACCACAGTGCCTAGTACATAGTTGGTGCTTAATAAATGCTTGTTGATTTGACTTGACTATTCAGTTCTGAATTCTAAGACCTTAAGACCTCAAGTTTGCCCTAAAGATTCTTTCCTATTTCCTGCAAGGGGTGTGTTGTAGCTCTAATTTGGTGAGGAGCCCTGGAGTCCTCTAGTAAAGTGATTAAAACCATTTGGAGAAAAAGAAGACTGTAGCTAGAATTGTAATACAATCTTGGCTAGGGAATAAGTAGGAGATCTGAGGTTACAGAAAGGTTCTCATATGCTGGAATGATCTTCCTGAGGGCAATAAAGCCAAGGAACATCTGACCTCAGTGGTGAGTTAGTTGTCTATACATATTGTTTAAGACTGCCTAATCAGCCAAAATAATGAAACTTTAATCAGAGTCTGGATTCTGGTTCTAAGGAGAATTCCTAAGCAGTCAAGTCAAATTCTCCAGTTACAACCTTAGATAACCTTGAAAATATAATACCCAGAGTGCTTGGACTGCTATAGTCTCCCCTTGGTAAGACCACCTTTGGAATATGGTATTCAGTTCCAGATATCACAACTCAGGAAGGGCATCATTAAGCAAGAAACCTACTAAAGGAAGAAAACCAAGGTGTCAAAAGATCATCCCATATAAACACTGGTTGAAAGAACTGGGAAGGCTTATCCTGGAGAAGAGAAGATTTAGGAGAGGACCTGGATTGCTGCTATCCTGTGGAAGTGGACTAGGCTTGTGTAACATGGCTACTGAATACAGAACTAAAAGGAATTCAAGAAAACTGAAGAGATGGACTCCAGTTCTATGTAAAGTCAAATGTCCTGACAATTGGATCCCAAAGTAGAACGGGCAGCCTCTGGAGGTAATTCCCTCCTATTGAAGGTCTTCAGACAAAAGCTGGAGAGCAATGTGTGGGAGGTGTTGTTGAAGGGATTCTTGCTCAGTTATGTAGGTCCATTCCAACTCTGAGATTCTGAGATTCTGTGATTCTGCCCACACAAACTGAGAACATGTAGCATCATCAGTCGTGCAAAGAATAATATGTTTGTTCCATCCAATGCCTGAACCTTTCAAGGAATCCCCATGGGTCTTTCCCACTGCCCCCTCCATGTGACCAGACAATCCAACAGATATTTCAACACTACATTGTTGCCCCCATAATCATTTCATTTGCAGTTGAGAAAAACCATCATCCTATTTGTCATACATCCTCTGTCCGTGGCTGGTCCTTTCGACAGAGCACAACAAGCAAAAGTTGTCAAATGTTCCCCATTTCTGTAACCTCCTCCTCCCCCACAACTCCCCAAAAAGAGGTGAAAAAAATCAATTTCAATCAGCGCAGAGTGTAATATTATCAAATGTCAGCCGCCGAGGTCATGCGCTTTGAAAATTATCTTTGACAGCTTCTAGTCGACTTAATTAAGTGCTCCCAAAAAGGAAAAAAAAAAAGAGGCAAAAAAATATCTTGATTGCTAGCTACTGTTTCTTTGTGCTTCAGAGGTTCTATTGACAGCTCAGAGCAAGATTGCCTTGGGGGGCTTATTGATAGATTCTCGCCTGATATTGGAATGATTCTTGGGCAGATAAATCACATTTAGATTTGTTGGTAATTGAGGAGAATTGATTGGAGCAAGAGGGAAGCCCCCAGAGGGAGGTCTCCCTGTCCTCTTTGCAGAAAACTCAGGGGAAAGGTGAGGAGTGGAGCGGGGAGAAGGGGGAGGAGGTGTCATCAGGAAGAAGAATGTTTGTGGCACCTAATTATTTACATGATCTAGTCTTGCTTCCTCTTCCCCTTCCCCCTTTCCTTTACCACCTACCCTCAGCCTAGTCCGCATCTCAGTGATGACTGGAGAAAATGACTTATGGGCAAAATGAGGCGACATATGAAGAGAGTGAGGGTTTTTCCTCCTAGAAGCTCAGTTGCCACTTGAGGTGAAGAGCAGGGAAGCTGTTCAAGACTTGTGGTTGTCTCTCATATGCTCCATTCCCTACTTTTCAAGCTTCAATTAACCGAGACACAAATTGAGCACCACTACTGGTTTGGGGAAAATATTTATTGGGAGGTGTGTTTGAATGTCTGTTGAAAAGCATCTATTGCATTAAAACAAAATACATCGATGTTTTTTTCTTTAATTGACCCTGTAGTTTGTTAATTTCTCAGAGAGCATTCTTGTGAGAGTTCATTGACCAGTATAATGATCGTAAAGATTCCCTTGGAATCAGAGAATATTGTTTTACCTACAGACCTGGCAGCCCTCAGCATACCTTCCCAACCTATATCATCTGGACTGGCAACCAAGAGAAATAGAATGAGGGAAAGATAATGGGGTATTCTACTGGTAATGATGGTAAAAGATGCTAGCAGCCAGGGTGGAGGAGTAGGGGAAGTGTGAGGGCAGTGAGCAAAGGAGGGACAAAGAGCCAGCAAGTTGGGGGTTGGAGTGGGGAGGTGCAGTGGCAACCACACTGGCATACCTAGGATGGCTGTTCACATGTGTTCTTGGATCTGCTTTACTAGGAAAGATAGTTGTTTAAGGGGTCAACAATCTTTTTTAATTACATTCACTAGTTAAGGGGAAAGTTCAGCACCCTGAACTTCAGAGAAAATACAAGCAGAGAAATAAAGACTAACAGATAGGACTCTGACTGCCTGCATCAACCATACACTTTATATATATATCCCTGGATCAAGAGAGCCTTTACATCTGAGCAGGTGGGGAGCTCTGAGCATACGACCACTCAGAATCTTGATCAGGGAATCACAAGATCCTTCTCATAAGTGAGCCCCCAAAGCAAAATACCAACTCAGACTATTTGTACGTATGCCTGCATGTATGTGTATATACACATATATGTAAATATATATGTATGTGTATATATACACACATGCACATACACAGACACACATATACACTTCTCAGAGCCATAAGGCATCACAACCTTCCTGACTCAGTGCCTAATTAGAAATTAGCAAAAGGTGTGAAAGCCTTCCTACAAGCAAGCCTCCCCTAAGCAAGGTTCACTTAATGGACTCCATTAATGGGTGGGGAAGATCTTAAATACCATTAACATTACTGGAGGGTCTTGAAGGAAGACATCAGAGAGAGAGATGGAAGATACCAGAAAGGTCCTTCCTAAGTCTTGCTCACTGTATATCAGTGAACAGGAAGAGTCCTTCCTCAGTCCATTCCTCTACACTCCTGAGGTGGAAGTAGAAAATGGAAGGTGAACCTGGAGCAGATAGGGGGAGGGGAAAGAGATGGTAAAGAAAAGGACAGCCTATATGACCCTTTCCCCACCCCTATTTCCCTTGGTCCCTTCGTTTTCTACAGTTCCTAACTCATTCATTCTTCCTCACAAATGTTAAAACAAAATGAGATTATAAACCCTGTAATAGACTTCATAGGCCAATCACAAATTTTGGGGGGTTTTCCATTATGTGCTGTAGTCCTAAATAATATAGAAACAGTGGCAAAGAGGGGAAAAGGAGACAGAGGATGTTAAAGATAAACATTAGAGTTGGTACTCAATGTGAGATCCTCCTCCAATGACCAGCAAGTGGACATATGACTAGAGGAAAGGAATTGTATAAATCTTGTCCTCACAATAAGTGAAATCAAAGACAAAAATAAGTTGCGGTTAAGCGGAAGGATGGCTCATAGGTTCTGCCTGCAGAGGCTCAGGAAGAAATTGAAGGAGTTGGTTTATCATGTGTCCAAAAATATAAGAAACATCATTTCAAAGGGACATTTGGTCATCTCATACTGTAGTAATCATAAGAAGCATTTGCAAAAATACCACCATGAAGCAAATTGCAACATATGTGCCAACACTTGTTATAGAGAGTAAGAGAAATTATTTGAAGAAGTCAATAAAACCCTTCAAATTAAATCAAGTATCAGTGACTTCAATGCAAATCTGGGTGGAGGGGTAAACAGTGAAAAATAGGATCAAAAACATAATTCAGAAGTAAGAAATGAGAGTAGGACCAATGACTTATAAACGATAGAAAGACCCCCAAATAGATATACCATGAATATTTTCTCTTAGAAGAGCCTTGGGAGGACTGGACATGCAAATCATAAAATAGCATTATACCCCCAAAATGAAACTGATTATATTTTAATGGTTTGCTCATGTATGGGTTCTTTCTGAATCAGCTGTCTGTGTACAGCCAAACCACCAACCTTTTAGAGAGAAAAATAAAAATCAATGCCAAATAAAAGAAAAAATAAAAATGAAAAGATAGATTGCAAGTGCTTGAGACTAAAAACAAATAGGAAATGGATAAAAGAGCAGCCTTTAACAAGGACTAATTCCATCACTTAAGAAATTTTAACTATATTAATCAATTGCTATGCTAAGGATATCAAAAAAAGCCTAGAAACTGCCTGACCAAGTAATCATGTGATTTCTTTGCTATGCTGAGAAATTCATCAGACAAGGTGGGTGCTGATTTAGAGTATAAACTCATTTGTAAGATCTTAAAGAGGAAGTTGGTGGAAGATTATGAACAATGTCATATCATCAAACAGCAAGGAGCAGAAAGAAAAGTAAATTTATATAAATAAAGCTTGGCAAGAGATCCAACTAAGACAAAGTTCTTTTAAGGATGAAATTGGATGGAGGACAACGAGCAGACAAAAAAATGGAAAAGATTTGCTAAGATTTCAGTGGCAATTTCTTTTCTTCCTCAAAGATAGTGGAGTCACAGCATTTATGCTCTAAGATCACAGAACTCAATGTGTTACATGAAGAAGGAGAAAGAGCCCTAAAGAAGACAAAGATGGAGAAAGAAGCTGGACTGTGGCAAATAGAGTAGATTAACATTGGAGGTAACACAATTTTGTTGGCAATGGGAGGTAAATTCTCCAAGCATTTGAAAGATGAAATGGTATCAAGATTAGGAAAAAGTGTTGGACACCTACTGTTACCTACAAAAATATAACTGAGAAAATAGAAATAAAAAGTAAACTATGTACTTATTTTCTCATTCCTACAAAAACTTAATAAGAATTACCTACATATAAACTGAAGCCTTCCTTGATGTTGAAATGAGAAAGGAGTAGGCAAACTTTATTTTTACACACATGCACACATATGTTTAAATGCACACACACACATATATATACTGTTTCATTTTTCCCCAATTACATATTAAAACAATTTTAATTTTTTTCAAGTTTTGAGTTCCAAATTGTATCTTCATCCTTTTCCTTCCCCTTTCCTGACATGGTAAGCAATGTCATATAGGTTAGACATGTGCAATCATGTAAAATATTTCCATTTTAGTCATCTTGTACAAAAAGACTCAATTAAAAAAAAAAGAATGAAAGGGCAAAACAGCATGCTTCTGTCTATATTCTGATAATATTAGTTCTTTCTAACTGACAAACTTTTGGAAACAGTGTTCTATAGCAAACCACATCTTTACAGTTAATCAGAACACTAAAAGAAGCAGAGAATACAATATCCCATCATTTCATATTTTTAGAAAATGAAGAATAAAGAGAAATGAACACTTCTAAACCTCAAATTACAAAAAATTAATAAAAACTATTTTGCATTGGTTAAAAAGTAGTTCAGTGGGACAAATTAGATAAGAAAGAACAGCAACTAAATCAAAGAATCTAGCGTTTAATAAACCATACAATATAAATTGTTCGTGGAAAAAACTTCCTATTTGATAAGAATTGCTGGGAAAATTGGAAAGTGGTTTGGCAGAAATTAGTTTTAGACCAATATCTTATATCACATATAAAAATAAACTGGAAAAAAGGATATATGACATGAATATCAAAGGTCATACAGTGAAAATTGGAAGACAACGTGATCAGGTTTCTTTTTATTCCTATAACTTGAGGTGAGAGTGAGGAAATTCTTGAGAATTCAAGAAATAGAGGTGATCCTAAAAATAGAAGATACCATCTTAATTACATGAAATTGAAAGGCTTTTGCATGATCAAAATTAGGACAATTAGGATAAGAAGGGAAGCAATTGAGTGAGAAAATTTTTTTTGCAACAAATTGATATGTATTCCCCAGTGGATAAGTAGGCAAAAGCATGTAAACAAGCATTTATCAAAAGAATTTCAAACGTATCAAAGATGTAACACAAATCAATATAACTCTAAGTATTTACCTTATACCAAACAATGACAGATGACAAAAGACGGGAAAAGAGAATATTGGAGGAGTTGAAGAAAGATGGGGCTATTAATGCACTGCTGATAGAGTTGTGAATTGTTCTGTTCTTCTGGAAAGTAATTTGGAATTATTTGAAGAAAGTCTCTTCAGCATCCATTCCTTTTTTGCTCTGTTGAGCATAGACATCAAGGAAGACAATGACAAAAAGAAGGGACCCATATAAACTGAAGTATCTATAACAGTACTTTCTGTAATAGCAAAGAATTGGAAACAAGATAAATACCCATCAGCTGGAAATGGCTAAACAAATTGTGGTACAGAGATGAAATAGAACATTTCTGACCAATAATATATAATGAATATGGTGAATATAGCGAAATATGGGAAGACTTATACGCACTGATGAAAAGTGAAGTAAATAGAACCAGAAAAACACAATGGTGACAGTAGTGCAAGTGAAAAGAACAACAAAACAATTGAAACATTGCTGTGAAATTATAGTGACCATTTGGCCCCACAGAAAACACAGGAGAATGTGCCTGTCTCCCTTCTTTGCAAAGGTGGAGGATCACATACCCGATTGGCACAGTGCTAGTTTTGCTGGATGCTTGTCTTTTTCTCTGTTTAATTCTTTGTTATTGGGGATAGCTGCATGGAAATAGTCAAAAGGCTCTATTGTGAAATGTAGGTAATGTAAAAAACAAAACATATTTAAAAGTATCATTTTTGTTTATAATTTGATCCTCTGGAACAAAATATCACCTTAAAGGTTCTTCAACAAGGAAGCCTCCCGTGTACATGTTAACATCATACAAAAGTCTTTGAAAGATGAAACAACAGAAATAACTTTGTTTGATCCTCAGATTATTCATATAAAGTGTGCTATAAAACAGAGTGATAAGGTATTTGACATTCTTATGAAGGATATGCAGTGTAGAGTCCAAATCAAAGAGAGACTTCAGCTTCCTTGTAAGTCATTGTTTTCCTCGTTAGATTGCAAGCTCCTTGAGGGCAGGGTTTGTCTCTTCTTAAGGTCTGGCATATAGCAGGTGTTTGATACATGCTTATGGAATTGAATTGAAAGATTTCCAAGTCCTCTAGATGCTCCTGTTTGTGAATGGCATCGTGCTGAGTGTAGTAAGCCCTGTAACATTGCAGAGCCTCCTAAATGAACTCCATAATAATTCAAAAGTGTCTGACCTAATTGTTGGAGAGCAGGCACACTAAATGCACTGTTGGTATAGCTGCAAATTGGTCCAACCATTCTAGGAAACAACTTGGAACTAGACCCAAAAAGTCATTAAATCCTTTGACCTAGAGATACTACTAGGAAGGATCCATATGTACAAGAATATTTATTGCAGCACTCAAAACAAAGAGCAGGAAACAAAATCAGTGGGGGAAAAGCAATGGTAATACATGAATGGAATGGAATGCTGTCAAACCCTAAGAAAGGACCAATATAACAGATGCAAAGAAACACGGGAAAACCTGAAGTAGTCGATTCAGAGAGGGAATGAGTAGAAACAGGAGAAAAGTTTAAATGATGACCCTGATAATGTAAAAGAAAGAAAAACTGCAAGGTTTCAGAACTCTGCTAGACGTATTGACTAATTGTGGCTTCAGAAAGGCCTGGCACGCTAGGCTCCATGGGGTCGCGAAGAGTCAGGCATAACTGAATGACTGGAAAATAACAACAAACAAGATTTCACTGTATCCTTAGTGTTATTTTCAAGTCTCACCTCTTGGTAAAGAGGTGATGACTAAAGGTGTAGAATGAAACACGGTCAATTTATTCACTTGTTTTGGGGCGCTATAGCTATTTATTGGACAGTTAAATGGCACAGTAGATAGATAGGCTTGGAATCAAGAAGACTCATCTTCTTGAGTTCGAATCTGGTCTTAGATACTCACTAACTTTATGACTGTAGGCAAGTAAGTTAACTCTGTTTGCCTCAGTTTTCTCATCTGTAAAATGAGCTGGAGAAGGAAATGGCATACCGCTCTAAGTATTTTTGCCAAGAAAACCCCAAATGGGGTTGCGGAGAGTCAGACATGACTTAAAACAACTGAACAACTACAATAGTTATTTGTTACAAGGAAGGGGGGAAGGATTTGTAATTTAGTGTGTAGTGATAAAAGTACAAGAAAAAAACATTAAAAAAACAAAACTTCTGCAGCAGAAAACAAAAGGAAGTGTAGAAATGGAAGCAAAAAAGCAAAGCAATTTTTTATCACTTCGTTAAACTTAATAGGTTTTTGGGCTGTACTTATGATTTTATTGGGGTGGGGAATCCCTAGTGAAGAATCTCTGCTATCAGTACAGACAGATACCTTCTCTGCAATTTAGAGTCTTACCCACAGAGCAAATTTTACCTTTGAAATGAACAGACAAAAAGTCTGTTGTTCTTTCACTGAGAAATCAGGGTGAGGAAGGGTTTTTGAGTTTAAAATGTACAATCCTATAAAGTTTAAATCTCTGTTTTTTTACCTATAATGCTTCCATGATTTTAGATACACAATTTCATTTTCTATGCTTTGGGATAGGTTCAATCTGTCTTTTTTGTTAGTGTGTAAAATTTCAAATGCACTAGTACAGTTTTGTTTCTGATGCTACTACTCTAGCAACCACTGACCAGCAACTTTACTAACCCTGTGGCCACATGTGTGAAGAGTGCTTAAAATATATATTTGTAACTTAATATCGTGTTTTCTATTTGAATAGTTAGAATATTCTATTAGAGTTATGAGATATGAAAAAGTATAGTCATTGCCTCGAGCACAAAAGATCAAGCGACTTACCCAAGGTCACACATTCAGTATGTATTAGAGGTAAATTTTGAAGGTAGACCTTCCTGACTCAAGGGCAAGCTCTCTATCTTCTATGATAACACTACCTCTCAAATTTAATATATGCTTTTAAAAACTATATGTTAACAAAAGGCAGAGTTTCTTATTCAATCCTTTTCCTTGTTCTTTGGACAGTGAAATACTTGTATTTGTTGGTAATTAAGTTCATAATTTAAAAGGATTTTTATAAGGAGCCTAATCTAACTATCCACATATGAAAAACCAAGTGGGTGAAGAATGACTATTGTCCAAACCATTACATGCAGTTGGATTGACAGCCTTTGGAATCACTCCATCCAATATGTCCATATATCTTGAACAGATATTGTGCATGGACAATGAGCTAGTCCCAAAATTGAACAGGAGGAAGAAAGCAAGCTGGGTTTCCTTTGGGAAATTATACATTGCTTTTAATGGCCTCAAACTTCTCCCTAAAACAAAGGTCCTTCTGTTTTAACATCAATATTCTGTAGTAATGGTACATGGCTGCAAGCCATGGAACATTACCATCTCTAAAGAATTAAAGTTGAAGGTCACCCAAATGTTAACAAAGAGGAATGTGGCATGCATGAGTAAGCTGAAACACATTTCCAGTCAAGAGATATGTAAGAAAGAAGATACGGATGTCAACAGAAGGTATATGACTGGAATATCCACTAGTTCCTTAGCAAACACAAAGGACTACCCAAGAAAAACCTGTTTACGTCTTTGGGATCCATGAGATGTCAAGAGCTCTAAGGAAAGGTCCCAGACACACTGGGAAGATCATCTGTGAAGGGAAGAATATGGGCAAGAGTCCCAACAAAGGTTGAGAAGGTATGGATGGAGTGTGATCTCTATCACTGAAGGATCCCATGCAGATGTAACCATTGATCCATCCAAATAGCAAAGTGTCCTTTGTGGAGAAGAAACATCATGGTAGAGTGGCTGAAATCATACCCTATAAGTCAGGACAGCAAGTTTCTAGTCTAGTTACATTTTAGGAGACTTAAAATGACTAGTGGCATATGTGGAATCTGTACAGTAATAAAGTACCATACAACAATGAATGTAAACTTGGACAGACTTGAAAAGATAGTGGAGGACAGAAGGACCTGGCCTGCTATGCTCCATGGGGTCATGAAGAGTCAGACATGACTGAATGACTGAACAATAACAACAAACAAGACTCTGCTGTATCTTTAATGTTATTTCCAAGTACAAAGATAAGTCATTGTTTCTTCAGAAGTGCTTTTGGTTCTCATCCCATTTCTTAATATTATCTGTGCCACTCACATAGCCTTTATCAAAGTAAGTCCCATTGTGTTACTCATATGCTTATCTTCTTTCCCCATTAGACTGTGTAAGTTCTTTGGGGGCTAGGACTGTGAAGTTTTGTATCCTCACTGCCCAGAATAGTACCTTGCATAAGATAAGGTCTCAAGAAATGTATGTTGAATGACTAATGGAAATCAGAGTTATCCTGCCTAACCCATTGATAGCTGAGAGACTCAGGGAAGCAAAGCAAGATTTCCAAGGCCACACGTTAATTCAAGTTTCAATTTCTGAACTCTGACCATGGTCCAAAGGAGTAGTCTTTGTAGTCACCAAGAAAATTGGCAAAGCCATTCCCACACACCTTGGCATCATAAGATCATAGAGGCCATTAGAATCCAATTCCCTCATTTTAGAGGTAAGGAAACTGGGGAAATAGGTCTTCTAACTCCAGAACTAGGGTGCTCTCTATTCTGCCTCTCCACAGGTGCTAAAGGATCCCTGGCCTGGGTTATCTACCCTCAGGCAAGTCAGGACCATTTTCTAATTGACCAGTCTTTGCCTCATTGGATTCTTACAGAACCTGGTGCTTTACTTCTCCTTTTCTGGGAAGCCAGTGTAGCCCCCTCCACAATGGCTGCTAGTGCTGGAATTGATTTCTGATGTATTATCCCTTTCTCCTCCTTCCATCTCTGAGCTCCTTTGTCCCATTCATGTGGATGTTCTTGAACATATTGCCTACAAATGACTGTTTCCGCCACTCCAGTTACTGCTTAGCCCGAGGCTGGGAAACATAACACAGCAAAAGTGGTCAAGGAAATTGAACAGAGAAACACCAGTACCTGTAGCCTGGAAAATCTAATAAACTACCAGAGGTCCCAGGAAAGTTAAATATTGGGAGACATGTCAGAGACTGGTGGTAATTAGGGAAACAGGCTGGGCTGATGATGGGCAACCACTGCCTAAGGGGGCAAACAGATGGAGGAGAGACTAGCCACGTGGAATGATGCTTCCGGAGCTTACCATGCATGCGAGGGAGTGGGTTACACAAGGGCAAGCATGGACTGAGGTGGATGGCTTACGGATTTGTTTTAATACTAACACCTCACATTTCCATTACATCTCAAGACTTACAAGGTCTTGTGAGCTACTGTAGGTAGGACAAGTATTTTTCCTCTGTTTTACAGATGAAGAGACTGAGGCTCAGAGTGGCTTGCCTAAGGTATTTAGGCAACTAGACATTGACAGAAATCCAACGAGAACATAGGGAAGTCACAGTGGCACCATAGTATGTGTGTGTGTGGCCAGAATTACATCAGGGTATGATGAACCGGAGTGATTGTCCTAGGTCCTATGGAACTGGAAGGGTTTTTTTCGGTGGAACAGGGGAATCCTAAAATATCGGTCCTGCTGAGGAGACCAGAGAGATGGGCAGTGACTCAGGAAGGGAACTGGGAAGGAGGAAAGGAGACAGCTCTGCCAGCTCCTGCTACAGAAGACCAGGTGTTTGTCTATTCATTATCACTCAGTTCCACTATTCCCAGGGAAAAGTAAGCTGGTGGGACACACTCTTCCACACATCTCGCCCATACTCCTCATGCTACCCTTTTGTGACTTATAAAGCTGTTCCTAATAGCCACAGAATTATTGAATGTCAGACTTGGAAAGGACCTTGGGGGTCATCTAGCTCAGGCCTCTCAATTTACGGATATGGAAATCACTGAAGGGAAGAAACATCATCATCATCACAATTACAACAACAATAATAATGTTTATATAGTATTTTAAGGCCTGCAAAACACTTCACATGCATTATCTCACATAAGCTTCACAAGCATCTTGTGATCTAAGAGCTATATTACAAATGAGGAGAATGACAGACAGGTCACATTACTAATACATCTAAGGCAAGATTTGAACCCAGATCTTCTGATACTAAATTCAGTATATTTTCTGCTATCATTGGCTACCTCTGTTTCCTGAATTTTACACAAATAATTAGTAGCAGAACCAGGGCTAGAACCCAGGTCCTTGATTCCTAAGTTCTATCCACTACAGGACACAACCATTTGATTGGAGGGAGGAGAAGGAGGAAAGGATGGGATTTACAGGGCACCTTGCACCCCCAGGGGTGGCCCAAGAGGGGACCATGTATTCTGTCTTCACCCCCATGATTCTCTTCTGAGATACATATCCACTTGTCCCTTCTTTGAAAGAACTCTCCATGGACATCAGTAGGGGCTCACCTCTTCTCAGGTGTTAGTGCTCTCTCATCTCCATCACCCACCATGACCATCTTCTCTCCTCCTGTGCCCTCAAATGCACACATCTCTCCCCATCTGGGAACCTCTCCCTAGTTTTTTCCCCTCCATGTGCTCTTATGCAGTTCTCTGAGATAGGCAGTTGGTAAAAATGCACATGTAAAGATGTCTTAATATTAAATATAATTAGATATTATACCACATGCAGGGCTGTATGATTAGTGAAATATATGATCATTAGTTATTAGATTAATGTGTCTACTTGTGTAACTGAAAGCCATTTGCAAGCCGAAATGAAATCGCTCAATTTGCTATAATTGACTGATCTCCCAGAGAGAGACGGAGAGCCGAACGTTTGCTTATGTATGAGATGATTTCGTCAGATGTCACACACAGATGCAGGAAGAAAGAGGAGGTGCAAAGTACCATCTCTCTGCATAAGTCCAAATGAGAGAAGAGCGGGGTAGGAGATAGACATTATGCTATGATATAGAAAGGGAGGGTTGGGGAAGGAGAAACTTAAACCACAAAAACCTTTGAAGCCAGCTGAGGCTCCTTATCTCCCTGTCCCAGATTCTCTCTCTGTGAAAGGTCACCCCCAGACCTGACTTTGGGGAGGGCCTACGGGGATCCCTCCAGATCCCTCTGGCCAGGAACAGATTGGTATATATGCTACCCCCTACCTCTACTCTCTTTGTCTGCCTGTTTGTATATTATTGGTTGCCCTGGCAACCAAGCAGCAAGTCACTAATAAAAACGATTGCAAAGCACTCTGCCAATATAAGCTGCAACCAGAATGCTTATTATTATTGTTATGGTCTAATAATAAGCAGATGCTAACGGAAGGCGGCACCAAATTAAATTACAAATGCACAAGCTGTTGGGCAGGCAGAACCAGGTCCTTGGGACCATCCCCGCTGCTCCCCCGCCCACCCAGGGATCTCCACTCCTTGTTGTCACTCCCATCCTACCAGGTGACGCAAAGATTTCATCTTCAAATAGGCAGGAGAGACAGACGTTACTGAAGATGGTTCTCAAGGGACTCTGAGTCCTGTCTCAGGAGGAGAGTGCCCTGCCTCGACTGTCAGTCTGTGACATATCAAAGGGAGAAATGGCAACCTCCAGGCTAATGATACCTGAGCGCTTTCGGCTCATCCAAGCACTTTCTCAGCTGGCACCTCACTGGATTCTTGCAACACTCCAGGGAGGTCAGTGGGGTGGGTGAGTCTCCATACCTGTCTGTGGCAAGTTACATCTCCTTCCTCTTAGACTGAGTATCCTCATCTATTAAAGAAAGAAGTTAGAAGAGATTATCTCTGAGTTCTCTCCCAATTCTCAACTTTCACGATTTTCCCTGGGTCACATGGATAGAGAATGGCAAAGACAGAACCAGATCCCAATCAATCAACAAATCCATCAGCAATTCTCAAGCACTTATTATATGTCAGGTATAGACAAAAGGGATAGAGCAAAATAATGCTTGTCCTCAAGGAGCTTACATTCTATCAAGTGAAACAACACATATGTAATTTTTTTTTTGCTGCTCTTTTTGGAGGGGGGAAGGCAGGGCAATTGGGGTTAAGGTCACATAGCTAGTAAGTATTAAGTGTTTGAGGCCGGATTTGAACTCAGTCCTCCTGACTTCAGGGCCGGTGCTCTATTCACTGTGCCTCCTAGCCTCCCCAATAACACATATATAAAAAAGAATCTTATACATACACACACATATGCACACATATATTAGAATGTCAGCTCTTTGAAAACAAAAACCGTCTTGTTTTTCTATTTGTATCCATATCACCTGACATAATGCCTTGCATATAATAAGCACTCAATAATTCACTATTGATCCATTTGTTTATTCACGTGCCTTTGACAATATCTTCAGCTGTCCAGTATGCAGAGCTGTCCTTACCCCAGTGACCACTCCATGGGGTGGCAAGGATTCAGAACTCCTTCAAGAGACCACAAGTTCCTCTAGATGATTTTATTTCTGAAATCTTTCCTTATAGAAGGTTCAAATTCTTAGATTTCCACATTACACCCTGAAGATCTTGTGCCTAATTTTTATCAGAATGTCATTTCTAGAACTCAAAAGCTTGTGGAACTGAATGTTGTAAACCGAAAATGAATGAATGAATGAATGAATTGTTTTTTTTTTAAGAATGTCATTTCTAGAAACTGATCCCTTCCCAAGAGCTAGAGAGGCAGTGTGGGATAATAGATAATGCTGTGGATTTAGCCTAACAGCATTTGAGCTGAAATCCAACATCTGCTACTTACTACCTGTGTGTTAGCTTGTGTTAGGTCACCTCTACCCATTAGGCCAGTTTCTTCCTTTGTAAAATAAGGGTGTTGGGATGGATAATCTCTCAATTCCTTTCTAGCATCAAGTTTATGATCCTAGGAATTACCGTAAGCATGCATGTGGCATCATTTATGTATGTCAATAGGCACCTGCTTTATTCCCCACCTCCTTATCTACAAGAAGCCTCCATTCTAATTGGGAATACAGGACACACATGAGAAATTAGTGGACAATATGACAGTCTATCTTTTGTCATCTGAATGGAACAATCAACAAGTGCTATAGGAAGAGGGAGAGATGAGACCCCAGACTGGTACCTTGCACATTTTAAACACTTTAAAATGTTTGTTGCATTGAACTGAATTGAATCAGACTGGAATCCTGAAGAAAGACATCACAGATTTGGTGGGATTTGAAACGTACTTTGAAAGACTCAGATAGGTAAAAGCATTGCAGGTAGTGGGAACAATTTGATCAGAGATAGGAGGTGTATTTGGAGCATAGCAAATATGTGGTACACACCTAAAAACACTTTCTTGGAATGTTGTTAGATTTCTGCTGAGATAATCAGTAACAAAAAACTTCACATGGGTCCTCAATGGATAAATGGTCAAAGAATATGAACAAACAATTCATTGCAACTATTAAAAAAAAATATATGGGGGCAACTATGTGGTACAGTGAATAGAGCACCAGCCCTGGAGTCAGGAGGACCTGAGTTCAAATCCAGCCTCAGACACTTAACATTTACTAGCCATGTGACCTTGGGCAAGTCATTTAACCCCAATTGCCCCTCAAAAAAAAATATGAAAGATTGTCCCAAATCACTAATAATAAAAGACTGCAAATCAAAACAACTCTGAACAACCTGATAAAGGTAACAAAAGATGGGCTAAGTCAGTGATGAAGGGCTACAGAAAGACAAGCATATTCACATGCTGTTGGTAGAGCTAAAAATTGATCCAAGTTTTCTAGAAAGCAGTATGGAATTACACTAAGAACTAAAGGGGCTAAAATGTTCGTGCACTTTGACCCAGAGATCCCACTGCTACACAAATAGCCCAAAGAGGTCAAATTCACGTATGCCTCCAATTTTGGACATTTCCAAGGACCCCCACTTTTGAACTTTCTAAGATTTCAATAGGGAGACATTCTCTGCTCTTGCTATCTCTAGACCAGTGGTTCTCAACCTTCCTAATGCCGCGACCCTTTAATACTCATATGTGGGTGTATCTGCATGTGGGCGGACCTGCCTGGCTCTAGGCAAAGGGCCTTACAAACTAGCTTCTCTGGCTCATCTCTTGGTACCCCGGGAGGCAGGCTGTGTGCCTCCTCCGCTCCTGCTAGCTACCTTTCTTTCTCCTTGGGCCTCTAGCTAATTCATAAAGTTCTGGGTTGGAAGAAGTCACTTGTTCTAGTTCCTCATAAGAATTTTATCATTATTCAGTCTAGTGGGAACTTCAAGGTTTTGCTGGAATAGGTATGTGGGAAGTCAACAGTCTGTCTCCAGCTCAGGCAACCATTTTGGCTAGCAGTCTCATTCCATCTTTGTTTTCCAGTCTTTCCAGTCATGTCCCTTCATGACCCCATTTGGGATTTTCTTGGCAAAGATACTAGAGTGATTTACCATTTTCTTCTCCAGCGCATTTTACAGATGAGGAAACTGAGGCAAACAGGGTTAAATGACTTGCACAGGGTCACACAGCTAGAAAGTATCTGAGGTCAGATTTTAACTCAGAAAGATGAGTCTTCCTGATTCCAGGCCCAGTGTTCTACCCACTGTGGCCACCTAGCTGTAGTCCACTTTTGGACAACTAGTTATGAGAAGAAAAAAATTTTTTCCTCAAATCTAACCTAAACTTATCTCTTTCCAGTTTCTACCCATTGCTCCTAGTTCTGTCCTCTGAGGCTAAACAGAATAATTCTAATCCCTTTTTCACATGACAGTCCTTCAAACATTTGAAGACAGATTTATGTGGTGCAGTGGATAGAGCACCAGGCTGAGAGTCAGAAAGCCCTGAGTTCAAATGTGGCCTTAGACGAAAGGAAATGACAAACCAATCCATCGTCTTTGCCAAGCAAACCCAAAATGGAGTCATGGAGAGTCAGATCTGACTGAAAAGACTTAACAACAATAATCATGACATCCAGATGCACTCACAGATAAATCAGCCACCTTATCTCTGAAGCCCCCCCCACACACACACAGTTTTAGAGAAAATGAGTAGAATATTGTCCAAGTAGTTGTGTTTATATGATCTGTTTTTCCAAGGTTTTCAAAGCATCCTCTTCACTAAAACTGGAGACCATTTATGGTATTCTAATAACCACGTTGGATTCCTAAGGAAAAGGTACTACTGCCTGTAACTTATGCAATATTTATTCAAATTAACTTCTTTATGGATAACACCTTTTCCTAGCAGCAATAATAGTGTAAAACCAACAACTATAAAATAGTTCAATAGTCTCTAAGTGGTTTCCCTGCCTCCAGTCCCTCTGAATTTTCTGTATGCTTTGTGCTAGAAACAACTGCTTGGAACTACTGGTTCTGTGTGTGTGTGTGTCTCTCTCTTCCCTCACTTTGGGCTATCCCAAAAAATATAATTTGCATAACTCTACTTAGATGTTCAGGAGAAAGAATATAGGATCAAAGGGGCATTACAAGTGACAGAGATCATATAGGACCTGGGGGTACGCTGGAGCCAGCGTGAATCATCCTGATAGAACCTTTTGTCAAATTTTCAGTATAAGCATTTACACCTCAGAAATCATCAATCACTATAAATTGGGGATTGGTTTATTGTTTTATTTATAGTCGAGACTGAATCTGCAGATTAATAAGGCAGATTAAACTTAAAAGTATATATGTGCATATGTCTTTTTTTCCTGGAGAGTCCAGTTAAACATTTACCAGCATGCACCCCTGAGTGGCTCCATATACATTTCTGCAGTTCCTTTGGATTGCAGTAGAAGGCTCAGGGAATTCATTCATTCATTCAATAAACATTGACTTAGTGCCTGCTAGGTGCTAAGCACTGGGGATACAAAAAGAATCAAAAGACAGTTCCTGCCCTCAGGGAGCTTAACTCTAGACTGAGTAGTATTTGTAGTATTTGTTTTGTGAAGTTTGGATTCAGTTACAGGGCAGGTCTTGAGGACCTAGAGGGCCACATGTGGCCTCAAGACCACCGGGTCCCCACCCCTGCTCTAGGCTAATAATAACCGGAATTTTATATAATATCTTAAAGTTTGCAACATGTTTCATACATCCATTATCTCATTTGAGCCTCACAATACCTCCTGCACACGTAACTATATCTTATTCCTGTTTCTTCCCCTCCAAAGTCTACCACGGTGCATTACGGATAATAGGCACCCCATAGATGTCTGTTGAATGCAAATGAATTCAATTGAACTGATGTATATAGCATTCCCAAATTCAAGGGAAGACTGCATAGTGAAGACAAGACTATTTTGCTAAGATTACATATTTTATTTCTGCCCCCAACTTCTACGCCAGGAAATAGTAAAGCAGGTGCTATTCTTTGGACACAGGTGAACTATGCCCCTGAACTCAACAGGGAGTATTTATAAATGCATACAACTGGTCAAAATAGACACATCACAAGAGAGTAATAAGTTATTCCTGATAACAATAACAATATTGTTATTACTCATCACAATACCTCACATTTCTATAGAACTTTTAGGTTTCCAAAGTGCTTTCCACATAACAGCCTTTTTAAGGTAAGTAATGCAAATATTTTGCCTGTTTCACTGATGAAGAAAGGGGATTTAGTGACTTTGAGGAGGAGCAGAGGCATACTGTGCCATTCTCTTCTCCTTTGCAAACCTCTCTAGAAGAGTAAGATGCTTTCTCAGGCAAATTAGTCTTTTATCTAGTGATTCATGGGGGATGCTCCATCTCCTCCAACTTCCTTTATCTTCAACATTGACCAAGTGTCTACTATGTTGTAGAAGCCTGTAGTCATAAAGATTCATCTTTGTGAGTTCAAATCTGGCCTCAGACCCTTACTAACTGTGTGACCCTGGGCAAGTCACTTAACTCTGCCTCAGTTTCTTCATCTGTAAAATGAGCTGGAGAAGGAAATGGCAAACCTCTCCAGTACCTTTGCCAATAAGACCCCAAATGGGGTCATAGAGAGTCAGACACAACTGAAAAACAATTGAACTGAACTATGTTGCAGAGCACTGTACTAAGTGATAAAGTGATACAAAATACAGCTAGGAAATAGTCTCTGTTCTCATATAGCTCACAGTATGCATTATCTATACTTTCAAAATCGTCCAAGCTATTAAAAGGCGTAACCAAGGTAAGGGTGCTATGGTCACCTGACTGTAAACAGTAGGTGAGAATTAAGGAGGGGAGATGTTAGCTCAGACCATGGGAGATAAAGGAGCTCCAGCTTGGACCCAAATCCAGCACAGTTCCTGTGGGGGCTGAGGCCTTCCAGATGCCCCTGAGTATGGGTGGCATTGTACTGGCCGAATCAAGTCCTAGAGCATTACAGTGACTCCAGAAAGACATCCAGAAGCACTCGAAAGAGTTTGGCCTGACCATGGGCACAGGAAAGAACAAGTCAGTGAAGAATTTTCAATGGCCACCATAAGACTTTCCATCGGTATGTGTGTCTTTAATGGATAGCATAAGTGGACGATGAACTGGGCAAGAGCCAAATGGTGGGATGGGAGCAGGGAGAAGGCAGGCCAGATTGTTCCCAGGAAGTTAAAGAGCTCTTTTAATTAAAGTCCAGACTTCTTCCAGAAAGCAAAACTCACCTCCAACTGCCTGTTGACTATCTTGAACAGGGCATTTTAGAATAGACATTATATAGACATCTTAAACTGAACATATCCAAAGTTAAACTAATTATCTTTGCTAAAAACCTCTTCTGAACTTCTCTATTACTCTAAAGGGTGCAGCCATCCTCCTAGCCATGAAGGTTTATAAGCTAGGTGTCACCCTCAAGCCCTTACTCTCCTCTCCCCCATACTGCGTAGTCAATCAGTTGCCAAATCTACTCAGTTTTTACCTCCCTAACATCTCTTGTGTATGCCCCCTTTTCTCCTCTGACACTGCTGCCACACTGGTACAAACCCTCATTACCTTAAGCCTGGAGGGGAATGACATATTTTTAAAGAAAAAAAAAGCTGTATAAAATATTTGAATAAATGCGTGTATTTTGAAGGTAATTGTTTTTTTTTTCTTTTTCTTCCTAAACAGCAGTTGAAAAAGATCTGGTTGGTTTAGTAGACTGTAGGCTCAGTGTGAGACAGCAGGAAGATGGGGCAACCCAAAAAGCTAAAGTTACCTTGGGTTGCCTTAAGAGGGACAGGGCTTCCAGAATTAGGGAGGTGATCATTTCATCATAATCTGTCCTCATTAGATCTCCATTGAAATGTTATATGCAAGTCTTGGCACCACTGTTTAAGGACATGGACAAACTGGAGAATGTCTAGAGGGGTCTTGACCTATGTCTTGCCACTGGACTCTGATGAATCTGGAGGAGAGAGTGAGGCTGATGACTCTGCACAGCCCTGCCTCACTTAAATCCAATTCACCTACAAGTCAAGACATCACCTTCCTGATGAAGAGCAAACAACAATGAATGTCCAGAGGAAGGCAAACAGGAAGGTGAAGAACTTTGAGGACGTGTCACATGAGGATGAAATGAAGAAACTGGGCGTGTTTAGGCTGGAAAGAGAAGAATGAAAGTAGAGATGGTATATCAGTGGTGTCAATCAGTGGGATCCTGGAGCATGCACTTTGATTTAGAAAACGACCAATTAACATTGTCTATGTTGTATGTTTACTTCTTTTGTTAAATATTTACCAATTATATTTCAGTCTGGTTCAGGCCACACTTGGGAGTTTTGCCTCAGCTAACCTCAAGTGTCAAGGACATGATAGCCATTGTCAAGCATTTGAAGGCCTCAGTTTGAGTGTGGATTAGATTGGTTCTGTTTTGCCCCAGAGAACAGAACTAGGAGTGACAGGAGCAAGTTGCAAAGAGGGCAATGTCAGGAAAAACTTCCTCACTATCAAGCTATCCCAGAGCGTAATGGGCTGCTTGGAGGGGTGACAGGCTCCCTCTCCCTGCTGGTCGGCAAGCAGAGGCTGTGTGGCCATGGGTTGGACACGTGAATAGTGGGAATTCCTTTCATGGACAGGCTGGATTAGACCCCACTGGAGTCCCATTCCAACTCTCAAATTCTAGGATTCTGTGGATTCAAAGACCTTTTCCGCATGCACAAGCAATAGGATTTTTTACATCAGTGAAACTCATATTCTTGCCCATAATAAGTAATTGATAAATGTTTACGTAATTGAATTGTAAAGAAGTCACAGTTAAGTAGAGTGAACGGTAACTATCACCTAAATTGTAATTTACTTAAGCCACTGGTAGGTAAATGAGTCAGTTATACCATTACCAGGGAAAATAACAGGGGCAAATTCTCATGAAACCACATCCTAGAGCAGTAGAAAGAACACTTAAATTGGAGCCAGAGGACTGAGTTCAAATCCTAAAGTCACGAAGCTAGCAAGGCATGAGGCCAGGCATTTATGAGTTTTGTTTCCCCATCTATAAAGCTATCTCCTGGCACTATCTTCCAGGGATGATGAGAGGATTAAATGGGAAAGTATATATAGGAACTGCTTGCTCTGTGAACCTTAAGGTGCCTATAAAGGTCAGTTATTACTGTCATCACTCCTCCCCAGGTGTCACCAGCCCTATCTCAGGCACTCTCCATTCTGTCCCTACTTGTTACCAGATCCCACCCAATGAATTCCAAACACACTTTTAGTGAGGACACTATTTATTCTCCTCAATCACTCAATGGGAAGGGGAAGAGGAATTAATTAGTGAATGAATGGAAGAGTGTTTATTTAGCCCTTGTTATTCACAAAAAGAATTGTTCAAGGCAGGTGGTAATGCATCCTCTACAGTCATTGCCACTGAGAAAACAATATCCACTGATGATGTTGAACCATCTTACAGTGCCAAAGACTTTGGTGGCAAGGGTCTTCTTTTCTGGGTCTTCTGTGGCTGTGGTTTCTGAGGAAGCGGGGGTTGTGACATGTACCAAAGCGGTTGTCAGCCAGTCATGGTGGTGTGCATCTAAAATCCTGACTGCTGGGGAGGCTGAGAACGGTGAATCACCAAACTGCAGCAGAGCTAAAGATGATAAGGAATCTGTTATTAAGTCTGACACCAGTATGGTTAGTCCCTAGGAGGAGAAAACCACCAGGCTGCCTAAGCAGTGGGGCAGGGTTTGCAAACTCCCAGGTTGGAAAAATTGAATAGGTTAAAACTTTTGTGCCAACAGACATTGGGACAGGGTTATGAGAATAAAGGAAAAGAAAAAAAAAGAGCAAGAAGAGGAGAGGAGAGGAGTAAAAAGAAAAGAAAAGAAAGGAAAAGGAAGAAAGAAAAGAACAGAAGAAGAAAAGAGAAAGAAAGGAGAAAGAAGAGAGAAAAGAAAATAAAGCTAAAAAAAAGAAGAAAAAAGAAGATAAAAAGCAGTGGCTGTTCTCATCTCCACAAGGGCTGTTTCCCTGATGACGGTCGTAGAAGGAGAGTCTGTGTCCGGGGTAGGCATTTCCTTCCCCCAGATTCTTGGGCTATGTCTGTTAGGGTCCTTAGCTATGTTTATCAGCGTCTAGTCAACCCCAGCACCTATCAAATTTATGAAACGAGGCCAGGGAGCAGTGTTTGCAGAGAACAGTGGGTACTGTATAGTTTTTCTACTCTCTTAGCACAGTGTAAACGGTGTAGACTGGCTCCTGGGCCACCAAGTAAGTGCCTGACTAACCTTGGAGGGAGTCCCACTCAGACTCGAAGAATCATTCATCATTAGAAAACTTGATTCTTTTCTTTTCAAAGTGATTAAGTCTCCATCATTTCATTAGCAGCTCCAACAAACACTTTGTGTGGCAAAAAGGGCGGGTATCTTTGATGGCAAGAGGCCTTGGTGACTTGTCTACTGTCCCATAGTGAGTGAACAAGTGACAAAGTCAAGGCCAGAGCCTTGGTTTCCTGACTCCTGGGTAATGCTGTTACTATGACAACATGCAGCCACTAGCTCCAGGTCAGCCGCTGCCCACAATTTTTACAAGGGTCATTCCTGCTTAGCCCTTACAACACTAGGGGGGGAAAACAATCAAACTAGAATCACAAAAGCTCAGAGGTTCATGATCATTCCAGACTTAGTCAGAAGGGACCTTGTAGACCTTCTAGTTCAATCCCTTTATTCTACAAGTGAAGAAACTAGAACCCAGGAATTTAAGGGGCCCACTCAAATTCACCTAGAGAGTCATTGGCAGAGCCGTGCTTAATTCTAGCCTATTCTAATTCCAAACAGAGCCATGCCCTACCTAGTCTAACCAATTCCATTCTAGCCAATTCTAACCCATGTCCTCTGACTCCAAATCCAGCACTCTTCCCCTTTAAGACTTGTTGTAATAGGCAACCCATAGACCATTTCACTTTAGACAGCTCAAATCTTAAAGTTTTTTTGGTTTTTTTCTCATACTGAGAAAAAAAATCTGCCTCTCTTCAATTTCTACCCACTGCTCTTTGGCCTACCCTTTAGAGCAGTGGTTCTCAACCTGTGGGTCACGACCCCTTTGGGGGTCAAACAACCTTTTCACAGGGGTCACAGGGGTCACCTAAGACCATCAGAAAATACATATTTCCGATGGTCTTAGGAACCAAGACACTGCTCCTCCATCTGTCTCCAGGAGGGTCTGCCCACATGCAGATACCCACATACAAGTATTAAAGGGTTGCAGCATTAGGAAGGTGGAGAACCACTGCTTTAGAGGGTCAGCAAAATGTACATGATTCTTCATGTGCATGATAGCCTTCCAAACACTTAAAGACAACTTTGTCTCCCATTAAATGTTCTCTCTTCCAGGTTAAACACCCTCAGTTCCTTTATCCAGTCTTTGCATGTTGCATTCTCCAGTCCACTTATTATCCTTGTTATATTCTTCTGGACTCACTCCAGCTTGCCAATGTCCCTCCTAAAACATGGCACCCAGAGTTGATCACAGTAGCACAGATGTGGCCCAAGCAGGACATCAATACTATCACATCCCTTGGTTCAATATCTTCCATGTCCTTCATTGCCACAGACCCATTCCCCCTGTATTGGTTAGGTAAGACCATCATTTGTCAATATGCTCTATGTCTATTACATACAATTGCTAGGGAAAGTATAACATGGAAGTATTCAATCTGGCCAATGGGGGACTAACACCACATTCTTCCTAGTCTTGCTTGATTGGACTGTGGCACATATAGTAATTCACTCAACTTACAGAATCCTAACACATTGCCCTAATAATACAATGTTGGCATGAACCATGTCAACAATTGGGTTAAGCACAATTTTTCAAGAGACCATTAAGGTATTACCATGGCCAGAGGGCCCAGCAGAACTCTAAGGATCTTGTTCCTACAAGTCCAACAAGTAATCAGTGGCCTCTATGAAGTTTGGCTTTGAAGCCCCAACAGCTATCAAGTGCCCTGCAACTCCAGAGATCGGCAAGCTAGAGTCCAGAAAGACCACACAGGGATGCTCTTATTTAGTATTATCTAAGGGAGAGACCACATCCAGATATAAGTCCTCATTTTATGAGCAAGTATCAATCAATAAGCATTTTGTTATTGTTGAGTCAGTCATGCCTGACTCTTCGTGACCCCATTTGGAGTTTTCTTGGCAAAGAAACTGAAGTAATTTGCCATTTCCTTCTCCAGCTCATTTTACAGATGAAGAAATTGAGGTAAACAGGGATAAATGACTTGCCCAGGGTCATACAGCTATTAAGTGTCTGAAGCTGGGTTTGAACTCAGGAAGACAAGTCTTCCTGACTCCAGGCCTGGCATGCTATGCACTACGGTGCTGCCTAGCTACCCTAAGCATTCATTAGGTACCTACTATGTGTACTTAGGCTCTGGGGACACAACATTTTTTAAAATGAAACATATCCTGCTCAAAAAGAGTTTAGATTCTATCAATGAGCTTTCTGGCTGCCATGTGAGCATCATTCTTTTTCAATCACAGTCCATCCTGACAGTCCCCCAATATCATACATATCTACATTCTATTGTCACTTGTCCTTAGAGTACTGAGAGCTTCTCAACACCAGCAGGAGCAGTTCACTGAGTCTCACCTTGTGTGGTTGCTACCCAACAACAAGTGACTTATGTATATATTTTCAAGCTCCTAATAGATACTTTGGGGATCCGAAGGCTCCTTCCTTTTTAGGTCAGAAACCTAAACAAGAGATAATGGACCAAAGCACAATGTGATAGTATTGATTTGTTGCTTGGGCCATATCTGTGCTACTGTGATCAACTCTGGGTGCCATATTTTAGGAGGGACATTGGCAAGCTGGAGTGAGTCCAGAAGAATATAACAAGGATGGTAAGTGGACTGGAGAATGCAACATGCAAAGACTGGATAAAGGAATTGAGGGTGCTTAACCTGGAAGAGAGAACATTTAATGGGAGACAAAGTTGTCTTCAAGTGTTTGGATGGCTATCACGCACAGGAAGAATTGTGTACATTTTGCTGACCCTCTAAAGAGAGGAGAGCACCTCCTCTCCATCCTACTATAGTCCCTATTGAATCAACCCCCACCCACCCCACCCTTTTCTGCAGATCTCTATTGTGAATTCTGCACTCATCACACCCACAAAACTCCCCTTGACATGGATAGGAACAAGTTCTGCATATCCAATAAAGGCCCGCAGTGCAGTAGAGCGCCTGCAGTGGGGCGTCCTTGGCCAATAGAGGAGTGACTGGCAGCTAGAATGTGGACTGTGGTAGGGCACAAGGCAGTCCTCAAAGTCCCACAAACTGGGGCTGCAATGAGATTTCTGATGATTTATTAACCCGATCCTATAAAACATATCTCTATATACCCATCCATTCTATACACACATAGGACATATGTACACATATTTTTTTTAGCCACTGCTACTAAGCAAGCCATTCACACTGCAGTACTGAAATGAACTGAGCTGAACAATAAACTAAAACTTGCCTAGAGCGAGTTGAGCAATAAACAGGTTTTTAATTTTTTCCCCTTCCATCTCTTGGATGTCTGTCTCTGATGGATGATGTGACAAAGGAAGGATCCACCATAAATCCTGAATCCCGAATACTAAATCAGCCCGTGCCAACCCAGCACTTGGAGCTGGTCCCCCCTCTTTCTAGAAACACTTATGTTTGGCTCCTGATAGCACCTTCTTCCCCCTCCAACCCTCCAGATCCCAGAGCTCATCATCCCTGAGAGTGGAGGGGGGTCATCAACACAGCAAGAAGGTCAGGGTTTGGGTTATATCTTTTTAGGAAAGAGGATGCAGATGTGTTCTGCTTGGACCTTGAGGTCAGAGCCAGGAGCAATGGATTTTCACCCAATAGATTGCAGAAAAGTTAATTCTGGATTTTTAAAAGGAAACCTTCCAGTTCACAATGCGGAATGAGGTTTGCCTCAGGAGGTCAGGTGGGTTCTCCTCCACAAGAGGTCTTTAAGCAAAGGATGGATGAGATAACCTCATCTAAGGCTGAGTGGATGTTATAAATTGGGTTCCCATTTACATATGGATTGTCTTAGATGACCACTAAAGTGCATTCTAGTGTCAGGTTGCTAGGTGATCCTATGATGCTTAGAGAGGGTAGAAAGACTTGTTTGAGATTACAAAAAGATTCAGTAACTGACTCAACACCAGACCCTGATTTCTCCAACCAGCAATCACACACATGAAATTCTAGAGTCATAAAACACAGGGCTATAAAGAAGGAGAAATCTTGAATCCAATTGCACAACAGGAGGTTTTAATGTTCCAGTGTCGTCTCCTTCATGTGGGTAAAATATTACTGACCCTATTCTATATATGAATCTTATATGCATTGGATTTCATGCTACATTTCAGGGCACTCTAGACATGCAACAACCTGGGGTCCTGAATTAAGTAGAAAGAAGAATCTGAGCTAGATTATATTTGAAAAACTGTGGATTCTTAGCTGGTCCCTGACACCAGAACCTGTATTCACCAATATTCTTCCAATAACGATACATGTCTGAGAATTGTAGAATGACACGAATAATCAATCAATCAAAAAATAAATGAACATTAAATATTTTAATATTATTTAACATTAAATATTAAAAATTTATTAAATAAACATCTCCCATGGGTCAAGCACTGTGTTAAGCGCTGATTTCAGAGGAATCGTGATTTCAGGAGACGCAAAAGGCAACAGAGAGACGTGGGAGAAGGAAGTAGCCTGCAAACATATTACCAATGAGGCATAAGCAGTGGTATAAAAGATGTCACTGAAGACATGTGTGACTGAAAAAGGATAAGAGCCAGTTGTGCTTGGAGATTAAGGGGTGATAGACGGACAGCCCGAGCATGTCCCGCTGGTATCCACAAAATATCAAGAGAACCAGGTGAAGGCTTCTGGTCTGTTCGGTAGATTCTTCATTGAGAACCTATGGGAAGACATGGATAAGTGAAGGGATGAGAGGGCTGAGATCTATACTAGCAAAGGCAATACCCACTTCAGGGATTTCACAGAACTAATGATGACTCAAAGTAATGATAAGAGTTATCATTTATATAGTGCCTAGTACATGCTAGATACGGTGCCAAGCACTTCACCATAATTATCCCATTTGATCCTCATGATGACCCTGGGAGGTAGAGGATATGATTATCCTGACTTTACATACCAGGAAACCAAGGCAAACAGAGATTAAGTGACTTGTGCAAGGCCACACAACTAGTAAGTTTCTGAAGTTAGATTTGAACTCAGGTCTTTCTGACTCCAGGCCCAGCATTCTACCACCAAGCTGCCTCACCAAATCTATATGTCAAGTTGTTGTTGAATACCTTCTACCCCTAAACATGTGGTAGACCTTCTATGGAGGAGGGAAAACACAATAGAAGTGGTGGGGAATGTACAGTCGCTGTGTTTGAGGAACTTTCAGCTGGTTAGAGAGACAAAATTAATACACAAGGAAGAGAGCGATGTTCTGGAAAAAGACTTGTTCTAGATAAATTCTTTGAAAGACAGTCTGTTGTTATTGAGTCACATTTATGACCCCATTTAGGATTTTCTTGGCAAAGACACAAGTGGTTTGCCATTTCCTTCTCCAGCTAATTTTACAGATGAGGAAACTGAGGCAAACAGGGTTAAGTCACTTCCCCAGGGTTAATTAATGTCTGAGCACAGATTTGAACTCAGGAAAACAAGGCTTCCTGACTCGGAGGTCTCTCGCTCTATCTACCATACCCCCTACCTACCTGGTTAGAAAAACCCAAAGAAGGAAGTAGAATCTCTCTATGCTATTTAAGTATCTAACAGGGCTTCAGGATGACCATTCTAAACATTGGCTCTTGTGATCCAAGATTCCAGGCAAGACTTTGCATGGAAACACTTTTACATACATACTACCTCCTCCTATAGTGAAATTTCAGGAGCTACCTGCCTTCCAAAATTTCTCTCTCCCAACATTATAATGTCAGATTCTCATCTCTTAAGACTTTTGATCCTAATTAAAACACATACATTCTTAGGAAAGTCTCCACTCCTAGCTATTCTTAGCGTAACACTTCTAGATATGAAGGAAGGATATGAAAATAGAATAATAGTGGGGAAGGGAGAGAGGTGGAGGGAACCCAGCTCCTGGTAGGAATAGTGAAAGGACAATGGAGAGATAAGGAAGGCAGGGCCATGAGGAGAATGAGGAAAATAGGGCCAAGATTTGGGGCTTGAAAAGAAAACTTTGAACTTCATAAAAATGGCAATGGTATGGCATTAAGCTTAAGGGACATTCAGTCTGAAATAGAACTTGGATTGTGGACAAACATTCATTCTTTTATTTTTAAATTATTGTTAGTACCTCGCACCCTTTTCTCCTAATAGTGGGTTAGGGGGAAATAAATGAAGGGTCTTATTAAATAGGATCCTGCTATGAAAAAGGAAATGTTCTGATTATATGTGTTCGTGTTTAAAAATAATGCTATGTTTAGTTGATTAAATTGAGATTGGTTCCTTAAGGGAATTTTACAATGAAACCATTTGACATAAGTATTAAGAGGAAGTTTCAGTCAACTGTCAGTGAACTCCTCCCAAAATCTCCATTTAAATAAGTTGCCCAGGCCAGCCAACCCTTCATTTCCCACCAGCTGTTCTCGTAGGACTGGATTCCACCACGATTATGTCCCAAGTTCTTCACCAAGAGCCTCATCCCCCTGCCTCAGTTTTGTACCTTCTTCCTCACCCCCCACTCCCCCACTCCCCCACTCTTACCCCACCCCCAAATCTTAGTTTCCTTTTGTGTGTTGTCTTCCCCATCAGATTGTAAACTCCTTGAGGGCAGGGACTATTTTTATTTTTCTTTTTTGTATCTCTAGAATTTAGCACAGTGCTTGTGGGTGCTTAATAAATGCTACTGTTGACTGACCACAAATTTGATTCATTTTCCCTCCAATCTATTAGAGAAAATAAAAGGAGTTTTCGTTTTAAGAGCAGGCTTGAATATTGGGACAATTTGCCTAGTGTAGCACACGGCCTGAAGCTTTCAGAGAAATCTGGGATGAGGAGGACCACATTCTGTAAGGTATGATTGAATTTTGTTTCCACAGAAATTATATGAAACATGATTTGAAGTCGTACTGGTGTCTCTCAGAAATAAAACTGCTTGGGGAAGGGGGCCATGGGGGGATGATAGAGCCTGAAAATCAGTATATCTACCACTTGTCCTGGTTCTGAAAAGGCCTCTTGTATATCAAAAGAACTGCCTGGTCAGGTCTCATTCACAAAGGATGAGGATGAGGTCCATAAACCCAGGCCAGGTCTCAGGTAATGGGACTATTATCATTGATATCCTGGGTTAGAATCTTCAAACTCACTCTTAGCTCTCTTAGCAGTTGAGGAGAATCCTCTCCCACACTATCAGATGCAGCCAATAAGGGAGGAGGGTAGAAGCTTTTTTGGCCTTTTCTTTAAAGTAAGAGGAAAAATTAAGATGAGAAGGAAGGGGGAGGGGGGAATTGAAATGTGGAAATGAGAACAAATAATCAAAGGGCGGGATTAGCAAACCCTGGAATGCTGACCAAAGTGGATCTGCAGGGGAATTTGAATCAGGATGAATTATAAAGGGGCTTTTGTAACTTTCTTAAAGTGTGCTGGTGCCGGGCTCTCCTTCCCTCCCTTAGAGGCCTAGTCACCAGTCAAACAATGGGGAGAAATAAACATCTTTTTTTCTAAATTCACTCCCAGGTAAAACTCTTGGTATTTCTAATAATTCATTCCTGAGGGCCAAACCCTCTTTGTCTCATGCCCTTGTCTCAGAAACTCCAGAGAAATCTCCTAAATTAAAGTTTTTGTATGCTCATGACTGAATCTCCCCACATGCAGAAAATAGGGTTCCCTCCCACAAAGGTCCTCAACATGGGTGTTGCAGTACAGAACAGCTTCTACCTCACCCACCACAGGAGATACACACAATATAGCAGATTCACAGGAGCTTATGAGTAAATGCTAAAACGTATAATACTCAAAAGTTCCCCTTAGACTCATTATACTCATCCTGAAACCCAGAAGAAAAAGACACTTTGTGGAACCACTAAACAAATATTTCCCAATTGGTTGATCTGCACCATCCAAGTCATTTATAGGAATATAATGGAGAAGTGATAAGGCGCAAATCTCTTGGTCCCTCATGCATTGATCTAGTCCTTCCACTCAGTGGAGAATCTTCTCTGAGCAGTGCTCTGCTGAGAAAAGCTCCCTATATGAGGCCAGTGCAGCACCTCAGCAGCTCTGAAAGTCAGGCTTACTGGTGAGGTAGCCCCAAGACCAACAATAAACATCCTCAGGACCATTAGTCAATGACCTACACTCAAAACAGGAAACTGGCCAAAGATGATCAGAAAATGGAAGGTCATGACCTCCCCTCTCAGACTCATCTGAACAAACACACACCAGCTGACCATGAGCTTCCAGTGTAAGTCACCATTCTCTGCCCCTGGGGATGGAAGAGAGAATTCCTCTTCTCTCCATTCCTTTTGCTGTACTCTGATCTGGAAGTCAAAGAGAGAGACAGTTGGACAAGAGACAGGGAAGAAATTAGCAATTTCATAACTAGACCTCAGAGGAGGTAGCAATTCTGACAACAATTCATCCTTCTTCTTTTTTTTTTTTGCTTTTTTTTTGGAGGGGTGAAGGCAGGGCAATTGGAGTTAAGTGACTTGCCCAAGGTCACATGGCTAGTAAGTGTTAAGCATCTGAGGCTGGATTTGAACTCAGGTCCTCCTGACTCCAGGACCAGTGCTCTATTCACTGTACCACCTAGCCACCCCGTCAGTTCCTTCTTCTAAGCCTGTATCAATCAATCTCAGGTAGCAGCCTCAAGTCATTGGGTGCCAATTGGAGGAATTTCCTGTTTCTTTTCAGCAAGGGGCTGGCCCAGTGGATAAAAATGCTAGGCCTGGAGTCAGGAAGACCTGAGCTCAAGTCTAGCTTCAAACACTTGCAAGCTGTAGGACCCTGCCTCCATTTCCTCATCAGTAAAATGGGGACCACAGAAGCACCTACCTCCCAGGGTTGTTGTGAAGATCAAATCAAATCATATTTATGAAGTTCTTGGCACATAGTAGCTGTTATATAAATATTAGTTATTATTACAATCACTAGGACACAAGTGTCCTTCCATGTGAGGGGAGCCCTTCTAACAAAAGTCTATGTCCTGTAATCTCATCAAACTGATCAGGAGATCTCTAATAACATCCATTAGACTAAATATGTATTCACATTAGCCTGGTTCTGAACATCACAACATCTTGGGAGCTGCTGCTTCCCAAACAGTCCCTGGGGGTCAAAAGAGTTTGTTTGAGGCACATTCACATAGATGCCTTCTCTAAGGAAAGTCAGCCATAGAGAAGAAAGTTGCAAAATGTTCCTTTGAATCTTGAAGTTCAGCTCGCATCCTGGACAAAGACCTGGAAAATTATGATGTCAGGGAGTCTGTTGCCTATCCCTTTTCCCTCTTTCAGCATCTTATTCCCCTCTTTCTTGCGTGGACCCTGGGAAGAGAATCTGGGACTCTTGTGGTGTCCCCAAACCCCTCTACCCAAGGTCTGATCTCTCTCTACTGCCCAACACTCCATGGGTGTCTTTCCCTCTTCCTCATCAAGAAGCTCTTGTTACTAATTCTTGTTAAGGTATAAATGACTGATAGCAGTGTAATTAGTGCCTTCTAGGATATGATAACCCTTCTAATCATGAGTGAGTAATCTATCTTGATATCTAAATAGATCAAGGCTAGGGAATCTTTGACCCCAAGGCCACAGGTTCCTCACCCCTGATATTATATATTTATCTGTAGACATGAATCTATCTACATATGTATATACATACATATATAACCAAAAACATATATGTATGTATGTGTGTATATAGATGCTGTATCTATCTAGATAGATTCATACATCTACAGATGTATGAATTTGTCTTGATAGATATTAGATACATACATATAGCATCCATATACATACATATCATATATGTATGTCTACGTATGTATGCTCACATGTATATATATGTAATTGTTATGTTTTATATACACATTTCTCTGACAAATGACTAGTTTTTTATGATGGCTGAATTGGAGTTTCACAGGAGGTGAAGGAGAGGGTGGAAGGTCCTGTGATTTCATTAATATGAAGAAACCAGTGCCCTCCTAGTGCGTGAATTCCATATGCTTTCTTAGTGGGTTCCTTCGATCATTGGGAGGTTCCATGATTTGTTTCACATCCGCGAGACAGCACATGTCAGATCTGGATCCAATGCTTCCTAATTCCAAAGCCCAGTCCTCTTTCTACTATACCGTGCTGCTTCTTGTGATGATGGAATAAAATATCAGCTTAAATCCAGTACACTCACAAGTTAGGACATCACCCTCGAGACAAGATTGATTCTCTTTAAGAATAAAGGACAAACAAAAACAATCAAAGATACATTTATTCTGTAGGACTAAGTGCTGTGTAGGCATTAGAATTTGTTTTTTGTATGTGAGATTCATGAGTCAGTTTGTAGCTTGAATATATTACAAAAAAATACTGCAGTGACAGCGGCTACTCCGACCCTTGAGAATCACTTGATGTTCATTCTCTGGTTTCTGTTGACACATGGATCGTTCCTGTGGCTCTGCCGTTCAGTCACTCCCCCAAAACATAGATCACATAACCACAGAGACAAAGCTGGAAGGGACCTCAGAGGGCCTCTTGTCCAACCCTTTCATTTTACAGATGAGGAAACTGAGTCCCAGGGAGAAGCTGAGCAATTTGCCCGAGGGCACATAGGTAGCATCCAAGAGTTCCTTCTACATAGTAGCATCCAAGGGTTCCTTCTCATATCTTTAGCATGTTTTCCCTACTGAGTATAGATTTTAATTACACCAGTACCCCCAAAGATCTCTGATTCCATCGGTGTGAGTAGAAAACAAAATGGCGCGATGGAAAGGGCAGCAAATTTGGATGTAGATTTGAATCTTAGTTCTGCTAGTAACCAGCTGGGTTGTCTTGGGTGAGTCAGTGCAGCTCTGAGTCTCAGTATTCTTACTGGCAAAATTCAGGGGTTAATCTTAAGGGTCTCTTCTAGCTCTGAATCTGAATATCTTGGTTGGATTGATTGCGCTCTAAAACTCAGGATAAGGGATAAGACTACAAACCATAAATATGTTTAAACTATAGTTAGGTCTTAGTAAATAAGCTTCTTTGTTTCTGTGAGGTTTTTTGGTATGATTTAAGGGTTTTTTAATAATAATACCTAGCATCTGTATAGTGCTTAAAAGTTTATAAGGTAATAAATATCATCACATTCGAGCCTCAGAACAACCTTGGCTGATATGTACTATTATTGGCCTCATTTTACAGATAAACAAACTGAGTCAGAGCTTAAGTGACTTGCCCAGAGTCACACAGTTAGTGAGCATCTGAGACTGGATTTGAACTCAGGTCTCTGTGGCTCCTGGACCACCTACCTGGCTAGAACTGTTTGATTTCCCTGGTTTAGGGCAGAGGTATCAAAGACAGGGCCTTCAGTCACCTGGAACCAGATTAAAATATAACTGAGAAATATTTATAAAAATGCAAAAGAACATAGATAATGTTAGTATGTGGTTTTCTAAGACAATGTGCCACAATGGAGATGCTTATAGAGTCGTCTGGGCACATGAGGAGCTATGTGACTTGCTCAGGGTCACATAGTCAGTGTGTCAAGGGCAGAACCAAACCCAGGTTTTCCTACCTCTGGAGTCTGCTGTATATCCACTATGCCCCAATGTTTCTCTCCCATAGTTGGTTTTGCTTCGTTTTATTTCTTCCCTTAAATCCTTAACAAATCTTTTAAATTCCAACTTTGTCTCAATGGAATCAAGTTAGATAACATACCCAGCCCAGGAGTGAAGAGTTTTAATACTTAAGGAAGGGTGAAAGAGATGAGGAATTATGCCACTGTGACCCAAGAGGGCTGAAAAATCACCACTCAATGAAATGCAACTTGGGAAACCTTGAGTGCTAGCACAAGAAGAGAAAAAATAATCAGAAAGACAGAGATCACATCCATGGTGGGGGGAGGGAGGGGAGAACACCCCTGAAAAGCTTCCTAGAGGAGAAAGGCAACCCTAGAGCAGAGTGAAAATTAGATGTGTTTGCCAGGCAAAGTGGCAAGGAAATTAAAAGGGAGACCGAGATGATTTGGGTGTGGATGTATTCAGAGGCTGCTGGACTCAAAGCCAGAGGAAATAGTCTCTCTCTGGTGAGATAAGAGTCTGGGATATTGCATCCAGCTGTGGGCATCTCATTACCAGCCAGATGTAGACAAAGTGGAGAGAGTTCAGAGAAGGGCACCAAGAATGATTAGGCGACAGGAGAGATTAATTTATGAGGAAAGATTAAAAACTAAACTTGGATAGCTGGGAAGTGAGTATGTGGGGGAGGGGAGAGAGGGGAGAAGGAGGATGGGGCCTGGTCCAGTAGAGGAGAAAATAAGATGGAATGAAGGAAATCGGCATAAGATGTCCAGGCCATTCATTCAAAGACCCTAGAACGTCCTTCTTCAAAAATATTAGCAATTAATGACGTTGCCCATTGAAAGCAAAGAGGAAGCTGCTGATCCTTTTTCTGTAGGGCAGTGCTTCTCAATCTTTCTAATGCCATGATCCTTTAATACAGTTCCTCATGTTGTAATGACCCCCAACCATAAAATTGTTTTTGTTGCTACTTCATAACTGTAATTTTGCTACTGTTATGAATCGTAATGTAAATATCTGATATGCAGGATGTATTTTCATTGTTACAAATTGAACATAATCCACAGGTTGAGAACTGCTGCTGTAGGGCACTCAATGGTAGTGTTTTTCCAGTAGTTGGGATGGTTTTGAGTTCTACATCTCCACCCCCACACCCCAATAACTTACAATCATTTGCTTTCATATGCAACTCAGCTGGCCTGGGGATAATGTCAAAGCCCAAAGTCATGGACCTCATAAGAATTAAACTAGAAACTGTACCAACATCGCAAATTAATCATAGATTCATAGACTCTCACACTGTTGGGAGCGGAAAGGGACCTTTGGGCACTGAGGGTGCCCAACAAGGATGTAGGGGGCACCTTCTATGTGCTAACCACCAAGAGAATCAGAATAAACTGTCCTGGAGGATGTTGTGGAATTGTGGGACTGATAGAAAATGGTGAAGAGGGAAGGGGACAGCAGGCCAGAGGGTTTCATGGGGGGGGGGGGAGGAGGTGCTGCCAGTTGTCAGTTACCTTCAATATAAATTGGATCACCCTAACCTAGTTATAGCTGTGGGTATAGACTATATAAGTGTGACAGGCATTCAAAGGAGCCAGGATTGGCTGGAAATTAGGGAAGGCTTCTCAGAGGTGGTGGGACTATAACAACATTGTAAAAATGAATAAATTTTGAAAGAACCAAGTCCTCAGAACAATGAAATGACTAATCAGAGGACCGTTGTTGGATGCTCTTGACAGAGCAGCGGTGGATCAAATATGGAGAATAAGACAGTTTGGGGTATGACCAACACTGGGCTTTGTTTTTGTTGATTGCACATATTTGTCAAAAGCCTGTTGTTTTTTTCCTTCTTTTTTCTGCCAGGAAGATTGGGGAAAGGTGGGAGGGAAAGAAAAAAATACTTGCCAATTGGGGGAAAATAACATTTAATTTTTTTTAAGTGTTTGGAGGTGGAATGCATTGACTAACAAAGTCTGCATTTCCATTACCATTACCTCTGCTAAGCCGGCCTTGCTCGGTGCCTCACTTCAGTTCACAGAAACTGAGTTGTCTCCTAGGCCATCCAGAGCTCCCTGAATACCACTCACAAATCATTTCAAATGAGCATGTATAACAGGGCCCATTTGGCCAACTCCATTGCCCTAGAAAACAACCTCCGTGACAAAGCATTTTGCTAATGAAAAGAAACATTACTCTCCTGCTTCAATACTTTTCTTGCTTTTTGTTTGTTGAAACCACTACCAAAGAACACCCTAGTTTATCCAGGCAGCTCTTTAAGGTTTACAAGAACATTCCTCCTTCCCCAAGACTTTAAGTGTCGTTATCCTAATTAGATTGTGAGTTCTTTGAAGGCAGGTATCGGCTTTTGTCTCACTTTGCAGCTTCAGTGCTTAGACTCCCTATGATCCCCTTTGGAGTTTTCTTGGTAAAGATACTGGAGTGGTTTGCCATTTCCTTCTCCAGCTCATCTTACAGATGAGGAAACTCAGGTCCACAGGGTTAAGTGACTTGCCCAGGTTTACTCAGCTAGTAAGTGTGCGAAACCAGATTTGAACACAGGTGCTCCTGACTCCAGGGCCTTAAGAGCCACTTGGCACATAGTAGTTGATTAATAAATGCTTATTGAACTGCTGATGGACTAATTTTACAGATTTAGAAACTAAGACTCATAGAGGTCAAGTCATAAAGCTAATAAATGTTAGAGCCAGAATTCAAATCTAATTCTCTCCTGATCTGCAATCCAGTATCTTTTTTTTTTTTTGCTTTTTGGAGAGGGGGAAGACTGGGCAATTGGGGTTAAGTGACTTGCCCAAGGTCACATGGCTAGTAAGTGTTAAGTGGCCATATTTGAACTCAGGTCCTCCTGACTCTAGGACCAATGCTCTATTCACTGTGCCACCTAGCTCCCCCAGTCCAGTGTCTTTTTCACTACAGCATATAAGGGATAAGGAATCAGCAATAGCCAGACAGGTAGGTCACAGCTAGAGTGGCAGTTATTCAGAGCCCTAGCTTCATAGAGAACATCTTTCTCCAGTTGTCTGATATCCTATCTCCATGACTGCTTGAGGGTGGGAGCCATTGGGGTTGAAAAGAAGACTGTGAGTCAGATATAAAACTCTTCCACAAAGGAGGGAAACTTACTCAGGACCTGGCTTCACACAAAGGATCTGGACAGGAGGATGTATATAGGTCAAGTAAAGCTAAAAGGAGAGAGGGGGTGGTGAGTAATGAGGGAAAGGGCAGGTCTGGAAGTGAGAGGAAAGCAGAGAGCCCAGCCCTCTGCCTGGGCTGGTGTGTCTATGGTATGAAAGAAGCCAAGACAAGCCCTGGGGAGGGGGCCAAGACATGAGATGTCCTCTGGAAAAAAGTCAGGTTTTCATGAGTAGAAAGAAGAAAGGACAAATATTGAAGTGCCCGATTTGTGCCAAGAACTACACTTAGTGTTCTACCAACATTATCTTGTTTGATCCTCACAACAAACCTGGAAGATAGAGGCTGTTATTAACCCCATTTTCAGTTGAGGAAACTGATTCACACAGAAGTTAAGTGACTTGCCCAGGGTCCCACAGCTAGTAAATATCTGAGGCCAGGTTTAAACTTAAGTCTTCTTGACTCTAGGTCCCACAGTCTATCCACCATTCCACCTAATACAGGATTGTGAAGGAATATGAGAGAAAGATCTAAGGTAAAAAGTGAGTTTGGTGACAATATAACAGGAATTTCCACAGGCATATTCAAAAGTGAAGAGAAAAGAGGGTAGGTGCTGGAATGGAACTCATACACAGGAAGACATAACAGGGGAGGATTTTTATCTTTAGCAAATGGCCAGTCTTGAAATTGAGGAATTAGGGGAATAGAAAGTAGGGGGTTTGTAAGCCACCAGACAGAGGAAGTACTTATTGATTAGAGGACTCAGCAAGGGACGAGATGGTCAGTGTGTGGCAGAGATGTGATGAAGAGGTACGCTAACTCTGGGTAGTCTGAGACAAGGAAAGATATTTCACTCTACTATCCCGCTCCATCCTAATCTTTCAGAGAGGCTGGTGCCGAGGCTGCAACTGTCAGTGATAATAGTGTTTATGATGGTCACATGGCAGTGGAGGTTCAGTTACCTCCACTGATCCTCTCCAGCACAGTCCAAGAATATGCCCAAGGCCAGGGCCATAGTGGTGGTGCCTTCCTCCTTATTTGGCTACCATTGTCCTCACCCATCTGGGTACCATGGTGATGGAAGGAGGGGTAGATGCCACTTCCTCAGAAGGTAATGGTGTCTGATAGCCAAATAGGCCTAATTTATCAAAGGATTATAGAGGCTCTTCAGAGGCCCTCTAATCCTCATTTTGAAGAGAAAGAAACTGACATTCAGAGAAGTTAAGAAAGTTACCCAAAGTCAGGGCAGCTAAGTGGCACAGTGGATAGAGCACTGGCCATGGAGTCAGGAGGATCTGATTTCAAATATGACCTCAGGCAATTACGAACTGTGTGACCCTGGGCAAGTCACTTAACCCCAATTGCAAAGAAAGAAAGAAAAGAAAGAAGAAAGGAAGGAAGGAAGAAAGGAAGGAAGGAAGGAAGGAAGGAAGGAAGGAAGGAAGGAAGAAGGAAAGAACCTCATCCAAAGTCACACAAGTAGCAAGAATCAGAAGTAGGATTTGAACCTAAGTCCTCTGACTCCAAAGTCAATGTCCTTTCCACTTACTACCCTGCCACTTCTTCAGAGGGCAAGAGCACTGGGAAGAAATAAGCGTTGAGGAATCTCACCTTATCTGACTCCTCTCTCCTCAGAAGGAACAGCCCTCACCTACCTGGACCTCTCTGGGTTTACCTTTTCTTATTTATAAAATAAGAGTGTAGGCCTTGCTGACTCTAAGGTCCCCTCTAGTTCTAAAATCCTATGTTTCTTTGTTCCAAAACATGGGAGGACCTTGGAAATAGCATTCCATTTAAACGTAGAGCTTTATAGATGATGACAAAAAAAGACTTTTTCAGCTGAGAATTAAAATCATGGTTGCCAAACCCATACACTTATGGATTGAGAAAGAACAGTCGGATTAGCAGAGATGGAAACATACATACACACACACACACACACACACACACACACACACACACACACACACACATATATACACATGAATATAAACATGAATGCACATACAAACAATATACACATACACACACACACACATCATCCCCACTACCATCCCTTTGCCTGTAGCAGACTTTACTAAACTGCTTTCAGGACGTGCCAAATTCCCAGCATATAAACAGAATCAGCTTCTTCCTCAGGACCATGATCCCTACCCCAACGCTGTTAAGCATCAAAGTTTGCTTCCCAATCATTTTTATTACCTATATCTGCACAAGCCCCAGTGAGGGATGGGACTGTGACCAATGTGGTCTCCCAAGAAGGGAGCATGTTGTCCGCAGTCAGTCAGCATTGGATTTAGCACCCAAGGCCCCCAAGGATTTTAGCCACCATGTTTTAAGGCCCACAGATATGGAACTCAACTGTGGGTCTCATTCGTTCCTTCCCTTGCCCTGTTTGCCCATTTTCTCTAAAAACAATCATGGTGTGCTAGCAATCATACAAGCCATCAGACTAATATCCTCTTGTGTCTTTGAGAAGCCTCTCCCTGAAAGTAGAACAAAATGCATCATGGAAAAATTTGGGGTGGAGACAGAGAAAGAGACAACCTGTTGACTCCAGAGCTGACATTGGCTATCACATCCCATGAAAGAGGGGAAAACGGAAGCTCTCCCTGACTTTGGTCACTGCCAAGCAACTGAAGCCAGGGCAAACAATGAGAAGTTCTATTTTTTAAGGAGTTATTTTCTTCAGTATTTTTTAGGGTCTCCTTTAGCAGGCTACGGACTCATTTTTTATGTTTTTCTTGCAGCACTCTCATTTCTCTTCCCAGTTTTTCCCCTACTTCTCTTACTTGGTTTTCAAAATCCTTTTTGAGCTCTCCCACGGCCTATGACAAATTCATATTTTTCTTAGAGGCTGCTGATGTAGGAGCTTTGACTTTGTTGTCTTCTTCTGGTTGCATGTTTTGATCTACTTTGTCACCACAATAAGATTATATAGTCTGACTTTTTTTTTTATGGTGTTTGCTCATCTTCCCAGTCAAACACTTGACTTTCTAACTCTTTATCAGGGTAGAGCTCTGCTTCCAGTGGGGGTAGGGGTGGGTGTACTGTTCCAGGCTTCTGCAGTTTTGTGTTAGCCACTGGATCCCCCACCTTCTGTGGGCCCAGAACTCTGGAAGCAGCTGCTGCTGCTGCTGCTGCCACCTCCACCAAGCTGGGGCTGGGGCCGGACTGTGAGCTCTTCTTTCACCCAGGTCCTACAGAAATCCCCCAGTGACCTTCCACACTATTTTCAGTGTTTCTGGATTGAGAAGTCTGTAAATCATCACAGTTGCCAGCGATTTAGTCCCCTGAGGCCTGTTCCTGGTACAGCCCACTCTGGACTGTGCTCCGCTCCCAGCCTGGTGCGATATACTCTTTTTGTTGGCCTTCCATGCTTTCTTGGACTGGAGATGTGTTTTACTCTGTCATTTTGTGTGTTCTGCCACTCTAGAATTTGTTTAGAGTCATTTTTACAGGTATTTAAATTTGGGGGTGAGCTGAAATGACTTGCTTTTATTCCACCATTTTGGCTCTGCCTCTCAAAAATGAGAAGTTCTTAATACAGGACATTCATGGAAGATGTGACACCATTCTCCCAGAAACCCACTGGCACCCGTGCCTCTCTTTTCTTCCCATCTTCAAACTATGGCTGTTTCTAGCTGCTACTTCCTCTCTTGGATATAGTAGTAATCTTGCCCAAGTCAGGAGCAAGACTTAGTATATACAATTTTTTTCAAGGATCAAAAGTATAATCAAAGGAGGTCCTAGAGGCTAGAAATAGGAGTAATGGGCGGGAGTTTTATGAAAGCATATTTGGCTTTGTAGAAGAAAAATCTTTCTCATAATTAAAGCTGCTCAAAAGTGAAATATGGTGCTTAGTAGTGAATTTCCCATCACTAAAGGTCCCCAATAGTAGACTGGCTGACAGCTAGACCTGGATTTTGTAAAGGAGGAATTCCTGATCCATTAATGGTTGGCCAAGAGGATTTTTGAGGTCCCTTACAATGCAGACCTTCTAAAAGCATAATGGTCCATCTGCAGTAGAAGACACAGAACTTACCTGCATCTGTTTCCTGAAAAGGAAGGACCACAAAGCACTACTGGAAAACCTACTGTGGGTCGCAGTAACAAACAATGGGGTAAATTACAAAAGGTACACAGATCTTTAAAATCAGGATTGGTCTTCTATGCACTGGTGCAGGGAACTGAGCCCAGCTCTTTCTGAGTTTTTTTACTCAGCTTTTTCTTTGATGTTACTGTTGTTCAGTCATTTTCAGTCATGACCCCACTGGGGGTTTTCTTGGCAAAGATGCTGGAGTGTTTTGTTATTTCCTTTTCCAGTTCATTTTGCAGATGAGGAAACTGAGACAAACAGGGTTAAGGGACTTGTGTGTGTGTGTGTGTGTGTGTGTGTGTGTGTGTAGATGTACACACATATACATACATATATTATATATAATATAAATAAATAAGGTTAAGTGACTTGTCCAGGATCACACAACCAGTACAGCCAAGGAAATTATGCCCATGTCTAATCACGTCAACTTTTTCTTCTTACCTCGTGCCTTCTAGAGAAGAGGTTCTCAGAGTTCATGCTTTCTGCTTGCAGGTAAGATAACCTCATAAGCCCTTTATAAGTATTAACTTAAGTCATAGGCAAGAATCTGATCTACTAATCCATGGTAGGGGTTGAATAAACTATGGATCCCAACCCAGAGTCCAGAAGAGTATAGTAACATAGGTTGGTACTTCAAGGCTGGGTACAATATCCTTCCATAACAGTGATCCAGACTGCTATTAGCAAACAACTTTATTTAAAGAAGGGGTTATTAACCTGGGGTCTATGGTCCTCATAGATTGCAGAGATGCTATGAGCTTGGATGGGAGAAAAATTTTATCTTTATTTCAATATAAATAGCTTCTTTTGCTATTTTATTTTTAAAACATCGTTCTGAGAAGGGGTCCATAGGGCCTCAGCAGGCTGCTAATGACATCTGTGACACTCAAAAAGCTAAGAACCCCTGAATTCAAGGAAGGTATCACTGGAATGCAGCATCATAGAAAGGAAATAGGACTGGCCTTGGATCAGAGAGCTTAGATTTGAATCCTGACCCTGCCTTTTGCTACCTGTGTGACCTTGGTCAGTCATTCACCTCCATGGGTCTCAGTTTCCCCATCTGCAATGTGAAGAAATTGGAATGAATCATCTCTATGGCTACCTCCAGCTCTTAATCCTGTAATCCTATAAATTATAGCATTCTTGTGGAAGTCTGGGTCAGCTTAAAAGGCCAGAACAATATGTTGGGAAAGATAACCGGGAATCAATAAACATCATGCTGAGGAAAGGTAGGCCATTGGTTGTTAGTGACAATAGAGCTTTTGAATTAGTATGCCAACAACGTGTGAAACATATTCATTGTGTTAATAGAAATGACTAACTATATTAGACTTTTTTGGCTTATTATTCATATTAGTTATAATATGGAAATGAAATTTTATTTCTAAATTGCAATCAAATGATATTTTCTATTAAAACTTTAATAGCAAACCAAATTAAGCAATGCTACGGGTTACATATTAGTAATCCAGTTTGGTTATAACTCATATTTTCTTTATTTTGTTGTGAATCATCATGGGGCTAAAGTAAAACAACAAAAAGATTTTCTAAAAAGGATGTAAAAAGCTTTTCTCTCTTTTCTTTTGTGTTGAAGAGCAGAAAGAGGACAAAGAAGAATGCAGAAACCATATAGCTCATTTCTATATGTAATATTTTCTTTTTAAGACCAAAAAGCACCCAGCTAGGGAAACTCTGAACTCATGATCCTATTTACCCTGCTTTTCCATTCCTAGACTGCCCTACTATAATAGCAGTACAGGATAGCTTTAATAGCGGATTGCATGTAAAAGAAGGTATCATTGAAAATCCACATCTTATGGTACAAAAGCATGAGGTCCTCCATAGGACATTTTGTATAGTCCATGGTTTCAACTCTCTAGCAAATATGACCCACTCCATTCAGGTCAGCCTTGGATCATCTCTTCAGCACGAGGACTGGGACTACATCTCATGCTTCTTTGTATTCTCTGAAGAGCCTAGTACAATTCAGGGTATACAGTTGGTGCCTTATGAATACTCAATAAGAGGATATGTTGAATGAATTATTCTGCAATCAACAAATCAAAACTTCACAAAGGAATCATTCAGGATCTATCAGAGTTTATCAAACACATATTGTGTTCAGGCTACTTTGGGGGACATAGAGAGGATCCCATCCTCAAGGAATTTTATAATTTTGTCATAAAGGTAAGACACAAAAATTGGTAACCAATAACTAGCTATGTGAGTCAGCTCATGGCAAATGTCATGAGAGGTAAATGATAATAATAATATCGACCGTAACAGTAGTGCACATTGATATAGCACTTTAAGGACTGCAAAGTCCTTTACATGTTACCTCATTGATCCTCATTGAAGTAGGAGCTATTATTACTATTTCCATTTGCAGTTGAGGAAAATGGGGAAGGGAGAGTGTAAGCAACTTATCCAGCAACACACAACTTGTAGGTGTCTAAGGCAGGATTCAAACTCAGGTCTTCCAGATTCTAAAGCCAGCACACAGTCTACTCTGTCACCTAGGTGCCTCATGAGGTAATTTCTAGAGGAGGTCTAGGAAATTCCTAGAAGAAAGGAAACCATCAGGCTTGGATCAGATGGATAAGATTTGGATAATCTGCTAGGGTGGAGGAAGCTGACTCAAGAAATCAATGTTGATGCACAGAAAATTCATTGAACAACTCACATTTCAATAAATATGTTCAGAAGATGAAATCAGGGTCTGGTAATAAGTACGAATAAAAAAGTGCAGCATAGTTCTATAAAAATAGTATTAGGAGTGCTAAAATTCAGAAGTTGGATTGAGTTGGGTCAAGTTGAAGCTAGTGATGAATACTGAGAACCAAAAAGTGAACAGTTTTTAAAGCTTTGTTGAGGAGTAGAGAAGCAAAGAAGAGAGAGCTGACATCTCTTCCCTTCTCCACTCCTATGGGGGGAATGGGATGATGATAGCAGATGATGGAGAGAATGGAAAACTACTCATTTCTTACTTAGCTTCTGTTTTCTATAACAAGAAAAATATTTTCTGATTAGGATAGGTAGGACCAAAATGGTTAACAAAGTGGCGAAGCTCAAAATAAATGAGAGGATGGTAAGAGATTACCTAGTAGAGCTCATCCTTTCAAATCACCAGGAACAAAGGAATTATATATCCCAAGGTTCCGAAAGAACTGATGTGATTCCACTGATCTCCAAAAAATCAAGAACAGGAAAGGTGCCAAAAAAAACTAGAAACTGGTAATCATTATAACATTCAGATAAAGAAAGGGCAATCTTTGAACTATAAACCAATGAGTTTGACTCCTATTCCAGGAAAAAATATATGTAGTATTATGCATGGACTAAAGAAATGTTAGTGAATATTGATCAAAGTAGTAGTTATTACAAAGAGCCAACATTTCTTCAGCAAGGACAGGTAATGATAGGATAAACTTCTTTTCTTTCCTTTCCTTTTTTTTTTAACAAGGTTAATAAATAGGTGGATCATGGGAAATTCCATAGACATAGTATTCCTGAGTTTTGGCTAAGTGTCTGCCAAAGTTTTCTATACTGTCCTTGTAGACAAAATGAAGAGCTAGACAGTGTAGGCAACAGTGGATTTAGAATTATTTGAATAACCAGACTCAAGGAATAGTCATCGGTGGATCAATATCAACTTGGAGGAAGAAGGGGTATGTGGGAAGAAAGAGAGGTTTCAAGCAACAAGTGACTGGTGATCTGTCTTTTGTGCTATGCCCTGTGTCCATGGTCCTAGGTGTTTGATATTCGGGTCAGTGACTTGGATGAAGGCTTAGATGGTATGTTTACCAAATGTTCAGATGACACAAGAATAGAAGCCATAGCTAAGACATACAATGACAAAGACAAGAGAGAGAAAAATAAGATATGAAAAATCTAAAAAATAATGAATCAAATCTGTAAGTACAACACTAATAAGGAGAAATGTCAGGTACTGTTCTTGGGTTCCAAAAAAGTCTACTGCTAGGCAGCAATACCTGTGAAAAAGAGCCGTGGGGGATTTTCTGGTTACAATGACAATGTATCAGGACCAGTTCCCCACAAACACTACACTAAAGCTATAAAAATACACCAGAAGAAACAATAGTAAACAAAATTAAAGAGAAATGACCGCCAGCTCCCGCACCTAATCCAGGATTTCACAAAAGAGCTGCCAAAAACCAGCAATGGGTACTTTTATATAGATTGTCCCAAAACTCTGTTATAAACCTTAAATCTGCTCTAATATTTTTGGGTCACCATGTACTTGAACTCATTCGTGAACAAACCGAGTAGTCCCATTAGTCTCTTTACATCCTGCTGCATTTTATTGTTCATAGGAATCATTTGTGATCATGTTGGCAGCATTTTAAAACACCAATCTGCTGCCCTTTTCACCTAATCTGTTCGTTTTGAAGGAGCCCTATATAGTGCAATTGTTATATTCTAATTATAAATAACAACCCACCAATATTTGGTTATTTCTATGAAGTGCCATTTACTTACTTTTGTTAAGACCATTAACTCACTAAACCTGTTGCCCTATAGCCTATGCATTCATGTTTTGTAAATACAGGCATTTAATAAATGTTTGCTAAACTTCAAAAGCAACAACAACAATCCTACAATGGCTCTGAGCAGAGACAAGGTCAGGCAGGCAGTGTACAAGAGCCACAGCAGGAGACTAGGTACCAAACCAGTACCTATTTCAGAGCACAGGAAGCCCACCTAATACACAAGAGGAGCCAGGGTTAACAGTACCCAGGTAGTCTCAACTGAGGCACATAGCAAAAGAATCCTCAGCCAGCATTCAGACGGGCAACATTAAACCAGACCACACTTAAGTCATACAGCGAGAGAGGAATAGTAGATAGGCACCCTGGTATAGGCATCCTATCCCAATCTAGTACCCACACAGGCTATAACCAACCCCATAGCTCAGGTAATCCAAGTCTAATCCACAAAAGGAGGCAAGGCCAAACCAGGACTGGGACGACTCACACCCAAGATATAGCAGGAGACAGAGGGAGAAAGAACTATGGCAGTACCAGAGGTCTTAAAAGAGGTCTACTACAAGTAAAATAAGCAACATCTTGTCAAGGGCCTTAACACATAGCAAGAAACAGAGCAAACTCTGGTTTCAGGCCATATAAGGACCAGCAGAGAGAAGGGCAAAATATAATTGAGCCCCAAGGAGAATGAGCCAAAACCTAGGAATTCCCATAGAGGGTGGGAGCTCATCTTAGTCACTACATCGAGGACCAAGCAACTCCTGTTCATGCCATCCAAGAAAACAGGAGGGAACAGTTTATGACCCAAGCGCAAAGTGCCAAACCAGAAAATGAAGTTAGGGATATGAGAAAAAAGAAAACGTCAAACTCAATGAAGAAATTCTATGAATTGATAGAAGTCCAGAATGTAAACGCATTTTTTAAAAAGGCACTCTTCAGCAAGTCCAAGTAAAGTTGCAGAGAAAAGAATTGCTTATGCAAAAGGACCACAAGAGTACCCTAAAGAAAGGAAGCAAGAGACAGAAAATGTAATAATTCAAGTTCACAAGAAAAGAACAGGCAGAAGAATTAATAACTGAGACCTGAAACTAGTCAACCTTACCAAAGAACTGGACTCTAAAATGTAGAATGAGTCAAACAGAAAATAACATAAATCAAGAACCAATATTAAAACAAAATTAAAAGATCAGGGAAAACCAGAAGAATATGTATATACTATCAAAAACAACTCACCTGAAAAACAGATCAAGGAGAAATCATCTCAAAACGATTGGGCTGCCTTAAAATCATGAACAAAAAGTAAGTCTGGATGCTGTATTTCAAGAAATCTAAATTAAATTATCCTAGATCTATTTGAAACAGAGGGCAAAATGAAAACAGAAATATTCCACTTATCACACCCTAAAAGAAAGCATAAAATAAAAACTCCCTCAGTAATGTAACCAAAATCCACCTTCCAAGTCAAAGAAAAAACATTCTAAGGAGTCAGAAAGAAATAATTCAAGTATCAATAGCCAGGATCACATAAGACTTGACAGCTACTACTTTAAAGGAAAAAGCTCTTGGAATAAGAAAGATAAAGACTTACAACCAAGGATAACTTACCCTGAAAAGCTTAGCATAATTCTACAGAAAAAAATAATGGAAGTTAAATAGAATAGAAGATTTTCAAAAATTCATGATGAAAAGATCAAAGCTAAGTATGTTTGAAAGGAAAACACAGGAATCAAGAAAAAATGGAAAGATAAACATACTCGAGTATTTGGAATGGGCTATACCATGATGAAGTGTTCACATTCAAATGGAGAGAAGAAAAAAGTGAACTTTTAGAAGTCTTGCATCTTAAAAAGTCATTGAAGGAGCTGAGTATGACAAATGTGGTTCCGCATGTTTTATTTTCTATTTTGGTGATTTGAAGAGTAGAAAGAAAAGGAGAATATACTGGGGGCTGAAGAGAGGAAGAGAAAAGGGAGGGAACTTATTTTCTTATAGTATAAGGATATAAGAGATAAAGAAATATACAAGGATGGAGGAAAAGGTAGAGGAACTTCACTTTCATTTAAGTAGGCAAAGGGGAGTTGAAGATATGTACACAAAGAGATTGGCATAGAAATATATTAAGTTCAACAGGGAAATGGTCAAAGATGAAGAGAAGGAATGAGAGAGCAGTTAAGAGGTGGAGTAGGCTCTAGGAAGGTATTATTAGTCACATGCAAAACTATCTCCACTGAAAGATGAAGTGCAAAATGGACATTAAAAGTAAAGTCAAAAAGACAAGAAACCTATGATGAGATGCACAAGGGCAAGAGAACAGGGGCAAAGAAGTAAAAACAGATCTCATCAATTATAGCTCATTGGTGTTAAGTACACTCCTCTTTTGCCATCTTGGAGCAGAGGACAAAAAGAGAAATACACAATTACCAAATAGAAGTATAAATGTGAATGAGATGATCTTACCCATAAAGCAGAAGAGAACACCAAAATGGATTATAAAGCAGAATCCAACAATTTGTTGTTTAAACACTGGAAACATCATGATTCACATAGATTTAAAATAAAAGCCTATAGTAAAATCTATTATGCTTTAGATGAACTAGAAAAAAATAGTAGCAATAATGATTCTAGACAAAGTGGCAGTAAAAATAACATAATTAAAAGATATAAACATGGAAACTGCATAAACTCAAAAGTACTAAGATAATGAATCAATATCAATATTTGATATATATTCATTGAATAGCATAACATCTAAATACTTAAAGGAAAAGTCAATCAACCTGCAGGAAGACGTAGACTATAATAGTGAGGGAATTTAATGTACACTTCAGATTTAGACAAATCTAACAGAAAAAGATCATTAAGAAAGATATTGTTTTCTGTTGAAATTTTTCAGTTTTTAGGTATCATGCATTTCTGGCAATAATTGAATGAGAACAGAAAGGAATCTACATATCCTCATCTGTGCATGGTATATTGCAAAAATTGATCAAGTATTAAAAGTTTCACAAAGAAAAGCAGAAGAGCAGAAATATTAAATGCATCCTTTGCTGACCCCACTGCTATAAAACTATATTCAGTAAAAGAGGGTCTTTGAAGAAAGGACCAAAATTAATAGGTGATTAAATTATTCAATCCTAAAGTATTTGTGGGTCAATGAACAAATCACAGAAACACTTGAAAATTTAATGAAAGAACAAATGTAAGACAATATATCAAAATTTTTGGAATTCAGCTAAATTGATCCTTAGGAGAAATTTTATATTGCTAAATGCTTTCATCAACAACAGAGAGGAAGCATAGAAAAAATGGTGTGTGCAATTTAAAAAAAAAAAAAACTAGAAAAGCAACAAAGCAAAAAAACACTAAGTAAAATTAGAAACCCCAAATCAGAAATTGTGAAAATAAAAAAAAAATGGATCAACAAGAATGAATTGATAAATAAAACTAGGAGTTTAAAAAAACTAATAAAATAAATAGTTAGCTAGTCTGGTTAGTAAAAAGCTAGAAAAACCAAATTGTCAGTATCAAAATCTTAAAAAGGAGAATTCACAGAAACTGAGGATTAAAAAAAAAATTCAGGAATTATTTTGCCCAATCATATGCCAACAAAACTGGTAACTTGGATAAAATGGATGGATACTTGCAAAAATATCAAATAACCAGATGAAGAGAAAAATAAGTATATTTTTCATATAGCTTAATGCATGATCCTTCTCCCTAAACACACTCCTACTCTCAATTTCCCAGTTTCTGTTGTGAACACTACCATCCTTCTACTCACTCGAATTCATAACCTCAGAATCATACTTGACTCTTTACTCTCCTTCACACTCATATCTAATCAGTTGTTAAGTCTTGTTAAGTTTACCTCCACAAAAACTCTTCATCTATACACTTCTCTCCATTCACAGAAGTTCTAGTTCAGGACCACATCTCTTCTAGTCTACAGTATTGTAATAGCACTTACTCTCCGTATTTCTTTACCTCCTTGCCAACAACCTTGCCCAAGTATGACACCTTCCTCACATCTACTTTCTAGCTCCTTATTATGTGCTTTTCCTCTATTAGAATGTAAGGTCCTTGAAGGTAGAGACTCTTTTGTTTGCTTGTATTTGTATTCCTAGTACATGGTACAGTGTATGGCGTATACTTAATGAATAATAAATACTCTACCTATCTTCTATTTATCTATCTGTCTGTCTGTCTAGACATCTATCTCTCTATATATTATCTCCCGGATTCCATTCCTTTCCCTTTCCTACTTGTCCTCCATTTAACTGAGAAAATAATCTTCTAGAAACACAGCTCTGACCTCATTATTACCCTACTCAAAAATATTGCCTCCCTACTGCCTTTCAAATAAAATCCAAACTCTTCAGCCTGTCACTAAGAGCCCTCAATAATTTCTCTCAAACCACATTTTTCAGACTTATTTCATATTCTTCACACACGGCCCAACTGGTTGAGATGTTCACTAAACTCAACATTACACGTTCTGCCCTGGGTATGGGCTGTCATCAGTGATTCCTCACCTGCAATGCACTCCCTCTTCAGCTCTAGCTTCCTTTAAGACTCAACTAATACGCAACTTCCTCCAGGGAGTCATTCCCCCTCCCATTTTTATCCTCTTTTCTCACCTCAAATTATCTTCTATTTATTTACCTCTCCCTTGGTACATCCCATCCCAGCAGAATGTAAGTTACTCGAGGGCAGGGATTATTTGATCTTTGTCTCTATCCCCAGCTTCTAACTCAATGGTACCTAGCACATAGTAGTTTAATGTTAATGGGGTATAAGATCATCCCTGCCCACTAATAGACTTCAAGTGGAGCCCATTAAGGGAAGCTTGCTTAGGGGAGGCTTGCTTGTAGGAAGGCTTTGAGTTAATTTCTAATTAGTCAGGAGGATTGTGATGCCTTCTAGCTCTAAAAAGGGTATATATATTCTGAGGTTAGCATTTTGCTTTGGGACTCACTCATTGGAAGAATGTTCTTGTGATTTGGCCAGATGAGATTCTGGGTAACTGTTAAAGAAATCCCCACTTTGAAAAACCCAGATGTTGTTGCTTGTCTCTCTGGTAACCATGTATGTATTGCCTTGGTCAGAAAGTAGGATCTCTCCGTTGATCTGTGTTAATTTCTCAGACAGTTAGAAGCCCTGTCGGTTGGTCTTTATTTATCTGCTTGTATTTTCTCTATTTTCTTTGTTTGGATTTTCCCCGAAGTTCAGGGTGCTGGTTTTTTCTCCTGAGCTAGTGAATGTAATTAAAAAGATTGTTGCCCAAAAACTGGAAATATAGGGGATGCCCATCAATTGGGGAATGGCTGAACAAGCTATGGTATATGAATGTAATGGAATACTATTGTGCTGTAAGAAATGGGAAGGAGATGGACTTCATAATTACCTGGAGAGGCTTATACGGACTGATGCTAAGTAAGAAGAGCAGAACCAGGCAAAACCTGTACACAATCACAGACTCATCGTACATGTGATGACCAACCTTGATAAACTGGACCATCCTCAACAACGCACAGCTGAAGACAACTCTACAAGCCTCAGGATGGAAGGAGATACCTAAACTCAGAGAAAGATCTAGAAAGACTATAGAATAAACGGAGACTGAAGCAAAACATGCTACCGTTCTCTTTCATGTCTGGTTTTGCTTTTTTTTCCCCAGTGATCACTCATTGGTTACAACCCTTCTATATGACCAAACTATTGTACAATGTGAAAGTATTTGCAGATCCTATACATGATTGCACGCCACCATGGGGGGGGGGGGAAAGGAGGGGAGAAAATCTGAAACTCAAGTGATTGTGGCTCTGAATCTTGTAAATTAAAAGTAAATAAGTAAATAAAAAAAATAAATGTAAAAAAAAAAAGATTGTTGCCCCCTGAAACAGCTAATTTTCCTAGTAAAGCAAATCTAAGAACCTATGCTAGCAGCCATCCTGGGTATGTCAGTGTGGTTGCCACTACAAGTAGGCATTTCAAAAGAGATTTGTTGAATTGAATGGTAAAGAGGCCATTTTAAAATCAACACAAGAAAAAAAAAGTTTCCTGAAAATTATAGCTGTCCCAAAGTGGAAAGAAATTGCTTGGGAGGAAGGGGTTTCCCTTCAGTGGGGGTTGGACAGTCGACTACCTGGCAGATGTATAATGAAAGGAATAATAAGATCCTAGCCCTTAAGCTGAAATGGATCTTAGAGTTACTTTAGTCCAACCCTTTTACTTTGCAGATCAGGAAACTGAGGCCTAGAGAGAATAGATGAATTACCCAAAGTTACATAGGCAGTAAATACCAGAGGCAAGATTTGAGCCCACACCCTCTAATTGCTAAGTCAGTGCTCTTTCCACTCTACCACATGGCCTGCCAAGTGCTTATTGGTTACAGGTCGGATTACATGGCCTCTGAAGTCCCTTACAACTCTGAAATTCTCGGATTCTGTGAATAATAGGGCTGAAAGGATCCCCAGAGGTTGTCTCATCCAATCTGAAAGAAGTGACTTGCCCAGTTCATCAGCCGTGTGTGCCTACTTATACCTCCATGTTCTCTGTGAACCTCAAATTGGATCTTGTGGAAGTACATCCTTAATGCGTGGCTCTGATCATACCAGAGCTAACAATGATTATAATATGCCCTGATACGAAAAGTAATTGGTGCTAAATATCAAGATTCCTTTTTTTAACCTATCTTTCAGTCTTCATGAGTTAATATTTCTTTCAACTAAATAAATCCATAGAATTCAGTTTTAGGCAACAAAACAAAGCCGAAGAAAGACGGTCTAGCCAATTCATTCAGTTTTAGCCTATTGAAAGAATAACCACATATAATAACATTTTCCTTTTTTTCTCTCCTAGAAAAAAAAAATCCTCAACATTTTCTCCTCCCCTGGGATCCACTGTCCTTCCCTCCTGAATCAGGAGTAAATTATCTCAGAAGAAGAGTTCATTAAGAATAAATAATAATTTGCACTTCTACTGTACCATTTTTTGCCTAAGTATCTCAAAGCGCTTTACTTAATTAATTAATTAAGAGAATTAATTAATTTGGAAAACACCCCTGGAGGAAGGTAGGAAAAGAAGGAAGGAAGGTGAATTTAACGACACCAACTCTCCAGATGAGTAAACTGAGGCACAAGGCACCAAACTCAAGGTCGCTAGAGGAGGAGGCAGGGAAGGAATAGGATTTGCTTCATCCTTTCACATTGGGCCTTCAGTGGCAAGAAGACAAAGCAGGGCAAGATGGGTTCAGGACAGGGGCAGTACTCAGTTTAACCAGAAAGGCCAGAGGGCTGTCAGGCCAGATGTCAAATTTAGAGATGACAACAAAGGAAGAATGAAGCTGGCAGCGACTGTAGTTACAAGATAGGCAAGGTCAAGAATACAGAATGCAGGGGATCAGGTAGTCAGGAATCAGCCAATTAGACTAGGACCTAGAGAAAAAAGATCAGGGAACCAGGCAAAGCAAATAGGTAACTCAAAGTCAGAAACCCCAGCCTAATGAATCAGGCAACAATCTGGCAGGATCCAGGCAAGTAATCTGGGTAATAGACACAGGACACCAGCAACAAAATGTCCAGAGAAATTCTTAATATATACAATATTCTTAATATGAGAGTAGAGAATAGTTATCTGACTTTACTTGTAAAAGCAAGTAGAAATACCAGGTTAGAGTCCTAGCTTGCGGCAGGGAGCAGAGCAATTTTTAAGACTTGTTCTGTGACAGATAAGTTAGCATGATGTGGTAAAAAGACTGGTAATCATGAGACCTAAGTTCTCCTGACTTTGCTACCTCTGAACTATATGGCTTTGGAGAGGTCATTTTCCTTCCCTGGGTCTCAATTTCCTCGTCCTTAAAAGGATTGGACTTAATCAGTCTCTAAGACAGTCCCAGTTCATGTGCTTCAGGCTTCCGTAATTTTTCTGGCTTAATAACCCAGGAATTCTACCTGTTGTCCTCAACATCCTGGTCTCCTCCTGGAGACAGCAGCCAGCACTGCTTAACCACATTTTGCACCCAACCACTCTGGAGATCTCCAGGCCCATCGGCAGTCTCAGTAACACCAGGGGCTTCTCCAAATTCTGCCACTCACCGATCCACTTTGCCAGATGACACCAAAGGAGACCTTAGTCGCTAACTACTTCAAGTAGAGGAAATTAAACATGCACATGCGCAGTCGTACACGCGTGTAGACCCCCATAAACACACGGCACAACAAATTAACAACCCAAGCTTGTCTTTTTCATTGTGTTTTTATTATGATGCTCCTCAATGATGTTTTTAAATGAATTTTGAATAGTCCCCTTAATTTGGTTCATTCTGCATTGTAACGCAACTGGGAGGGCCCCGCAGGAATTGCTGCGAGGAATGCAATATTATGTGAGCATGGATTCTGCTTGTTTTCCTGCTTACTCATAATTAAGCTTTATTGAGTTGTAAAATGAATAACAATTAAAAAACCTGTTTATTGATCCAGGTGCAACAGGGAGATTCATAAGAAAACTTTTCCCCATCCATGACCTTGCACAGCAACATTTGACTACTTATGTTCATTCTCTCTCCTCTTGCTCTTAGGTAGGAAAAAGAGTGTCTTGTTCAGCCTTGAACAGAAAATGTTTTACTCTCAAGATCCACAGAATCATAGGTTTAAGTCTAGAAGGCAACTTAAAGATCATTTAGTTATATATAAGGATATTGAAGCCCAAAGAGGGTCAAAAGACTTGTTCAAGGTCACACACCCACTCTGTGTCAGAGGCAGGATTTAAAGCCAGGTGTCCCTGATTCCCTAGGTGGTGCAATGGATAGAGTGTGAGGTCTAGAGTGAGGAAGACCTGAGTTCAAATTCAGCCTCAGATACTTATTAGCCATGTGACCCTGGGCAACACCTCACTTAACTTCTGCTTACCTCAGTTTCCTCATCTGTAAAATGGAGATGATAATAGCACCTACCTCCCAGGGCTCTTACAAAGAGTAAATGAGATAATTATTACAAAGTGCTTAACATAGTGCCCAGCATATAGTAAGTGCTATAAACGTGAGCTGTCATTACTATTACATCATACATCCTCTCTTAGAGGAACTTTTCCAATGGGACAGCTAACTAGGAACCCCCTACAGAACGTCATACAAGAGATGAGAGGAGGCAGCAAGGAGTCCAGAGCATAGCCAGGTAAAGGAAGGGTTAGATGGTTTCTCAAATTCAACTCATCAATATACATTTATAAATCATCAGGATATCAAGGGCAGCACTTAAAGTGCTTAGGTGCTTAGATCAAGGCAATCATGGAATCTTAAAATCATAGGAGCTGGAAGTGGTTTTAGAGATTGACAATGTGTCAGGCACTGTAATAAATCCTGGGAATACAAAGTTAAAAAAAGAAACAATCCCTGCCCTCAAGGAACTTACTATTCAGGGGAATCAATGCATACATATATGTAGATACAAAATATAGAGAGAGTAAATATAGGATCATTTTGGAGGGAGTGAGGGGGCACTGGGCAGGATTCAGAAAAAGACTCGTGTAGAAGGTGGTGGTTGAGCCGAGTTTTGAAGGAAGCTCCAGATACTAAGAAGGGGATGAGAGAAAGGAATTTAGTCCAGACATGGGAACAGCATGGGCAAATACCTGGAGATAGGAGATAGAATGCCGTTTGTGAATAAGAGATGGCTGCATCATAGAGTGCTTATTCATCAGTGTGCTGGTAAATGTTTAACAATTGGCTCTGCTCCCAACCTCCCAAAAAAAGTGTTCCTAGGACACACTTATAAAAAAAAAAGGTTAATGTTTTATTTTTTTCCCTTTAATCTTAGTTGTTTGTTTGTTTTTCACAATTTGAAATCCAAATTCTCTCCCACCCTTTTTTCCCTCTCCACTCATGGAGAAGTCAAACCATTTGATCAAGGTTATACATGTGCAGTCATGCAGAACATAATTTCATGTTAGTCATGTTGTGAAAGAAAAAACAGACTAAAAATGAAGAAAAATAAAGAAACTAACAAGCAGTAAGCTTCAATCTGCATTCAGTTTCTATCAGTTCTTTATCTGGAGGTGGATCACATTTTCCCCCATAGGACAGGGCATACTTTTAAGTTTAATCTGCATTATTCCCATTTTATCCATCATTTCCCTAGATTTAGACGATTAATCAAAAAATAAACCAAGCATTGATTTGTAGCCATTGCCAGTTTCTGAGGTGTAAATGCTAACACTGAAAATTTAACAATAGGATCTCACTGGCCAATTTAAGCTGGCTCTGGCTGGTTTCTCCTGCATTCATGTGGCAATGTGCATTAACTAAGTCCTCCTGTTAATTATGGATAAACTTGTGGCTGATTCTCCCTCCATTATACTCCCAGTCCCATTCCTAAAGCCCTAGAAGCCAATTGTATGACAGAAAGAAGTCAGTAAAGCTGGGGAAGTTCCCTGAATTTGGAAGAAATCCACCACCCAGGCACAGATCTAATACAGGAGAACCGGGGCTGTTACAAAAATAAATTTGGTAGGAACTGGGTTTCCACCACCCCTACCACCACCCCATCCAGAATGTATACTATCCTTTTGTGACTCCCCCCATTTTCACAGCTGTCCTAGATTCTCATTCTCAACCTGAATTTTGTATAAAGATTTTGGAGGAGATTGTTCTGGACTCCTCACAGTCTTAGGGAAGTTGCTGGTCCTTACACCTCCCTAAAGAAGGTCCTGGACTCTATACTGTGCCTCCTCCCCCACCAAAGGGGTAGCTCCTGGTTCTACAACCTCCTACAATAGCTCTGGGACTGCACTAGCACTCAATCAAGGGTGTTAACCAATTGACTGACTTAGACTATCATGCAAGAGAAATGAGAAAATATTAACCTACATTGTTTTATCTTCCCCTTTTTTCTACAAGCAGGCTTCACTGTTTTGCTGTGAACTCAAATGCCAAGTATTTCTTTGGTCCCCAGGTTTGCTGACATTCCATCTCTTGTTCAAGGTTTGTAAAGATCACACCAGGCAACCCTCAATAACATCCAAAAGAGGATACAGTACCCACAAAAGCAACAGGGTCAGTTGGATGATAAAATTCACTAACACAAGGCTGGTCAACACAGAGCTCAAGTCATCCATTTTGATATACCACCTTCTGTTCCTGACTGAGTTCCTTAATCCCCAACTCTCTATATTTTTGACATTCCATTTTCTCCTAGTGATTATATCTCCTTGGTACCTCAACAACCTGGTGGCATCACCAGCATTCTGGATTCTATTTGCCTCAGTTTCTCCTGCTGCCATCCATCCTCCATTCCTAAACAATCTCAGTGGCTTCTGCACTGCCTGCCATCTTGTCCCAGTGCTAAGGGCACAGGAAGGGGTTCTTCTTCAAGAAAATGACTTCTTGTTTCAAGAAATTGAAGCAAGATAAAGTAATTGCATGGGCCACTAAAAGAACAAATGACAGAAATGAAAGGCAGAGGTGGGTCTCACTTTTTCTTCAATGTGTAAGCCCCCCAGCACTTGGACAATAAAGAATAGAACATTTTGAAAAACATTTCCCCAGTGGACATAGAGGACATCAGATTTTTATTTTCTGGGATGAGGGAGAAATGTTGGGTGTTTCAAAAAGCCTAAGTCACGATTTTTTTCTACAAAAAGTAACTTGTTGAGATGGTTGTGTGTCGTATTTTTAAAATTCAGGTTTTTGGTGGCCCAATTTTAGTACTTTATATTTCCCTCTATAATATTCCATCTTACTAGATTTGTACCAAATATCACTTACTGAGATATTTGGGAATCATGTATTTGCTGAGAATCCCTCCGAAGCATTGAGCCATCTGAAAATTTGGTAAGTGTTATCGATGCCTTCATCAAAGGCATAAATATAGCCAAATAAAAATGTTGAACAATGCAGAGTCAAGAGGCAAAGATACCTGGGGCCACTACAGACTTTTCTTCCAGTGAATATCCATTCATTTATTCATCTACCTAATTGTACCATCGTTTAGCCTAGATCTCTCCACCCTGGCCACGAGGATAGCATGAGATACTTTGTTAAATTATTTGTCCAGGCAAATTATTTCAATGACATTCCCGTTATCTACTAGTCTAAAATTCTGGAGAAGAAAGAAAGGAAGAAAGGAAGGAAGGAAGGAAGGAAGGAAGGAAGGAAGGAAGGAAGGAAAGAGAGAAAGAAAGAAAGAAAGAAAGAAAAAGAAAGAAAGAAAGAAAGAAAGAAAGAAAGAAAGAAAGAAAGAAAGAAAGAAAGAAAGAAAGAAAAACCATGCTAGCTCTTAGTGATCATCACTTCTTGTCTAGGTGTTCACAAACTATTGCTTTTAATAATACATTTTTTGAATCTTGCCACAAATCCAAGTTAAGCTCCTAGCCTAGAGCTTCTAGTCCGAGATTCCATTCTCTTCTCTTTCTTGAAAATTGGAAAATTTATGTCTTTTCAATTCTGTGTTTCCTTTCCCATTCTCCACAGTCTTTCAAAGGTCACTGACTAATTCAGCAATCACATCTACCAGTTCTTCCAGTATTCTGGCATGTATTTATCTCTTTCCACAAGTGGGAATCTGAACCTACTGAAGACAACCAGGACCCTCTCCCAATTAACCATTCTTGCTTGGCCATTTTTAGTCCAAAGACCACAACCCTCATAGAGAGCAGAACATAGAAAATAGAAACCACAGCTGAGTATTTCTGTCTTCTTTTCATTGTCCATCATAGTTGGCATTGTCCATTATCATAAATTCCATCTCTCTCTCTCCTTTGATGCTCATCTTTTTCCTCTTTGCAATTTCTACCTAATGTTCCTAGTTCTTCCCCTGGGGCCAAGAACAAATCTCATTCCTCTTCCAAATGGCAGCCTTCCAAATACATGAAAACATATCATGTCCCTCCTAAGTCTTATCTTCTCTAGGCTAAACATCAATGTTTGGTTTTGGTGTGTTAGGTTTTTTTGCATCAACAGTTCTTTCAAACAATCCTGCAATCCTGACATGGCACAGAATCAGAAATGATTGACTATAGTGGTCCCTGTACCCCCACCATGAAAATTCTTCAGCTTGTCAAAGTTCTTTCTAAATGTGGTTCAAGAACTCCTCATAACACTCCAGATGTGTTCTGCCCAAGCCAAAGTAAAATGAGATCATCATAGCTTTATTCTTGGAAATTGTGTCTCTCTTTATTCAGCCCAAGACTAAGCATTTTTGGCTCATATTAAGTTTGCAGCCCAGTAAACACCCCTCCCTCCTACCCTAGATCTTTCTCAGACAAAGCATTATCTAATCATTCCTCACTCATCTGTACATCTGTAGACCCAAAGAAATGAAGTGACTTGTCCAAGGTCAAACATCTAATTAGGAGGAGAATTGGAAATAGAAACTGTCTCATAACTCCCAGCACAGTCATCTTTTCATCACATTACACCACCTCTCTAGCTTGCTCTACCTCCCCCAAACCCAACCAGAAAATAAGCTGACTAAAGTCTGGAGTTTCAGTAACCTTCCATAACTGACACAGAACCAAAAACAAAGTTAATTGGCAAAAAAAAAGACGAGACTTGCTATAATCTACGGCATAAGTTTTAAATCCAAAGTCTGTTAATTTGCTTTAAAAAAATGGATAAATTGATAATACAATTTGTTTGCTTTATAATGCTATGTATTTTATTGTATGTATGTAAAAATATTATTTCGAGAAGGGATCCATAGGTTTCACCACAATGCCAAAAGCACCCATGACACAAGAAAGTTATGAATCCTTGCTCTACAGGCAAAATTTCAATACTGATTTTTTTTTTAAGGGCCGGGACTCTGGTCTCATTCTCAATATTATTTGGCACAGAAATTCATGCATAATTTGGAGGTCCAGTACCTGTGCAACAGCATGTTGGCCAAGTCCAGAGAATGAAGGATGGCTGGTCTGGACCCTTCTCAAACTGAATATTCCAGGAGAAACTCCACATTGGGAGAAGGGAATTCATAGGATTCATCTTCTCCATCTGTAAAGTGAGGGAGTAAGGCAAGATGATATCAGAGACCCCTTCTAGCATTAAATCTATGACCTTTGTTGTACTATCAGGGCATTGAGTCTCCAGTTGATATAATATAAAGTGCACAATTTTCTTTTTTCTTGCTTTTTGGAGGGGGAAGGCAGGGCAATTGGAGTTAAGTGACTTGCCCAAGGTCACAAGTCTATTAAGTGTTAAGTGTCTGAGGCTGGATTTGAACTTAGGTCCTCCCGACTTCAGGGGCAGTGCTCTATTCACTGTGCCACCTAGCTGCCCCAAGCCTACAATTTTCAAACCTCTCCAAAGGCCTACAAAGACCTGGCCTGAACCCCGCTAGTAGAGAAGGTAAGAAATATACACAGCTAATAATATAGGGCAGTATAAGAAATACTATGGAAATGAAATTACATGTGTGCTTGTGCATGCACACACAGGTATAACTGAGTGTATGTACAAGAGTACTTCTGTTTACACTTACCTTTTGTCCAGGCCTATGATTTCACCATTATGGGGTACTTCTGCTATCTAAATTCCCTCCACTAATGAGCAAAAGCAAACCTCTGCAACTTGTAGACTTAAGGATTGCCTGGGTCCACTGAGAACCAAGTGGAGTCAACTTAACCAGCACTTACTTAGTATCTCCTGTGTGCCAAGCACTGTACTAAATGGATTTATAATAAAAGACAAAGAACAGTCCCTACCCTCAAGGGACTTACATTCTAACGGGGAAGACAACATGGAAACAACTCTGTTCAAACAAGATGTCTACAGGGCAAACTAGAGGAAATCTCTGAAGAAAGGCACTGAGACTAAGGAGCATCAGGTCATGTTTCCTGCAGAAAGTAGGACTTTAACTGAAAGTTGAAGAAAACCAGGGAAACTAGGAGGTGGAGATGAGGAAGGAGAGGGGCAACAGCTAGTGAGAATACCCAGGAAATGAAGCGCTGGTACAAGGATCTCCACAAAGGCTGATGTCACTAGAATGAACATGGGGGGCAGTGAGGTATAAGACAACTGGAAAAGTAGGAGGGGGTGTTTTATATTTGATCCTGGAGGGAATCCTGGTATTGACTGTATGGAGGGGGGGGGGGCCTGGAATGACAGGGTCAGACAGGTGCATTTGGAACATCAGCTTAACAGGTAAATGGAAGATAGAGTAGAGTGGGGAGAAGCCTGAGGTAAGGAAGGAGACCAAGCAATAACCATGATGTGATAAGGGTCTGCACCTGAGTAGTGACTGTGTCAGAGGAAAAGGATGTTATGAAGGTTATGAAGGATGTTATGAAGGTTATGAAGGCAGAGCAGACAGGACTAGGTAACTGATTAGATCCTGAGTGGGGGGAAGAGTAAAAGGTGGCAAAGACTTACTATCCTGGGTGATAGGAGGGTGGTGATGACTTCAAAAGTAATAGGGGAGTTAGGGAGGTGAGAAAGAATAATAAGACTAAGAAATTTGTCCTGGGGCACGCAACTAGTACTTGCCAGAGGGAGGATTTGAACTCAGGTCCACACCACTCAAAGGTCAGATCTCTACCCACAGTATTACACCTCACTCTCTCTCATGTACACGAAAATATGAGTAAATATACACACTTAAATTGCATTGCCTATAGGTATATGTGTATGTACTTAAAATACACAAGAAGACAACAGTTCTGATTGTTCAGTTCTAACTCATCTCAGACCCTTGACAGCTGTGTGACCCTGAGCAAGTTGCTGGCACTCTCTGGGTCTCAGTTTCTTTATTTGAAAAAGGAAGGAACTGGACCCAATGATCTCTAAGGTCCCTTATAACTCAGAAATCTGTGATTCTACTTATTATCAGTATGAACTTGGATTAACGCACATCCCCCTATTCAGGATTCGCTGTCTTCAATTATAAAATTAAGAGTTTAATCAGGAATGGGGAACCTTCGGTCTCAAGGCCACATGTGCTCCTCTAGGCCCTCAAGTGTGGCCCATTCACTGAATCCAAACTTCACAGAACAAATCCCCTTAATAAAAGGGTTTGTCCTGTAAAGCTTGGACTCAGTCAAAAGGCCACACCCAAGAAGGCCATGTGTGGCCTCGAGGTTGCAAGTTCCCCACCCCTGGAAACTTGAGTCTCAGCAACTTCTCAGGTCCCTCGCAGCTCTAAATCTGTGATTCTGTGACCCTCCAACTCTCTTAAAGGGCTATTGGGGCATCATCGGGTAGCTGGAAGATTGCCTATACAACTGCAAGGACTTCTGAAACTGAGGTCAGAGTCACCCAGACACAGACTGGCCCATCTCCTCCTTGGGGCAGAGGCCTTGGGACAGAGGCCCTCCCACTTACCCTGCCCTTAGGAGGAGCCTGGAGTCAGCGGGGAGAAAGGAGAGCCTTTGGGTATCCCTTCCCCTCAAGCCTGGCCCACAGCTCCATCTTCTCTGTGGTCTGGGAGTAGGCCTTCTGCCCAGCCTGGGATTTTAGCACTCACCTCATCCATTTTCGCACCACCCAGTCCTAATGGATTACGATGCATTATCTCCTTCATCACTGCTTAAATATTTATTGGACCATTATGTATTTAGTGGCTAGGACTGAGTGGTGGTGGCAGTGATGGGGGGAGAGACAGTGGGAAGAAATGGACAGAAGTCCATCCTGCCTTTGACTGAGAGGAAGGGTTAATTACAGATTGGCTAAATCTGAGTGTTGTTGTTTTGGTTTTTTTTTAATGATAAACCAGGGATGAGGAGATTAAAAGGGAATCATGTTATTTACATTAAAGGCAACCCAGAGACCAGAAGGGGTTCTAGAGGCATGGGAGCACCTTCCTGATACCTGGGTCCCTTCAGCATCCTTAGGTTTGACCAAACCTAAAAGTCAGCTTCTAATGAAAAAGTCACACTTCTGTGTTTGCTTCTCCAAGAAGAGTCAGTGTGTGGGGAAATCCCAAGTGCTTCTGGAATTTGAGTCAACATTCGTCTCGTAAAAGAACTTCTAAAGGTAACTCGGGCGCTGGCGCTGTGAAATATTGTTCATTATAACAGAGCAGCTGAGATAATGTTGTTTTCTAATTTCCCTTTCTCAGTCAGAAATTAAATAAAAAGTCATGTCTAAATTACAATACTGGGTTGAGCTCAGACAAGGACCCCATGCAGGGAGCTCATGATCTATCTTCCCCACATTTTAGAGCCATTAAAAAAGATTATGGTCGTTTTTTTTCCCCTCCCTTTTCTTTTAGGCCATTTACATTTTTTTTCTGAACTCTCACTGTGTTTTATTCGAAGCTCTTAAAAGTGCCAGTGCACATAATAAGTCAATCACGAACTTAAATTAAAAAAAAACAGGCATACACGGCCTCAAGAAAGAGAGAGAGAGAGAGAGAGGGAAGGAGGGAGGGAGGGAGGGAGAGAGGGAGAGAGGGAGAGAAAGACGAGGCAGAGGACAAGGATGAAGACGAGCACAAAGACAAGGACAAGGACGATGAGGACAAGGATGAGGACGAGGATGACAAACAGGACGAGGAGGACAGAAAGCCTTCGAGAGAACAATTTGTACAATAACAACAATAAAGTAAAGACAGACAACTTTGAAAGACTTAGGAACTCCAAACAATCCTATGGCCAACGATGGTTCCAGAGGATCCATGATGAAATATTCTAACCCACTTCTGTTGGAGAGATAAGGAATTCAGAGTGAAGACTGGGGCCTTTGTTATGCAGTCAGTGAAGGAATCTGTTGTGTTTGATTATACCTGTTTGTAACAAGGGTTTTCTTTTTCTTTTTTGATGGGACAGGGTAGGAGGAAGAAATGGGAGGGAGGAAAGGGAATTTTCTCTGATTGAAAAAAAGTATTCTAAAAAGAGAGGAAAGGAATAACGTTATATTATATTACTGGCAATAATCTTCCAAAGACAGTACTTTTCTATTGAATAGAAATATTGACTAGAACCCAGAAGCCTTAGTCAAGCTTTTATGCTGATTTGGTTCTCTCCAAGGAGAGATTATAGTAGACTCCCCAAGATGGCTCAAAGGATTTGAAATTCCATCACAAGCATGTTACCTGCCAAGGCAATCCATCCCAAACATGTTCTTCACTCGTTATTTAAAGATACAATAATTTCTTATTATCTCAGTTGAATTTAAGAAATTTGGGCAGCAATCTTGTCTAAGCAGTCACTCGCTGGTTTCTTAACCATCCTAAACTAATCCAAGCCTGCTACATACTGCTAAGGACATCCTAAAGTGGATGCTTACAGAAGGTTGACCAGTAAGTACTGTCAGATTTCTCATTATCCAGAATAATAAAATAATAAAATCTGAGGGTTTACTTAATTATAAATGCAACAATATCAATTTATAATAATAACTTCCACATAGACTTTGATGAAGAAAAGAACATATTCTGGATCTATCTGCAACTACTCTTCATTCAATTTTACAAGAAGGTATATCCTAGCTAAGACAGTATTAGAGCTAGAACACAGGAAAGGGAAATCCCCTTCCAGGACAGAAGAAATTGGTTCTAGATTGGGAAGAAAACAAATATAGATCAAGAAGCCAGATAGGGCTAGTATTAGGATGTCTAAGGAACCTCAAGATCCAAAGTGCTGAGGTAAGTGGGAATGACTTTTGCCAGGACATGGACATCAATGTAAGAGAAAACTTCCTAACAATCATTGCAATACAGAAGTGGAATAAGTTGCTTTAGCAGGCTGTGGATTCTGCCTTAATTGAAGTCTTTGAGCAAAGTCTAAATGAGCACTCGTGAGAAATGTTATGGGAGGAATTCTTCAGGTGTAGGTTTTGTGGGATGACTCACAGGTCTAAATCCTACCAAACATTTCACATTAAAAAAAATAGCCTATAGCTGTCTGAAGTATATGAAGGGTTTCAAGTATATAAATAAGAATTATTCTCCTTGGTTACAGTGCAGAGAACTAAGAGCCATGGGTAGAAGTTTCAAGAAGGCAGATTTGTCTCAATATAAGGAAAAGCATCCTAACAATAAAACATGCTCAGAAATGGGATGGACTATTTTGGCAAGAAATAAGCTCCCCATTCCTTGCAGTCCTCAAGCAGAAGCTGAATAATCACTGGTTGCAAATATCACAAATGGGATTGTTGGGCTTGATGGCTCTTTGCTCTGGGACATCTGTCCTGCTCCTGACCTCACAAAGGATGTTGGAAAATTCAATTATGCAGGTAAGGACTAAAAAAGTACTTCTTGCAAACTGTACAGTATTAAGCCAATATTAGATACCAACCGTCTCATAGGTTGCAGATGAAGAAACTATGCGTGAGCATGTTGGTACATCACGTTGCAAAAAAAAAAAACCACAAACAAAATAAAATAATAAAAATTAAGTTTTTAAAAGTATGCTTTAATTGGCTTTCAGAGTTTATCACTGTTCTTTGTGGAGGTAGATAGCACTTTTCATCACAGTGCCTTTAGAATCATCTTGGATCATTGTCTTGGTCAAAGTAGCTAAGTCTGTCACAGTTGGTCCTCCTTATAGTATGGCTGTTACTGTGTACAACGTTCCCCTGGTTCTGCTCATTTCACTTTGCGTGGGTTCATATAAGACTTCCCAGGTTTTTCTGAAATCATCATGCTCATTATTTCTTATAGCACAACAGCATTTCATCGCAATCATATACTGTGACTTGTTCAATCATTTGATGGGCCAATCGTTGGGCATCCCCTTGATTTCTAATTCTTTGCCACCAAAAACAGAGCTGCTATAAATATTTTTGTACAAATAGGTCCTTTCCCCTTTTCTTTGATCTCTTTGGAATACAGAAGTTAAATTTGGTGTGGGGGGGGTGGGGTGATAGTCATTCATGAAGTCATCAGTGTAGGCTATGCTACTAAAAGATAGTGGAATTCCAGTCTATGCCAGTGGAGAAAGAGTAATCAAGGTGACCAAATCACAGATCCTTAAAGCTTTGAAGTAAGAAGTAGGCATGCAAGGTATCATTAACTTAGCAAAATGCCATCATATCCAATATTTATCATATTGCCTTGTACAGAATAAGTATTTCATAAATGTTTGTTGAATTGGATTGAATAGAAACCATGAGAAAGCAGAGTAGAGAGAGCTCTAGACTCAAATTCTTATTCTGACTGACACTAATTAGTTGTGAGACCTTGGACAAGTCACAACCTCTCTGATTTCATTCTTTTCTTCTACAAAATGAGGATAGTAGTACTAGCACTACCTACCTCAGAGAATATTGAGGAAAGCAGCTTAAAAATTGAAAAGCACTCCCTAAATATAAGGGCAGCTAGATGATGCAGTAGATAGAGTGCTGTTATGGGAATCTGAAGATCTTCCCTGCCCCTAGGCCCTTTGCTAAAGTGTCTACGTGACTGAGGACCCTTGGATATTTGAAAGTATACTCTGTTCCCTAATAGGCTGAATGTGGTCACGTGGAGCCT
>CM053580.1:278536037-278571273 GCA_028627135.1 Pseudochirops cupreus | reverse complement strand
GAAGGAATTATTCTCTTCAGCGAGCTTTTGAAATTCTTTTTCCATCTGGAAAATTTGGTCTTTTAAGGCATTCTTCTCCTCATTGGCTTTTTGAGCCTCTTTTGCCATTTGAGTTAGTCTATTTTTAAAGGTGTTATTTTCTTCATTCAGGTTGTTGACTCTCTTTTCATGATTTTATTGCACCATTCTCATTTCTCTTTCCAATTTTTCCTCCACTTCTCTTACTTGATTTTCAAAATTCTTCTTGAGCTCCTCCATGGCCTGTATCTAGTTTATATTTTTCTTGGCAGTTTTTGGTGCAGGAGTTCTGACTGTGTTGTCTTCCTCCTGTTTCATGTTTTGATCCTTTTTGTCCCAAAAAAAGGAATATAAGGTTTGATTGCTGTGCTTGCTTTGCTTTCTTTGCTTGCTCATATTGCCAGTCAATTACTTGGCTTTTGAGCTCTTTGCCACAGTAGAACTCTGCTTCCAGAAAGGAGAGCTTTTTCTAAAATCACTGGGGTTTTCACAGCTGCTGGAGCTGTTAGTTGGGTGCCCTCTATGCTGCCCCCACAAGCTCTGGATCACTGATCACACACCTCACAACCACCACCCAAGACTGTGATCCAAATCCAGGCAGGTTAAAGCAAGAGCAATTACCCTCTGAATGGTCACTTGGTCCCCCTACAATCTGCAAGCCAGGAGCTCTGAAGCAGCCATGTGGAGGTAGCTGCATGCCACCATGCCTCTGGTGCTTCTAGCTCTGGGGGCAGAGGCTGGACGACGCTCCTCCCCCCACCCCAGTTCCAACAGGGTTCTACATTGACCTTTTACTTTGTCTTTGGCATTTATGGATTGATATTTGTGGAAACCACCACAGCTGCTGGTGATCCATTCTCCTGAAATCCACTCCAGCCACTGCTGGTTCAGGCCACCCTGGAGCTAAAACCATGGGCTCACACAGGGCTTGGCTCAGCTCCAAGCATGCTGTGATAGACCCTTCCTGTTTGCCTGCTGGGCTGCCTTCAGCAGGAGATGTGTTTCTCTCTGTCACTTTGTGGGTTCTGTAGCTCTAAAATTTGTTTAGAGTTATATTTTATAGGTATTTGAGGGGGTTATGGGGGGAGCTCATGGAGTTCTCCCGCTTCTATGCCGCCATCTTGGCTCCACCCAGCACTCCACAAATCTTAAAGGACAATACGAATATTAGCTATTACGTCCCCACATTTCTCTACAAAGAAAGAACAACTGATGGGTTAATCAACAAGGATTTACTGAGTGTGCCCGTCCTGTGCTAGGCACTGCGGAAATAAGAGGAGAAGCATGGAGCACAGTCTGTCCTTGTGAGGAGCTTAGAAACAAATCTGTTGGGAAGACACATGGAACTCTTAGCAAATGATTTCTTATGTAATAAAGAGCTAAGGTACACAGTCCCACCTGGATATTTGAGGTCAGCATCTTCCTAAAACACCATCTATGTTATCTCATTCCCTTGTTCAAAAGCCTTCAACAGCAATTTGTTCTCTACAGAATAAAATTAAACTCCTTAGCCTGGCGTTCAGAGCTCCCCACAATCTTTTCTAACTTTATCTCTCATTAAGAACTGTTATCATTTATATCAGCTGTTCACTTGATGGTTACAAATCACTTTGCATTTATTCATCTCGTTTGTTCCTCACAAATATCCTGTAAGGTAAGTTTTTGGTTCTTCTGTTTTATTTTGTTTCTCAGAGTTGTGATTTCATTGAGATCTGGAACTCCTGCCAAAGACACTCCCTCTACTTTTGCAGAGAAGGACCTGTTACACACCTTACAGTCATAGGCAGTTGCTTGGCTTACTACGAGGTTAAGTAACTTGCCCTGGATCCCATAGCTGTTTTGTGTCACAGGCAGGCTTTGAACCTAGGTATCCTTGATTCAAAGACTAGCTTTTTATCTCTATGGGTTGTCATCCTTCAAGCTCAAAGAGGACCAAGAGGACATCACTACGTCAGGGTCAGGGTACAGTGTGGCTGATCAGACCAATACAAGTTCAGAGAGTTCCACCACAGGTCAGGCACAAACAACCATGTGAACATTTGGGGTGAAGATGTCTCTAAATTTGTTCATCTCATGTTTCCTCTAAAGTACTGAAATTCTGGCTTGCTCATAGAACACAGTGCCTTCTTTGTTGCAGGCCTACCATACTTGGCAGCCCTGTGCCAGTGTCTCTCATGTCTCACAATCAATCCCAAAGTTCTTCAGAGAGACTTTAAGAATATTTTTGTATGCCTTCTTTTGATCTCCATGTAAACATTTTCCTTCTGTGAGTTCTCCATAAAATAGTCTTTTAGGCAAATGTCTGTTTGGCATCCAAACAACGTGGCCAGTCCATTGGAGTTGTGCTCTCTGTAGTAGAGTTTGAATGCTTGGCAGTCCAGCTCAAGAAAGGACCTCAGTGTCCACTACCTTGTCTTGCCAGGTGATCTTCAGAATCTTCCTAAGGTAATTCAAATGGAAACTGTTTGGTTCCCCAGCACAGAGTTGGTATACTGTCCATATTTCATAAGTGTCCACCAAGGAGATGAGCACAACAGCTCTGTGGACCTTCAGTTTGGTAGGCAGCCTAATATTTCTTCTCTCCCAGTTTCTTTCAGATCCTTCCAAACTAGCTCTGGAAATTCATGTGTCAACCTCATCATCTATGTGTTCATTCCTGGAAAGTGCTGTCAAAGTAAGTGAACTTATCCATAGCATTCAACATTTCTCCATTTGTTGTAACTCATAGTTCCATATAAGGGTGGTATGGTGCTGGTCAGTAGAGAACCTCTGTTTTCTTGGTGTTACCAGGCCAAATAGGTAAAAATAGTAAAATGGTAGGGGTAATGTCTTTTGACTCACACATAAATTGGATTTAAGTGAGGCAGAGTTGCTTGAAGTTGTTGGCCTCACTCTCTTCCAGAGTAATCAGAGTCCAGTGGCAAGACAAAAGTCAAGAGGACAGTGGGGCAGCTAGGTGGCTCAGTGAATAGAGCACCAGCCCTGAAGTCAGGAGGACCTGAGTTCAAATCCAGCCTTAGACACTTAACACTTACTAGCCGTGTGACATTAGGCAAGTCACTTAACTCCAATTGCCCTACCCTCCCCCCTCCAAAAAGCAAAAAAAAAAAAAAAGTCAAGATGATGATGGCCCAGATGATCATTTATTTGCCTCAATGTTTCCTCATCCATAAAATGTGCTGGAGAAGGAAATGGCAAAGCACTTCAGTATTTTTGCCAAGAAAACCCCAAATGGAGTCATGAAGAGTTGCATATGATTGAAACAACTGAACAACAATAAATTTGATTTGACATCTTCATCTTTGTGTTGGACCAAGCTCTAAGTGTTCCACAGTGCCTATTTCAGCCACCTTCATGGTCACTGGAACAAATTGCTCTAATCCTTGGGGGGATTCCATGGGGGGAAATCTTCACATGCTTAGGGTAGACATCCCCCTACCTCACCAATAGGTTTGAGACTCCTCAGTTACCCCCATTCTAGTTAGCAATCCTGCCAAGATGGTTAATAGAATGTGACCGCTACACATGCTACAGCTTCTTGGAGCCACAGGTGAGAGTTAGGTAACAGATGGACACCAAAGGTAGATAAGCAGCTCGGAAAAGGGTTCAGCAGCCCTCATACTAGAGGTACTTGCTGAACACCCCTTACCTATATAAAGTAAGCTTATCCTCTTTTAGAAATAAGTAAGGAGATTCGTAGAGAACAAGGGACTTGGCCAAAGTCATACAAGTTGTAGGCGATGGAGCCAGGACTCAAATCCAAGTCTTCTGATTCTCATCCCACTATTCCAGCCGATAAATCATGCTACTGTAACTCACAGACTAAGTTTACAGATCTTTCCCAAACTGGTCAACACCACAATCCCACAAACATGCCTTTTGTGTTTTTGTCTCTACAACTCTGCCCAAACTCTTCTTCTCTGTTGAAATGCTCCTCCTTCTCTACTTGTCCAGATCGCTGCCATCCCCAAAGCCTAGCTTAAGCTCTGCCTCCTCTTAGAAGGCTTCACTGACCACTTTAGGCCACTATGACTTTCCCATAATCCTTCTCATCTCTAACTCTGCTTTGTTCCTTATTATCCAATACCTTCAATTGTGAGTTATTTTTGTATGTGTTTATTGTATTCATCAGCCAAGTGCTCATAAAGAAGAGCTTCTATCTCCAGGAAACCCCACAGCTATCTTGTACAGCCAGATTCTAATGACACATCATACAATTGATTCATATGGTAAAGTGATCTACTAAACCCTCTGAATAGTTTTCAGATTGCTCACTAGTCAGGCCTCTCCCATCTTTATACTTATGAAGTTCATTTTTTGAACTCAACTAAATTTCATCTTATTAGAGTTGGCCCACCATTCTTACCTGTAGTGATATTTCTGCCTGCTAACCATGGGTGTCCCCCAAAGCTCAATACTGGGCCCTCTTTTCTTTTTTTTCTACATTATCTCACTTGGTAATCTCAGCAGCTCTCAAGGGTTCAATTATCATCTCTATGGTGATTATTTCCAGGTCTATATATCTGACTCTAGTCTCTCTCCTAAGTTCTAATTTTACATTGCCAACTGCCTATTGGGCATTTCAAACTGGATATCCTAGAAACATCTAAATTTCATCATGTCAAAAACAGAACCCTTATCTTTGCTTCCAAATTTCCTTATTTCTGTTGATGATATCATCATCCCCCCAGTTACTCAGGTCCACAACCCCATTGCCATTCTAGATTCCACACTTCCGTTTGCCCCATATATCCTATCCATTGTGAAATTTTGTCATTTTACTTAATAGCTACCACTCTAGTAAGGTCCTCATCATCCCTCTCCTAGGCTATTGTAATAGCCTTCTTTTTTCATTATGTTTTTGATTTATGGAATAAAACAAGCATTTCCATAACACAGTACAATAAAAATATGATTGCATATGAAACTGTAAATCTACTTTGTACACCTTGCTATTCCTTTCAATTATACAACCAAATTATCAAGTAAATTTCTTTTTTTTCTCCCTTCCTCTTCCCCTGGCCTTAGAGATGGCTGCCATTAGTCACAATAAGTATAAATATATATGTGTGTGTGTATGCGTATATGTATATACACATATGTATATATGCATGTATGTATATGTAAAACTATTCTTTGTGATAGCCATCTTAGTGGTCTCCTTCTCTCAAGTCTATCCTCACTCCAAAGCATCCTCTCTCTACTCAGCTGTTAAACTGCTTTATATAAAGTTTAGCTCTGACCATTCTCTTACTCATTCAACTTCACTGACTTACTATTGCTTCTAGGATCATACATAATGTCTTTTCTTTAGCATCTAAAGCTCTTTGAAACTTGACTCTTTACTATGTTTCTAGTCTTTTAACATATTCCTCCTCTCCACACACCTCATGGTCCAGCCACATGGGTATATTTACTGTTTGTCGTACACAATACTCCCTGGACCATCTATGGATGACCCCCATACAAAGAATCCTCTTCCCCTTTTCCTCTTAGAGTCATGGGTTCTTTTAAGACTGAACTCAAATCCTACCTTCTCTAGGAAGCTGGTGCCTTCCTAGCTATGGTTACCTTGAGTTGGGTTCTTCAGCTATGTTGTCTATATCTATCTTGTCCACAAGAATAGCCTGAGAGAATTTGTCAAATGCCTTGCTCAAATTTATTGTTGTTCAGTTGTTTCAGGCACGTACAACTCTTTGTGACTCCATTTGGGGTTTTCTTGGCAGAGATACTGAACTGATTTGCCATTTCCTTCTCCAGTTCATTTTATGGATGAGGAAACACTGAAGCAAATAGGATTAAATGACTTGTCCAGGGTCACACAGCTAGTAAATGTCTGTGATTTTAACTCACAAAAATGATTCTTCCTGACTTCAGACCTGGCACTCTATCTGCTGTGCCACATAGCTGCCCTGGCACCCCAGATGAGACCTCAAATTTAGGTAAATTATTTCTACAGAATTCCCCTCATTTACCTGTACAGGACAGAGAGGAAATGGAATACAAAGTGTCTGTCCTTAGAGAGTTTACAGGACAGATGGAGAATCCCTGTAGGAAATTAGAGAATAGTATGCCAGATGCCAAGGGTCAGAGTCAGAGCTGACCTGGTATGCAATCAGACTGCACATTAAAAAGATAGGATATGAAGGAGACTCACCTCCTCCCTTCCTCAAAACATTCCTTCCTGCCTGCCATGTTGCCTAAAATTCTACTATACCAGGATCTCCTTTGAGATTAAAGATCTATATTAAATTTACAGCATGTTACCTAGGAGGTGTAACAAATGAAATATCAATCATCAATACTGCCATGTGTTTGAGTTTAGCCAAATAACGAGCTAGCCCCGCCTCCCTCCCCCCCCAAAGGGGACCTGTTATAGGAAAAGGCTTTAGGGCAGGTAAGGTGTGATAGGATGAAAAAGTTAGCAAATGCCTGCAACTTAGGGCATTGCCTAGAAAGGCCCATCATGAACCTAGCAAATGTTTATGTATAACATAGGAAAAATAGGGACCACAATGATTTCACTATATCTCGATGGACTAACAATGTAGAAATCCCCCAATGAGCTGGTGGCCTAATATCAGGAAGTCCCCAACCCTAGGCAAGGGCATGGTAAAGCACATGGTCTCATGTACTGTTGTCACAACTACTTGCTGTCCTTGGATAAGAGACCTTGCAGTTTGGTGTAAAAGGACTGCTTTCACAATTGTAAGTGTTTGGTCTCTTTCCCTTGTCTTCTGCCCTTGAACAGAGAATGTTTTCTTATTCTGATAATAAATCCTGCCACTTGCATTCCAAATACTTCTCTTTTCTTCCCTTGGCTGATCCCCCCTTTATCTGCCCCTCCCTCTCCTGTGTAGTGCTTTACTTTTCTATACGAAATTGCTGAGAATCCTGCTGATTGTCTGTGTCCTCTAAAAGGGCCTAGAAGGTTATAAAAGCGAAATTTGTACCCCTAGACTCTGAATTTGCTATCAGTGAGAACAGGTTCTTTAGCATGCTAATAAATCTTTCAGTTTGGGCACTGAGGGTAAGAGAATTCCCCCACGGTTACAATACCAACCTCAGGGAAGTCTGGAACACACACAGGTGTGAGCAATTTGGATTCAGCTCCCAGCCCTGGCTTCCTTCACGTCCCAGCTGAAAACTGGCCTTCTCCAGGAAGTCTTTCCTGACCACCTTCAATTCTAATTGTTCCTCTCTGTTGGTTGTGTCCAGTTATGCTGTGCACGGCTTGTTTGCACATAATTATTGGCAGGTTGTCTCCCCTACTGGACTGTGATCTCCTTGAGAGCAGGAGCTATTCTTTTGTTGGTCCTTAGCACAGTGACTGGTCCATTTGTTGTCATTCAGTTGTGTCCTATTCTTCAGATTCCTTGGATCATAGCATGCCAATACCATTCATGGGGTTTTCTTGGCAAAGATACTGGAGTGATTTGCCATTTCCTCCTCCACTGGATTAAGGTAAACAGGGTTGAGTGACTTGGCCAGGGTCACACAGCTAGGACATGTCTGAGTTCAGATTTGAACTCAGGTCTTCCTGATTTCAGGTCTGGAACTCTATCCACTGAGCCACCTAGCTACCTGGTACAGAGATGATGCTTAATCAATGTTTATTGACTGACTGAGGGGTTATGTGATTTTTGGTAAGTCATTTCCCTTGTCTGGGTATGTCTTTGCCTTGTGTGTTGAAGGTATTGGACTAGGTCAGGACTGGGGAACCTGTGACCTCCAGGCACATGTGGCCCTCTAGATCCTCAAGTGCAGCTCTTTGACTGAATCCAAACTTCACAGAACAAATCCCAACCTAGGGGCCACATGTGGAGTAGATGACCTCTAAGGTCTCTTATGGCACTAACATCTTATGGTTAGTTTCACTTAGCAAAACCAACCAACACTGATTATATCCAGCAGTATCTGCCTAATTCTCACTGTTCCCTATCTCCGCAAGGAAGGGAGGGAGATACATTTTCTCAATTCTTCTTTGAGGCAAAGCTTAGTCATTACAATTATACAGTCAAATTATTCTATGGCATGGACAGGATTGTCCTTACAGAGAAAAATATACCTAAGTCCAATTCGAGTCAACTCAATGAATGTTATGGAGCACCTACTGCTATCTGTATATTGCCCTATGCTAGGCACTATACATACCAAGCTTATATAAGATAAAGTCACTGCTTTCTTGGAGAATATACTCTAGTAAGAGGATGTGAAACACCAAAGATAACTATAATGCACAAACAGGGCATCAAAAAAGAGCTAGAAGGTCCTGAGTGTAACCTAGAAGGGAGATTACTACTAATAGGAAGGACCAAGGAAGTTTGCTACAACACACCATTGGTAAATGAAGAGCTCTTTGAGCATTTAGTCATCCTCAAGTGTGTGGTTTGCATGAAGAACAGATCTAAAGCAATGATGCTGTAAGTGTTGTCCTGGGATTTTGGAGGGTTTCTGACATCCTTTCTGGGAGTCCTCAAGGTCAAAACTATTTTCGTAACAATACTAAGGCATTTTAATTTCTGATACTTTAAACATTAATAAATACAACCCTCATACACAAAAACTCTTGGAGCAGGGAGGATCCCTCAATAATTTGGAACAGTGGAAAGAGATCCTGAGGTTAGAAAAAATTTGAGAACGCAAATCCAAGGCAAAGGAGGAAAAACAGAGCCAGGGAGTCTGGCCACCTTGTTCCCCTCACTCTACAAGTGTACATATAGTCCAAGAAACACCTGAATTTCGAGGGAAGCTAGAGAGATACTTACTTTACCATTCATCAAGGATAAAGGAACCCTTGGGGGAATTTTAGTTTACAGGCTGAGAACTTCCCATTACATCTGACAATGGCTCAGGAAGCACTTTCAAGAACATTAACTCTGAACCCAGGGTCAATCTCCTCATTACCACCTACTTTTTTGTTGTTGTTGTTCAATTGTTTCAGTCATGTCTGACCCGGTGACCCCATTTGGGGGTTTTCTTGGCAAAGATACTGGAATGATTTACTATTTTCTTCTCTAGCTTTTTTTTACAGATGAGGAAACTAAGGCAGGCAGGGTTAAGTGACTTGCCCAGGGTCACACAGCTAGTAAATGTCTGAGACAGGATTTGTACTCAGGAAGATGAGTCTTCCTGACTTCAGGCCCAATACCCTATTCACGGTGTCACCTAGCTGCCAACCACCTCCCTAAATTCATGGAAAAGCACCTCTTCCAAACAACTATCAACATTTATATCCCAACACCTGGGACTGATGAAGACAAAAAAACCTCACCCGCAAAAACCTGGAGAAAGCATGACCAATGTCCCCACTCAAAGATAGGGCTTATATCTAACCCAGGGTAGGTCCTTGCTTTGTTCAGTATTTTGCAAATTTGCAACTTTCCAATTTTCCTTCCTTTCCCTTTCAGTTGCATTCTGAAAGAAGTAGCTTCCCTCATCAAAAAAAAAAAAAGCTGGAATTGGATGGCCAGATTATTGTAAGACAGAGCGAGGCTTAATCTTCTCAATGTTTTTATATTTGAGAGTAAAGAGGCATTGGGTACTTATCTAAAATTACAGCGGCTGCAAAGAGAGAAACCCCTCAAAGGTATATAGGTATGATTTGCATACATGGATGCTTTCGTTTTCATTATAGAACAATAGAATCATAGAAGGTTCAGACTAGAAGGAACCCGACAGCTCATTTAGTTCAAATTCTTCATTTTGCAAATAAAGAAAATAGGTATCAGAGAGTTGGGGACCCTCCCACTCAAGGTCAGGTCACTCAGTGCGCCAGTGGCAAGCCTAGGCTTTGTGGCTGGATGCAGGGCTTGGGGACAGATCTTTGCTGACTGTAAGGGAGGCTGATGTGGGAATGGAGGAGGGAAACTAGTTGGTTTGTTTGTTTAATGATAATTCTGCCATCTCATTTAAGGGATTGCCCTCATGTTCCACCTACTTAAAAATGATTGCTGCTTTTGGTTTTTTCATCACGTTCATTTCCACATATATCCATCCCCATTTACTTGACCCAGGAATAACAAAGAATTACAAGGGGGGAAAACACAGGTTAGCAAAACCAGCCAAAGCATTGACTATAACCAACAGTATATGCAATATTCCACTCTCATAATCCCCCCCTTGCCCCCTGCCCTGTTGCAATGAAGGGAGGGAGATACAGTTTCTCCATTCTTCTTTCAGGCAAAACTTGATTATTAAAATTATGCAGTGCTCAGTTTTCCATTTTAATGTTAGAGTCGTGGTGTAGATTGTTTTCCTGTTTCTCCTTACTTTCTACCCCTCCCACTTTTTAATAAAGGAATTATTGCCTGACCTGTTATGGGAAATATCTCATGATTCCCCAAAATATTTCTTCTCCTCCAAGCAGGCCTATACAACATCCTCTTCACTTATCTTGTCTATTTCTGCCGCTGAACCCATATTGTTTCTTCTGTCTGCAATGCCTTGCCCGAATCCTCCATCTCCTTCCTTCTAGTCCTTTCTCTTCCATAAAATCTTCTCTGACCATCACTGCCCCCCGCCCCCCACACACACACCATTAACCTCCCTTTCCTCTGTGTTCATAGCAAAGTACTCAACTGAGAGCCCAAGGCCCATAGTTTATTCCTGCACCTTCCCCTAATTTGTCTTCCCCTAAATTGACCTCATTGGTCAAGCCTTTTCACCTCTCTAGGTCTTTGCTTTCTTTCTTCATTTAACAAATGAAGGGGCTTAAGTTTGATGATGTCTAAGTTCCCTTCTTCCTCTAACATCCCAACAAAGTCATAGCTAGGGCAGAGCTACTAGGGCTTTTTCCCAGTGCATCAAAATTTAGAGAGTGGTGCCAGCACTCAGCAAGAATAATCTGCTGATACATGAAGCTACCAGATTTATGTGCTTCCTTCTACCCCTGCTCCAAGTGGCTTTAACTCTAGTGAACTCTGGGGTCCCAAGGTTTCAGTCCACAGGAGTGAGTATCCTGGGTTCTCTATTTCCCCACCATAACAGAGCGTTGTTTTTCCCCCTGATGTATACTTTTGTCCTGAGGTCCATGATCTCTTCCCATCCTCTGAATGAATTTTTATTAAAAAGTTGTTTGCCTTGAGAACATTTTGTGGGGCTTACCCCAGCTTCCAAAATTGCAAGCTATGACTGCAACCTAGGATTATGAATATTAAGGGCAAGTATGAGGTGGCAAAAGAAGTTGTTAAAGTGGCAGTCAGACTAAGGTGTTTCCATTTCACCTGATAGACAATTGGGAGCTATTAAAGGAGTTTGAGCTGAGGAGTGACAGAACACAAGCAGATCTTTGCATAAGGAAAATTAGTCTGGCAGGGGTAAGATGGATAGATTGGTGCAGACAGAGGAAATAGAGGCTAGAAGATCTTTCAGGAGGTTGCCGTAATAGTCCAGGTTGGACAAAGGGCCTGTAATGGTATAATGGTAGTAAGTATAGAAAGGATATAGAATTGATGGGATTCAGAGAAAGGAGAGAAAGGGAAGAGTGAGAGATGTCAAACCTTGGAGTCTCCAATATAGGACACTCAGTGAATAATGGAGCCACTAGCAAAAATTATGAAGACAGAATGGAAAGATAATGAGTTCTGTTGTATAAATAGAGAAACAGATTGAAGAGCTGGTAACAACACCCAGACAAATTTTGGAAGAGGCTTGGAAATATACCTCAGAGGAAACACCAGGGCCAAAGATAAAAGTTTGAGTCCTGTACATAGATATGGTAGTTGAAGTCACAGGAATAAATGAGAGCTCCAAAGGAGAAACTATAGAGAGAGAAGAGAATCTAAGTCATAATTAGGATTCTAGTATCTGGGACAAAATGATGAGGATAGAGGTAGAGTAGAGAGGGGTACTGCATTTTCCAGAGTTCAGCCCCAGACCTTGAAGAATTACTACTCCCGTAACGCTATTCCCAATTTTCATGGGTTCGAGATGGTGGCAGGAAAGGGTGGGGGAGCAGAGCCTGCAAAAGGAGAAGGACCCTCAGAGATGGTGCTGCAGAGCAGGTGAAGGACTACAAAGGATGGAGGTAGCGAGCTAGAAGTGCCCTTCAGATGTTGGTATTTTGTGGCAAAACCCTTGATTACTCCACCCTAGTCATGGGTCTGAGGATACCCACCTTTAGATAGAGGATATGGAATAGTGAAGGAAACAGAGAAGCAATGGTTAAAGAGAGAGGAAAAGAATCTGAAAACTTGAGTATCGTTGAAACTAATGGAGGAAAGAGTATCCAAATGAAAGAGTGGTCAACATCAAAGACTACAGAGAGTGGGAGAAGAGTAGAAGTCAAGAAGAACAATGACTGAGAAGAGTCCACTGGACTTGATGATTAAGAAAGCAAGAATTTCTGAAAAAATAATGAGAGGCAGAAGCCAGACAATAACGAAGGTGTGCGGGGCAAGGAAGTGGAGGGACAGGAAGAGCCAACCGTCTGAGTCTCAAATGATGAAAAAGAAAAAGAGGGGTCATTAGCTGAGTGGGTAAAAGGATTGAGTGAAAATCTCTTTTATGATTATAAGCCAATGGCAAGAATATAATGGAGTAAAAAATGTCAAAAATTCAGATCAGAACAAAGAAGTTGGAATCAAGGATACAAAGAGAAGGATTAACCTTAGCAAGTTCAAAGAGCCCATCTTTTGATGCCTGTTTATAGCCCAGAGATATAAAATGTAGTGCTCAATCAAATATCATCCTATACCTTCTCTGTCTGTCCAACTAGACTGTAAGTTCTTTGAGGGAAAAGATTGTGTCTTTTTTTTTTCTTTTGGCTGTACCCTTCGCCCAGTTTGCCCCCAAGATAATACAATAAAGACTTGTTGGTTGATTTGTTCAGATGTAGATTTTGATCAGTTGGATGCAGCTTGTGTTGCATGAGTGAAGGAAGAACCTAGTTCTCTTAAAACCATCCCCAAGAACGTTTGCCTGGATATTCCAGTCTTGGTGGCAGGCGGGATAAAGTGATGGTATCAGCAAAGGAGGCAGGCCACTGGGAGGGAAGTGAATTAGAGAAACTCTTCCTTCAGCAAGACAAATTTGTGCTGGGAAACCATGCTTGGCTGAGGAAGCCAATTGGAAAAGAATGATAGAGGGCTGGGTGCTGAGGTTCATCAAAGTCATTTGTTGCAGGTAAGCTCATTTTTCACAGGCCAAGGGGATATTTACCTGGAGTACACCTTTAAGGAATAGCCGACAGATTGAACGGTACAATGCTTTATTATATTTCACACCCTGGTGATTCAATATGATGGGGGTGGGGAGGGAGCAAAGGAGAGAGACATGAGCCAGAGCTATGAAAATGTCCAGCTATGGTGCCTTCTCTTTTTGGCATGTCTCCTGCAAATAATGACATGGCACAAAGGTAAACAGAAGGTCAGTAACCAACAGTTCACCATAGAAGATGTTGTCTATTGATGAGGCTTTTGACCTTAATGACCTTGGCCTCTGCCTTTCTCTGAGGCATGGATTTTTTATGTTTTACTTTTTTTCTATTCATCCAAGTCCCATCTACCCAAGTTAGTGACATCTCACAGATATCAATCTGGCATAGTACAATACTAAGTGTATGGGGATAAATAGGACTGAGAATCAGGAAATCTGGATCCTAATCCTGGCTCTGCCATTCCTAACTAGATGACCTTGGAAAGTCACCTTAAGTCTCAGCTTCAGATTTTCTCACATACAAAAAATGGGGGTAGGGAGCTAGATCAGGTGAGCTCTAAATTCCTTTACAATTCTCATACTCTATGATTTTCAGTCAGTCTCCAAGACCAAACTTTCCCTGCAGCTGATTGGACAGTGGCAACATCAGAATGCTACCTGGTAGATTAATTCCATAGACCCAATTCTATCTCTGATACGTGCACCTAAGGCACAGACTACCCTTCTTGACATCAGCTTCAAGGTTAGGTACTCCCTGAAAACATCAGTTTCCCTTAATAACATATTATACAACTGTCATTCTTACATTTAGCTAAATCTTCCTGGAATCTACATACATCTATATAGCCTGTACCATTGCATTAGGGAGAAGCAAGGGGAAAAGTAACATTTCACAATTCCATAATTCCATAATTTTACTAGGTGCTATGTCTAAAACTTGGATTATTGCTTCTTACTTCAAAGCTCCAAAAAATATTTTAATTGAAAAGAAAGAAAAAGATGAAAAAAATAAGCAAAACTAACCAATACCTAGAAAAAAATCTGAAAATATGTACAAACTACACCCATGAACCTCCCACCTCAGCAAAGGAATGAAATGGGCATTGCTTCTCATTTCTCTTCTTTGGTGCCATACTTTTTCTTTCTCAGATGAGGGCTTAGCATCCAAGATATACAGATACAGATAGATACATTAGATGTCTATATATCTTGGATACCAAACCCTTATCTGAGAAGACTGATAAAAAGATTTTTCCCATTGAACCCCTTCTTTCTTATCCTAGATGAATTAGTTTTGTGTGTAGAGAAGCTTTTTAATTTCATGTGATTAAAGTTATCTACTTTATCATTTGAAACTGCCTTTATTCTTTGTTTGCTTAAGAACATACCTCCTATGCACAGGTATATAAGAGAGAGATACATATATACATATGTAATCTATTTCTCTTATAATTATTATGGTGTGATCTATAATATTCAGGTCACATATTTATTTATAAGGGCAGCTGGGTAGGGCAGTAGGTAGAGAACCAGGATGGCTCATCTTCTTGAATTCAAATCTAGCCTCAGATACTTACTAGCTGGCTGACCCTAGGCAAGTCATTTAACTCTGTTTGCCTCAGTTTCTCATCCATAAAATGAGCTGGAGAAGGAAATGGCAAAAGCACCCCAGTATCTTTACCTTATGCTTCATTATCTCCTGCAACACCTAGGAAAAGTTCTGAGTACATACAAAGTGCTTAATAGCGTCTTGTGTAATGACTGAACACATGAATAGTAAGTTGACTAGACGTTAAGAAGAAAGAAAATGTCATGCTTAAAATAAACACTGGGGAAAGCTAGGCATGTGGGCGGCACCCGATTGAGAAAGTCCAGCAAATGGAGAATGCAAACATTATTTAGGGACGGGAACCATGAAATGGGATAGGGTAAGGGCACTTGAAGGTGGATAGAGAACCAAGCTTGCATGAAAATACAAACTTTAGCACAAATTAAATTGCTAAAGAAGTTGTCTTTTGCTTAAGATGAGCAGTTACGTGTAATGGCCCTGATGAAGACTTGCATGTCAAGTCATTCATCCAGCTTTGCCCCGCAGTGGCCCCCAAAGTGCTAGTAATAGAGGCACTCGATAAATTTTGGTTAATTTTCTTGGTTCTCAGGTTCCACAAGGAGAAATATCTTTCTCTAGTTCCCCGCTCCTAATTTCCACACTATGTGCCCCTATCTGGAATGGCCTTCTCTTCACTTCTACCTACACAAATCTTATCCATCTTTCAAGGGCCCTCCTCAAGTTTTACATCCTCCATGAAGCCTCTCCTATCTACTCCAACCAAACCTGAGACTTTACACAAAATAGGCATCAACAAATATGAGTTGACAGACTGACTTAGATTTTTCCATTCTTCATTTCCCATAGTATTTTGCAATCCTAAATCATAGAAGCTAAAGCTTGAAGGAAGCTTACAGTTCCAGTTCTTGCCTGATATCTTACAGAAGGGAGAGCCTTCTAGATACAGATTATTTCATCCATAGAGACCCCTGACTGCTTAAAAAAGAGATTAGATTCATATATTTAGACAGAAGATAGCCAGCCACAGGGTATACCCATGCCTAGGAAGCAGGATCTTCAGGGAACTAGAAGAATTTCAAACTCTAAAACACCTCTGACTAAATAAATGCATTGTCTTTGCTTAGCAGATAGGGAGGGTTTAGGCAAGCAGGGTGGAGACAGCATCTCTGGGGTCCCATATGTTGTGTCCGTTGAGCTGGTAGATAGAATCTCAATAAATCTGAATCAGGAAACTATTCTACAAACTCGTCCATTGGTTTCCTGTTTGTCTGTTTTTCCTCCTTAGTTTCTCAGTAAATATTCTTTTAGAAAATTTCCAAGTTGTCTCACCTGAACTAAGAGGAAAAGAAATATTCCATCCCATGGTCAGGCACAAATGGGATCAATCATACCTAGGGCTTGCAGGTGATGGTGGCAGCAAGACTAAACCAGCTCCAAACTCAGAGAAAAACAACAGGAAAAGAACAGATAGAGGATGAGAATTCTAGAGGGAAATAAACCTAGCTATGGAAATTAGTATTCTCTTCCCCTCTAGCTTGTACCATTCTGCAAAGTTCAACTCAAATTCAAAATCAAAGAAGGCTTCTTGGATTGTTTTGATACATACTGATTCCTTCCTTCTCTTTTCTGTGCCAAAAAAAAATCTGGCATTTAATAGACACCATCTCATATTGTTCTCTAGACCTTCCTTCTACATGTGCTAGCCTCTCCTCACACTCTCTTCTTGACCCCTTATGATCCAGCTTCCAGTCTTATCATTTCACCAAAACTGCTCTCTCCAAGTTATTAATGATCTTTTTGTTGCCACATCCAATGGTCTTGTCTCAGTCTCATTCTCCATGGCCTCTCTGCAGCCTTTGACACTGTTGATCACTCTCTCCTACTTGATGCTCTCTTCTCTCTAAGTTTTCAGGACCCCACCCTCTCCTAGTTCTCTTTCTACCTATCTGATCACTCCTTCTCTGTCTCCTTTGATAGATCTTCTTCCAGATCACACCCTCAAAGTATTGGTGTCCTCAGGGTTCTGTCCTGGACCGTCTTCTTTTCTCCCTCTATGCTACTTCACTTGGTGATCTCACGAGCTCCCATGGATTTAGTTATCATCTCTATGCTACAGATTCCCAGATCTACCTGTCCTGCTCCAAGCTCACATCTCCAAACTGCCTTTCAGATACTTTGAGCAGGATTTCCAGTAGATATCTTAAATTCAACATGTCCAAAATAGAATTCCTTATCTTTTCCCCTAAACCCTCTCTTCCTCTTACCTTCCCTGTGACTAAGAGGGCAGCACCATCCTCCCAGCGCCTCAGGCTCATGACCTAGGATTCCTCACTCTCTCTCACCCTCTCCCCATTCCGTCCAATCAGTTGGCAAGGCCTGTTGATTTTACCTCTGAAGCGTCTCTCCTAAAAGCCCAACTTCTCTCCTCTGACACTGCCCTCCCTCTACAGCAGGCCCTCATCACCTTGCATCTGGAGTAACGCACTAGCCTGCTGGTGAATCGGCCTGTCTCAAGTATCTCTCCACTCCAATCCATCCTCCATTCTGTCACTAAAGTAATTTTTTCCAAAGCGACCCCTTCCACCACACACAGACACTCAATAAACACCGATGGCTTTCCATTGCTTCCAGGATCAAGCACAAAATGCTCTGCTTGACATTCAAAGCCCTTCATAGCCTAGCTCCCTCCTATTTTTCTAGTCTTCTTATACCTTATTCCCCACCATGTACTCTTCAACCCAGCGACACTGGCCTCCTGGCTGTTCCATGAACAAGACACTCCATCTCTCAGCTCTGGGCCTTCTCTCTGGCTGCCCCCATGTCGTTAATGCTCACCCTCCTCTGCTCCAACAACTGACCTCCCACAGGAAGCCTTCCCCAACCCCTCTTAATTCCAATGCCTTCCCTCTTAATTATTCCCTATTTATCATGTGTTTAGTTTCCTTTGTGTATACTTGTCTGCATGTTGTCTCCCCCATTAGATTGTAAACTTCTTTCTGTATCCCCAGGGCTTAACACTGAGCCTGGCACCAAGTACATACTTTATAAATGTTTATTCATTAGCTGATCATTTTCTCTAATACTAAACTGCACTATAAAAATAACACCTCATGTTCTTATAACATTTCACAACAACCCTAGGGATGGGCAAAGTGTAACCATCTCCATTTTGCCAATCAGAAAACTAAGGTCAGGATTAGTCTTGCTGATGATGCCCTTTATTGGTTTCTCCTTGACTTGTTTTTCAGGTCCTTTTGACCCAGTATTGTTTGTGTTTTCTCTCTAGTCTTTCTAGCTCTCCCTGCCCGCTATACTTTCTCCTCCATGGTCATCCACTGCACCCTGGGCCCATCGTCTTGACTTTTGTCTTGCCACTGAACTTTGATGACTTTGGAAGAGAGAATGAGGCTGATAACTTTGTGCAATTCTGCCTCACTTAAATCCAATTCATGTCCCAATCAATATATCCTGCAATGACGTTGGTCCTCTTTGAAAATGAAGGACAAAACAGGTCCCCACTGGAAAATTTTGAGGATGGAAGTAAGAGAAGACTTACAGAAGTAAGATCAGGTAGGAGAGGAATTGGCAAAGCTTCAGAGAAGTGAAGGGGACTGAAGACTGGAAACACAACCATTGGATTAGTTAATAATGAGTATCATATTGTTTGCCTTCTCAATAGGTATGAGAGGGGTTAGAAGGAAGGAAAAAATTTGGAATTCAACACAAAAAAGAATGTTTAAAAATTAAAAAACAAAGAGTTTGATCCAACCGCATCATAGGGTAAACCCAGTGGATAAATAAAGCCTATTTCCCACATCATGATAGGTAGTCACATGAACAACCTATAGAGCTCATTCATAGGTATCTATGTCTTGAGCAGACACAACCAATGGACAAGGAGTTGGGCTCAGAATGGAACAAGCTGAGGAGAAAGCTGGATTGTCTTTGCGCAATCACATAGTTCTTTCAATGATTTCAAACTTTTCCCTAAGAAAAAGTCCAATCTCTTTAATACCAATTTTCTTCCAGGGCTACCTCATGACTGAGATACATGGAATTTTAGAGTATCTGCAGAATTGTAAATGAGTACCACACAAGGACCAACAGAAAGGATCATGGCAGGTTGCAACAGATTTCCAAGAAGGAATTATGAAAGCCATAGAAGAGGGAAGGATGCCGTCATAGAAAAGTATGAACAAGAAGGAGGATGTCTGGTCATGTGGCAGGAAGGAGAGATAAGCAATAGTGATACTAGGAGAAATCAAAGAAGGCCCCTACATACCAGCTGGACACCCTGCGGCAAACTTATGAGAAGACATGAAAAAGAGTCATGTGGGCAAGGCAGGCACCAATGCATTGTGATTGTCATTACTAGAGGGAGTGCCCGCTTGACTTAGATCACTTACTCAGTTAGCAATTAACATTTCAATAATGCTTTAAAGTCTGCAAATTACTTTACATATATTATCTCCATTGCTCCTCACAATAGCCCTGTGAGGTAAAGGTTATCATCTCCATTTTATAGTCAGGGAAACTGAGTTTGAGAGAGGCTAAATGACTTGCCCAGGGTCACATAGTTGAGTATCTCAGGGAGGATTTGGAGTGACATCTCTCTGACTCCAAGTCCAGTGTTCTATCCATTGTACCACCTAGCAGCTCTTTTGAGTGCTGAAGAGTGAGTCTTGCTTAATACAGACTCCTAGGTGGAAAAAAAAATGTAAAACTTCATGAGATGTGAGTGTTAGTTGGATACTTATAATCCAAGGCATTGACCCAAAAGGAAATAGCCCATAAGAAAAACTATAGGGCTGGTATTTGCCCCTTGGTGTTGTGTAAGAGAAAGAATGGGGCTGGGAAATAGGTCTGGATTCCCGTCTCTGTTCCAGCTGTACAACTCTGGGCAAACCTTTCCACCTCTATAGTCCTCAGTTGTCTTATCTGTAGAATGGAAATGTAAGAATACATACTTTGGCCATATGACTGGCTTGTTAGAAGCTTCAAATGAGAAGGAAGATGAAAGTGTTGTGCCAATTTTATTGCATAGCACAAGCATGAGATATTACTGTTGCTTTATTTAGACTATGAGGCACAGAAAAAGGAGGACAAGATCAGAAGTCAGGACCTCAATTCTAATCTTGACTCTACCACTAATCAGCCGTGGAAATTCCTAAATGTAAGTATAAATAAATGTGTATTAAACGGCTGCGCGTACGGCACAGCGCTTCTCAACCTGTGGGTCACGACCCCTTCACAGGGGTCACAGGGGTCACCTAAGACCATGGAAAAACACAGATTTCCGATGGTCTTAGGAACCGCGACACCGCTCCTCGGTCCGTCTCCAGGCGGGCCCACCCACATACGAGTATTAAAGGGTCGCGGCGTTAGGAAGGTTGAGAACCACTGGTCTAAAATAAGGATACACTACACACAGACAACTATGAAATCTAGAAGTACATGACAAAAGTATTGGAAAGAAGGAAAGGAGATTTGTCAAGTCTAGGAAGGAAGGTCATTGGCATCAGGAAGATCAGGAGGCGGTATCTGCGTTGACATAGTGAACGTTGCGAGCAAAGGCACACAAGGGGAAGAAGAATGGCAGACACAAAGAGTAGCCACATTTGACTGGAGTATGGAATTCATAGAGGTGTTGATATGAGATGATTCTGGAAAGGTAGGGTAGGGCCAGAATGAGGAAACTCTTGAGCCTTTTTTGGTCAACATCACAGAAGTATGTGGTGGGTAGAGTGAATCATGCATTGCACATGAAGTCAGGAAAATCTGGTTTTGAATCCCATCTTAAGATGTCTTTAAATTATGTAACCATTGACAAGTCACTTAAACATTCCAAGCAAAAGTTCCCTTATCTGTCAAATGGGAATCAAATTATCTGGGCTGGCTACCTCAGAGAGAGCTATGGAGGGACCCAAGGGAAATAATGTATGTAAAGGGTTTTGCAAACACTAAGGCAAACATTGCAAACATTCAGTGTATAAATATCAATCATTCTCATAATTCTAAAACAGGCCTCCACTGGAAAATTTTGAGAATAGATTTAAGAGAAGACTTAGAGAAGTAACATCAGGTAGGAAAGAGATGGTAAAAGCTTCAGAAAAGTGAAAGAGACTGAAAACCATTGGATTAATTAATCAGGAAGTCACAAGTGACTTTTAAGGGAGCAGTTTCATTTACTACATACTTTTTTTTAAAGCAAAGTATATATAATGGAGATTTGCACCTAATCCCCGTTTTCTGTTATTTGTATGAGGAAATGGTTTCTTTTTTTTCTTTTTGGTATTTGTTAAATTCAGAATACAAAATGAGATTAAAGCAAGCAGTCTCTTTAGAGTAGCAGGGGCAGAAGCTTGATTGAAAGAGGCTGAGGAGTGAGCAAGAAAAAATGAGAGGCATTGTTTGAAGCAGACACTGGCTTGCTTTTTCTATTTGTGTCCCCAGTGCTTACCACACAGCTTGGAGCATAGTAAATGTTTAAGAAATGGGTTTTTTTTTCATCCATTTATTCATTCATTGGGTATAAACAACTTCTAGAAATTTAGCAGTAAAGGAAAGGAATAAGATGGGATAGTAGTTTGATGGGTAGAATAGTCAAGGGAAGTAATTTCTGTTTGTTTGTTTTAGTACTGTGAAGACCTATGCATGTTAATAAGCTGATGGGAAGGAACTACTGGAGAAGAGATTGAAGGTTTCCAAAGAAGAAAGACTTCAGGGAATCCTGATAAAGGGTAAAGGGCAAAGGCAGAGGGACTGACCTAAATAAGGAGTAGGTATGACTGTTCTTAGCAGCTAGGTGGTGAAGTGGATAGAGTGCCAGTCTTAGAGTCAAGAGGACCTGAATTCAAATCCAACCTCAGACACTTAATAGCTATGTGATCCTGGGCAAGTCACTTAACTCTGTTGGCTTTGGTTTCCTCATCTATAAAATGAGCTGGAGAAGGAAATGGCAAGCCATTACAGTATTTTTGCCAAGAAAATCCCAAATGGAATCATAATGACTCAATGACAACCTGTTCTATGGCCAGAGGAAAAGGGGAAAGTGGGTGATGAGAATGAGATCTGTGGAATGCAGGAGGGACACTAAGAGAGCTTATGTCAGATGGTCCTGATGGTCTCAGTGAAATAAGAGACTAGCCAAGGGGTGGGGAACCTGTGGCCTCAAGGCCCCAGATCCTCAAGTGCTTTCTGTGAAGTTTGGATTCAGTCAACCAGCCACCCCTGGCTGCTAGCTCATCTGCTCTAAGTGTGGGAGGAGGTAGGGATACAGTTGGTGGAGGAGGGAAGATTTGGAACAGATCCTGTGGAGCATAAGCTAAGAAGCCCACGAGTGTGGAAGAGAAGGATGGTTGAGCAGCAAAGAGGGCTTGACTGAGATTATGCACCATCAGTCCATAGTGGGTGAAAGCAGCTCAGTTCTGAGACTTTCCCCATTGATGCTGGGCTCTAGATCAAGAGCAGAGAAATTTGATGGTGGTGGTGCCCCAGAGAAAGGGACTCTGGCCAGAAACAGGGAAAGGCCATCCCTTCCAGCCCCACCTTGGTATTGGAATGTAAAAGAGATTTGGAGCTGAACTGGGGTTTTGGAGGCCAGACAGCCCAGCCCTCTCATTTTACAGTTGAGGCAACTGTAGCAGCAGGATAAGCGCCCAGCTAGTAAACACCAGGGGCCATTCTATGACTGTTTCATTTGAGCAAAACTCTAAAAACTCTGTGTGTGTGTGTGTGTGTGTGTGTGTGTTCTTACATGTGTGCATGTGTGTATTTGTGTGCTGTTTAATATTTCTTCCCCCAGGTTACAGTACAAAACACTGATGAATAAGGCACACACAGAGGGAAATTCCCCACAAGGTAAACCAGCACACTTGGGTAAAAGCATTGGCATCTTCCAAGTTCATTAATCCATGGAATAATAATTTGTGAACTAAAAATCAGTCTTTATGTAGCAGGCAAAGAAAGCCTCAAGTGGTGGAATAATGGACTACCCCTCTAAACTGAATCTCATTAACCAAGACCCCGATACGTAATAGCCTTCATTTGTAAACAGGCTTTCCTCCTCCTCCATACCTCTCTTCTAACTCTACCCCAAGCTACTAATGTCCCTGCAACTACGGGACAGCAGGACTCCTACCCCCTCTCCTGACTCTGCTGCCAAGTAGCTCCCCATTCCCATGGCTATTAATGGGGCAGATTAGAAGGTGGCCTGAGTGTACCAAAATGAAGCTCTTGGATCAAGGCCCAGATGCTGGAAACTTTCTCCAACTCCCAGAGTATCGAGGTGTCCCCAGTGGGCCAACAGGAGGAATGAGCAGGCAGGGTACGGGAATTGCTTAAGGGAAAATTCTATTTTGATCCTTCCTGGATCTCAGCAGGTCATTAAAAGAAAAAAGACAGTGGGCACTGTGTTCTTTGTGCCAGCCAAGCAGGGATAGGTTGCATGGATTTTCCCAGGGGGCATCTGGGTGTCTGCCCGGTGGCCTGTGGGGTATCTAGCAATTTAGGAGCTTTCAGAACCAGGAAAGAGAGCAGCAATGAAATGAATCCCTGGACACAGCTTAGTGGTTTGGCATCATGAGCTTGGCTCTGACCCTTACTACCTATGTGTCATCAGGCAAATTGCCCAAGCTTTCTGGGCCTCAGTTTCCTCATCCCTCAAAGGAGGGAGTTGTACACAATGATCCCGAAGGTCCTTCCAGTTCTGAAGTTATGGCCCTATTATCCCATCAGGCTTACTTTGTGGAGGTCATTCCTTCCCTCTTACTCCCTCCCTGTCCACCATCAAAACCAGAGTCTTTGCTCACAGCTACCCAGAATATCAGGCCATCATCAGTCAACAGAGACTGGATAAGTGGGAAGACATCTAGAGCTGCCCTATTCAGGTTCAACCAAAGTCAGCATTTATTCCATGCTTACTGTTTACAGAGCACTGTGTTAGGCACTGGGGGACACGCAAAGTTCAAATAAGGCATGTCCTGTGTTTTTCTCTTTTTTTCCTGGTTTTTTTTTGGGAGGGGAAGGGCAGGGCAGTTGGGGTTAAATGACTTGCCCAAGGTCACACAACTAGTAAGTGTTAAGTCACACAACTGAGAAGGGATTTGAACTCAGGTCCTCCTGACTCCAGGGTCAGTGTTCTAGTCACTGCACCACCTAGCTGCTCCTGTCCTGTGTTTTTAAAGAAAATATAGTCCAGAAGGGACTTTGATTTTATTTTCCTTTTGACTAGACCTGTGATTTCATTAAAATGGGGAACTCTTCGTGAGGAGGTTCCCTCTACCAATGCAGAGAGGTACCTGGTCTGCAACTCACAGTCCTGGGGAGGTGCCTGGGGCACCAAGAAGTTCAGCACACAGTCCAGGCTTGCCCAGCCAGTTTGTGCCAGAGGTGGGTCTTCTTTCTAACACCGAGGTGGGCTCTCTGGCCTCCACGCAATGCTGCCTCTAAGGTAATGGGAGCTGACATGAGCATCTAGTGCATTAAGGTTTACAAAGCACTGCCCATACATTACTATATTTGATTCTGACAGTAATCCTGTATGGCAGGTACTACAGGGAAGATTAACCCAAGGTGACAAGTGAAGACACTAATGTTCAGGGACGTTAGAGCTGGAACTTGAACTCAGATCTTCGAACTCCAGATGGAACTCTTGTACTACTATGCTACCAGAACCAACTAGGTGGCTCAGTGGATAGATCCCTGAACCTGGAGGTAGGGAGACCTGAGTTCAAATCTACCTTCAGATACTTCCTAGCTGAGTGACCTCAGGCAACTCACTTAACCTCTGCCTCAGTTTCCTCATCTGTAAGATGGGGGAAATAATAACCTGATAGGGCTATTGTAAGGATCAAATGAGATATTTGTAAAGTGATTAGCATAATGTTTACTACATAATAGATACTTAATAAATGTTTATTTCCTTGTTACCTTCTAAATACAAGATACCTATAATTCATGACAAGTTCACCTCTTCACCAATTTTCCTTGAGGTCTTGGGCAAGGCAATTTACCCTTCAGTTCTCTCATTTATTAAACAAGGATGTTGGACTTAATGATTTGTCATTGTTTTCTTGTTGTTCAGGAGAGCCCAAATTTTTGTGACCTCGTTTGATATTTTCTTAGCAAAGATACTGGAGTGGTTTGCCATCTTCTTCTCCAGCTCATTTTACAGGTGAGGAAACTGAGACAAACAGGGTTAAGTGACTTGTCCAAGGTCATACAGCTAGTAAGTGTCTGAGGCAGGTTTTGAATTCCAGTGTTTCTGACTCTAGGTCCAGCACTGTTATCTACTTTGCCACCTAGCTGTTGTACAAAGACATGATGAGATGGAGATGATATGCAGGAGATGATAAATTGGTTGGTGGTCTGATCTACAAAGAGAAAGTGCTTGGGGGTATGTTCTGGGGCAAAGGGGATGGGGCTGGAGAGAGAGTGAGACAGATTAGACTCTTGAGATTTGGAGTTACAGTGGACCTCAGAGCTTAAAAATGAGGAACAGATGCTCAGAAAGGCCAATAAATCAAACACTCATCAAAAAGTCCAACTATGTGCAGGGCAATGTTGAGGAGTCACATGACTAGTTAGTGGAAGAGTCAGGGCTTAGTTGCAAGTACTCTGGAGCCATTGGAATTTCTTGAGCAAGGGAATGGCCCAAGGAAACTAATTTTACAAGGCAGCGATCTTGGAAGGGGAGAGAGTGAGATAGAAAACAACTAAGGGTAACTGAGGCATGAGATGATGGACATTACTGTGATTACCCCTGGTAGATGTGGGAATGAAATATGAAAGACAAAGCTAAGAAAATTTTCAAAGGAGGAAATAAAAAGACTTGGTGACGGGTTAGCTGAGCTTGAGACCCTGGGAGTTCCTGACTATAAGATGCTACGGGGTAAAGCATCACTGGAGGTCAAGGATGAAGCTTCCAAATGAGGAAGCTGCCTGAATGTCCCTCTCTACTCAACACCTCCAACCCCATCCTAACTCTGCTCTACTCTGCTCTATGTTACCCATCATTTAGCCCCCCAACTTCAGGCTGCTAAGGCTTTTAGGCTCTCTCCTATCTCCCCCTCTCAAAATCTGTGTTAAGAAAAGGCTCGGACATCAGCTGCTTATATTTGAGTATAAAAAATTAAAGTCATCATTTTCCCTCTCCTGGGGTATTTTTTATTTTAACCCCTTGTTGTTGCTTTTGTTGTTTCTGAATCATTTTGGTTCTGACTCTTCATGACCTCATCTGGGGTTTTCTTGGCAAACGTTTGCCATTTCCTTCTCCAGCTCATTTTACAGCTGAGGAAATTGAGGCAAACAGGGTTAAGTGACTTACCCAGGGTCACACAGCTAGGAAGCATCTCTGAGGCCAGTTTGAACTCATGGGGATGACTCTTCCTAATTCCCAGCTCAATGCTCTATCCACTGAGCCAGCGACTTTCCCCCACTGCACGTTCCTGATTTCAGAAGGAAACCCTTGCCCCATGTATCAGCTTACCCAATTAGACTGCAAACTCCTGAAGGGCAGGAACCATCTTGCTTATTTGTATTCGTATCTCCAGAACTTAACCTGAAACATAGTAAAAAAAAAAAAACCTAAGAAATGCTTTATCCGTTTGGCTAGGTGGTGTAGTGAATAGAGCACCAGCCCTGGGGTCAGGAGGACCTGCGTTCAAATCCGACCTCAGACACTTAACACTTACTAGTCGTGTGACCTTGGGCAAGTCGCTTAACCCCAATTGCTGTCCAAAAAGAAAATAAAAAAGAAATGCTTTATCTATCTGTCTTTCTTGTTCTGTCTGTCTGTCTTGTTCTATCTACCTAGAAGAGGGAGCTATTCGACAGGTGAAGGAGAGAGCAGAGACCCTTTGTTGGTGCCCTTAAAAGCATACTCTGCTGGGAGCTGATGCAGAAGGCTAGGCTCTGTCTGTGGCTAAAGTCCCCGACACAGCTGAGGCAGAATCTGCTCCTTCCCTGCCTCCCTCAGAAACCATAGCTCCCATATTGGGTCCCTGAGACACTGGCATCAAAATGTAGCAAGTCAGATAGATGTTGGCATCAGGCCATTTGGATTGAGTGAAAGCATTGCCTGGCCCCACTCTCTGGGCAGAGCTGAGCCCTGAGAAGGAAAGTGTCACTACATAATACTGACAAAGTAAAAAATCCAGTCTGGATAATCCTCTTAAGGCAGGGAAGAAAATAACTAGCGTGATTGATAACCCAAGGACAATCCAGGCATGGGGACAAGACTGAGCAAGGGCAAACCCAGAATAGTCCCACTGAACAAAAAGAGGATTTAAAAGAGAGAGCTGAGGCTGGAGGGGGAAGGGGGAGAATTTTGAAAGGGGCTGGTCTCAGTCTGCTCTGAATGGGCCACCCCTGACCGACTATGGTTATATCAACCTTATGGCCATAGGTTATAAGGGCAGGTAGTCTGGCACATCTGACCAGAAGTCAGGAGATCTGGGCTCTCCTTCCAACTCAGGTACTAACTCTGTGGGTCATTGTGGATGAGTTACTCTGTCCTGATCAGCCTCAGTTATCCCATTTGTCCAATGGAGAGCATACCTGGGCAGCTTTTAGCAGCTCTCGCCTCTAATCTATCCTCTACACAGCTGTGTAGAGGATAAACTTAGGAAATGAAGCTATTGACACAGTGTCTTAAGAAACGTAGAACATGATCACCAAATTTGGGGAGTATTGGAAGGGACGTCTGTGGCCATCTATTTCAGTTCTTGTCCAAAAGGAATTCCCACTACAACATACTCAGCCAGTGATTATACAGCCTCTGCTTCAGAATCTCTAAGGAGGGAACAACTAGGTAGAGTAGTGACTAAAGCACTGGGCCTGGCTTCAGAAAGATCTGAGTTCAAATCCAGCCTCAGACATTTACTAGCTATGTGACCCTGGGCAAGTCATTTAGCCCTGTTTGCCTCAGTTTCCTCATCTGTAAAATGACCTGGAGAAATGGCAAATCACTCTAGTATCTTTGCCAAGAAAGCCCCAAATGGGGTCACTGAGAGTTGGACATAAACGCCTGAACAACAATGAAGTGGAATGGGCTGCCTCAGAAGGTGGTAGGATCCCCCTCCTTTGTTGCTTTTGGGGCTTGGGGGCACCTCTATTTATAGGAAGTTTTCCCGAGACTAAATTGGCCTCTTTTTTACTTCCCTTCACTTCTGCTAGTGCTCTCCTCTGGAGCTAAGCAGAGCCAGTCTGAGCTGTCTTACACACAACAGCCCTCTCATGTCTCCAGTCTTCTCTTTTCCTGGCTAAACACTCCAAGCTCCTTCCATGGAGGCTCATATGGCCTGGACTCAGGGTTTAGTTGCTCTCTTCTGGACACCATTCAGCTGATCCACATCTGTCTTAACATGTGGTGCCCAGGACTGAACACAATATTCTAGATGACGTCTGCCAAGCACAGGGTAGAGGGAATCTATCACCTCCTTAGTCCTAGAGGCAATGCCTTTCTTCATTCAGTCCAAAATCCCATTAAGCTTTTCTTGATGCCACAACACACTGCTGACTCACATGGAACTTACTAAACACTAAAGCCCCAAGCTTCATTTTCAGAGAAATTACATATCTCTGCCATCTTGAGAGGCAACAAGGAGTAGTGGATGAAGCACCAGACGGGGAATGCAAGAGGACCTCTGTTCAAATTCTAACTCATGTACTTAGAAAGTGTGTGACCCTGACCAACCCAATTAGCTTCCTCATGCCTCAGTTTCCTCATTTGTAAAGTGAGGAGGGATGGACTTGATGGCCTCTAAAGTCCCTCTTATGCTATGATCCTATACTTGTGTCATTGATTTTTTGATTCCAGTGTTAAATTTTACATTTATGCCAACTGAATTTCATCTCGTTAGAGTTAGCTTATGTTAGCCTTTTTGAATCCTGACTCTGTCAACCAGTGTGTTAGCTCTCTCTCCTAGCTTAGTGGCTTTTGCAAATTGGATAAGCACGCCATTTATCCTTTTATTTAAGTCAAAAATGTTAAGCAGTGTCTTTCCAGTGGGGGTGGGTGACAACGGAGGAAGGGAAAGAATCTAGAATTTAAAGTTCTATAATCAAATGTTAAAATATATATGCATATATTATTATTATTATTAATTATATGCAAGTGGGAATTAAGATATACAGGCAGTAGGGTAGAGAGATCCATCTTGCCCTAAGAGAAAGTCAAAGGGGTGATGGGGGAGGACATAGGAGAGAATAGATTGGGGGAGGGGGTATACAGTGGGATCACTGTTTTGGGGTGGTAGGTAGGGGAAAGATGGGGAGAAAACCTGTAACTCATAATCTCATGGAAATGAATGATGTAAATTAAAAATAAACAAAAGTTAATTTAAAAAAAATAAATTGCTAGAGAAGAGTATGACTAAGGCTTTAAAAAAAATGATAAGCAGGGTAAGACCAAGTGTGAATCTGTGGGTACTCTACTAGAGACCTACAACCACATCGTATCAAGTTATTGAAGCTTTGGAGTAGAGCCATTCAACAAATTCTGAATCTACCTACTTGTATTATCTGGTCCACGTCTTTTTATCTTCTCCATAAGAATATAGAGTACTTTATCAAGAGCCTTGCTAAAAATTATGTGAACTGTATCTGTAAAATTCCCTTCATCTACCAGGGTAGTAGCCCTATTTAAAAAAAGAAAATGAGGCTAGTCTGTCATGTATGACACATTCTTAATGAAGTCTGCTGCCTCTTTGCAATCTCAATTTCTCTTCCTAGCTCTCTAGCAACCATGACTTCAATGATCTCTTCTAGAATTTTTCCAGAAATTGAAATCAAATTCATCAAACAAAAATTTAGCCGGATCACTCTCTTGCTCAAGAAACTTCAATGACTGCCAATTGCTTGTAGGATAAAATACAGCCTCCTCGCTTTGGCTTCAGTCTGGCTGCAGTTTACCTTTCCAGGTTTGTTACCCAATTCTCCCACACTCGGTTCTAGTCAAAGCAGAATACTTGTTATTGCCCAAATTCAACATTCCATTTCCTGCCACCATGTCTTTGTACAGGATGTCTCCCTTGCCCAGATTATCCTCCCTCTCACCTTCTCCTCTTATAGTCCCTTGCTACCTTCAAGGCTTAACTCATGTGTCGTTTCCTACAATAAATCCTTCGTGAGCCGCTTAGCTGATAGAGCTCTATTCTTCTTCCTCAAATTATCATACGTGTACTTGACCTGTTTATATATTGAATCCTCATAGTAGAATACAAGCTCCCCAAGAGCAGGTCCCATTTTTTCATAATGGAAATATTTGGCACCAAAATATGCACATTTATAAAAAGATTTTTTAAATTATTTTAAAATATCCATTTTTTTGCAGGCTTCACCATTTTACTCCCTCTGCCATTGCCTACCTGCCAATTCTGATCAAAAGATTCAGATTCTAACCTTAGGCAAATCCCTTTTCCTTGTTGAAGCACATTTTCTTTATCTATAAAACAAGGGATTTGGCTTACCTGGGCAAAGGCAAGAGGGAGGACCTGATGAGTTCTCAAATGGTGCTTTCTTTCATGACTGGTGAAGATAGAAGACAATTGTGTGGGGAAGGGGCAGGAGGAGGGTGATGTTGGGGTCTAATTAAGGGCCCTTCCAGCTCTAATAGTCTCTGATTCCACTGGTAGAATCACACCTCAAATCCAGGCTTCCTGACTGCCAGTTTGCTCTTCTTTTTCCCTCTATCACAGCTGACTCTATTCAGCTAGCTACCTACTATATTCCTAGTATCATGTTAGAATAATAGCTTCCCTCCCTACCTCATGGGATCAAATGAGATCATGCATGTGAAAACACTTTGAAAAGCATAAATCGCTATGCAAGTATGAGGGATTCCTATTATAAAACTACCCTCAGGGCCCATGCCATGGGACCACTCCCATGGATTCAATTATCATCTCTATACAGATGGCTCCCAAATCGATATATCCAGCCCTAATCTCTTTCCTGAACTTCAGTCCCACATTACCAACTGCCTGCTGGACATCTTTTCTTGGAGGTCTCATAGGAATCTCAAACTCCACATGTCCAAGACAGAATTCATTATTATTCCCCCTAAATCCATCTCTCCTCCAAACTTCCCTATGTCTTTTGAGGGTATCACCATCTTTCTCGTAGCCTAAGATTACAACTTCAGCATCATCCTTAGCTCTTCCCTCTGCCTCATTCCTCTAATAACCAATCAGTTGTCAACCTATCTTCAACATTGCTTTGTAGATCTGATCTTGTTACCTACTTAGAAATCTTAAGTGGTTCCCTTATTGGTACTAGGATTAAATATAAAACCCTCAGCCTGGCATTAAAGTCTTCGATAACATGGCTCCCACTTACTTTTCTAAATATTTTCTATTATTGTCTTTCACCCTCCCTCCATTTTAGTCAAACCTGCCTTCTAGATATTCCCAGTATACAACATACTACCTCCCATCTCCCTAGGTCTGGAATATACTCTCTCCTCACCTCACTCTTAGACTCAATTGCTCATTTCTCTTCAATCATAGCTCAAGCACCACATCCAACAAGACTTGCCTGATTTCTATCAGTTTTTAGTGTTGTCTCCCTCTTGAAATACTTTATATAGCTTTATAGATACTATATTTATCTGTGGACATGTTGATATCCCCTCTTCCCTCTCTCTCTTCATTCCCACTTCACCTTCACTTATGTCCCAAACAGACTATAAACTCTTGTTTTGTTTTGATCCTAAATAGCCCGACACAATACCTTGCAAAGAGCAAATGCTTAAGAAATGCTTGTTGAATTGAATTTCTGGGAAGGCTACTTTCTAGCAAGGTGCTTTGGATGCTTCAGCTCCCAATGAATTGATTTCAAGATGTATCCAGCTTATATGGAATTTCTTTCCCATAACAAGTTCTTTTACATTGACTGTCCAGAGTCCATGGATCAGTATAATCCCCAGTCTTCTACATGATCTCCCTTTTTATTTCATCTTCCCCCAGCCCTTGACTTCCACTTTAATCAACCATGAAAGAAAGGACCAGTCAAGACAAAGTCAGAACTTTCCCCCATCCCTCGGGTATGTCTCTGAATTGAATAGGCGCAGATGGTCCTCTAGTCTCTTCCTAGGTTTCTTTAGGGACACAGACTCTATAGTTTCCTTTCATCTCCCAAGTTCTAAGTTTGATCTCCATGATGGTCAAGAAGTTCTTAAAATTATTAAATTGTCAATTTCCCTCTTACATGACTGTGTCTTGTGCCTCAATGCATGGAAAGCCCCTGGAGGTTGGGGACTACATCTCTTCTTCTGTTTACTCTGGAATGCTATATCTTTGTATATGTACATATACACATATATTAATACATGCACATATATATATATATACACACATATGTGTGTATTAGTTGGACACATAGGAGATACTTTATATAGGCTTATTGATTAGTTGACTCGTCTTTCCTATAGAGGAAAAAGATTAATCAGTCACTCATCAATCAATAAACATTTACTAAGCACCTGCTGTGTGCTAGGCACTTTGCTAAGTGTTGGGGATACAAAAAGAGACAAAAGATAGTCATTGCCCTCAAGGAACTCACAATTTAATGGGGGAGACAAAAAAAGCAAACGAATATGTGCAAACAAGCTTTCTCCAGAATAACTCGAAAATAATTAAAAGAGGGAAGGTTCTAGAATTAAAAGGTGTTGGGATTGACTTCCTATAGAAGATGGGATTTTAATCATGGCTCTCCTACAAGGAAGCCAGTAGATGGGCATGAGGAGGGAGAATATTCTAACATGGGAGGCAGAGAAAATGCCCAGAGCCAAGATATGGATTGTTTTGTTTGGCCAGTGTCATTGGATCAAGGAGTACATGTTGAAGACTAAGGTAGAAGAAAACTGGAAAGGTAGGAGGGGGCTAGGTCATAAATGGCTTTGAGAGCCAAAGGATTTTGTATTTGATCCTGAAGGTACTAAAGTTTATTAAGTATGAAGATGACATAGTTAGACTATGCTTTAGGGAAATTATTTTGGGGGCTGAATAGATAATAGAGATCTCAACAAAGAAGATTCCAGTTTCCCAAAGAGCTTAATTTTTCTCCGGCCCTGAGTACAACAGGCTGGGTAAGAAAATACCAGGTATCAGGAGAGAAGTTAAATCATTGGACAAGATCCACCTGTGGTGATGTGCTCAATCTTCCAGAGGGATCTGAAGGACTCTTCAGCCCCATGTGCCTGAAGGAAGGCAAGGATCAGGAGCTGGGGAAAGAATGGGGATGAAACACTGGTCTGGAGAAGGAGGAAGTTCTCTGGTTCTCTTCTTAGGAATATTAATTCCACTTCTGGTCTTTCTGAGTCAAAGAAATTGTTCCATTGAGCCCTTTTCACTTCCCTCTCCCTCCCTTGCTTTGAGTCTCCTCCTGATCTTCAACAAAGCCCCAAGTAATAGTAAATGGGAAATTGTGGCTAAAGTTGAGGAACATCATGCTTAGGAGTAAGTAGGGATGTAGTGGTCAGGGTTAAGGACATCTTCAGTGGATTGCAATTGAGGTTAAGACTAGAATTATTATAAACATTGTAGATTTACTAAAATCTGGTAGTGCAGTCAGAATTAAGGATATGAATGCTATTTAAGAGTGCCTGGATGTAAATCTCAGCTCTGCAACTCACTACTTATGTGACCTTAGTCAAGATTTTTCACTTTTAGGGAGCTGAGTTTTCTTATCTGTAAAATGATGGGGTTTCACTAAATATGTTTTAAGTTCCTTTCTAGTTCTACATCTTTAATCCTATGACATTGTTAAGAGTAAGGGTGTGGTAAGGGCTGGAAACATGGTCCAGACAGGGCATACAGGATTGAGGTATGAATGAGTTGGTGATTTAGAGTTATAAGTATGGTTAAAGTGGGGCACATAACATTAAAGGTATAGTCAAAGATGAAGAAATAGTTACAATTAAGTTTGGTCAAGGTTAGAAATGGCAGAGCACAGTAGATAAAGAGATGTCCTCAAAGCTAGGAAGATCTAGATTCAAGTCATGTCCCTGACCTTTACTGGTTTATGTAACTTGGTCAAGGCATTGAGGTGGGCCACAACAGTCACCTAAGGTGCTGGCAATAAAAAAAGAAAACAGGGCAGAAGACATAGTTAAGATTTAGGATGATCAGAATAGGACACATAGTTAGGGTTGAAAACGTGGTTGGGGTTGAGGACATGGTTAGACTTGGTGCTATGGTAAGGACTAGTGAAAGGTATCATCATTTTTATCATCCAGATGACAGGACTAGTCTAATTTCCTTTAATTTCCAACCTAAAACCCTTCTTTACAATTATTTCCACCAAAAGTTTCCTGCAAACTTGTCCTGACAACTCTCATCCAACTCTTCTCTCCATGGGTCCCTAATAATTGTTTACATTCTAAAAGCATTTTGAAGCTCTAGCTTCAACAACACTGTGAGATAAACAAAACAATTATAAATACACTCAGTTTGCACTTGAGTAAACTGAGATAAAGAGACATAGAAATTACTTGCTCAGGGTCACTGAGGTAGTAAGTCTTTAAACCAGAATTCAAGCCTATAACTTCTCATTCAAAGTCAAGTTCCTTTTTGCATTAACACCACAGTGTCTGTCAACAAATTCTTGTTGATTGATTGACTAATTGATAAGGATAGATTAAATTTATATAATACTTAGCAATTCACAAAACAGAAAAAAAAAAGTCTTTTCCAAAAAAAAAAAAAGAAAAAAGTCTTTTGTCACAGAAGAGAAACTTCCATAAAAGCCTCAATGAATCATAAGAGGAGATCCAGAGTTCATTCTTTCAGGGGGCAGCCTGTAGCCGACGAAAAATAGATTTCAATGTTAAGACTTTAGCACCAAAACCAACATTCCCACATAATGCCAGTGTGACCTTGGGCAAGTCACCTCCTTGCTCTGTTCCTCAGTTTCCCCATATGTATTGTTTTGTTTTTATCCCCTCCAACATTTATCATTTCCCTTTTTTGTCATCTTACCCAATGTAATAGGTGTGAGGTAATACCGCAGAGTTGCTTTAATTTTCATTTCTCTAGTAAATAGTGATTTAGAGAAGTTTTATATAACCAACGATAGCTTTGATTTCTTTGTCTGAAAACTGCCTGTTCATATGCTTTGAACATTTATCAATTTGGGAATGACTTGTATTCTTATAAATCTGACTCAGTCCTCTATATATTTGAGAAATAGGGCCTTAATCAGAGCTACTTATTGCAAAAAAATTTCCCAGTTTTCTGTTTCCTTTTAATTTTGGTTGCATTGGCTTTGTTTGTGCAAAACTTTTAAATTTTATGTAATCAAAATTACCTGTTTTGGGGGGCGGAGCCAAGATGGCGGCATAGCAGCAGCAACACACAGCAGCTCTCACATAGCCACCCCAAAATACCCATAAAATAGGACTCTAAACCAATCCTAGAACTCCAAAACGCACACAAAGATACTTCCCACTAAAGTCAGCTCGGCTACGAGGAACCATATCAGCACTGCGAA
>CM053580.1:278454531-278535537 GCA_028627135.1 Pseudochirops cupreus | reverse complement strand
TCTCTCTGGCTCTTTCTCCTTCCTTCTCCCTCTCTTCCTCCCTCCCTCCCTTTTCTTTCTCTCCCCCTCCCCCCTTCTCTCTCATTCAGATACACACAACATCCAGGTTTATTTGCTGATGCCCTGTGAAAATGAAGGAAGTTCTTGCTCCAAGAAGGAAGGCATTAACCACACCTATACAACCCAGTTGAATATAGTTTCTATTCTCTTAGGTAATGGAAGAAGGGAGATGTAGAGAATCCCAGCAGCCCTTGACAAAATGGTAAGATCAGCCCAGTTTGTCCTTGGCACTGTCCTGCCTCCCTTTCTAACGTCCTTTCTCTTTACGACTTCCTTCATCTCTCACCTTTTAGTAGCTCACATTTCTATAACCCTTCAAGGTTTACAGAATGCTTTCCTCACAACAATTCTGGGAGTTAGCAAATACAGTACAAGAATTCTCCAAGTAAGGAAAGCTCTCCCAGTCTACAGTAGTAAGAGTGAGAACTCCATTCTCCACCACCTCAGGAGAATATATGCTCCTTGAGGTCAGGAACTGTTTCATTCTTGTCTTTGTATCCCCAGATAGCACCTGATACATAGCAGGTACTTAATAAATTTTTGTTGAATGGATGAAACGAAGGTCTTCCAAAGCCAAGACGCTAATATCAGTATCCCTTCACACTGCCTATCTATCTATCTTGTTCTCAGTTAAATGTCAACTTAGTCCCCCAAAGTATTAATGATCGATGATGGATTCATAGCTGACCACCACAACCATCAAATAGATGCATATTAAAAGGGGATTCGAGAACACCGAAAATCCTTCAAGACCCTAAAACCTAGTAAACCTAATGAATCTTCAAGTCTCTGAAACCTAGTGAACCTAATGGTGGAATGACAGACAGCACAGGGACAATCATGTCCCCTCAACTACTTACAACACTCAGAGACTTATGATTGCTTCTAGAAACTGTCATCTCATCAGGAGACCTCCTTTATTCAATTGGATTCTAGATCTGAAGCTGGAAAGGGGCTCAAAGTTCAGATAGTCCATTTTTTTCAGTTTATAGACAATGAAACTGAGACCCAGGGAGGTTAAGCAAATATCCAAGATGGCCACACAGGTGGCAAGTGTCAGAGATAGGCTCTCAGGGTACTTGTGAGGAAAACATTTCTCAGACCTTAAAATATCACAGAAATGTGAATTATTATTACTGTCACAGCAATTGACTATTGGAATGTCCCTAGTCTCTAGGTCCTGGGTGACTGTGATCCATGGGTCCAATAGGATATAAGCATCTTAAGAGACTGCTTCCTTTCTGCCTTTGTATGCGCAGAATCCAGCACAGTACTTAAAATGATTTGGACAAAAGAGTCACCTAAGTTTAAAAAACTGGGAATAACCAGGCTAGAGAACAGATGGCTCTCTGTCTCAGGAGCCACTGATAAATGACCTGAGTGTATTTTCAAGAACCCTGTATCACAATCCACCTTCTTTTTATCAACTGGAAGCTTCCCACCATTGAAGATGTCCAAGTGTCTCCACCAAACTCAAAATAGACAAAGCTATTCAATGGTTCTCTGTCTTTCCCCACACTCTTAATGTCTGTATCTTCTTAATTAAGACTGTGGGGTGGGTGGTGTATTGTTGTTGTTGTTCCTGCTTCTGCTCAAAGAAGACCAAAATGACATTACTGTGCCAGAGTCAAGGTACAGTGTGTTTGTCTGTGACTAGTCAGACAAATATGAGCTCAGAAGGCTCTGCTACAGGTTGGACACAAACAGTCCATATGAACATTTGGAGTAGAGATGTCTCTAAATTTGTACATCTCACATTTCTTTTGAGTCGCTACAATTCTACTTTGCTCATAGAGCACAGTGCCATGCTGGGTGGTCCTGTGCCAATGTCTGTGTATAGATACAGTTACAGAGACAGATACAGATATATAGACATAGACATAGACATAGATATAGACATATGCAAACACCCATATATACATATGTAAAACTCTCTTCCCTCAGTCTCTCTGTCTCTTCCTCTCTGACTCTCTCCTTCCCTTTCTCCCCTTTCTCTGTCTTCCTTCCTCCTTCTCTGAATCTCTATCTCTGTTCCTGTCTCACTCTGTTCTTTTTCTCTCTCCCTCCCTCCCTTCTTCCCTCCCTCTCTCTGTCTCCCCACCTCTCTCCCTCTGCCCCGCCCCAAGCTCAGCAATATTGTTAACTAAGTTGACATCACCACAGGAAGAGATTATGAGTCTGAGGAGGGGGCAAAAAGTGCGCACACGTGTACACACACACACACACACACACACACACACACCTGACTTCCCACACTACAAGCTATTTTCAATGTCTAGCGGTCTTGGCAGTGGGGATGGTGCTTGGGAGAATTTCCGTGCCCTGTCACAGAAGCTCTTGAGGTAAGACAGTTTGTATAAGGCTGATAAGAAATAAGACCACACATGAGGCTTCAGGGATCTGGCAGAGAGAGTGGCCAAGTCACAAACCCACAGGGTTGTTGTTTGTTGTTGTTTTCATACAAGGGCTGATTAAAGGGTCTGATGGAGAATACCAGCTCGTGTTTATAGCTCACATTTATTTAATGCTTTGCAGTTTACAAAAGCATTTTCCCAGAAATAATCCTTTGGGGTAGGAAATGCAAGTATCATATTCCCATTTTATGGATGAGGAAACTCAGAGAGCATAAACAATTAGCTCACAGCCACCTTCCTAGGAAGTGTCCAGTCTAAGATTTAAACTCAGGTCCTCTGATTTCTAATTCAAGACTCTTTCCTCTACAGTATGCAACAACCCCACAAGAGTCAGTACAAATCTGCATTCATTCATTCATTCATTTATTCATTCATTCATTCAACCAACAAACATTTGTGGAGTGCTAAAGGTACACCTAGCATTATGTTAGTTAACACTACATAATTACATGGGGCAGCTAGGTAGGGAAGCAGATAGAGTGCCAGGCCTGAAGTCACAAGACCTGAGTTTAAATCCAGCCTCAGACACTTAGCAAGTGTCTGAAACACTGGGCAAGTCACTTAACCTCTGTTTATCTCAGTTTCCCCCTCTGTAAAAATGGGGATAATAATAGCACCTGCCTCTTGGGGGGTCTCAAATGAGATAATAATTGTAAAGTGCTTAGCAGTGTCTGGCACATGGTGAGCACTATATAAACATTAGCCTTTATTATTAGGTACAAGAGAAAACATAGATGCTGTTCTTAGAAATGGCCCTAAATAAAGGAAGGAGTGCCTTCCTTTCTCCCCACTTTTAAGTAGCTCCAATCTCTTTCCTCTGCATAGCAAAGTCCACTCACCCTCCTCTTCTTTAGTGGAAATTTGATATGATTTCTTGCCTTTGTAAAGTAAAACCCTTCTCACTCCTTTCAAGTAAGGATCCATTCAATGATTATATTTGTATCCCTAGTATCTGGTCCATATATAAGTAGGTGCTTAATAAATGTTGATTGATCAAAAAAAGAAATGGCCCTAAATGTACACAGGCAGAATAGATAACCAGCCACATGGTGTGATTTGAGAAAAGCAAAAGGGACCTATGAACCAAATATCTCTCCTACCTCCCTGCCCTGCCATAACAACTCCAAGTCAAGTCTAAGACTTTCCAACTGTTGCAGCTGTCTGAGTGATCTGATAAAATGCCAGTCTCTTTCCTAGAAGAGACAATGCAGTGATGCTTGAGGGGACTAGGTTTCACCTTGGAAAATAGAGTCAAAGGGTGTCAGAGCTAGAAGGGCCTTCGGAGATCATTTCCATCTGCCCTCTCATTTTGCAGATGAGGAAATTATGTCCCAAAGAGGCCAAGCAAGGTGGTCAAGGTCATCTACACAGATAGCTGAGAACCCTGCTCTCCAGATGCCTAGTCCAAACCATCATGTCTCTCAACAGGACTCAGAATGGATACATTTTGATGGGAGGGTAACGTTCTTAATATAGAAGGATTCTGGGGAGCACAGGTCTAGGTCTGGGGTCTGTGTGATGGGATTGGTCTAGGCATCCAGGGATTTCCCAAAGGCATGGGATCTGAAGGTGAAAGGAGAAATATCTAGAATGAGGAGACTTAGAGCATAAACCTTCACAGCAACGGCTGTTCTTGGCTGATCTTGGACAATTGATTGTGAAGGCAAGATACACATGGAGGACAGCAGGCAATCGATGGGGTCTGGGCCTGTTCAGAGTTAAGTAGAGTGGCTTGGCAGGGGCAGGGTGCATGATAAGGGAAAGGAAAAATCAGGCCTTCATTCATTCAACAGAACTAGCTTCGCATTCATCTGATCCTTGAAATAACCCTTTGGTAGAGGCAGGATAGGAATTATCTCCACTTTATAGATGAGGAAATTCAGAGAGGTCAAGTTCAGGCGTATGAGCCAGCTCCACCCTGCTTGCGAGCTGATTGTTAAATTTTCAATGTGAACATTTCCACCCCAGAAATCAGCAAATGCCTCAAATCAGGATTAGATTTATTGTTTGCTTGATCCCGATTTAAGAAAAAGTCATGGAAAACATTTCAACAATGCAGATTAAACTTAAAATGTATATGAAGGAGAGTCCTTGCCCTCCAGGAACAAATAGTCTAATTTGTTACATATCATACATACAAGATTTATTACATACATACAAGACACATATGCATAAGCTGGGCTCAGTGACCCATGCCAAGTGATCAGTGAGTGGCACCAACACTGAGTTCTGTGAGGATTCCCACCTCCTGGTAAGCCTTGTGTCTGCCTGAGTACCTCAGTGGGTTAAAGTTTAGTGTGAATGGCACCGCGGGACTTGGATTCAGTCCTTAAGTGGATAAATGTGGCTTCACCTTCTTCTCTGCATGTAAACTATAATCCAAACTTGACCCATTATCCCACAAATGTATGCTACGGATTTCATTGGAAACCAGACAAAGGGAAAAGGACAATTTCACCCTTTCACGCACATCTCTACTAGAAGAATTCAAGCAACTGTATACGCATGCACGCGTACACACACACACACACACACACACACACACACACAATAAATATTCTGGGAATAGTAGGTTATTCTTTGAATACAGATGGCAGCACGAAATAAGTCACGTCAACTCTAGTGTACCCCCCAACCAGGGCACTGGTACTTTGGATCTTTGTCCCCAGAACATGTGGAGTCTGAATTCGGACTCTTAAAATAATGACTACAACGACAACAAAGTTGGAGTAGGGGAATAGGTTGGCTTATTTTTGGATACTATTTTTGCATACAATCCTGATGCAAGGGAACTGGCTGGACCATAGTCCAGTTTAGAGCTCACCTGGTATAACTTGCTCCTTTTTTACAGATAAAGCCCATTGAAGCTAAGGAAATTTGGCCAAGGTCACACAGCTAATAAGCAGCAGAGCTGAGAATGGACCCTGGGTTTCTCTGAACCCAAGCACAGGCCTCTTTCCTCTTCACCATTATGGCCTTTCTGTTAAATAGAGAGATGTGTCTCTAATAGGGCCCAGAGATGTTTCTAAGGGAGAATAGGACATCCCTAGAGGATCTGGAGCCCAAGGTGGTCTCTAACGATTTTTAGGCCAGGACATATTATAACACTCTCTTACCTATGCATTTTTCATCTTATGAAATCAAGTTAAAAATATGCTAGGGACAGAATTAAAAAGCAAATGGACCTCCTTAGGAAGGGGGCAGTTCATTCACTTTCCCTTGACTTCTATGTCTATGACACAGAACCGAAGCTCAGAGTTCATATGGACCAGTTTCAATCTTCGAGCTTCTCACAAATCACTTTTTAGCTTAAGTTCTAACACAAGAATTCCCCTGAGAACGTCAGAATTTGGCTCATTTTGCCCCCACCCACGGTCACTTCTAAAAACATCAGAATGTTTCTCATGTCTAGGCCTCAATAGAAATAGTACATTTCTCACTCAAGAACTCAGGCATACGTGTACATGTGTGTGTGTTTGTATTGTGTTGAGAGACAGACACATATATGTACATACTCTCAGGGGTGAGTGGGTATATATGTGTGTGTGTATCTGCATCTACACACCTGAGTATATATACTTGTCTATGTATGTGTGTGTATGCACATACACACACACACATAGGTAAGAACTCAGGCATGTGTGTGAGTGTGTGTGTGTATGTGGAGAGAGAGAGAGACATATATGTATGTATCCTCTCAAGCATGTATATGTGTGTATATATATCTGCATCTACAAACCTGAGTATACGCACACATATCTCAATACTCATACATACATAGAGATGTATATACTCAGGTAAGAACTCAAGTGTACATGTGTGTGTGCGTATAGAGAGAGACATGTAGATACACTTAGGTGTGTATATATATATACATATATATCTTGAATTCTTGCATGAAAGCCATACATTTCTGTCTCATCTATTCATTTATATATGTAAATGTGTCTAAATACATGTAAATACATATCTATGACAGACTTTCACTCAGAAAACACTTCTTAAAAAAACATTTTAAAAAGGACCCAATCCAGAATCCATTACAATGGTGTCTCTCTCCTTCCCACCCTAGTAGGAAGGAAAAGCCAAAGCAGCCCATCTTCCGGCAAAGCTATACTTCATTACCACCATCATTCACCCCCTTACCCTAAGTGGGAAAAATCCCATATATGCCTTTGAGACTGGTCTCTGCTGTTTACTACTTGCTGACCTTGGGTAAATTATTTCTCATCTCTGGGCCTCAGTTTCCCCATCTATAAAATAGGGCTAATAATCCCTACCCTCATGCTCTTCCAGGATTACTGTGAAAATTAAATGATGAATTTTTATTTTATTTCTAAACCCTAGCATACTATATCCATGGGTAAAGTATTAACACTGCTACCTTTGCATGAAATGTTTTAAATATAATTCCACCCAGCAGCAGCAATTGACAGGGCCTAGAAGCCCTAGTGGGAAATGGTCATTTATGGTGCGAGTCAGCAAAGCTTGTCAGCCTCAGCTCCATCATCCCTCACCTCCTTCATTTTTATAGAAAGAGCTCAGAGATGGGGAAGAGAAATTTCAGAAGCCAAACAAAAAATCAATACCGCGGGAGATAACCCAGCATTAATACAAAAACCAAGAGAATGTCTTTGTCTCCCTCTGCTCCGCTCTGCCATCAATCACGTCCCTCGCGCCTAGATAGATTGAGGAGGCCCCTTTTGCTTGGAAGCCGGCAGGATCCGCTTTAGTTAAAACGCCTTTGGAGTGGCAGGTTGGGTAGCTTGATACTATAGATGTAGTTCAGAATGACAACACGCAGTTTGGAACAACAGCACAGATTCCCCAGCATTCCCAGAGACTCCCACCCTCCAGACCAGGTGTATCAAAAACAGAAGAAGAAAAGCAGTTTTGATAGGTGTGTGCCCCATTACAAGTAAACTCAATGTGAGAAAATTGAAATGGGCAAGGAAAATAAGTCTCAAAATTGTGGAGTCCAGGAGCCAGAAGGAAGCTCAGAGGCCATCTAAGCCAACCTATATCTTCACAAGACTCACGTCTATGACATCCCTGAAGAGTGACAGTCATCTAGCCTTTCCTTGAAGATTTCCAGGGAAAGAACTTACCAACCCCCAAGGCAGCCCATTCTACATATTTTTCAATGGCGAGTCCAGGGCTGTTGTCTCTACACCACACTGACTCAACAGTGCTCCCCTGGAGAAAGACAAGGACTCCACTTACTATCTAGCGTTCTTAGAACTCTTGTGTAGATAGTGCAGCATCCATTCTCAAATGATGCTCTCTAATCCAAATAATCCAGTCTCCTTATTATCTCCTACCTATACCTTGTTCTTTTCCATTTCTGAACCTTTGCCCATACTATGTGCCTTTCCTACCCTGAATACCTTCCCTATAGTACCAACACTGAAATCCTGGGGCCATCTCCAGTTGTTCTGATCTATATCTGGCCACTGGACCCAGATGGCTCCAGAGGAGAAAGTGAGGCTGGTGACTTTGCATAGCCCTCATCCAATTCACTTGCAAGTCATGGCACCATCTTCCTCTTGATGTCATGGTCCTCCTGGAGAACAAAGGACAAACCACACAACCATCTTCTCATCTTCAGGGCTAAACTCAAAGCCTGCCTCCTCTCCTTCATGAAGCCTCCCTTTACTACTGCAGCCACAATGATCTCCCCCTCCTTTGAACTAAAATACTTACTTTTACAACTCAAAGTAATACACCCCCCCCCAATTTGGACAGCACTTGGAGGTTTGCAAAGTGCTTTCTTCGTAACAACCCCAAGAAGTAGGAAATACGAATATTATTATGCCCATTATACAGATTAGGAAATGGAGAGGTTAAGGGACTTTTTCACAGGCACACAGCTAGTAAGAGTTTGAGGCAGCATTTAAACCTTACTTTCCTGACTCCAAACCAATCACTCTATCACATCATGAAAGCATTTGTCAAATACTACCTTATATCACGCCCTTGTCTGTGCTATTAGCCTATACACTCTAGAAGGGCAGGGACTGAATATTGTTCATGTCTGTATCTAGCACACAGCAGACATGGTCAATACATATTTGTCAATTGATTGATTGGTTTGTAAAGGAAAGTAGAGTTTCCTTACATACAGAGCTTCTAAGCATGGCGACATCAAGGCTGACAGACTGTCTGATTTATATGTTAATCCACAATCACTGAAACAGGGGTATTCCCCCAACCCCCTCTGGGTTATTCCTTTGCAGCTATAAAATCAATGATGATAATAATACAATAATATCTTAGTAAGCATAACCAAGGGGCATCCCAGGGATGATTTCATTTGCTCCCCTGCCCTTTCTGTAAATAACATCTAATCATCTTAGCCAGCCTCATTTGGATAATGGCCCCTTTTTCATCACTACTCAGAAAGATTTGAATCCCAAAGAGAGAGTTCATTCTTCAGGGCTTAGTGTATCTTCTGATTAGAGTTTATTTACTGACCAGCATTTACCATCCTGATTATAGAATTGAATGCTATTCAGTTCTCTTTCTCTCCATTATACCCATCTCTCCTTTTCCTTACTGTCCCCAGGTGTGTTTCTAACAGTGGCTGACTGCAGTAGGTGGTATTGGAGTAACCCTAACTGAGATGTTCCTATGGACAAGTGGACACTCAAACACAGTTCAAGGATGTAAAAAGGTCAGTTGCCCCTGGCAACTTCTTAGTGGCCTCACAACTCCAATTAACTAAGCACAAAGTGCCCATTGAATGTCAACAATTCAACCAGTACTATGTTAGTGTCAGGGAGGCACATGAGGATGTAGAGGACACAAACCCTGACCTCAAGTAATTTAAAATTTTGTAGGACTGGTAACATAAACAAAATGAGAGGATCACTTACAAAATAAGACAGTATGTGTTCATTGATAAATAATGACAGAAAGAGCAACAGGAGGCAGGACACCCGAGTTCTCATCCTGCTTCTCTGACTGTTTGATTTTAGATAAGTCACTAAATCTACCTGGATCTCACTTTTCTCATCTTTAAAATAAAGTGGCTGAAGATCTTTATTTTAAACCAAGAGAACTTTGTACACAATTACAGACACATCGTATGTGTGATGACTAACTTTGACAGACTGGGCTCCTCTCAGCAATGCAAGGTTAGAAGCCCTGGCAGCTCAGAGTGAATGTAAATAGCAGTTGTTTCTGTTTTGGCCAGAAACCCCAAAGGTCTTCCCCTCACCCAGATTGATTTTTTTTTGGTGGGGTGATTTTTTTTTGGTGGGGGGGAGAAATTGGCAAAGAGGCCATTCTCTGCTTCATTTCTGCCTAGTCTTAATGCATGAATAGGTGTTGCCTCAGTCAAATTGAGACCAGTTAAAGACCTTAGCTTAAAAAGGCCAAGGTCTCCCACTGCATCCAGGGCCATCTCCAGTCATCCTGATCTATATCTCCCCACTGGACCCAGGTGACTCTGGAGGAGAAAGTGAGGCTGATGACTTTGAACAGCCCTCCCTCACTTACATCCAATTTACTTGCATGTCATGGCATCACCTCCTTGATGTCATGGTCTTCGAGAATGAAGGACAAACAACAATTCCCTATGTGAGCTGGAACAAGTAATTTCATCTTTGGTTTCCTCATCTGGAAAATGAGTAGATTGGATTGGGTCCCATCCAGGCTCAAATATAAATTACCCTATGACTTCACCATTTCCTCATTTATAAATGAAAGGATTGGACTGGACTCCAATAATACCTGATATTTGTATAGTACTGCAAAGTACTGAACATATGTAAGCTCATTTTAGCTTCATAATAAGCCCATGAGGTGGGTACTTTTTTGTTAGCCCTCCTTTGCAGATAAGAAAATTGAGGCCCAGAGAGATGAAATTATTTGCTCCAGGTCACTCAAGTAGTAAATGGTAGAACCAGGATTCAGACCCAGGCCTTCCTGAATCCAAGTCCAGCATTCTGATTGCCAAGCTTCCTCCTGCTCTCATTCTCAACCCCTCTGACTGTGCAGGCACACAAAACATAAGCCAAATCACTTCTGAAATTACCATTGACAAAAGCAGGATGTAGATCATTCAGGTAACACCATAAAGCAAGCACACCCATACTTAAAGTACAGAGGCATCTGTAGGAGCTGTTACCTTATTGCAATGAGCTCCTTCAGGTTGGAAACATGTTAAGTTATGGTGCCTGTTAGAGTAGTTTATAGCCTGTGGGCCATATGTAACACTCATGATGAGAAAAAAAACAGAATTACCCTCAGTGGATTGTGCACAGATTCATTAATTTCTTCTCATTATGAGAGCACAATACTTTGCACGTAGTAGGAGCTCAGTAAATATTTATTGGATCAATTTAGGTTGAATCAAAAATTCTTCTCAAAGGAGTAAATTTGGTGAACCAGGACTACAGGGGTAAAAAAAGTTGTAATGAGGGAAGGGATACTGGCCTATCAGATGATCGTTCTGAGCATAGTGCCCCTTTTTCTTTATTTTAATATTCTATTTTTTTCTAATTATATATGGTCCAGCGTTGTTCTCCCCTCACCAAGGTGACCAAGGCCTTGAAATCAAACCTCTACACTCAGCTTTCGGTAGGTCTGGAGTGAAGGAAATAGTTTGGGTCAAACCCAAGCAGAGGCAAAAGTGTGAAGTCCAGAATTTTGTCTTTGACAGCCTCAGGTAGTTCCTGATAGAGAGCAGTACAGAGAACCTTATGAGCCAAAGCACAACACAGAAGAGGAGGGTAGGGTTAGGGTAACAGTCCAGTTTGGCTGCAACATAGAGTACATAAAGGAGTAGAATACGAGATGAGTATGGAAAGACAGTTTGCAATAGAGGGCTTTGCATACGGGGATACACACTATATATGAGGAATATTATAGCCTTAGTGTATAGAGACCTGGGTTTGAATCCTTCTGATGGTATGACCCTGGGCAAGTCACTTACCTCTCAATATTCTACATAGCTCATTATGCTGTAAATTGTACAGAAGGTGCTAATCTGAGACCTCCATTGATGGACAGAGTTTCCTCACCTGGGACTTCCTTTTAGCAATGAAATCATAGTTCCAGTCCCTATCCTTAGCCCTACTATATTCAGAGTACTGAGCCATCAATTAGAGATACAAAGATAAGCATGAGATGATCCTGTTCATCAGAAGCTGACAGCCTACAGGGGAGCTGACATTCTACAGGCCTTTTCAGCCTTAACCATCTATCCTGACTCACCCTGACTTATTCCATTGACAGACATTGCAGGGGTGTGCCAAGCCAATGGATGGATGAAGCTTGCTCTGAAAGGAAAAAAGAAGTCATTGAAAAAGAAACTGGTCAACTCAGCATCACTGAGATATTTAAAGTGAAACACATCGTGTTGTCAGCAGGCAGGTGTCAGTTCTTTTCTGCGTGGTAGCAACTTTTGCAAAATGTTTTTAATCCTCACATCCAAATTAATATGGTGTTGGCTGCCTGACGTGGATCAATAACACACTAAATATGAATTTGCACAAGAATGACTCCACAGCCCTACCTAGTCAATAATATGTGTTATTAAAGCTCCCTAAATACGTATTTACACAGTCAGACCAATAATCTATCCATTCAAAGGTCCCTTAATGCCTATTGGATTGCAGGAGACCCAGCTGCTCCCTCACATGCCGGGTCCAAAAAAATTTGGTTTTTAAATAGCTTTACAATCAGCTTATCATCAAGGGGTCAATGGAGGAAGTGTTCACTTTTCCAAAAGTCAAAAAGTTTCTTCAGCATCGAGTGAGCAGGGATTTTTTCAGAGGATCATAGAAGCAGAGAAGAAAATTACCTTAAAGTTTATAGGATCACAGGAGTCAGTGCTGGCAGGGATCTTATAGGGTCACCTAGGCCAAACCTCCCCTTTTACAGATGAGGTAACTGAGCCCCAGAGAGGTAAAGAGACCTGGCCAAGATGACAGAGGTACTAAGTAGAAGAATCAGGAACCGAAGTCAGTTTCTCTGACTTCAGATGCAATGTTCTCTGCCTCATTTCTTACCTAGCCTTAATCACTGAATGGACATTGCCTCAAACTGAGAGCTGTTAAAGACCGTAGCTTAAAAAGGCCAAGGTCTCCCATTGCATCCAGGGCCATCTCCAGTCATCCTGCTCTATATCTGGCCACTGGACCCAGATGGCTCCAGAGGAAAAAGTGAGGCTAGTGACTTTGAAGAGCCACGCCTCACTTAAATCCAAATCCCTTCCCTGATGTCATGGTCCTCTTCAAGAACGAAGGACAAACAACAATGTTCTTTCCACTGTGCCAAGTTTCCTTAAGCCAAATTACCTGAGCAGGATATAGCCTGGGTGGAGTGGAGTGACTATGTTGACGTATAGTGACAAATATGGTTATAGAGGTAGAGTTGGTCCAGCTTAATCCCAATACCTTCTTTACTTAGGTCTTTTCAGGATTCTACTTTTCCCTACTTCATATTGTTCAGTCCTTTCAGTTATGTCTGACTCTTTGTGACCCCCATTTGGTGTTTTCTTGGCAAAGATACAGGAGTGGTTTGACAATCCTCTAGCCTCCAAACTCAGAGTTTGTCAGGATGAGTGAACTGAAGAGAATGGGCTCTTACCAGTGGGCTGAAACAGGCACTTTAATCCAAGGACAGATTGAGGCTTAGCCAGCAAAATCCAGTCCCCCTGTCCCATCCACACAACTCACCTCTCCTCAAAGAACTTCTGATTATTGCCATTCACCTTGAAGCAAATGAGAAAAGAATGAGGGATGTCTTTTTATGAACTTTGGGTATAAATTTGATGTCAGATTGAATTATTATTTTTTTCCTGAGTGATGAAGCAAATCTTATAAAGAGTCTTTTCCCCTTCTTCTTTTTGGAGTAGAAGGAAAATCTCTTTGAGACTCAGTTTCTTCAACTATAAAATGGGCTGGTTGAGTTAGATGCACTCCAAGGTCCTAACTCTAAATCCTATGGCCCTAATTTCTTAAACAGTGATTAAACAGGCATGTGGGAGGATTACCCCAAGCCCAGCAGCAGTCAGAAATCTTTAGAACTGGCTGAGTCTGAGTTTGAAGTATAATACCTTCTCTCAGATCACGCCCCCAACCCACACTGGCAATGACAGGCTGGGCCCCCAGAAAGGCAGCTGCTACTGCTTTCAGGATTCTAGGTTTAATTGTGTGGGTGACTAACGTCCTAAACACACACATACATGTATATATTTATAGAGTCAGTGCGGGTAAGAGTGAACACAAGCTTACAGTATACTAGTAACAATGCAAATGGATAGGGCCCAGTAAGGCACATGGCCAAGGCAACTCACAAGTCCAGAAGGATAGGGGCCTCAATGTCCTTTCCAGAGGGTCTTCATGAAGCTCACTGCCAGGCATGGCATTGGTGATGGAAGTGTCATTCAGATTCTTAGCTAGACTGGATCCTCATAGGACAGGGCATTTTGGCTGAACAGTTCGACCACTGCTAGGCAGGTCAAGCAGGTTGCTCAGATGCTGAACAGAAGTGGCCAGCCAAGTCACTTGGGATGTTGCCAGATTAGGCCAGGCAGATGACTCAGCAACTCGGTAGCTGCTTCCAGACTGCAGTGGGCACTGTGATCAACTGCTAGCCTCTTCCCAGGGCACTGAACGTCTGCTGGACATGTTGATACAATGCACGCCCTAGGCTAACCTTTCAATGGTCAACTACAATCTTTCACCCCCATTAGTCACTAAATCTCTTGACTGGGTGGCATGGTATTCTTTAGTTGGAGTACTACAGTGCCTTTTCAAATGAAGAGCTAGTATGCCCTTTCAGAAAGGATGGTAACCCTCAGACTGGGTTGGCAGAAACCCCTCCTCACTGACTCCCTCAGAGCCTGAACACTGAATTTTAGCACCTCCAGATAGAAGTTAGAAGAGATCTAGCTTTTCAGATTTGATTATCTTTCCTGGATCAGAGGTGGCTTTCCTCAGCCAAGTTATGCTTCCCATACTCCAACTGGATCTTGTGCAAGTGACTAGCTAGGGACAAAATTTTGGAAAGAGTGCAACCTAGAGTAAGTTCATGGTCTTGCTTGCTTCTTCAAACTTTCTAGGATATGGGAAGTTTCCCTTGTATCTGAAGGTATTCTTCATTAGATTTCAATGTCTGGTTTTTGCCCCTTCCAACATTCGGCATTGTCGAAGAGTCAAGGAGGCACAATACTCCATTACAGAAGAATGAGCAAATAAGCACCAAGGGAGGCAAATCCAATTCACTGAGGATAATCTAAGGCAGCATGGCAATATGGTGAGGGTGCTGGTCTTGTAGTGAAGATTATCAGAATGTGAATCCTGCCATCAGACACTGTATGCATGACCTTGGGCAAGTAACTTAATCTCTCTAGTCTCAATTTCTCCATCGGTAAGATGGGTATAATATCTATATTATAATATATTACTTATCAATATAAATATTAAATAGAGCAAAATGTGCTATATATAACATAAATATATAACCTATTTCTTCATCTGTAAGATAGGTATAATAATAGCACTTAATTAACAGGATTATAGTGAGGCTTAAATGAGAGAATGTGTATATAGCACTTTACAAATGGTAAAGAGTTCTATCAAAGTCAGGTATGATTTTTATCCCTATTTTGATGTAGAGGGCACCATTCTCATTTGGGGCCAGGAAGCAGCAGCAGCACTCTAGAGAACTGACTCCATTAAGCATAGGTCTTAATGAAAGGGGAGATGGAGGACCAGAAAACTTTGACTAGAGAATTACTTGAAAAGTTTGAGTACTGCCTATCCAGCAAAGAAACATTATGATATATCTGAAAAGAATCTGTGAAAAGTCAGAAGGTCTGAGTTCAAGTTCTGACTCTGAATCTTAATAATATCCATTCACCTCCCTATGCCTCAGTTTCCTCTCCTGTAAGATGGGGATAACAGTACCTATATTCCTTATCTCAGAGAATTGTTGTAAAAATAGTGCTTTATCAACCTTAAAGTACTGTATAATTAGCCACTATCATACCTTATTGTAAAATGGAGGTAGTCTGGCTTCTCCAAGGTTATGCAAATAGATCAAACACATGGTCCCTTCTTCGTCTTTTGGGGTGACCTTCAGGAGCAAATTGCTTTATATGAGAGGTTTCCAAAAGAGAAGCTAAAACATTGAGTCAAATCTAATAAAGTAGAATTTAAAAGGGTTAAAAGTGAAGTCTTTCTCCTGGGTTCAAAAAATCATTTGCACCAGTAAGAGATGGAGGAAGCCTAGCTGGATGACAATTCCTATAAAAAGATGAGACATATTATTGACTCATCAAGAGTTTCCAATCCACTAAAATACCCCTAATGGTGAAAAAATGTCAATTCCATCTTAGGCTTCATCGAATACTCTATCCTGATCAGGATATCTGAAGAACTCTTAACAACTAAAGGTCTCCAAAATGCCTATACTCTTCAAAAGTGGCATTGGAGAGCTCTAATATATAGAGTACCCCAAAAGTGGAATGAGTTCCTTTGGAAGGCAAGTGGGTTCTTCACAAGAGGTCTTCAAGCAAAGACCACTTGCCGGAGATGTCGTAATGAATTGGTCGGGATTCATTGGACTAGATGACTTTTAAGGTGCCTTCTGTCTAAAATTTGATGAGTCTATGATCACAGATAATTACAAGATATGACTTTGCACTTGATTCCACAGTGCTTTGTAAATGTTTTTAAGTAGTTTCTGATATATAAGTTCCTCAAAAGAAAAGCCAATTATTCTCCTATTTTAGCCCCTGCCATCAAAGTTAGTAAGGGTAGGATCCTTCACTCAATAAATTCTTGATAAACATGGGTGTTTGGGGTTGTTGGGTGCCCAAGACACCTTGGTGGGGAGACCAGGCCAGGGGTGATGTGTGCTGTTAAGCGAAGAATAGTTTCTCGGTGAAACTGAAAGGACTTCTTTCACCAAAAGTGAGTAAATGGAGCTCTACTCAAAGGTTTGAGTTTAAATCTTGGGTTTTCTGAAGAGAAAGTATTCTTACTTTTGTTCAGGCTCTTATAAGATCTCCCTGGAGAAGAAAGACCTCCTACCCTATAAGTCCCTTATCCTACAGATCAGAAGGTTCTTGAAGAGTATATACACTGATGTTTACACCTGTCTAAAAGTAATGGAGACAATCAGCTGTATAGTACGATCTAAAGGGTTTCAAAAACCCCTTAATCTCATATAAGTGTCCTAAGCACCAGGCCTGGAGTCAGGAGGACCTGACCACACTTATTAACTGTGTGATCCTGGGTAAGTGACTTAACCTCTCTTTGCCAAAAATTTCTCATCTGCAAATTGGGAATAAAAATAGCACTTATCTCTTAGAGTTGTTGTGAGGATTGAACAAGATAGTAATTGTAAAGCACTTAATGTTTCACACATAGTAAACACTATATAAATATTAGCTATCAGCTATTAGCTGTTCTTCCACTGGACTGTGGCCATGGGGTAAATGTAAAAATTAGGATGAGACAGAGACCTCATGCCACTGCTATATAAGGATAAAACCCCCAAAAGGCAGATGGCACCATACCACCATCTCTCTGGAGATGTGCCTTCTAATTTATGAGCAGATCTCCCTGGCTTGAAAACTGCTTGGGCCTCTGGCTTCCTGGTTTTGCCTCATCTATAGGACACTGACCTTCCTGGGAAGCTTGGATCCCTTCTGTGAGTTGGCCTCTGTTTTACCCCTTCTTTGAGATCCCAAGTTGAACCCTGGCTCTCTTTCTTCAGGCAGGGGTGGAGGGAGCAAAAGGGAAGGAGGTGCTCAGGCCTAGTGATGGCCCTAAAACATTTGTAAATGTTTGGTATGGGTGGCCCCTTTAAGGATATAGGACTGTTAAAAATCATTTGTCTGCCATAGCTGTTTTACTTCTTCCGCTGTTGATTCATTCCTTTGGACTAAGGGAATTGCTGTTTTATAAAATACTGGGAGAGAATCAAAAAAATGTTGCAGAAAATTTCTTGGTCAATTATATGCAAAAGGTATCTTGGGAGCAGCATTATTGGTTTCCCAGACACATAATACATGTTTCTGACCACTGAGAAACTATGGCAAATGTAGAAGCAGGAAAACTGCCATCAACTGAATCAGTTCTGTATCCTTGCTGAATATCCTTTCCATGCTATTGTAAAGTAATCCTCCTTTTGACAACTTTCACATAGTCCATGAGTATTTCATTTTATTCCAATCCCAACCTACCATCATATCAGCCTAAATCAAGTCAGAACAACTACAGAGGGGGAACTTAACAAGCCACTAAGAGTTTCGAGTCAGTCAGTAGCATTTTCTATGTGTCTACTGTCCCCTGGCACTGTTCTAAATACCAGGGATACAAAGAAAGAGAAAAGGCCCATCCTTGAGGAGCTCACAATCTAATGGAAGGAGAGGGGGAGCCAAAAACTACATACAAACAAGGAACACAAAGGATAAATAGATCAACTGCAGGAAGGCATTAGAGAATTAAGAGAGATCAGGGAAAGTTTCCTATAGAAAGTAGGATTTTAGCTGAGACTTAAAGGAAGCTAGGGAAATCCAGAGGCAGAGATGAGGAGGTAGAGAATTCCAGGCATAAGGGACAGTCAGTGAAAATGCCCAGATCAGAATCAGATAGAGCATCTTTTTAGAGGAATAGCAAATTCATTAGAAACCTTTCTTTCCCTCCCTGTTAGTTAAAAGAAGGGCAAGAAATATAAGGGAGTTTTGATGGTTCAGAAGGACCATAGGACAGTCCTAGATCCTAATCCCCTGGTTCACCTTCCTGGGGTATAGGTGGAGGTGGGAGAAGCAGAGAGAGAGATGAGGGAGCACCAAAAACAAACTGACCTGATTTCAGAATGTGTCTCAAGGGCCAGCGCAGCATAGCTAAGCCCCCCCAGATCACGCCTGCAACCTCACTTTCCATATCACAGCATGTCAAAAATATACAACTTGAATAACAGGACAGCTCCCAATCTTCTCATTTTGGAGATGAGTAAATTAAGGCTTAGAGAGGAGACACAGTTGCACAGCTTAGACTAGCATCCAGTTCTGAATCCTAGTTCAAGGCATTTTGCTTTCTACAACTGTAGCTAGTGAAAGGGACCCAGCTGAGTGTATTGATTGGTACTGGGGGGAGGGAGGATGTGGAGGGAGGAAGAAGGGATGGTCATTGGAGGAATCTGTCTTGATCATGAGCTACATTTCCCTCAGCCCAACCAGTCAGTGACAGCTGGGGACACCCATTTCTCTCCCCAAAAGGTCAATCCAATAGAATATATGTCTGCATTCAAGTCAAATGACGGCTAGTTCATCACCAGTCTTCCACTCAGCCTCTCTAATGGCTTCATACCTCTCTGAGTGCCTCCCCCCACCCCAAACCCCAGATTAATATGCTAAATCAAGGCAGCCAGGGTGGCTGGATCATCATAAATGGTAAACAATGTCAAAATCAGTTAAGATGCTACAGGGATAGAATCTTTCATTTTGCCTTCTTCTGGCCGTAAGCTTACACTTACAATGTTACCTTTCTATTGTCATGGTGTAGCACCCTTATCCCTGATTATAGGAGAAGAATAGGGTGACCATATGAAACACAGGTTATGAAACCTTTTCGTAGCTAATATTGCAATAATAATAATAATAACAATATTTCCTTTGTTATTTAAGGGTTACAAAGTGCTTTCCTCACAATAACTTTGTGATAAAAGTAATGCAAGTATGTTTATTCCCATTTTGCAGATGTAGAAACCAAACCTCAGAGAGGACAAGTGATTCGCTCAAGGTCATGAAGAGCTAGTAGCAGAGCCAGAATTTGGACCCAGGTCTTCTGTCTCTAAAACATTGCTCTGATATCTGTTTTCCTATGTGCCAGACACTGTGCTAAATACTGGGGATACATGTAGTAGCAAGCACCCTAGCATACCCAGGATGGCAGGCTAGCACAGGTTCTTTGATCTGTTTTTAAAGGAAAGAATGCTCAAAAAGGGTTAACAATCCTACTTTTAATTACATTCCCTTGTTCAGGGGAAAGGTCAGCATCCTGAATGTGGAGAAAATACAAACAGAGAAATTAACCCAAAGATCAACAGACAGGGCTCCAAATGTCTGAACAAAATAATACAACTGCCTACATACACCACCAGACCAAGAGAGCACAAACAACATCTGAGTAGTGGGAGGAGGTGGGGGGAAGGGGAGAGGCTCTTAACAAACAGCTACTCAGAGTCCTGTTCATGGAATCAGAAGGTCCTTCTCATGAGCAAACCCCCAAAGCAAAATTTCACCTCAGAGTATATATACACTTTTGGTTAATAGGTTCAGAGCCAGAAGGCATCACAACCCTTGTGACTCAGTGCCTAATTAGCTTAGTACTAAAAGGTGTGAAAGCCTTCCTACAATCAAGACTCTCCCTAAGCAGGCTCCTCCTTAAGCAAGTTCCTCCCCCAAAGGTCTCTATGTGATTCACAGCTGTGAAAATAAGACATCCATGATTGACATGTGATCGTATAGGTCTATTAGTAGACAGGGATAATCTTCCTATTCCATTAACATTATAATAAATTGAGGTAAAAGATAGCCTCTGCCCTCAAGGAGTTTCTAACTTAAGGGAAGCAGTTTGACTGGTTATGATAGGGCTAATATTTACCAGGCTTTCCTATGTCCTTTCTCCCTACAACATGGTTTAGGCCCATTCCTCCTCCCATCCTCAGGGTGAGACTAATCCTCTGGGATTGGTTTTTCCCTAAAAGATGACAAAGACTATCCTAACAGGTCCCTGCCTTCCCTGAAACAGCATTCTGGTAGACTCTGGTTTCCTGATCACAGAAGGGCATAAAAGTCCCACCCAGGAAAAGTCTGGCCCTTCAGATTTGGTGGATGTCTGAAGGCCACAAGAATGACCACATCCTGTCCTGCTGACAAGACACATTTCCCTATGAAAAAAAGAGTGGCCATACCTAGAATCAAAGTGTCACTGGATTCTTGTTGCCCAGCTTTGCTTTATTAGGATTAAGTAAAACTCCTTTCGGTAACTGTTAAATGACTTAGGAAGATCTCATTTCATCCCAACATGGAACCTGAGCTAACAGACTTCAGGCCCTATGCCCACTCCTAGCACTGATGAAGCAAAATGAGAGCTGTGCTGGGAACTTTAGTACTGGCGAAGCCATTTATGAGCTGAGTGATCTGGGCCAAGTCATTCAACCTCTTGGACTTCAGTTTTTTCATCCACAAAATTGCACATATTAATAATGTACATTGTCTACTTCACAGGCTTGTTATAAAGATTAAAAGAAAAGCAGATAATGAAGTGGGGGGGGTGGGGAGGGAAGGATGCAGCTAAAAAACATTCAAATCACAGAATTTCAAGTCAGAAGGAAACTTGGCCATCATCAAGTCCATCAACTTTGGTGAGGTGAGGATTGGATGAATTGATCTAGGAATCATTTTCATAGAGATGGTCATTAGATCCATGAGATTCAGCTGACAACATCAACAATTGCGATAGTATAGAGGGAGAAGAGAAGGGGCTACAGAAAGACCCATGGGAGGGTCTATCTCTTTTTATTGTGTATGACTCAAATGAAAATCTTCCAAAGGAAACTGAAAAGGAACAGTCATTTGGGCAGGAGGAAAAACAGGAGAAAGCAACGTTATAAAAATCTAGAGAAGAGATATGGAGGAGAAAAGGACAGTGTGTCAAAAGCTTCAGACGTTGAGTTCCATTTGGTGACTGATTCTGAAGGTCTCAATAACCCTATGAGACAGATCAGGATGGGAAAATGCTCCACAACCTGGAATGTGTCATGTTAATAAGTGTTATCAAATTACAGCCGTAAAAACTGAATCTTAGAGAGGTGAAGTGACCTGGCCAAGTCTATAGAGCTGATTAATGGTAGAATGAAGACCAGAACTCCAAATTCCCCATTCCAAATCTAAGACTACTTTCTGAATATTAGTCTCAGATCTCCTATTACCTAGTCGGTGTGACCTTGGACAAAATTGCTTCACCTCTCTGGGCCTCAGTTTCCTTCTCTGTAAAGTAATGAGATTAGACTAGGCAATTTCTAAATTCCCTTAGTAGCAGACCAGAACCAGTTACAGAATCAGTTACAAATTGTCTACACATGATGTCTCTCCAAGGCAATTCTATTATGTCATCACTACTTTTCTAGAAGCCAGTTCCCCAGCCCCTTTCAGTTGGAAAATTCTATCAGTTAAGCACATTTATGTCTGTGTATAAGGCCTGTGCTCATTGATCAATCCCCTACACTAACAATAAGACTAAGCAAAAAACAAATTCAAAAGGGGCCACAGATATAGGTATTTTATTACTATCTTGTTAAATTTTTTAGGGACCTTTTAAAAACAGATTATATGTAACAAAAGGTCATAGTTTTATATGAAATCATAGTTTTTGTTCCTTGTATATTCTAATATTTGTATTTTGAAGATTGCTAAATTCAAAATTCAAAAAGAAATTTTAAAAAATCAGTTAGCGTAAAGTTTAAAATTATAGGAAAACTCCTGAGTGCTGGCCTTTTTGCAACCAATAAGTAAATATTTACAGAGTATCTACCATGTGTCAGACATTGTGCTAGATGGGAGGGATACAAATATGAAGAATGAAAAAAACCTACTTGCAAGGAACTTACATCATCATTTGGGGGAAGAGAAGGGAGAGAACATCATTTAGATAGATAGACAGACAGACAGATAGATAAATAGAGAGAGAAAGAAAGAGAGAGAGAGAGATGCATATGTATATGTATATAAACATATACAGCATAAATATAAAACTGATAAAAACAAAATATATAGAAAGTAGTTAAACAGAAAGCACTTTGGAAAGAAGGGCACTAGCAGTTGGGGGAGATTAGGAAAGATTTCATGCAGAATACAGAGAGGAATTCTATAACATGGAGGTAAAGAAGAAATTAAGCATTGAGGTGGCATAGTGGAGAGAGTGCCCAGCTTGAAATAAGAAAGACCTGAGTTCAAATCCAACCTCAGACACTCTCCAGCTGTGGGATCCTAACTTAACCCTGTTTGCCTCAGTTTTCTCACGTGTAAAATGAGCTGGAGAAGGAACCACTCCAGGACCTTTGCCAAGAAAACCCCAAATGGGGTCACAAAGAGTCAGATACAACTGAATTTCATGAATGGGTAAGGGTAAGGCAGGAGGAGGAAGCCAATGAAAAGTATGGAGATAGAACATGAAGCGTCCCATCAGAGATAAGGCCAGTGTGGCTAGATCAGAGTATAAGCCAGGGAGTAATGTTCAGTGAGGTTGGAAAGATAAATTGGGGTCAAATTGTGAAGTGGTTTAAAAATTATGCAGAGGTGTTTATATTTTATCCTAGAATCAATAAGAAGCCTCTAAAATTGGTTTAATAGGTGAATCACATGGTTAGATCTGTGATTAAGGACAATTGCTTGGGCAGTATTATGATAGGATAGACTGGAATGGTGTGAGATTTGAAGCAGGGAGACCATTTAGGAGGCTGCTGCAATTATTATGGTGAACTAAGGAAGAAGCTATAAGACTGGAAGAAGAGTATTGGGAATGAGAGATGTGAAGGTAGAAATAGCAAAATTTGACACCTGTTTGGATTGGGGTGGGGTAAGATAGAATGAGAAGTCTAGGATGATGCCAAAATGACAAACCAGAGAACCTGGAATGATGGTGGTGCCTTCAGTAGAAAAACTTAAATTTATAAGAGGGGAGGGTTTAGGGGGAAAGATAATAAGTTCAGTTTTAAACATACTGCATTTAAGATTTATCCAGGACATACAGTTTTGCTCAAGACTAAAGTTTAGGGGACAGATCAGAGCTGGATATATAAATCTGGCATTCATCTGCATAAAGATTTGTAACCTATATCTGATTGCTTGACATCTCAGTGTGGGGGAGAGGATTAGGAAGGGATAAAAAAATTTTTGAAAATGTTTAAAATTGTTTTAATACATAATTGGGGGAAATAAAATACATATTTTTTTATTTTTAAAGATTATGTAGTTAAACCCATGGCATATAATGAAGTCACCAAGACAGAAAGTATAGAAAGAAAATAGAATAGAGGTAAGGACAGAACATTGGGGAACACTCCGAGTTGTAGGCCATGATGTGGATGATGAGAAGACTGGGAAGGATGAATCACACAAGAAGAGGTGAACCAGGAGAGTATTCTGTCATGAAAGCCAGGAGGGAAAAAAGGATCCATGAGGAAGGTGTGGTCAACAGGATTGAAAGTAGCAAAAATTTTGAAAAGGATTAAGATGGAGGAAAAAACACCAGATTTAGTAATTAGATTATTGACAATGTTGAGTAGAGTAGTTTCAGTTGAGTGATGGAGGTTGTAAACCAGAGGCAAAGGGTTATGGATTGAATAGTAGGAAATAGAGGCAGTGAGTGTACATAACTTTTTCAAGGAGTATATCTGAGAAAGGGAGAAAGATATATGATGACAGCTTGAGGGTGATAATATGGTCTAGAGAAAGTTTTTTGAAAAGAATTAGAGAGATTTGGGCATGTTTTAAAGCAGTAGGGAAAAGGCTATTTATGTATGTACGTATACACATACGTATGTATGTATATCTACGTATGTCTATGTGTATATCCCTCTTCAAATTTACATAAGAGGAAGGGTAAATATTTCTAAATCTACCCTTTGCTCCCTGCCTTCTGCTGCCCATCTAAGGAGACAACCAATAGAACTGGATTTCTTATGACATGCCAGCCTTTCTTTCCCCTGATACTACTGCCATGTCTCAGCAAGGCAATCAGAGGTGTCTGGGACTTTACTAGTACTCTAAAGGGTATCTAATCCATCTCCTTGCACCTTACACAGATCATACCTACACTTCCATTTGTCATGAATTCCCAGTGGCCACCAGCCCTTAGCAAAGAAAATAGCCATAGTCGGGAGAGTTGGCTACAAGAGCTATCAACAAGAAAAACAGAGAACTGAGGATGACACTTCCAGTAATTGTAGAGAGCAATGAGTTCTTTGCAGAGACAGGAATACAATGGGTGATATTTTTCCTTCCACCATGGCAAAGTCACTATGTATACCTAAAAGTAAGGATAGTGAAAGGTCCAAAAGAATGTCTTTCTACCCTCTAGGTTAGTAGGGTTCCCAGAAGTATCCCTTGAAAAAAGTGAAATCTTTAAGCAAAGACTGAAAGACTATTTGTTGGTGATGTATTTAGAGGATCTTTGGTCAGTTATGGATTAGACTAAGTAACTTGAGTTTTCTTTTTATCAGAGTTTCTGTGACTCAGATATTAGGACACTGACTGATCATATAGTAAGAATAGAGGAAAACAGATGGACAGCCTAAGTGTTACATTCGTGTCCACAAAATATTCAGAGAATAATAGGAAGGCTTTCAGCATGCTATGTAGTCTCACCCATCACCTACCACCCTAATGGAGGATAATGGAAAATTATGGGGAAGAATTTAGTGGTATAAGAGAGTGATGGCTAAATGGATGGATTGCAGTGTGCACTGGTGGAGGGAGCTGTTTATGCCGATGAGATTACAGAATGACTTGAAGCATCATTATTGTTAGGAAAGCATTCCTGAGTCTGTTATAATTCCTTCATGAGCACCAGAACAAAAAAATGGCTGCTCCCCACTCAACATTCTACTTTCTATTTCATTCTTTTCTCATTCCAATAAAAAGTAACCACCTTTCCTGCTGTAATATGGGGTTATCATAGATCTAGAACTGGAACATCCCTTAGAAACATCTGGTCTAACCACTACATTCACAGATGAGGAAAGTGAAGCCCAGAGAAAGATTGAATGATTTGTCTAAGGTCATACATGTAATAGGAAATGGTAGAGCTGGGATTCAAATCCAGAGCTCCACATCCAGGACTCCCTCTTCCACATAAGCAAGTAGGAACCAAGCTTCTGACAAAGTCTGGAGTGGGGAAGTATCCAGGAGGTTAAACAAACACACACACACATACTCACACACACACACACACACACACACACATACACACACACACACGCACACACACACACATGTCCTTTCCAACTCCCCTCCCCCATCTTGCACACTAACAATTTGGCAACTACACTGCTGGGACAAGAACAATATGCCAAGCAGCTGGTGGCACAGAACTCTGATTTATTAAAGGGAGTCACTGGGATTGCAGCCAAGCTTTCCCTCCTTCCAGAGGGAGTGTGAGTGCCCAGCTGTCACTAACTAAACCCGTGCTCTCAGCCATGTCCAAGCTTACAGGTAGGTGAAATAGAGGGCCACCTACAGTGTATAATCTGAACAATACTGGAAAATCTGCTGCCCCCCTCTGCACTAACCCACCCCAAAATACCTCCCTTAGCAGCCACCTGTGCCCAGAATTAGACCAGAAGAAGCTTCATTCTCTTAGAGTAAAATATTAAACCTGGTTCAAATCTAAATACCTCTAGGTAGCATATCAAGTCACATGTCAATTGATCAGATTCTTAGGAAGAGGAGGAGGACTGTCAATAGTTGGGCAGGAATCATACCTTGGAAAGGTTAGTCTTGTTGGAAGGAGGTATATAGCATAGGGTACTATCTGAGTAGAGTGCTTAATGAAGAAGGGAGACATGGGTAGGTGAGGGAGGATAATGTGGATAGGAAAACTGCCATGATGGGGGAGAATCTATTTCAACAAACATTTATTAAATGCCGACTACGTGCAAGACACTGGAGGACAATGGAAAGGAAGGGCATTTAAGGGTCCCAAATAATAAGAATAATAGTTGGCATTTATGTGCCAAACTGACATTGCTAAAGCAGAGGTCTAGTCTTGTCATTTCCTTGCCCAAGTAGTACCAGTAGTTCCCTATTGATTTTAGGACAAAATGTGAATGAATGAATAAGCATTTAGTAAGTGCTTTTGTTTTGTGGAGCACCATGCTAATAACTGTGGGTATAAGTATTAAACAAGGGGAAAAATCCTTGTCTTCAAGGAGCTTATAATATAAAAGAGGGGAAAACACATGTAGGGAAATGGTGGCCAAGGAACAGTAGTTTTGTTTGGAAAGTCATAGATGGTGAATGGAATTATGGGGGAGTAACCTGATTTGATGGAAGGAGAAGAAGGATATGCCTTTGGTGACAAAGCAACTGTGAGAAAATTGTTGGAGAGTAAGAAGAAGCATGAGTGAAGCTTGCCTAGGTACTGTGGACTCCAGAGGCATTTACCAAGCAGTACAGCAGGGTCCCAGGGCAGAAGTCTCAGAGATGGCATGGTGCCCAGGGACTAAAGTGAAATATGGGTAAAAAAAAAAGCCTAGAAAACATCTTTCAAAATCCAATTTTGATTAGAAATCTTTCCAGATTATAATCATATGGCTATATTAATATAATATTAATATGGTAATGTTGTATATGGTGAGAAGGATAATAATCTCACATTATTCCATCCTTGTCCAGCCAACTCGCCATTCCTTGTGCACTAACATTGGTCTCCTGCCTCAGTGTTTCTACTCAGGCTGGCTCATGTCCCAAGAGTGCTCTCCTTCTCCTGCCTCCATCTCCTTAGTTATCTTCAAAACACAGTTCAGGTTCCACATCCTATATGAAACTTTCAGTGGCCTCCATCCCACCCCTATCCATGCTCTTTTAATGCCTCAAAATTACTTCATATTTACTCTATATCACACACACACACACACACACACACACACATATACACACACACACGCACACACACACACGCACACACGCACACACGCACACACAATTTATTTATCTATTTACCTATTTCTGTGTATATGTTTTCCCTCTCACCCTTCCATTTACAAGGAATGTAAATTCCTTGATATGAGGGACTTTGTATGCTAAGAGAATTTAACTGAACTGGTTTATAAAGTACTTTATGCATAGCAACAACCCTCTTTCCACTGTATACTTGTAGTTTGTAGAAGTGGCCCAGATGAACAGTGTTGTTGGTGGTGGTGGTCCTTCATTCTCAAAGAGGACCATGACATCAGGGAGATGATGCCTTAACATTTGAATGGATTGAATTTGAGTGAGAGAGGGTTGTGCAAAGTAGATGAGCAGTGTACTGATTGGGGAGATGGGTGGGAGATAACTGAGGAAAGGGAAATGAGTGGCCATAGGATGAATCTATCTTGATCATGAATCATGTTTCCTTTAGAACAAACCAATCAGTGACACTCATTTGGTGTTTTTTTTTATTATTTTTATTTATTTTGTTAAATATTTCCCAATTCCATGTAAAAGAATTTTTAACAATCATTTGTTTTTAAATTTTGAGTTCCAAATTCTCTCCCTCCCATTTCTCCTTCCTCCTTGAGAAGGCAAGAGCTTTTATTTTGATCATACATGTGGGGCCATGCCAAACATATTTCCATATTAGCCATGTTGAAAAACACAAACAAAATAAAATAATAAAAATAATTGTTCCTTTTTAAAGTATGTTTCAAGCTGCATTCAGAGTTTATCAGTTTTCTCTCTGGTGATGGATAACCTTTTTCATCATGGGTGCTTTGGAATTGAGTGATACCCATTTGTAAACTATTTCAGTTCAACAAGTCAAAGCGGGTATTATTATTACCATTTTATGGATGAGGAAACTGAGTAAGGTCAAAGGACTTGACCAAGGTCACACAGCTAACAAGTGACAGGGTCAAGCCTGGAACTTAAGTCTCTTGATTCTGAATCTAGGGTTGATCTCACCACATCCATACTATATCCTGAGAGACAGAATGGTGAAATAAGAGACTGAATACATTTCAAACAAGTCAACTTGTCTTTGATGAATGACAAGGAAGCAATCTCAAGCAATGGTTTTAAAAAAAAAAAAGTACTTTGTTTCAGAAGAGCTGGGTTTGAATCCTAATTCCAAAACTTACTCACCGTGTAACTCTCAGAAAGTCACTTCCCCTCTTGGAAGTCCATACTCCTCATCTGTAAAATAAAGGCAATAATGTTCTCACTACCTTACACAAGCAATGCAAGAAAAGCATCTTGCAAAACTTGAAGAGTTGTAGAAATGAGACATTATTATTCTAGTTCCTGATCCACAATCACAAAGGCATCAATCAATCAGCACAGATCTATCAAGCACCTGCTATATGCCTGATATTTTTCTAGGGCCTGGGGGATACAAAGACAAAAATATAACGGCCCGTGCCCTCCAGAAGCTTACATTCTATTAGAGGTCATGTGCTGTTATGCTGATTTTTCATACTAGGGATGGTTGGTGTAAGCTCATTCTAACTCTCATCTCGTCCTTTTCATGGCCAATAGCCATGAAACAGCTAACTGAGATTAGAGTTGCAGATCTTGGCCAGAGAAGAGTGTTAGTTGTTTTGTTCTGTTTTTAATATTATGGTAACTCACTCAGGGATCAAACTATCATGTCAACATTGGGTTAAAAGCCTATTTTAAACTAGCCCATTACAGTTTGCCAAATAGCTAGGGTTGTATCAATGTCTTTTTCTGGTGGCAACCCAATGAAACAGAATGATGAGAAGGTCAAACAAACAAGAGACTTGTGGATAAGGAATCTCAAGGAGAGTCAAAAAACCAAGAGATTTCTTAGAATACATGAATTGAAAACAGACCAACTTCATTTGTTGATTAGAATGCAAAAAATCTCTACTACACATAGTCATGCACCTCAGTCAATAGTAGGTGGGAAAGTTGGTGAGGGAGAAAAGAAGAGGGAGGAAAAGAGTGTTTCAGTTTTCTATAGCCCAATTGACTATTTTTTTTTAAAAAAACACCTTCTGTTGAATAAAGCAACAAAGAACAGATTCACTGATTATTACCTCCTACCCACTCAGTAACATTATAGGAAAAGTTCCAATTAATTCCACCAATAAGATCAGCTCTTCCATTAGCTTCTTTCTGACTAATAGATAGGAACTGCCAAAGGACTTCAGCAAAATGTCATCATACTTGTCAGGTTTGAACAAAGCAAATGATCTGTATCCTCAAGCATAATGCCTGGCACATAGCAGCAGACACTTAACAAATGCTTTTTCATTTATTCATTAAGCATTTATAGAGACGTAAATTTTCAAAGCACTTTTCCATCAATTATTCCATTTGATGCTAACTATACACCTGTGAGGTAGGTAGGTATGGCAAATATTAATAAACCCTTTTACAAGAAAGAAAATTATGACCCAGAGGAGTTAAGTTATTTGCCCAAAGTTACTCAGAAAATTAATAGGAGAGACAAAACTAGGAAAGACCTATTGAAACATACGGTTGCTCATTCAACAAACATGTATTAAACACCTACTTGCCATGTGCAAGTCACTGTGTTGGTTTCTGAGAACATAAACGTGAAAGCAATAACAATTATTATTACTATTATATAGCACTTTGAGGTTTGCAAAGCATTCAAGATCTCATTTTATCCTCATTAATAACCCTGGGAGATAGCTGCTATTAGTATGTTTATTTTACATAGAGGGAAACTGAGGAAGACAGAGGTTAAGTGATTTACCCAGGGTCACACAGCTAGTAAGTGCTGGAGGCAAGATTTTAATTCAGCTCTTCCTGACTCCAGGTCCAGGGTGTCATCTTCTGAGCCACCTAGCAGTCTAATGATGGCTGTTTTTCACAGCTAGGTGGCACACTGGATAAAGCGCTAGGCCTGAAATCAGGAAGACTCATCTTCCTGGGTTCAAATCCAGTCTCAGACACTAGCTGTGTGTCTTTTAACCCTGTTTACCTCAGTTTCCTCATCTGTAAAATGAGCTGGAGAAGGAAAAGGCAAACCGCTCCAGTATCTTTCCCAAGAAAACCCCAAGTGGGGTCACAAAGAGTCAAATACAACTGAAATCACTGAACAGCAACAAATAAAGAAGCCTGGACCTAGAGCCTTTCAAATACTGCATCAGACATTTACTAGTTGGTGACCTGGGCAAGTCATTTCATCTGTCAGCCTCAGATTCCTCATCTGCAAAACTGGGGAGAATAAAAGCCCCCACTTCTCAGGATTATTGTTAGGATCAAATGAGATAAATGTTAAGTGCTTTGCAAACCTTAAAGTGATCTATATTGGCTATCATTAGGTGTTATCTATACCTGAGAAAGGTTACTTTGACAGCTGTATGGAGGATAGATTAAAAAGGGGGAGGGATTAAGAGCTAGGAGATTATAAATTCAGATAAGAGATAGTGATATGAGGCATTGTTATCACTGAGCTAGACAGATGTATACTGACAAGCAGAGGTGAGACAAGAGAAAAGCAAGGTGGGCCACCAGCTACAGCATAACACAGAGAGGAGGAGAATGAAAGACAGGTTTTAGTGCCACTCTTCACAAATACAATTTTTTAATGGCAAAAAAGAGGCTTTTACTATCTAATAAGTTCATCTATCTTGTCACAAAGAAAGTTTAAAACCTCTATAAAGGGCAACAGGCACAGAAAATAATTTCCAAACATGGCCTGGAATCCAGAAATAGCTCTGATGATGTGTATTCAGTTCCACAAATATTTTTTTAAATGCCTACCTTTAGCTACTTATACTCTGTTTACCTGGGGTAGGCATCTAGATACATTCAGAACTTACATCAGAATCAAATCTTAACCAGATTCAAAGAGTTAAAAAAAAAATCATCTACTCCTTCTCTCCTAATCTGGATTATGGCTTCCAACTCTTCTAGGCCAGTGGCTATTTGCAAGGCTAGTCAAGAGAGTATTTAGTCCTTGGATTTTAAAATGTGGGTGATTAAATAAGTCATTTTTGTTAAACTTCAGTGCCTTTGGCTAAACACATTCATATAAATGATTAAAAATAGCTAATCTCCTAATGAGCTGAGAATTTTGCATTGATTCAGTAATTACAAAGCATATTGCAAAATCGATGTCAGATACTCCTACAATTCCTATTGATTCGCTGACTCCAATAAAACTATGCTCAACAGAGGCAACATTTAAAGGAGTAAATGTGAACTCAGTTTAACACATTCCATGACCAGTTCTAGGCTTGAAGTCCAAACTTAGAACCCACATTTGTTGAGGTGCTTGGTCTGTTACAGGCCTTGAGTGCTATTTCCAATCCTGGTTCTGCCTTCAGAAGCTATAGTTAATGAAACATAAGATTATTACTCCCTGGTGCATTGAAGTTTTCAGGCCTTTAAACAATAATTAATTAGGATTATGTGACAAGAGGAGAATTTCCACTAGGAACAGAAAACTAATAGTATCTCTTAACAAATGATGCTGAAACTCTTATTGACTCAATTTAATGTGTCCAATCTTTCCAAAGAGACTACCCTGGTGGTAATTATTGGCTTTAAATACTTTTTACCATGGAAATAGTATTGTTTAAGTCTGGAACTTCTCAATTAGAAATTCTATTCACTCTACCCTTAGTCTAGCTGCTTTGGACTCAATCCACACTCAGATCCCCCTCCAGATCTGTAACTTCATCCTGGTGACCATCAGCACCTGAGAGCCTGAGGCTGCCCATGTCCAGAAGGCGGGTAATAACAAGGGTCAGAATAGGGGTGTGCTGGAGCCAGCTCAAATGGGCCTATAAGGACCAAATGTTAAATTTTCAGTGTGAGCCTTTATACCTTGGAAATCAGCAAATGCTACAAACCAAGGCTTGATTTGTCATTTTGTTGATTGTCTAGACCAGCGGTTCTCAACCTGTGGGTTGCAGCCCCTTTGAGGGTCGAACGACCCTTTCACAGAGGTCACAGGGGTCACCTAAGACCATCAGAAAACACATACTTCTGATGGTCTTAGGAACCGAGACACCACTCCCTCTATCCATCTCCAGGCAGGTCTGCCCACATGCTGATATGCCCACATATGAGTATCAAAGGGTCGGGACATTAGGAAGATTGAGAACCACTGCTCTAGACTTAAGAAAGTGATGGGAAAAAAATGCTAATAATGTCAATTAAGCTTAAAAGCATGTCCACCACAGATTTTTTTTTGAGAGAGCCTGCTGTTATCCATGCCTAGAATTAAAGTATATCACTTATATACTTATATATAAGTATATCACTGGTTACCACTGCTCTTAGCAGCATTCTAAGCTCCCAGACTGACTGGTGCTGGTCTGCTTAGATCTCTCTAGCTTGACTGGCTTACCTAGCTATGTCTTATTGACTAGATCTGTGGAATCTTCCTCTGGGGCCAAACCCCCAGTTCCCAAGAACACAAGAGTAGGACACATCTCCCCTATGCAAAAATGAAAGGGACTAACACCGAGAAAGACACATAAAGTTACCCTTGGGCCAATGGAAGAAAGGATAATACTCACTGTAGCACTTAAATGCACCACAGATCACATTCCTAAAAGTGTGTCCACCCTCCATCAAGAAGGTGATAAAGGCAGTTGATCAGGTCACCATCATCAAAGGAGTCTCTGATGTTAGCAAATACAGGCCCATGGTCACAGACTCCTATTGGAGCAACAGTCGATAAAAACCCAGTTCTAGTAAACACTGCCTTCATGGCTGCTCTTCCTTTGCAATGTATCTCAGCCATCACTCTTTCCCAGTCTCTTTAATTGTAACAACCAATTTCATGAACTATAATAGCAAGGTGGGCATGGCATTTAACTAATCGTGGTTTTCTTTGCCTCCTGCCAGAAACTTGTGTTCTGCAGCCCAGAGTTCAAATCCCTATTGACTACAATGATGAATTCATATCACTGGCACCTAAAAGGGGGAGGTTCTTATCCTTGCCGTAGTTTCTCTATTGAGATCTGGCATACAGCTGGAGCCCACACTGTGTTATGTATGCCTGCTGCCAAGCACCATACCCAAGGGACCAAAAATCAGAAATAAGCTCAGCTGGTACAATTGAGATCGGCAGCTTGAGAATGGATTTGGAACATGGCTTCATCATCATTTACCTCCCCAATTCTGGTGCATGCTGTGTATGGACTCTGGAGAAACACAAACCATGAACGTGGCTGACACAGACACTTGTGAACAGCTCAGTTCACCACTATGATAGCCCAGGTGGAGAAAAGCCAGGACTAAATACAAGTGCTACAACTGTATCATTCCAGTCTCAATCAGTCTGTCACCATTTAAATTCACCCAACATTCATTAAACATCTACTATAATCAAGGACCTGTGCCACATGTTAGACATACAAAGACAAAAATACACCAGTCCCAGCCCTCAGATAGTTCAAATTCTATGAAATGAATGCAACAATACATAAATAACCTTTAAAAAAAAAGTCATTGGAAGAGGGAAAGAGTGTGAAGATCTAGAGAACATAAGAAGGCTTCACAGAAATGGCACCGGAACTGACCCTTGAAAAAAAAGAAAAGTAAAGAGCGTCCATTTTATCCTAGAGTCAATAGGGAGCCAGTGCAGGTGTTTGAGCAGTGGAGTGGCATGGTCAGATAACTGCTTCATTTAGGAATATTTACTAGGCAATGGTGGGAAGTACAGCTAGGAAAGAGGAGTGACTGGCTGATCGCATCCTCAAAAAAAATAGGGAAATGTGGAGGAAAAGTAGGTTTAAGAGGTACGATAATGAGTTGTATTTTGTCAGCTTGAACTTAAAATGCCTGCACAGTAGTGTCCAGGCAGTTGGGAATGCGGAACTGGAGCCTGGACAAGAGAGTAGAGTTCAGTGAGATAAGAGAGAAAGGAAGGAGGGGGGGGAGGGAGAGAAGAAATAAAGAAGTTTAACTAGGCAAGGAGAAGGGCCACCTCTCCACCTCTTCCTTAGGGACTGAAATAAAGGAAGAAAGAGCATGACTTTTGCTAACTGAATCTCTCCACACACTCTCATCACCAAGTAGTGTGATTTGCAAGACATCAAAAAACCTCATCCACCAAAATACATCCTACACCCCTCTGTCATGGTGCCTGTAATTCCCACAATCATCATCATCATCATCATCATCACCATCATCATTGAAGCACCGAAGGCTACAAAAACACCCTAAGAGGAATGACACATTGACTTATTCTCAGTTATAAGCACCTTGGCATAGATTAATTCAGGGGTAGGCAGGCAACCTGCAGGCCTCAAGGACTCATGTCGCCTTCTAGGTTCTCAAGTCCAGCCTTTTGATGCAATCCAAGTTTTACAGAACAAATTCTTTTATTAAGGGGATTTGTTCTATGAAGTTTAGATTCAGTCAAAGGGCTGCACTTGAGGACCTAGAGGGCCACATGTGGCCTCAAAATCAAAAGTTCCCCACTCTTGGATTAGTTTGTCTGACAACTATCTGTCACCTTATAAGTAGAAGATACACACTTTGAAAATGAGACACAGCAAAGGTAAGTTTTGTTTGAAGGGATGAAAGGGCTGAAGCAAGGTACATGGGTCCTGGAAGACTTTCTGGTCAGGATTTCCTTGTGGAAACTACTATATAAATGTGTTTTTGAATTGTTCTATTATTGGATCAATTAGGACCTAGAGGTAGAAGGAGCCTCTAAATCATCATTCAAATTACTCATTTTTAGAAGAAACTGAGGCTAAAAAAAGATTAAGTGACTTTACCATTCTCCCATGGCTTTGAGTGGTAGAGCCAGGATGCAGACATAGATTTTCTGATTCCCAATGGAAGATTTTTTCCATGATATCATGTTCAAATTTTGTCCTTAATGTTCAAAGGAAAAAGGATTTAGGGCCTTTAAGAAAACAAAGTACTCTTTGTCAAAAGCAAGGGAAGATTATAAAATACTAAAGCCTAAACATGCACAGAAAGAAGCTTTTTTTACTAACATTAGCAGCATGACATCATACATTTAGAACATCTAGAATGGGACGGAAAGTACTAGGCATTGAGGATAAAAATATAATACACAAAACAATCTGTAGTTCCAAAGAACTATCATTCCAGTGGAAGAGACAAGGATGTATGTAAATATGTATATAATAAATATAAACCAGATACAAGGTAGTTTGAGAAGAAAGGCACTGGAAGCTCTGAGGCAGCTTGTCAGGAAGTCCTGAGTTAGAAACCAGTATCAGATACTTAACTTACTGTGTGATCCTGTGTAGCAGCAACCCATGGCTGCTAGCATAGGTTCTTGGATTTGCTTTACTAGGAAAGATAACTGTCCAAGGGGTCAACAATCTTTTTAATAACATCATTAGTTCAGGGAAAAAGTCAGTACCCTGAACTTCAGAGAAAATACAGAGAAATAAAGACCAACAGACAGGGATTCTAACTGTCTAAGAAATTGAGATAGATCCAACTGTCTGACCAAGGCAACACACACATAGTTACCAGAGAGAGAAGCACCAACATCTGGGTTTTTCAAAGCCCTACCCTGAGTCTCATCTGGCCAAATCACAGGAACACTCTTCTAATGAGTCAGCCCCAAAGCAAAATGCTAACCTCAGAGTATATATATCCTTTATAGAGCCAGCAGGTATGCAACCTTCCTGACTCAGTGCCTAATTAGAAATTAACAAAAGGTGTGAAAGCCTTCCTACAAGCAAGTCTCCTCTAAGCAAGCTTCCCTTAATGGCCTCCACTTTAGGCCTATTAGTGGGTGGGGAAAATCTTATATCCCATTAACAGTATGCCCTGGGCAAGTCATTTAATCCCTCTACCTCAGCTTCCTCAACTGCAAAATAGGGATAATAATAGGATCTATCTCCCAGGGTTGTTTGTGAGGATCAAATGTGATAACATTTGTAAAGTGCTTAGCACAGTGCCTGGCACATAGTAGGCACTTACTTCCCTCTAACTTCTTAGCAATTGAGGGGATCAGCAAAGGCTTCATGTAGAACAGGGGTTCTCAACCCGTGGGTCGCAACCCCTTTGGGGTTTGAACAACCATTTACACATGGGTTGCCTAACACCAGGGGTCATCTATGACCATTGGAAAACACATATTTCCAATGGTCTTAGGAACTGAGACACTGCTCCTCTATCCATCTTCAGGCAGGTCTGTCCACATGCAGATACACCTACATACAAGTATTACAGGGTCACAGCACTAGGAAGGTTGAGAACCACTGACATAGAAGGTGGTATTTAGGCTGTGTCTTGAAAGAAGAGAAGAATTCTGCAAGGGAGAGGTGAAGAGGATTTGCATTCCAGGCACAGAGGACAGCTGGATGTGGGATGTGGGATGTGGGATGTGGGATGTAGGATGTGGGAAATGGAGTGTTGTAAATGAGATACATAGATAAGGCCCCTTTGACTGACTCATAGGGGATAGGAAGGAGAGTAATGTCCAATAAGGCTAGAAAGATGGGTTGGAGCCAAGCTTTAAAGGGCTTTTAAAGACAGAGGAGTTTATATTTTATTCTAGAGGAAACCACGTGAATTTACTGAGGACAGGAGTGTCATGTTCAGATCCTCCCTTAAGGAAAATCACTTTGGCAGCAGTGTGTAGAATGAATGGAAGTAAGGAGACCAATTAGAAAGCTGTGGCAAGAACCTAGGTGAGAGGTGGTAAGAATTTGGAAGAGATTGGCCACTGTGTGTATAGAGAATGGGCTGCATGTGAGAAATGTTGTGAGAAATAATGAGTTTTGGCAAATGATTCTACATATAAGGTTACAAACTTTGGAGACTAGAAGCATGGTGTTTCCTTTGACAGAAATAGGGATGTTTGGAAGAGAAGAGGGTTTCAGGAGGGGGTGACAAGGAAGAGAACTGGTTCTGTTTGGGGCATGTTTGGTTTGAGGTGTCTCCAGGATATCCAGTTTAATATGTCTAGTAGGTAATTGGCGATGCAAGAGTGAAATTGCTGAGAAATGCAACAAAGAGGCTAAAAAGAATGAGGGGGAGTGGGGAGAAGGCATTAAATGTCACGACTAAGAAATCATTGGTTGCTTTGGAGAGAGCCATTTCAGTTGTGTGATGAGATCAGAAGCTATATTACAAACAACTGACAAATAAGTGAGAGGAGAGGATGTGTAGAGACAGCTTTTTTTTCTTTTTGACTGAGAAAGAGAAGAGAAATATAGGGTGACAACTTGAGAGAAAGGATCTAATGAATTTATTTTAAGTTTGGAGAAGATTTGGACGTGTTTGAAGGCAATAGGGAAAGATCCATCAGAAATGAAGAGATTCCTCATTTGAGAGACTTATAGAAGGACTATAAGAAGACTTCACAGAGGAAGTAACACCACAGTGAACCTTGAAACAAAAAAAAGTGAAGCATTTGCATTTTATCCTAAAGGCAATAGGGAACCAATGGAGGTTTTAGAGCAGTGGAGTGACATGACCAGATAAGAAAGAGGAAGAGAGATATATAGAAAGAGACAGAAAGAGAGAGACAGAGAGAGAGATGAGCTGATTGAAGATGCAATCTACCAAAGAAGGGAAAAATTGGCATCATGTCCACATGTAGAAGCCTTGGCCTGGGAAGGGAAAATGGTTACCTCACTATCAGAGACTGCAAGAAAGGAGCAACGAGTGGGAGGTGCTGTCAATGGGTTTTGAGATAAAAAGGAGAATAATAGGGTGCCTACATCAAATGTCAACTGGAGGAGAAAAAGGAAGATTTGTAAAAGGTTTTGTGAAATGTAAGAAAGTAAACTAAATAGGGAAGAATAAAAGGATTGACTTGCTGTAATGAAAGCCCAGTTAAAGTTGGATAATATGACTTTATAACTTAGCCAGCCAGCAGGTTATTTGAGTTCTTCTAACCCAGTGGTTCTCAACCTTCCTAATGCCATGAGCCTGTAATACTTGTATGTGGGCGTATCTGTATGTGGGTGGACCCACCTGGAGATGGATATAGGAGCCGTGTCTCAGTTCCTAAGCCCATCGGAAATATGTGTTTTCCAGTGGTCTTAGGCGACCCCTGTGAAAGGGTCATTTGACCCCCAAAGGGGTCACAACCCACAGGTTGAGAACCACTGCTCTAACCCAATTCAACAATTGTTAAAGACAACTGGCCAAGACAACTGGCTTGAAAAGGTCAAGGTTCCCCACTGCATCCTGGGCCATCTCCAGTCGTCCTGATCCACATCTGGCCATTGGACCCAGATGACTCCAGAAAAGAAAGTGAGGCTGGTGACTTTGCACAGCCCTCCCTCACTTAAATCCAATTCACTTGCACATCTTGGTATCAACACCACCACCCCGAACACATCACCTGGTGTCACAGTCTTCTTCAAGAAGTAGGACAAATAGCAAAAATGGAGAAGACAGATGGTAGGAGTAATCCAGGATTGAGATCTGGCAAGAGATAAATAAGGAGAAGACAAGGTGGGAAGGGATTCAAGAGAAGAGGAAAGGGTAGTGTTGAATTGGCTAACAACAAGGTCACAATATTTAAGGGGGGAGAGTAGTGGAGTCAAAGCAGGGATGAGGGCCTATTAAAGTACTGAAAGGTGGAGGGATTAGATTCTCCACAAAGGCAAAGAATGGGTTTAAGAGGAGTAAAGCATATGGAGAGATAGAAAGATGGGATGAGAAGGAATCATGATCAGAAGAATGTCAGAGTTTTTAATTAGGGAAGTATAATGTTTATGGGTAATGGAGAGACCCAATATGTGACCATCCCTATGTGTTACTGAGGTGGAGGAGAGGAGGTCATAAGATTTAAGAAGGCTAAAGAATTGGAAGAACAAAAATTTTGAGTAAAAATCAACATGATTGCCAAACTCCCCTAGTATTTATAAAGGCAAGGATTGGAGAGGAAGGGAAGACAGTGACTCAGGTGCTGAGCTCCTTAAGAAAGAAGGAAGACCTCCCTTCAGATAGGGAGACTAATCATAAGGCTACTACAATAGTCCAGGTGAGAAGTAATGAAGGACAAAAAGTACAAGCATGACAGCTGTGTGAGTGGAGAGGAGACTTGGGTAAAAATTACAAGATTTGGCGATGGATTGGATATGAGGAATGTAAGACTGATAAGCTATCAGTAAATTAATGAGAGACTTTTACACTCAGTGTGGGGGGCGGGGGTGAGGAAGGGACCATGTAGGAATGTTAAATCAAAGAGATAAGGCACTATCTTGACATCTGAGGCATTAGCACTATGTCTTCTCACTTCTATGCTTTAAATAAGGTACTCCTTCCACTGAGATAGGTCACAGCTCCATGTATCCTCATTGAATATTTTCCTGAGTTGGGTGGTCAATAAGAAAAATCCCTCCAGTAGTAAGATCCTCAAAGGTATACACTATTTCATTTCTACAATTATATTTCAAGCACCTAGCATAGTGCTTAGCACACAGTAGGCACTTTAGAAAATGTCGAATTTTCTTGGTAGTCACTTAAGTTTCTGGTGCTAAGCCTTCTTCCATTTAGCCAGTTGGGTCTTAGATAATAGTTCAGCATGAAACCCATACTGAAAGCTTTTCTAGTTTGACCAGACCTGACAGAGCTTGAATTCTGTTGGCATCCCCTTCAAAAAACCAGGGAGAGATCACCATCATGCCACAAGGACATGTCAGAAGAGAATACCATGGGCACAGTTTTAAAAAGTAACTGACTGGAAAAAATCAGTAGGAATTCTACTTAAGACTGAGAAACAAAGCGTTAACTTAAGCAGTGGTTGGTGGTTGAGGTTTGGTGAGAAAATGTAGCAATGGTTGCTTAAGACTTTGTATTTCTTTCAGAATGGCTTTTTATTTTATATTGTGGAGAGAGACTTTAGACCTTAGAAATCTCCACAACCCACTAATTTTACAGATTACAAGACTGTGACCCACAGACTTGTTTGTTAAAAAGCAAAAGGTCACCTTTGTAAACACTAATGTTATTTTAATAGACATTTACTAATAGTGTGACCCTGAGCAAGAACTCAACATCTGTTTGCCTCAGTTTCCTCAGCTATAGAATGGGTATAATAACAGCATCTACCTTGAAGGATCAAGCAAGACAAAGCACTTTGCACAATACCAAGCATATAGTAAGTGCCATATACAAGCTTATTCCCTTCCTTTTCCTTCCATTAATAAAGTGTAATACTGTAATAGAAAAAGCATGATTGAATGGGTCATGTTCCTTCCAGGTTTCAGTTAACCATGCCTGGGGAAAATGACTGCTGGGCCAGTGTCCCCATTAATAGGCACCACAGGTCACCTGATTTCAACTACTGGAATTGCAGACACAATGCCTAGGAGGAAATGATCAGATTTTACCTAGGGCTGGTCTTGTATTTCTAGACCAATTAGGTGATGGTAAGCATCAGCATGCCAAAAACAAACTTCTCCTACTTCACTGATTTTGCTGAGGGCCAGGCCTGTCTGGCATCATGTATGGAGAGAGTATGAGCCTGGCAGCCCCAATGATACGTTGGCACAGGGCTCTGAGTCCTTCCTTTCCCCAAATGCAAGTTCACAGGGCTTTGCCATGCAGCTATATGCCAGCCTCTCCTAATCTATGTGGCATGAGGCCAGTCAGAATTCTGGGAGGTTACACCCTGTTTGGAAGCATCAGGGGACAAAGTGGTGGGAAGGTGCCTAACTTTTGGCCTTCCCATATTCTCCACAAAAGAATAGAAGGGTAAATGGGCAGAATGAGCAGAGCAATTAATTTTTTTTTAAATGAGATTTCTTCTGTAGATACACAAGATAAGAAGGATTAGGAAGAAAAATCTACAAACTCATCATGGGTAGATGTGAATATCTGGATAATAGTTTGTTTACAAATCACAGGCACTGGAACTCTGATAGACTCCTTCAAAAGCTTGAGAGAGGAAGGATCCCAAGATCATAGGAACTGGAAGTGTTTGCAGTGGTCATCAAGTTCAACACACTCATGTTACAAATGAGGAAACTGAAGCCTAGAGAGGTTAATTGGTTAAATTATTTGCCCAGGGTCATACAACTAGTGTCTAAGGCAGCATGTGAAATCAAATCTTCTTGTCCAGTACTTTATTCACTATATAGGGCAAATTTTAAAAGTTCTACTTTATACAGTAAAATTAATAACCAGAGGGGATTTGTTATGGCCAAGAAGTGACACTGGCTGAAAATATTACAAGATTCAAGAAGAATTTATATAATTTCATGGAGAGATCCCTAGTAAGGAATTAAGGGGAAATTTATTGTTGTCATTCAGTGGTTTCAATTGTGTCCAACTCCTCATGATCCCTTTTGGAGTTTTCTTGGCAAATATATTGGAGTGGTTTTCTATTTCCTTTTCCAGGTCACTTTACAGATGAGAAAACTGAGGCAAAAAGGATTAAGTGGCTTGCCCAGAGTCACCCAGCTAGTAAGTGTCTGAAGCTGAATTTGAACTCAAGAAGTTGAGTCTTCCTGACACTAGGCCCAGCACTCTAGCCACTGCCCTAAGGGGAAGTTTGAATCACTTGTTTAACCTTTTGATATTGCCCTTCTCTGAGACATCGTTGTTCAGATCAACAATTTAGAGCTGAAGGGGACAAATTAGAAGTCACCTAGTCCAAACCTCTCATTTTACAGATGAAGACACCAAGGCCCAGAGAGGTGATGTGATCATCCCAGGCTGATCCAGATAATAAGATACTCAGCTGGGTATTTGACTCTAATCCAGATGCTTTTGTATGACCTACCATAATCACTTCCTTGGTGCTAATGTGGAACACGTGTGCACAAATTGGATCAGAGACATGCCCTCAAAGGTTCCCATCTCCAACGGATATCACTAGAATAACACCATTGCCACCCTCACCCCAGCAATGCAATACAGTGGGAAAACTGCTGGATTTGAAGTCAGAAGACCTGGGTACAAGTCTCAGTTCTGCTCTGTACTATCTGTGACACCTTGGGGTAGGTCCTTAAATTTCCCTGACCCCACTTCTTTGTCTACAAAATAAGAGTATTGGATCCAAATACCTCAGAACTACCTTCCAGCCCTAAATCTTATCCTGTGATCCAAGCACAAGCCTGAAGAGTACAGTCATCAATGGTCACTTGGCTTTAATCTCTTCCCCTGCCTATTTGCAACAAGAAACAGAAGGAATTGCCGTACCCTCCAAGGGAGAAGGGATGTGACACATATGTCAGGGGCTTCTGCCAAGAGTCACATGTGGTGCCTCCTCGGGCAGGAGAAGGTGCTGTTGCCCTGGCACCTCTTCCCATTGTTCCTTGGCATCAGGTATCAATCAACTCCATCCCAGGGCCATGAAGGGTGATTCATGGCCTAATGTAAGTTGCCAATTAATATCCTGCTGGGAGACCTACTGGGAGAGGATCCCTTTTGGAAACTCATGATGGTATTTCATCTCCTTCTCCAGCTCACAGAGCTCAGTAAGATCAGTGCCAAGTGCAGCTTCTTGTTTCCCTTATTCCTAGGGTCAGATACTTCTAATACCTATTGCCAAATCAGATTAAGCTACTAAATCTCCTCTCTTGTCTGTCAGTAACCTTTTTACCTAAATCCAATGCTCTAGTTGACTTCTTCTCTTCCCACCTCTGTACCTTTGCTCTCCCTGGTCTCTCATCTCACATGACCACAGCTCTCCTCTCCCCTGTTATACAAATGCAATCCATCCATTAAGGCCCAACCCAAACAGCAAGGCCTCTTTCATGAACCCTTCCATGACCATCTCAGCCCACAATGCCTTCTTCCTTCTGGGCATTTAGAGAATTTTTTTTCCTTTTATGATAAACCCAAAACTTGCTCTTCCATAATGACAGGCTTAACTAAGCACCAATGAGTTTTGATGGTACAGAGACTGTTAGCATGTTGTACTGCACTAGGTCAATGAAATAATTCCTCTTTCCCCCAATTTTACAGATAAGGAAACTGAGGCAAACAGACATTTAAGTGACTTCCCCAGAGTCACACAGCCAGTAAGTGTCAGGCCAGATTTGAACTTAGTTCTTCCTGATTCCAAGTCCTAAACTCTATCTACAATTACAAATAGCTGCCCCCCACCACTCTGACCTCAAGAAAAGCAATGATTGTGTCCTTCATGACGCTACTATTAGACATGACCTTCAGGTCATACAAAGTCAGCCCCCACAGAGGCTGCACTAGAACCAGCAGTTCCCCAGCCTAAAACCATTTTTTTAGCTGCTGTCCCCATCTTCAGTCATGTTCCTTCCATAATCCTAGATCAATACTACAGTCAGTCATACTAGTGGCAACAACAAAACCTGTTATTCTGTCCCTACAGCCATGACATTTCTACCAAGAAACTATAAGAACTATTAATGACTATTATGTCTAATCTTTTTTTTAATTTATTCCTTTTGTAGTTTGTCCCTCTTTGATTTCCCAAACTCAGGCAGAGACCAGCAGTCAATAAGGTTCTCTGTCCTTAAATCTATGATTTATAAGTAGGCAGAGGGCATCAAATAACTGGACAAAAATGTGGCAGAAGCTAAGCAATGAATACTTAATATTTATGTTATATTTTTTACTCTTATCACACAGTAGGACCAGGACTTAAGTGACTTGAGTCCATGCCCTGACAGCCCTGTCATTAACTCTCTGTGTGACTGGGGGCAAATTGCTTCAGTCAGTCAATAATAAATTTTTTTAAGTGCCTTCTATATGCCAGGTAAAATGCTACCAAAAAAAAAAAAAGATAGTTCCTGCCTTCGAGAAGTTTATAATTTTATGGAGGAAGACAATACACAAAAAGGAAGCTGAAAGAAAGGCAGGGTACTAGAGACTCAAGCCTGATTGCAGCTGGTACCCTGAGGTTATGGGACGAACATTTCTTCACCCAGAGTCAGGCCCAAGCAAAATTGTGAAGTGGCTGGTTTCTCTTCTGTACCCCATGTATATGCTTCCTTCTCCACTTTCAGAATTTCATTTTTTCTTCTCCCTTACTCCTCAGAACGGGTGTTCAGGGCCAGCATACTGCCCTAGGACCCTTCTGAGCCAAAAGAAATTCAATTTACATATCTATAGTACTTTAAGAATGATGAAGTGTTTTCCTGTCAACAACCCTGACGGGTGGTGCAACTATTATCATTCCTGTTTTACAGGTAAGGAAACTGAGGCCCAGAAAGGTTAAGTGACCTCAGAGTACCACAGTTGAGAGTTGGACATCTTCCACTCTACCCTACTGTACCATTTAGTCATGTTCACTGGAATCAAAGTCAGACTTAGGGACATGTCTTTAATTTGAATGGTACATACATATTATACATAATTCTTCTGACTCAAAATTTAAGAGTTTTCCACAACCATTTCACATGCCCTGTCACTTGGAAAACAACAGATAAACTCATTCACAAATGCATAAAAGAACACTGAAGACTAAAGAGCACTGAACACTGTATTTTGTACATAGTAGGCACTTAATAAATGTTCATCGCTTTGAATTTAACTAAGGAGGGCAATAATCAGTCCAAAAGAGTGAATTGCTAATTTTGGAGTGTCAGGGACCCAGAGATGTTTGGGGGTAGGAGATCTCCCCAGAATCTCTCAGGTCACACCATCTAAGGATCCACCTCTGTCTTGTATCTGTAAGTCTGGCCCAGTAGCCCCTGATTTTGCCAGGTTCCCACTTTCTCCATGGGCTGCAATACCTCTCTATCCTTTCCCTCTCTCTGATTTTGCCTTTCCCCTCCTCCACACGTATATACCTTCCCTCTCCTCTCCCTCCCCAGCTAGAAGCAAGAGCGCAAGACTAATTTCATTTCTCTTTTTCCTTCCGTTTGTCGATCTGTGACAACCCTTTTTATGCATTTAATTCATTCTCAATTTCTCATAATCGGGAGGAAGGTATCCCCTAAGGTTAGGCAGAGCTTGTCAAAAAAAAAAAAGGCAGCGCGCCTTTGCAGAGGTAATCACTAGTCTATCGGCACTTCGCACTGCCCACGGAACTATTAACTAATATCGCTGTCTAATCTTTTTTGTACTTATTTATTTTGTAGCGAGAAACTAGCGTTATAAACACCCCTACTGTCAAAACTTGTCATCCCCATTACCCTCAAGGCGGGCTTCATCTCCGTTATTCTAATTTCAGAGTTTCTCAAATTCACAGCCGCTGGAAATTGAGTACAAAATCCATTATCATTTGTATATTTTAATTATGCAAATGAGGCAGCTCAGCTGCGATGTCCGGGACCTGCAGGGATGCCTGACTTGATTCTGGGTGATTACAATTTATCCAGTCGAGTCACTTTAATTGTAACAAGCTAATTACATTGTTTCATTTGGCTTTAACAAAAGAAAAAGAGACAGGAAGCTCTATGGCACAGGGCCCCCAGAATAGGCCAGTAGTTCTCAAAGAAGGAGGTGGGGGGCTCTTCCAAAGCAGCTATAGGTAGCATCTCCCAACTTTGTCCCTAAAGAGCCTGAGGTCCAGGGGGAAGGCAGGACTCTGGGGAGGCAGGTTTAGTGACGGGACCCTTCCCAGGTTGCCTCCCCAGCCATAGACCTGTTTGTTAGCTATCTCCATCTAAGGCAGCTGAGAAACAAAATTGGGACCACTAACTCCTTCCTAGGAAGCTATACAAAGACATACTCCAGGTAAATCCACCTGATGTGCCAAATAACAAGATTTGTACATCCAGAAGCCGATGTGAGGAAAGCATCCAGAGAAAATGGCTTCTTCTGCTTAGTTGCATAAGAGTTGGAAAACACCAAAGGACTCTTGGAAAGGTTATGAAAGTCTACTATCCCACAACCTGCTCCTTAGACCAGCTCTATATCACAGGAAACAGTCCTTTCCACACATTTCCAGAACCATGATGATGCCAAATCTTTGGATCTAAAGTTAAAAAAAAACACTGGCTAAGCATTCAGGAGACCCAAATGCTAGTTCCAATTCTGTCATTAGCATGATACGTGACTTTGGCCTGGTCACGTTATCTCTGTGTGCCTTGGTTTGCTTGTTAGAGAAACTAGGAAGATAGATTTTCTGAATTTTCTCCCCATTCTAATAATTATTATTGAGTGAAACCAGATCAGTTTTATGGGTCAGAGTTTAAATATATTTGGACATCTTTTTGTTTTATGCAATAAATGTTTCAGTGGAATTTTTATTAATTGAATCCAGTCTTTTTTTTCACAAAGTTAACATTTATAAAGTCTGTTTTCTTCCTATCCCATTCTTTTTCAATTGGGCAGGGATTCCTGGGACTTTAAGTTTCTCTACCCAACCCCTCTTTACCCCAAATCTCTAAGGTGAATCTATTTTATGGATATAATGGGGGTGGAGGGGAAATCACCCCCTGAGTTAGCTGTTGAGTAATTTCTGAGTTCCATAAATGAGGCTTTCTTCAAGTAGGCCACAACTCAATTAAAATCCTCACCTGGCCCACAGCTTTATATCTTTTAGGCCAAATCTAATTTTTCTCTGGCCCAGGTTTGTGAGGTAATTTGTATAGCTGAATCTAGAATTAGAATCTCTCCTTTCCAAGTGTATGGTTTGCAAGGTATAGACATCAACAGAAAAGCTTCCCAGAGTCAGTGCATGAGAATGTGAGCCATGGTGGGTAAGGAGTGGGGGGATTTCTGCATAGGGGAGGGAAGGAAATTGAGGAAAGGATAAAGAAGAGAGGGAGGAGAAAAGAGGGGGTGAGGCAAGGGAGAAAGGGAAGGTGAGGGAAAGAACTTGAGCTGATTCTATTAAATAGAAATCATTATTAGCAAATTCAATTCCTTAGTCCATGACAGTAGTTTTAATTTGAGTCTATAACTGTGATTTCATTGGTTTAGAGAAATCCCAATGAGGAAATTCTTCTCTAATACTAAAAAGCTATTCCGCATCTTGGGGCAGCTTGGTGGTATATTACATAGAGCCCTGGGCCTGGGGTCAGGGAGACAGTAGTTCAAATCCAGCCTCAGACACTCCCTAGCAGTGTGACCCTGGGAAAGTCACTTAACTTCTATTTGCCTCAGTCGTATCATCTATAAAATGGGGGTAAAAATAACACTTATCTCCCAGGGTTGTTTTGAGGCTCATATAAGATAATAATTATAAGGAACTTAGCACAGTGCCTGGCAAATAATAAGTACTATATAAATATTAGCTATAATTATTATTATTTTAATGTCTTAGAGAATTACCTTAGGCACTTAGAGGTTAAGTGTCTCACCCAGATTAGAAAGTATGTGTCGGAGTGAGACTTGAATTCAAGTCTTTCTTACTTCAGGGGTAGATGCGTCATACTGCCTCATGGCTCATACTTCTGCAGTCAACTACAATCATTTGTTTATTGAACGTATCTCCCTAGTCTGACCTGGTCATCCATGCCTGCCAGCAAGAGCAGTGAAGCTTCAATTTCATAGTTTCAACATTTTCAAAGATTGATAGCTCTCAGAAAAGCACAAGCTTTTCTTAACTGAAGCTAACAAATAACCAACCTTCATAAAGGAATTAAAGACAGAACCAAAATTAGTGACTTTATTAATATTTGTCTACCATTTACAGACATTGGCCCTACTTTGATCACAAAGATGAGACTGTCTTGTCTAGAGACATTTTCCTAACAGTGTTATCTATTAACACTTTGTATACTAAGCATCTCTGTCCCCCATCAGGGTCCATCATCTCCTTATTCCCCAGCAACCTGGGACTGACAGAATCTTTTGGCCACAGCTTGGAAACCACATGGCAACAGACTCATAGATCCTAATTCTCAGAGGCTTTAGAGCTGGAAGATACCTCCAAGTTTATATAGTCTAATACCCCTATTTTCCTAATGAGGAAACTGAGTATTAGAGAGGTGAATGGTCCTACATAGTGGGAATATGGCAGCATGTCAGGACCTAGAGGAGCCCAGATTATCCACAGGCACTCCAATAATGCCCTGAAAAATGCACCAGCAGGAACAATAATAAAGAAAATAAAAGTAAAACAGCTATAAACTCCTCCACACAGTCCAGGACTGCACCAAAAGACTGTCAGAAGCCTTTGGGAGCTCTGAGCAGAAAGAAGCCAAGAGAAGTGGAAGGCAAGCAGCCCAGTTCCCTAGCAGGAGAAAGGACCAGATCTCTACCCTACAGAGGTCCTATGCCTGAGCCACCACTAGAGATAGGGCTAGGACAGGACATATACAGCTGTGCCCTGCCCAGCGTCCTAGCAGTCTATGCCCAACCCAGAGAAGAGAGAAGGGGTCACAGGTGTTTGAATTGGGGTGGGGTAGGGGTAAACACAAACTGGTTCCATGAAGGAGAAATAGTATGAACAAAAGACATGGAGGTGAAAACACACAAGTTTGATAGGCAATGAAAAGTCTAGAGTCTTTCTGTTGGGGAAGAGAATTTGAGAAATATAAAGTAGGGTCAGACTGCAAAAGGCCTTGAATGTTATGCTAAGAGCAGGTTGGCGCTGAGTTCTGAGAACGGCTCTGTGGGGGAATAAAAGGGAAATAGAACAGAGAGTAGCTGTTTTCCAAAGGCTTACCGCATTAAATTAATGGGAGAGACAGGATATGCACACATGAGAAAGACCAAATGACAGTAAAACTATACAAGTAGGTCAATTAAAACAGCTATAAGGAATTTGTTACATAAGTGCTAAAGGAATGTAGGATTGAATTCAGTAACCAACAAGACAGAATTCATTAAGGACAACTTCCTGGAAGAAGTGACTTTTGAGCAGGGTTTTAAAAGTAGGAAGGCTAATGGCTTTAACAAAGAAAGGACAGTGTTTCAAAGAGGAGATACGGTATGTGCCAACGCTAAAAAGTAGACAGAAACAAAACAGAAGGTCAATCAATTTTTAAAAGCATTTATTAAATGCTTGTGATGTGCCGGACACTGCAAAGGCAGGAGGTCATTAGTAGACAAGCCTACTAGATGGCATGGAATTACCCCAACAGTGGGGGAGGTTACTATTGGAACTAATATAATTCTGCTCATTCCAGCTACCAAAGGGCTTTCAAATGATATTTGATAATTCAAATATCATTCAAAATAAAGATGTATAGTTGTAATATCTAAAACTATCTCTTGCATACAAAAGGCACTCAATTTTTACTTAAATGTACCAATGAATAGTGCTGGCCTGGGAGTTAGGAGACAAAATCCAATTCCAATTCTGTGTGACACTGGAAAAATCATTTAATCTCCCAGCCTCAGTTCCCCCACAGCTAAAGTGAGGAAGTTAGACTGGATCTCTAAGGCTCCTTTCGGCTCTCACATTCTTGGAATCTAAGATTCTATGATTAGCTCTCCCTAGTAGGTATATATCTCAGCTCAGACATTCAGCTCTGCATTAGGGTGAGTGGTTAGTACACATAAAAGGGGAAGGATGGAATAAAAATGCTGCTGCTGCCTAAATTCTCTAGCTCTGAGTAAATTAGAGCCAGATGCCCAGTTTCTCATCTCTCCATCAGATGACTCCACGGAGTAATTATAATACTTTATGGACATTAACTCACTGATTCTCATAACGCCCTGAGAGGGAAGAGCTCAGCATCATTATCCTCCCTTTACAGAGAGTGGGAAAAAATATCTCATTCTCTCCATGTGCACATCCCCATAGCACCTGTCCCCTGAATAAATTGGATAGGGAACGCCACGAAGATTTCGGCATCAAGAAGACACTGGAATAAGAGACAGGGTTGAGGGGGAAAAGATAACAGTGATGAAGAGAATGAAGGTCTAATAATGAAGGGATGAAAAAGATACAACAAGAGGCAAGCTTTACAGGGACAGATGAAGGGATGGAAATTGGCGGAGCTCAGGTGTAAGGGATGGAAACTGGCAGAGCTCAGGTGTATGTTGTCTGGAGGGAAACTGAGAATTGATTTTAAAATACCAGAAAACTCTAACCCTGGGAAAGGGATGTATCATTTAACCTGGCTTTGGAAGGTATTATGGAAATACTTGATCAAATTAAGACAGAGAAATGTGAACAAAGTATTAGCAACACATGAGAGAGAAGCAGGGAAGAAAGAGAACTCTGTAGGTTATGTAGCAGTATCTCCAATAAAATGCCCTCCCAGCCTCCCTCTCCCAATCCTTGAGAATCCATCTCAAGTCAGATGGATTCTAAATACTTGGTCTCTGAATTCTTAAAAAGCTAAAATTTACACCAAACAACTAAGTTATATACACAGTTCTGTATTGTTTTATAAAATCAGAGTTTTCACACTGGAAGAGACCTTATTGTTCACTTAGTACAATCCCTACTTTTTACAGATAAGGAAACAGGCTCAGAAAAGTACTATGATACTTCATGCATACTAATCTTGTCTTCAACTAGAACAGAAGTTCCCTGGGAGCAGGGACAGAATATTTCATGCAGTACTAGAAATGAAGTTGTTGCTTATTAACACAATGACATGCAATTGGCTAGACACAGGATAGACAATGAAAATGGCTAGTTTCTGAATGGACTTATCCCTACCTTCTAGGGTCCTACAATCTAAGATAACAAAGAAGTGGGCACAGAAAAGCATATAGAGGATATGCAGGCAATTGAATTACAAACATTGCTTACTGTATAAAGAGGTAAAATTAAATCTCTAGACTATACATGAGCCAAGAGTAAGTGTATTTGTGAGTCAGTGAGCAGGGGGTGGGAGAGAGAAATGCTCCCCTCCCCCACCCCATCATTCTGGAAAGAATCCAGGAAAAAGGCAGGACTTCAAGAAGGAGAGACAGAGACACAGAGAGAAGCAGAGAGACACAGGATAAGACAGATACAGAAATGGTAGAATGGTTCCTGTATTTACAGAAGAATACAGATGAATCTAAACTAGCTGATTCCCCATTCTTCCACCTCCTCTGCCACCCCCAACCCAAGAAATCACATCACATCTTCTTCATCTTTTTACTTCTAACAGCCAGGCCATTTCCTAGAATTTTCTAGAACTGGGAATGACTTTAACAACAATTTATATTTATACAGCCCCTTTAGGTTTACAAAGTGCTTTCACTGCAACCAACTCATGAGGCAAGTATGGCAACAATTATTAACCCCAGTTTGCAGAAAAGGACACTGGGTTTCAAAAGGTTAAATAATTTGCCCATGGCTGTACACAGCTTCTAAGTGCTGGATCCTAGACTTGAGCCCAGATCTCCTGACAATAACTCAAACGCTCTCTCTGCTACATCACACTTTGGAGGTGATGTAACTAGGGGTGCTGCTAGACACAGCTCCAGTGAGAAGGTAGGTATTCTTTGTGTTTCCACTGTCATTTATTGAGTATTGGGGGAAGGGGAAAAAGAATATGGGAGCAACAGAAGCAATTATTTTGTATATGAGCATTCTTCTGCTTTTATTTTGTCAAGGATAAAGATAGGAACATGGGTACCTATGCAATACCCATAGCAGCTGCTATGAATATGCAGACATATTTCCAGGGTTGAATTGCAAAATATAACAAACTCTCTTCCTCAAAGACAAAACCAAGATATTTATTCAGACACACAGAAAGCCAATTCCACCAAGGTAACAAAGAAGCTTGTACACATCACCAATCCAGAGAGCATCAACATCCCCAAGCCTTCCCTCTGTTAGGCCTCCCAACAAACAAGCTCCCCTAGGCAAAATTCCTCCCCCTATCACTCAAGCTAGCTGCTCTGCCTCAGTTCTCTCCCAGATCTGTCTCACTCTCTCTCAACTCCACTCTTCCTGCTCCACCCATTCAGCAAGTTCTTTCCACCTTGGGCTCCATGTGAGTCAAGCTGTGGACTGTGCCAAAGCTCAGAGCAAGTCACATGGGCCTATTAAGGGGCAGGGAAGATCTTCAAATTCCCTTAACATTATACTATGGAAGGCCAGGTACTGGGGAGGAAAGAAAGGATGGAGAGCAAAGAGGGAGAACTTTCCTAATAGCTCCCTGTGGACTATTCAATAGGCCTAGACTCATCTTTAAAGAGATTAGATGGCCTATGAGCCACAGTGTGATTTCAGTGAAGAACATAGGCCCATTCATACACACCCCAAATACTTGTCCTACCTGCCCTTTACCAGGGGATATCACATTCCTTAGTCAGAGGTAAGATTCAAAATGTGTATCTCAATACTACCGTGAATCCCTGTTTGTTAGTGTTCTCTCCATCCTTATACCATCTTCTATTAACACATATTATCTGTGTACACGCCATACACCCTCAGGTACAGGGACATGCTGGTAAACGTTAAATGACTGACTCTCTGAAGGGGAGGAAAAATGTATTCACAGCACACTTTTAAATTTAATCTCCATCACTTTCTTAAGTCTAGACAATAAAAAAAAAACAATAAATCAAGCCTCGATTTATAATATTTGCCCATTTCTAGGCTACAAATGCTCACACTGAAAATTTAACAACTGACTGATTGTAGTGGCTCCAGCACCCTCTGCTAGTAGAATATAAGCGCCTTGAGGGCAGGAATCAGTTTTTGTTTAGTTTTGTATTCTCCTATGGACTAACTCAGTGCATACCACTTACTTATAGTAGATTTTTAATAAAGATTTCAGAATTGGGTCGATATTCCCACCAAAGGATAAATGATCAATCACAAAACCTTTCCTGGTGAACCAGTTTTAATGGGCAGAGTCCTAAAGGAGATGGGGGTAGTGCCATCCCTACAAGAAGGTTTTCCTGATTTCCCCAGTTTTTAATGCCCCCCCACCATGAAGCTGTTTTTTATTTACTTTTTTTTAAATTTACCTTTTTTACTCCCCTCCACCCTACTCTTACCTTGAGCAAGCTGCCTAAGATCAAGGACAGTTTCTATTTTGTTTTTCTATGTCCAATCCCTAGCACAGTGCCTAACACAGAAAACACTTATTACAGGGATGATTGTTGAATTGATTTGACATGGGAAAGGGGGAAAGAAAGGAGGTACTGGGAACACAAATGAACAAACCCAACAATTTTGCCTTAGAAGGATACTGTCATGTCTCCCAATTTCTGGACTCATACCACCTAGTCCAATGAGGCAGCCAAGTGGCACCATGAATAGAGAGCTTGGCCTGGAGACAGAAAGATCCCAGTTCACTTCCAACCTCAGGCATTTACAAGCTGTGTGACCCTAGGTGAGTCATTTAACTTTTCTCTGCCTCAGTTTCCTCAACTGTCCAATGGAGATAAGAATAGCACTTACCTCCCAGGCAAGTGAGTATTAAATGAGACAATATTTGAAATGCTTTTTGCACATTGCTTGGCATATAATAGGCATTTAGTAAATGTTTGCTTCCTCCTTTAAAAAGTATACAAAAGTTTTTGAAAGAGCAATGAAGATGGAGCTTTGATTTGGGGGGAAGGGAGAACTGCAGCCCAAGATGACCACAAAACAGGGATAGGGATTAAATGTAGACTATGTATATGAGTATGACAATTGCAGAGGGAAGAACGATCTCCCTTTCCTTCATCGAGTCTTTTCTTGCTCTGGATCCAGGCATGAGAGAGGACCAGGTTCAGATTTAGGGGAATCTGGCCTCAGAGAAGTATTAGACCCCCACACACACTCTTCTCATACTTTTCAGCTCCTCACACTTCTTTTGTGGTATTCCAAGGATGATTTACTTAAAGCTTAGATTTTAGCTTATGCCTGGGATCTCTCACCAAAGGAGAGAGTAGAAAGATATCTTTCAGAAATCAGAAAAGGGAAATGGGTATTTATTTCTTACAAAATAAATGTTTAGGGAAAAAAAACACTCACAAGGATAATTTTTTTTAAAAGACTCAAAATAGGATCCAGTAATCATTGTCACACTGTTGAGAGGTTGGTACTTAAACCTCATCAGAACAGGAAGCATTTCGTGGGACTTCAAAATAGTTCTTGTTCCATTTCAGTTTGGCTCTGAATTGTCCCCTCAAAGTCTGCTGACTAGCCATGCCAGAGAACGGGCTCCTCTGTTTGTCATCTTCTCCAATGCAGAAACTTCCTTTGTTGCCATCAGACCCAACTGATGGACCCAGAATTCTCCTGCCTCTCAAATACATATGATCATCTCCAAGCCTGGACACAACCATCTTAAGACTTATGTTTAGTCACATACTCAGGAAAGGAGACAGAAAGCAGGAAAGTCAGCCAGGGACCCAGCCTCAAGCTTGCCTCCTTGTGACTCAGTTCTCCATAGCTAGTAGCACTTTACCTTTCACAAGGAAGCCTAACCAAAAAGTAACTGTTTGCCACATAGGACTGCCAGAGGAAGAAAGCAAACCAAAAGCTCTCTCCTTTTCATCTGGTCCATCGCCCCACTTGCCTACCTGTTGTGGGGGAAAACGGATGAAGACAATAAAGAACAACCAGGGGATTACTTTATCACAGGGCAATACTGAGTTTTTTCAACATTGAGTGACCACATGACTGAAAACAGCCAGGGAATTTTTGATCCTCAAAATGCCCAAGTACTGAGCTAGCACATAGCAGAAATGAGAAAGGGCAGCAGTGTTTGTGTGTGTGTGTGTGTGTGTGTGCGCACACGCGCGTGCACGCGCTTTTTAAACCCCAGTTCTGCTAAGCACTAGGAAGAAAGGTACAAAAGAAATGGGCATTCCAGTGACAGTTCTCTTTTATTTTACAATGTAATGTAATAGCCAAGACATGAGAGACAGCACAGTATATTGGAAAGAATATTGCATTTGGAATCAGAGGGTCTGGGTTTGAATCTTGGCTCTATTAACTCCCTGTATGACCTTGGGCAAGTCGTGTAACCTCTGGGCTTCCTCTAAAATGAGATTAGACTAGAGGACCTTGAACATTCCTTGCAGATTTGAATCCTGGCATCCTAAATGATTAAGGAAAAGACAAAAAGAACAAACACAATGAAAAATATAGATAAGGGCAAAATGTATAGAGCTATAATGGATATCTAAAGTCAGACAATGCCAGGGCATATGATTAGTCAAGTAGATATCTGGAGGGTACCAGCTTCCTGAGGGAGGTAATGATGAAACCAACTCTCCTATCTCACTTTCCTATGTTCTAGCCTCCCTCTCTTCTCCTCATGCAGGATTATGATGCAAACAGGAAGGAGACAGATTAAACCTTGATTTCAAGAGCTTGTGTTCCTGTGGCATTCTTCTGGGACATTTTATCTCCCTCCACCAGGAAGATAACACAGTGCCTATAGATAAGGGAGATGCCATTCACTGCTGCATCATCAAACTCATGGCAGCCCAAAGAAACCCAGGCACAGCTGGAACATCTCACAGCTACCATATCTTCCAAGTAGTGACATTTTTTTTACCTTTTTCTTACCTTTGCTGCTTTTATTTCCACTTCTAGAAATACAAACAGAAACAGGAAACTGATCACAGACACTAATTCAGTGCAATTGAAAAGTTGGTTGAATTGGATTAGTGTTTATTGAGTTCCTATGTCGTGCCCAGCCCTGGTTAACTGTCATGGAGCACAAAGTAAAAGAGGAAAAGGCAATGTCCCCAAGCTATATTAGCTTAAATTCTAGCTCATAAGGAAAGGAAAGAATAACAGACATAAAGTAATTGAAAAACAAGGAAGTGCTAAATTGTTTGGTGTAGACAGCGTTGTATGTAGTTTAAAGAACAGAGAGAGCACTGTTGATAGACATTCACCTGAAACTTGAGCTCACCCCAGAAGGAAAAGACTTGGATGAAGGAACAAGTAAGAAGAAAGAGGAGGATATTTCAAACAAAGGGGAACATTTTGAATAAAGTCACTTGTGTAGCCAAGGACTAGTAACAGTAAAGCAAGCTGCTATACTTGACATACATGAACAGTAAGTAGAAGATACAAAATCTGAACCCAGATCCTCTACATCCAAATCCAGTCTCTTTTTCACTGCTGACATCCTTAAAAGAACCAAACAGATACTACTTATTCCCCTAAATCTTTCCTGACTTCTCATTGTCGTTAACAACCTTCCCTCCAGGACCTCACAAGGCATTTTCCTTTGTACTTTTCTCATGCACTTATGATGTAATTTAATATTTGTGCTCTATCTCCCTACTGGTCCCTAAGCTGCATAAAGGCAGGAACTGAGTTTTATCTAAATATTGTGCCAGTACTCAGCAAAGGATTCTCTCCACCTGCAATAGGTGCTTAATAAATGTTTGTCGAATGCTGAAAAAACTGGAACTGGAGATCTCCAACTGGAAGTGACCTTAAAAGACCTTCTGGTCCAATCCTCTTACTTTACAGCTGAAGAAACAGGTGAAATAACTCCCCCAGGGAGGTAGAATTGGACTGAAGTTTCTCCTGATTCCAAATCCATTGCCCTATCCATTTATTCTAGAGAAGGAAATGGCAATCCACTACAGTATTTTTCCCAAGAAAACTCCAAATGGGGTCAGGAATAGTAGGACACTAAACGATTGAACAGCAGCAAAATCCATATCCTCAAAACGACCCTTTCCCCAAAAAGGACTTGAAGCCCACGCTCTCCAATTTAAAGGGGAAAAAAGGCTGATGCTCTACTGACTGAAGTAGGCCCCACTGTATTCAGGGAGCCCATGGTCCTAGTTGGGACCATTCTTGACCCTGAGTGGCTCCCAGCTCTTAGCCTAAACCAAGGAAGGGCCAAGAACCCGCGCTGCTCCGAGGGCGCCCAGCCCGCCCCCGTCTCCCTTGCTCTGCAGGGGTGGAGCATCCTCGGGCCCTGGGCCACAGAGAAAGGCAGAAATGCCATCCCGCTGCTCCACGCCAGCAGTACAATGGATGTCGAGACGTAAATAATTAACGAGAATCATTTTGTAATGCGCTGACCTCTGAGCACTGCACATCATTCACTCTGATACTTTCTCCCTTGCTCGCTCCTTCCCTGCCTCTTTCTCACCTTCCTTTACTGAGAGGCTGCCAGCACAATGTCTCTCTCCCCTCCAGCCCACCTGCTTCTCCTTTCTTTGTTTTCTGTTTCACGATTCCGTACCATCGCGGAGCTGTGAGCTTGGCGTGGGTTTGGCCCCAAACAACAGTAGCGACAATCGGAACTACTGAACCGGCTGGTTAGGGAAGGGAGTCTGGAGCAGACCTCTTCCAGTGAGGGGGGAGAGGGGAGAGCAGGCCCCAGTGGGTCAGCTGTGGAGGCTGGCTTATCCCAGGACGGAGCAAGGATATGGTATAGAACTGGTATGGTATACAGGGGCAAGGAGAGTGTATGGAGGGAGTGGTCGGATGTACGTGTGATAGGAGCTTTAGCCACATTAGTAGGCAGAGGCTGTAAGGCTTTTTCAAGGGTATCACCAGATCTCTCAGTCTCAAGTATCTTTCTCATACCTGTGCAGGCCTCCTGTTAAATCAACAAGTAGAAAAGACTTCTGTAAGGTTTGGGTCATTACTAGGTGGCCTGAGGCTGCTGACCTGAGGTGACTTCCAACTCTGATTCTGTGGTTCTTTTTTCCCCTCAAGATTTTATTGATGTATTTTCTTTTTACATTACAAATAATTTCAGATTACTCTCACTTCTAAGTAAAATTAACAATAAAGTGACCCATCTGAAAGTGCATGAGACATTTTTTTATCTATAGTACCCCACATCTCTATTCATTTTTTAAAGTAACAGAAATATATTTCCTCCCAACTCCCCACCCCATCGAGAAAAAGAAAAGCAAATATATTTCTTATAACAAAGAAACATAATCAAGCAAAACAAATTCCCTTAAAGGCTGTATTCAAGAAAAGATGTCCCATTTTGCACCCTAAACCTACCACCTCTTTGTAGTGGATAGCATGACTCTGGGATTCTTCAGAATTCAGGAATTTAACCTTCTAAATTCATCATTTATGAAACTTGCAATGTGCAAGCTACTATCCTTGGCATAGAGAAGACCCAAAGAGTTCCTGCTCTCAAGGAGCTAACATTCTATTAAGAGGTTATAATATATACAAAGCACACAGAATATGGAAATACAAGTGACTGCACCAGAGGGGAGTCACTGACGATTTTTTAAGCAGGAGACTGATGTAATGAGACTCTTAGGAAGATTATTGTGGCCACATTATGAAGGGTAGATTGGCAGGCATGGGGAACACTGGAAGCAGGGAGCTAGCTGAATTAGGAGGGCATTACAATATTTACAATAATCCATGCATGAATTTTTGAGGGCCATTAAGTTTGTGTTTGTGTAAGCGGAGAGAAGAAGACAGAGGTAAAAGATGATGGTGTAAAGATAAAATCAACAAAAAGATTTGGCAAGAGATTGGATATGGGGGATGAGGGAGAAGGAAGATTCAAGGATGAGTGCAAGGTTGTAAACTCGATTGACTGGAAAGACAGTGGGCATGCCTTCAAAGAAATAGGGAAGTTGGGAGGAGAGTCAGGTTTAAAGTCTTAATGAGTTCTGTGTTGGACATGCACTTGAGAGGCCTATAGGGCATTGAGTTGAAAATGTCAAACATGCAGTGGGCAGTGTAAGTCTAGAGTATGGGAGAGACTGGAGAGACAGAGATGGAGATGGAGATGGAGATGGATATAGATACAGATACAGATATAGACAGACATAGATATAGATTAGATATAGATATAGATATATTGCGGGTCACCTACGTAGAGATGACACTTAAATCTAGGGAAGTTTATGAGGTCACTAAGGGGAAGAATAAAGAGTAAGAGAACAATAGGGATAGGACAAAGATATTGGCCTCTCAGAGATGAAGAAGTTGGTGTCATTCAGGTAGGAGGAAAATTAGAAGAGAAGCGTCTCAGAAGCCAAGGAAGGAAAAAGAATCCAGAAAGAAGATATGGTCAACAATGTCAAAAGCTTCAGAAAGATCACAATGATAAGAGTTAAGAAAAAGGCATTAGGTCTAGAGTTTGAGATCGTCTGTACCCTTGGAGAGAGCAGATTCAGTCACAAGTGGAATTGCAGTCAGTTTACAAGAGACTGAGAAGTGAAAAGTGATAAAGTGGAGACAAGTAGAAATATCTATTTCTAGGAGTTTTACTGTCAAAGAGAGAAGAATTATGAGATGATAGCTTAAGAGGTCAGGTGAAGTTCTTTTAATGATTCAGGAGAGCCTCTAGTTTAGGGGTGGCATATACTTACAATACCTGTTCCTGAGGAGGGTGAGGCTGGACAAGCCCTTGAACTCAGAAGTTCTGAGTTACAGTTGGGCCAAAGCTAATAGGACATCCATACTAAATTTGGCACCAGTGTGGGGAGGCCCTGGGAGCAGGAGGTCGCCAGGATGTCTAAGGAGGGACTGAACTGACCCAGAGTAGAAATGGAGCAGGTCAAAGCTTCCATGACCATCAGTAGGGGAATTAAGCTTGTGAGTAGTCCCTTCACTTCTAGCTTGATCTAGAAAAAGTAGAGGAAGAAAAAGGAGAAGGGGAAGGAGAAGGAGAAAGAGGAGGAAGAGGAGAAGAAAAAGGAGGAGGAGGAGGAGAGAAATGTAGGGGGAGACCTTTGAATCTTTGTAACCTTCGGGAAAGAAATTAATAGATCATAAAAGATTGAGGATAAGAAGGATGGAAGGGTCAAGCTCCAAGGGAAAATGGAATAGGACAGGGCACGAACAAAGGCAACGGTAAAAGAGTTTGACTTAGCAAGGAGAAGAGTCACATTTTTGCCAGAGATTGACAAAGCGAAAGAGTAGAGAATGGAGAATGATATAACATGATTTTGAGCTATGAGGAAGAGAAGAACAAACTAAAGTCTAAATACATGAAGTGACTTACCTAATGGCAAACAATTCAATCTGCATTCAATTTAACATTTATTTAGTCAATATCTACTATATGCAGAGCATGCAGAACACTTGAGGTACAAAGCAAAATAAAAATGGTCCCTGTCCTCAAAGAGTTTATACTGGAAGAATATAACAGGTATTCCTGTTATATTTCAAGTATTTCAAAGGCCAGCATATGGAATACAGCAAAAGCAAACATTCAGCCTATACCTTGAAGGACAAAAAGAAAAGCAGTCCTTGGGGAAAGAGAAACATCAGATAAACAAATAAATATCTACGTGATAATTTCAGGAGGGAAAGAGCACTGACAACTAAGAGGATCCGAGGAGGTTGTCCAAAGGAAATGGCACTTGAGCTTTGTTTGTTGGTTTGTTTGGGGGTTGTTTTTGTTTTGTTTTGTTTTAGGAAAGCTAAGGATTTTAAGAAGCAGAAATGAAAGGGGAATGCATTCTGGGTATTGGGGACAGCCTGTGCAAAAGTACAAGGGTAGGAAACAGAGTGCTGAATTTTTCAAAACAGTAATTATTCAGATTTGGCGCAAATGTAGAGTGTGTGAAGGAGAGAAATGGGCAATGAGCCTAGAAAGGTGAAGACTGGAGTCAGATTATGAAGGCCTTTAAATGGCAAACTGAGGAGAAAGTAGTTTATTTTAGGGGTTAACAGAGAGCCACTAAACATTCTTGAAAAGGGGAGTAACAGGCAAATCTGTGCTTTCAGAAAATTAGATTTTGGCAGTTGTATGGTGGATCATCTTCTCCTTTCTCGTTCCACTGCCATCACCCTCATACAGTACCTCATTACCACAATCTAAGTAGTTGTAATAACGTCCCATCAAGTCTTTCCTATATCCATTTTCTCCCAATTGATCCTCCATAGCACAACCACACTAATCTTCCTTATTCATTCTTCCTTTGTCCTTTTCACTGTTGTGTTCAGTCCTTTAGTTGTCCCCAAGTGCCTTCAAGGTAACAAGCTCCAGTCTAGCATCTAAGGTCTTTCATAATCCATTACCATCTTACTTTTCAGCCTTATATCATCTTATTCCATTTTATGAATTCTGCATCCCTGTAAAGTTTTTGTGGTTACTGTGGTTCATTTGTGTCTGACTCTTTGTGACTCCATTTGGGATTTTCTTAGCAAAGGTACTGGAGTGGCTTGCCATTTCCTCCTCCACTTCATTTTACAGATGAGGAAACTGAGGCAAGCATGGTTAAGTGACACCCAGTCACATAGCTAGTATGTGTCTGGGGTCAAATTTGACCTCAGGTCCTCCAAACTCCAGGCCTGTGTTATCTATCCATTGTGCCACTTAGCAGCCCTCTTAAAAGTATACTAGTATATATAAAATATAGGTATATATGTATATGTATACATATATATATGTACACACACACAAATGCACACACATACACTCTCTGTGTCATCCTACCTTCAATAATTTGCTTATGAATTTATCTGTGTCTATAATCCTCCCCACCCCCTCTTACTAATTCCCATCTTTCCTTTAAGGGTCAAATCGAAGTTACTTTCTCCATGAAACTTTTCTGATCCCCCTGAAGAGTAAAGATCAACCCTCCTTCAGATCTTAAAGAGCACTTTGTTTCCATCTCTTGTCTGGATTTGAAGTCAGAAGATCTGATTTAGTCTACTATCTATGAGAGCTTGGGCAAGTCACTTAACCTTTCTGAGAGACTCAGTTTTCCCATCTGTAAAATGGGGATGGTTGTTATATACATCAATAATCCTGGTTAGCATTTCTATAGCACTTTGGGGTTTGCAAAGCCCGTCACAAATATCATCTCATTTTATCCTCCCAACAATCCAGGGAGGTGAATGTTATTAGAATGTTTGCTTTAAATATCTCAGATAGTCATTGTGAAGGAAGCACTTTGTAAACATGAAAAGGCTGCACAGATATAAGTCAGTATTATTGTTATATACTCTGTATTATTTTATATTCTTTCTATTTGCATGTGTAGCATATCCCCCTACCAAACTGTATGATCATCCCGTGAGAGCAGTGCCCATACCTCATCTAAACTTGGCCTCTTCCGGCAATGCCTAGCACAAGATTCTGCATATGTTAGAAAGCTTTAGGTGTATTTCTTAAATTTATTTGAAATGATCCCTGAGAGAAACCCCTGAGCAGACAGATGTATAGAGATGCAGGAAGGAGCGAGACAGAGATTGAATTTTCCTTGGGTGGAGCCCAAAGCTAAATCCTTTCAGAAGGCATGAGCCAAAGAGGGAGCAGCACTTAGAGTCTGAAACCCTCTATCCATTCTTAATTCTACATACACTACTTTAGATCTCCTCCATGAGAGTCTCACTCCAATCCTTCAGCAAGGCATGATTCCTAAGCCATAGGCTGGCAGAGCGCAGTGTCTACCGAACTGGAAAGGTCTGCCTGCCTACCTGAGAACAATCTCTGTACGTACCTTGTTGTTGCTGTCCAGTCATTTCAGTCACATCTGACTCATCTTGACCCTTGTAGGGTTTTCTTGGCAAAGAGTCTGGAGTGATTTGCCATTTCCTTCTCCAGCTTATACATGCTTTACAAGAACCAATTTAGCAAAGTTTGAAGAAATGTTTCACCATAAGTTTGATGACTAAGCAATGAATTTTTTTTTGCTTTTTTTTGGAGGGTGGAATGCAGGGCAGCTGGGGTTAAATGACTTGCCCAAGGTCACATAGCTAGTTTTTTGTGTGTGTGTTAAGTGTCTGAGGTCAGATTTGAACTCAGTTACTCCTGACTCCAGGGCTGGTGCTCTATTCACTGTGCCACCTAGTCACCCCTTAAGCAATGAATTTTTTTGTCCATAAAACTTAAGAAGACCAGATATGAAGGGATGGAGGGGATACTCAAATTGATCAAATCACCAAATGAAGGATTAAGACCATCTTATATATACTGTTCTCCATTTGTACCTTGTTTCTCTAAATAGAGTGTGAAGTATTCAAATCAAGGACCAACCTCATCTTATTATTTATACATCATGGAACTCAATGCCAAGTTAAGGCCAACAGGTCATTGAAGGAGGTAGCTATTGTAGAGCAAGATTTCAGAAGCAAAAAGAAGTTTTCTCAGCCTCTTGAAAGATTTCCCTCCCCAGCTGGCTGCCACCTGAAATCCCTTTACCAGAGAATAAAGTCGCATTCAACCATTAGAGGTAAGCCTTCAACTAGAAGTTCCCCTGAAAGGAAGAGTACAATCATATTTGGTCACTTAACAATCATTTCCTTTAAAGACGCAGTGAAGTGTCATGGAAAAAGTGCTAGGCTGAGAGTCGGGAGAGACCAGATTCAAAGTCCCCCAAGCCTTGCCCTTTCTAGCTGTGTGACTGTGGGCAAGTCACTTAATTTCTCTGGCCCTCAAGGTTTCCCACCTATAAAATGAAGGAGACAATGCCTTTTTAGTACTTCACAGTGTTATTGTGAGAAGCAAATGAAATAATGTATTTAAAGTGCCATATTAGTATCAGCTATTACGATTTCCTGAGTGCTAGATTTTAATAGGGGGAAAAGAGAGATGATGTGAGGGAAAAGGAAAAAACATTTCCAAAGGCTTCACAATTTTGCCCAGACCAGTGCAGCTCAGTGTCATGGGGAACATGCAATAGGTGCTCAACACATGTCTGCTTGTTGGTCAATAGATCCATTAGCAAAGATCCTTAACCTGGGGTATGTGGACTTGTATGTAAATACATTATATATGCATACACAAACATACACAAACAAAATTGCATTTCGATGAAGTTGGCTTTATTTGTAATCATATGCATTTTTCTTTTATACATTGAAACACATTCTGAAAAGGGTTCCATAGGTTTCACTAGACTGCCAGAGGGGACCAGGGCATAGAAAATTATTAAGAACCCTAACAGTGGGGTGGCTAGGTGGTGCAGTGAATAGAGCACCGGCCCCGGAGTCAGAAGGACCTGCGTTCAAATCTGGTCGGACACTTTACACTTACTAGCCGTGTGACCTTGGTCAAGTCACTTAACCCCAATTGCCCCTCCAAAAAAAAAGGCAAAAAAAAAAAAGAACCCTAACAGCACAGGAAGGCAGACAGGCATGGCTAGAGAATGTAATCTCCCTGAAGACAAGGACTGTGTCTTTTACATTTTTTGTGTCTTTATAGTGCTTAGCTTGGGCCCAGAGGAAGTGGTCATTCACTGAATTCAGACCTTAGGCTTCATCTCATTTAATTCTCCCTCCTTCCCCCCATGATGTGGCTGTTAACTTCACATCTGTCTCAGTGACTGGTGAGAACCTAGAGAAGTTCCTCCTCTTCCAACCCCCTCTGTCTCTGCCTTCCTCTTTCCCTAGAAAATACTGTGGTAATGGGGTCTATAAAGCCTTCGGGACTCCTTAAGGAAAAGCTCGAGTGTGATAATGAAACCTACTCACTTATTTCTGAGTTCTACAAACAGGAAAAACAAATTACATTTTTCCCAATATGAGTCCAAATCATTCCAATGGGGAACTCCATAATTCCAGCCCTAGTGAGCAGCTAGACTATTGCATGGCATAATTTTGCTGATGAGTTTCCAAAAAATTGCAAAAAAATAATGAAACTGTAAGCAAGATCACCATTACCCTTCCCTCTCGGGCCCCAAAGACTGCAGTGAATGGTCACATTGGCTCTGATAAAGTTAGACCTCAATATCTTGCTACCTAGGCTGTTTGCAACTTCAGGACCCCTTCCTCTCAGGTGCTCAGTGTTACCACTGCTTACAGGGAATAAACTCACTCCTGCTAAATGGTTAGGGTCTTGATGTGTTGTCCCTTGGGGATGTTTAAAAAGAGGACATCATAGAGATAGAAATTTTATTTCAAAAGAACGATTTTCTAAACTGTGAGATTTCAGTGGAAGGGACATGGGGGGCAGGGCACCCCTTAAGTCACACTACATGGATTACTTCCTACTCTACTTCTGTATAAAGCAAGTCCTATATCGTGTCCTTCCTCCTACCCCTACAATAAAGTTACAAAATGTTCTTCTAATGAGAAAATCCAAAACACACTATGCCAGCACAGAGCTCCACCATGTAGGTCTATGGTACAGCAATCATTGCCTATAACAATCTCTGAGTGGGGAATACTGATGCAGTAGAGAAAAAAAAAAACCCGAGAAACTAGGACTCAGAAAACCTGGATCCTATTTCGGGTCTACCACTAAATGCCTACATATCCTTGTGAACATCCCCGCTCCTCTCTGTGCCTCAGTCTCCTCATCTGTAAAATGGGGTGTTTGAATGACATGTTCTCTACGGCCCCTCCCAGCTCTAATGTTCTAGGATGCTTAGTTTTCTTATTCAGAGAAGAAAGAAATAAAATCTGAAGATCCATGCTAATGCCACACTTAAGACAGCAAATTTAAAACAAGCCATCAGACACAAAAGTTAAGGTTCATAACAGCGGTAATTCCCTCCACATTGGCCCGTGCCACATGCAATATTGCTAGGTAGATGGATATAAATATAGACTTTATTACACTGCACCGCAATGTGAGGAAGTTAATGTTGCTGGGAGAACATTCATTTCCACATTTCCTTACTTTTGCGTGTTTTAATTTGCAACTTAATGTGGCATTATCATAATTTTTTGCATTATGTAATGATTAAAGTGAGGCATATCATATTTATTGATTTATTTGATTTATTTAAAATGTAACCATTGCCCTAGGGCAGGTGCCTGTACAAAATACAAATGCAACAGTTAAATTGAATCCAGCAGATAAATTCCCCATTAAGAAAAGGCATTTAGAGAATGTCAAGACAATGAGAAATGTCTTCAAAGAATTATATGGATAGGAAGACCCCTGAGAGGTCATCTGATTCAATCCCCTGCCTACAGGCAGGATTATTCCAAGTCATTCCAGCCCAATGGATAATTAGACCCCTTCTTAATGATCTACTACTGCTGTCCAGGCCCTATCGTCTCTTCCTCATCGAGTCCCCCTCCAGCCCCTACCTGTTCAGTCTCTTCTCACCTCCTGTGCCATAGCTGTATTCTCTTCTCACTGTTTGTACCAAACAACATCATGCTATAAAGTCCCATGACAGTTTCCCAACAATGAATCAAAGTCTTCCCTCTCAATGAGAGATTTTCTATGAAAGATGATTCTCTGGTCTCTAAATGGACACTTCCAGTGAGAAAAAGTCAATTCCTTTAATGGGCAGCCTTAATGGTTCCAAATTTTTGTGTCCTTTTTTTTTTATTTTGAATTTATTTTTTTAATTGCAATCTCCTTGTAACTTCCATCCTTTTACTATCTGAAAGCATTGCATAGTTGTTAGTTTTATAAGTATTATTATTACTCTCTCTTGTATACGGTAGCCCTTCATATATTAGAGGAGAAGTACCATGTCTCCCCATCCCCAAGTCTTTTCTTCCTCAGGTAAAATATTCCCAATTTCTTCAATAGCTTTTTTATTGACAAGAACTCTGTCTTGGCGAAAAAAACCTGGGGTTTCCTGGGGTATCTGGTCTGGTGAAGGTCACTGAAACACAAATCAAACATCTTGGAATGACTCTCAAGTGTAAATCATTATATTATCCTTAGTGACTTTTTAAAATATACACTTTTTTAGACTACCTTTATAGAATAAGTCATTTGAGAGGAACTCATTGAACATGTTGTATATGCAACTCACTAGCTTAAAGGTTACCATGGAGAGATAGATAGATAGATAGATAGATAGATAGATAGATAGATAGCTTCACTAAGAGTTTGAGATCAGGTGAGGAAGATAAGATATGCACATGCTGGTTGGTGATTGTCCTTCATTCTCAAAGAGGACCAAAATAACATCACTATGTTGGGGTCATGATACAGTATGTCTGTGACTGATCAGAGCAATCAACTTGGAAGACTCTAGCACAGGTTGGGCACAATGCACATAAAACTACAATATAAAGTAGATTTGGCAGACTATAAGGGGAATTCCATGATGAATGCTAGCTAAAGATGGAACAAGATGTCTTGCAAAGCAATAGAATTCAGTGGAACATTAAGGTTCCTGAGATCTGTTTCCTTTCTATCTCTGTATCCTCATCTAGCACAGTGCCTGACAAATAGTAGATGCTTAATAAATGCTTGTTGAATTGAATTATAGTGATCTCCATGTTCAGGAAGAGGCTAGGTGACCTTCTTGTACAAGAACATGCTGGATGGTCTCTTGTAAGGATATTACTCCATCTCCCACTTCCAGGCCTTTGCCTAGGCTGTGTCTGGTGTGTATGACTTTCTTGTCTCTGTCTTGTAGGATCCCTACTTTCCTTCAAAGTTTAGCTTCAAGGACACTTCTTATTCTAAAATTTATCCAGAGAACCACAGGTGTTAACACCTTCTCTACCCCTCTTCCCCTGTATATATTTTATATTTACTTATGCAACAGATTCATATTCTTTCTCTCCAACTAAATATAAGCTTCTTGAAGTCAGAGACAATTTCACTTATATCTTTGTATCCCCAGTACATTAATATAGTGCTTATTACATAGCAAATACTTAATAAATCCTTGTTGAATGTGGTGTGTACAAGAGACAACCTGAAACAGAAAGAAACACACAGAGAATTAAAATAAAGAGCTAGAGAAGAATGTAATATGCTTTAGCTTAAGTAAAAAAGGCAGGGGTAGCAATTATGATCTCAAAGGAAAAAATAGACCCAATTAAAAGAAATAATCAGGGAAACATTTTGCTAAAAGGTACCATAGACAATGAAGGAATTTCAAATTTTTTTTCTGAGAGTTTCTCTGATAAAAGCCTCATTTCTCAAATGAGGGAAATGAGTCAAATTCTTAAAAATAAGAGCCATTCCCCAGTTGCTAAACGGTCAAAGGAGATAAACAGGCAGTTTTCAGAAGAAGAAATCAAAGGTATCTATAGTCAGATGAAAAAAAAATGTTTAAATCACTATTGATTACAGAATGGCAAATTAAAATATCTCTGAGATAACGTCTCATACTTACCAGAAATGACAAATGATGGAGGGGATAAGGAAACATAGGTTCATTAGTGAAGTGTTGGTGTAATAGTGAACTGGTCCAACCATTCTGGAGGACAATCTGGAACTATACCCAACGGGCTATAAAACTGTGACTATTCATATTCATATTCACAATACCACTACTTGGTCTGTATCCTAAAAATATCATAGAAGAAGGGAAAGGAATTACATGTACAAAAATACTTATAGCAGCTCTTTTTGTAGTGACAAAGAACTGGAAACTGAGGAGAAACTGGATAAGTTTTGGCGTATGATTGTGATGGAGTACTATTGTGCTATAAGAAATGATGAAGGAGATGCTTTCAGAAAAACACGGCAAAACCTTTATGAATAGATGCAAAGTGAAGTGAGAAGAACTGAGGGATCACTGTGTACAGTAATAGCAATATTGTAATGATGATCAACTGTGAAAGACTTGGCTACTCTTATTAATTCAATGATCCAGGAAAATTCCAAAGCACTCATGAAGGAAAAAAATGCTACACACCTCCAGAGAGAGAACTGATGTATTCTGAGTGCAAATTGAAGTATCATTTTCTCATTTTTTTTGTTGTTTTTTTTTTTGTAGCAATATGGCTAATATGGAAATAGGTTTTGCACGAGTTCACAGATATAATTGATAACATTCTGTTTGCTTTCTCAGTGGTGGGGGAAGGATGGGAGGGAGGGAAAGAATCTAGAAATCAAAATTTAAAAAGAAAAATGTTAGACAAAAATTAAAAGGACAAATGTTTAAAATAAATGCTTGTTGAAAAAAATTTCATGGATGAATGTTAGAGATGGAAGGCTGGACTAGTTAATATCTTCTAACATGAGAAATATAATAATAAGAAAAAGAAGAGCACCTGCTACATATATTTTATATGTATGTGTATATATACATATGTATGTATACATTCACATACTTATATAGTTCATTGAGATTTACAAATCATGATACGCACAGCTCTCTCAGTCCTCACAATAATTGTATGAGGTAATTACTACAGTAATTATTTTTAATTAGTTAATTTAAAAGCATTTATGAAGGAGTTACTATGTACCAGGCATTGTGTAAGGTGCTAGGGTTATAAATGGGTACCTGTCCTCAAGGAACTTACATTCTACTGGTGAGATTGAACATGTTCACAAATAATATGTACCAAATAACTACAAAGTGATGGGTGAAGGTGGGGGCAGGGGCATTGACAAGCAGAGGAATCAAAAAAGGATTCTTGAAGAAGCTGACATTTCAACTACGAGTGAGAAGGAAGAGCATGCAAGGTATGAGAACAGACGTGAATAAAGTTTGCACATGTCATGATAAGTCCTATGACCATAATATTCCCACCAACACCGTATAGAGTACTATGCTGTCAGTTGGAGTCCTTGTTGATCTGGGAATACCAGGGGTGTGAGGTTCAGATTGCCTGCCACACCATAGTGTAGCTTTAGTCACTCAACTGCAGAGGCCACCTTAGTAATCCTCTTGCTGTACCAAGAAGTCTACTGCTAAGGAAATCTTCTCCCTTGAAGTCTATTCCCAAACTCTTAAATTTGAGGAACTCTCAAACTTGTGAACTCTTAAACTTGGCATAAACAACTGAGCAATTTGGGAAGGCTCTCTCATTCAAAATAGGCATGTACATATCTGCTTTGACCTCATGCCAGTGCAGGAAATCTCTCAGTGACCTGGTGCACAGTGGACATAAGCATGTCATCAGAGAAAGTTATAACCAGAAAAAAAAAATAGGCCAGTCAAGTAGCAAGAGCAAGGGACAACCAATGGACAGCCCACGTGGTCTATGGGTACACAATTCCAAAAGAATTCAAAAGTTTGAGTGGACTATCTATGGTAAATTATGGGAGAACACAGACAAGTGTCCTATGGATGGGCAGGCATAGATAGAGCATGATCTGCATTATTGGAGGGAGAGTCCATATCTCTGAGATCACAACATATTGGGGCACTAGAATCTCTTTATAGGTAAGAAAATGGAGACCCAAAGAAGTTACAAACTTAAGAGTCATATAGCTAGTTGAGAGGGAAAAGCATAATATGAACATAGTATCAAAGTTTGGCTCTGTATGGAACCAAATTATCGTATTGAAAATCTACAGTGTCATGTTCAACTACAGCCACCACATTTTAAGAGACAACCTGTATTGTGTCCAAAAAAGGGTGACCAGCACATAGCTAGACTAGAAAACATAAGCTATGAGAAGCAAGTAAGAGGAAAGGGAAAGTTGATTCTGAAGAAGAGGAGTCTTAGGAAGGGAAAAAAAATAGTAGTCTTCAAGTAATTGAAGGCCTGTCATATAGAAGAAGGATTACACCATTTGTTCTGTGTGGTTCTAAAGAACAGAAATAGGGCCAATGGAGGCTGATTTTGGCTTAATATAAGTAAAAACTTTCTAACAGCTGTCCAACAATGAAAGTCTGCTTTGGAAGGTAGTCAAGTCTCTGTCAATGGAAGTGTTCAAGCAAAGACTTATGAAGTCAAAGAAAATGGAGGGCCCTGGTGTTTCCCTTCTTTTTAGATCTAGCCTCCATTTCAGCATAGCTCAAACAAGTTCTCTTGTTTGTAAATATTTTATTTTTTTCCAATTACATGTAAAAATTTTTAACATTCATTTTTTTTAATTTTGAGTTCCAAATTCTTTCACTCTCTCCCTCCTCTCCCCCTAATTGAGAAGGCAAATAATTTGATGTAAGTTAAGTCAGGAGTGGGGCCAGCTGAAGCCTCAAGGCCACATGTGGTCCTCTAGGTCCTCAAGTGCAGCCCTTTGACTAAATCCAAACTTCACAGAACAAATCCTCTTAATAAAAGATTTATTCTGTAAAACTTGGACTCAGTCAAAAGGCTGCACTCAAGGACCTAGAAGGCCACATGCGGCCTCAAAGCTGAAGGTTTCCCACCCCAGGTTAAGTTCTTATATTTCAGATGCTTTTTCTTTCCCATCTGTTTGCAAGGACTTTCATGACTGTTATCATTATCATAATTATTATTAATGATGATGATAAAAGCATTTATATGCTACTTCAAGGTTTGCAAAGTACTTTATTTAGGTTGTCTCATTTGATCCTCACGCCCTATGAGGCAGGTGCTATTATGAACCCCATGCTATAGAGGAGGAAACTGAGGCTGATGAGGTTAAGTAACTTGACCCTGGTCACACACTAATAAGTGTCTGAGTCAGGATCTGAACTCAGGCCATCCTGCTTCCAAGTCTAGTACTTTATGTCCCAGAGCTGCCTGACAATGATGCCATTCATCTTCATGTTTTCATTATCATCAACATTGTCACAGTGATGACCTGGGTTGTAAGTTCTCATAAATTCATATCTGAGTTCTATATAATTTCTTCATATTTGTACTTAGCTGTAGTTTATAATCCAGAGTAACTACTTTTTTTTCAACATTTTCCTCTAAAATAATCTGGAATTTGTAGTAGAAAGAGCTTATTTGGATAACAGAGGAATGCTGTCATTAAATTGACTTTGACAAGTCATGACTTTCTTGGAATAATGCTAAAACTTTGAATTGGCTTGTACCAAGCTTTCCAGAGAGGGTCTTTTAGCCCTATCAGGCTGGATGACCATTCTCTCCGGGATCCTGCAGAGGAGATTCCTACCCTGGATGGCACTTTGAGCTAGATGACCTCTGAGGTTCTTTCCAACTCTAAGTATCTAGGATTGTATGCCATTCTTCATTGCCTTCAAAATTTCCATAATTCAAGCTGACTTCACACAGACCCCCAAACTACCTGAGCTAGGGAGGTGTCACTACTACACAAATATTGGTAAAGGCACAGAAAAGCTCAGGGAGGCAACAGTGTCAGTCCCTAGTCCTTCCCCCTTCTCTTCTCCATTTATTTCCTTCTCCAAGAAACAGTCCTCTTAATGGAGTAGAACTTTTTTGCAGCATTACTTTATCAGTCATCTTCCGAACATGGCTTTCAAAGCTGCATGATTGATTCTTTCTTGCCTGTAACTTCTCTCCAACTTTCCGGCTTATCGTGCGTAAATATCTAACGGAAGAAAGAAACAGACAAGAGAGTTCCACATCATTGCAATGAAAGGGTTTCTTCTCCAAATAAATTTCCATTCTGGGCATTTAATGGGATAATCAGGAGACCAGGGAGTTACTACTGGGGCAGGATTCTTTCCAACAGCAAATTAGACAACAGCATTTTCTCAAAGTGTAAATAGATTTTCTTAAAATAGTAATATCACCAAATCCAGGAAGATTTCACTGATGAAGGTCACACCACTTCATTGACACCTGTACCCCTGGAGGAGGGGGAGGTCTCCCAATACTTTGACTGATCAATTGCCTGGTGACTGACAGCACCAAATATTTCTTGAGAACCTACTACATTCAGGACACTGTGTACTATAAGGTAGCTAGGTAACATAGGGGATAGACTGCAGGAGTGGGGAACCTGCAGCTTTAATGCTCCATGTGGCCTTCTAGGTCCTTAAGTGCAGCCTTTTGACTGAATCCAAATTTTACAGAACTGTAAACTTCACTTTTACAGTTCTGTAAAATTTGGATTCAGTCAAAAGGCTGCAGTTAAGAATCTGAAAAGCCACAATTTGAATTCAGTCTTTGGGATTGGGAATACCTTGGCTTGAATCTTTCCTCCTACACAAGTCTCTGAACTTTCAGTCTCACTTTCCTCATCTGTAAAATGGGGATAATGATCTCTATAGTCCTTTCCTCATAAGTTTTTATATTAAGTGAAATAATGTATGTAAGACACTTTGTAAACCTTAAAGTGTTATGCAAACATCAACTGGTATTGATTCACATCTATAAGCATTTATTAAGCATTTACCACGTGCCGGGAACTGTACTAAACACTGGAGATAAAGTGACAGGGAAAAATCATGGTCTCTGCCCATAAGGAGCTCACAGTCTAATAGGAGAGACAGCATGAGAACAAGAAGATACAAACAAATACATACAGGATAAAATAGATAACCTCAGAGAGGAGCCACTAACACTGAGGAGGGCTGGGGAAAGTTTCTTACAGAAGCAAAGACTTCAGTTAAGACTTTTAGGAAGACAAAGCAGCCTGGAGGCTGAGACAAGGACAGAGGGAATTCCAGGCTCCTGGAATAGCCAGTGTAACATGTGGGATGGAGATCTTGTGTGAGGAAGAGCAAGTTACATACAAATGAAATGGTCTCAGACTCCAAGGAGCTGATTATTGCAGAAACACGACCTACCCAAACCGTAAGTTAAATAAACATATAAGACTTCAATAAAAGCATAACTGATGTCACAAGGCAGTATGGAATATATACCAAACAAGCAGCATAGACAGAAGGTGCTATTGAAATTTAGAAAAATAAAGATCATTTGGACTTGGAAGAATCAGTTAAGGATAGTGCGGCTAAATGTTTAACTACCAGCTCTAGGAGGGGGATTTATATATACCCAATATTATTTTAAAGTTTAACATATGTTGCTAACATTTTTCCATCACTTTCTAAAGTCTAGACAATTAGCAAAACAATAGATAAAGCTCTGGTTTATAGCATTTGCCTATTTCTGAGATGTAAATGCTCACACTGAAAATTTAACAAGCAGACCTCCTGAGCTGTTCAGAGCTAGCTGTAGCTGGGTAGACTTCACGGCAGAGAGTGAGTTTTGTGCTAAAGCGTAAAAGATGAGTTGGCTAGCAAAAAGAAGGGGCATTTAAGTCAAGGAAAAGAATATGAGCCAAGATATGAAAGTAGGATGAGCATGACCTATTAGAATGAGATGGGATTGGCTGGAGAGAGCTTAGGTTATGGAAGATATGGGAGAAAGGATGATTAGGGTCTATTGTGGAAGACCCTGAATGCCAGACCAAAGAATGTGCAATTATCTCATAAGAGAATCCAGTAAGGGATCCATCCCTGGGCCTCAGGTCTAGCTGAACTTTATCAAGTTTCTCTGAACCCCAGCTCCTCCTCTAGAAATCTATTTAGAAGGCAACATGGTACAATGGAAAGTGTACTGGGTCTGGAGTCAGAAGAACAAGGTTCAGATTCTGGTGTTGACACTTACCACTTGCGGGGATTTTGCCAAGTCAATGTCTCTAGGCCTCAGTTTCTTCATCAGTAAAGTAGATTTTGGACTAGATGATCCCTAAGGTCCCTTCCAGAACTAAATCTATGCTCCTGCGATATTTACCTTTCTACCCTTTCACCATTTTTTAAACTTTCTCTGATCACCAAACTCCAATTCAAACATTATGGTTTCTGACTTTCTTGACCTTTGAGCAGGCTTGACTGAGGGAGTTCAAAAATCTGCCACAGCTTGTCCCTAATTACCTCTCCTTCTTCCTTTGCTACTGTCACAGTAACCGGTTACTTGTTTTCAGCAATGCATTTTCCTCTTGTACATCCAAATCCTGTGTCTACACTCTCCAGAGCAAAATATTACATTTTCTTGGGTTTATTTAAAAGGCAAAGGAATATTTACATGAATCCCAAAGTTTAAACCTGGTATATTTGCACAAGACTTTCCTCACTGGTAAAAAGAATGGTTACCCAACACCTTGTTCCTAGGTAAGGGAAGAGTTGTCAAGAGCTTGGGAGAGGAGGGATCTCAACTTTCAGAAAAGAAATGTGATTCTAAGCTCTGTTCAGGGTGAGCCCCCTGAAGAGAAAGATGAAAGACTTTGGGAAGCTACGTGTCAGGGAACTAGCACCTTGATGTGTCCCTGACTTCTATCCTGACTGCCTAGAGACTTGGGGCAATTTCCCCCTGGATGACATATCGAGGTCTCTGTCTCTGTCTCTCTCTTCTCTCTCTCTCTCCTCTCTCCCTCCCCCCCCAAACTGTCTTGCTCCCATCAGAAGAGCTCATTCATTCTGTGTACTGTCTGGTATATTCTAATCTATATAACTTCTCTGATTTGTGGTTTCTATTTGCTTAAATAAATTACTTCATTCACTATTTGAAATATAATCTTTCATGTAACTAGAATTGGTGGGAAGGGAAGCAAGACATCAGATCTAAGTCTGGGGCTCTCCTTTCCCTTTAAAAGATAATAACCAGTAAAAGAGGGCAGGAGGGGGGGGGTGCAGTAGATAGAATGCCAGGCCTAGTTTAGGAGACCTGAGTTTAAATCTGGTCTCAGACGTTTACTAGCTGTGTGACCCCAGGCAAATCATTTAACCCTTTTGCCTTAGTTTCCTCATCTGTAAAATGAGCTGGAGAAGAAAATGTCAAGCCACTCCAGTATCTTGTCCCTAAATGGGGTCACAGGGAATCAAAAACAACTGAAATGAGTGAACAACAAGAAACCAAGAAAACAGCTTGAACTTAAGAGCAAAATAATTTCCTGAACACCGACAATACTTAGGGTGAAGATGGATCTAGTCCTAGTATATTTAAGCCTCAGTCTCCGGCTCTCCTCCCAGTAATCAAAGTCTTCCTTGGAGAAAAGAGGATCACGTTCCAGAGACATTTACTTACGCCTCCCTGTAAGACCCATTTCAGCAAATCTACGTGGACGTATACATAACTTACAAGGCAACACACACCTTACACACAAATTGCAAATGAAAATGAGAGGATAGAGTAAGGAGAAGTGTATGTCTATTTCCAAGCTGAACAGCACATCAGCTTTCTAGCTTAACTAGACCTGGCATGGCCTAGGAGGCTCTTTATTTTTAAAAAATAATTATACTTTAACATTCACTTGAAAAATTTTTGAGCTTCCAATTTTCTCCCTCCCTCTATCCCCTTCCCTATCTATTGAGAAGGTAAGCAATATGATATCAATTATACACACAAAGTCATGCAAAACATATTGCCGTATTTCCAACCTCATGTTAAAAAAAATAAAGTGAAAAAGAATTATCTCCAATCTGCACTCGGAGTCGGTCAGTTTTCTCTCTGAATATAGGTACATTTTTCTTCATGAGTACTTTGAAATTGTATTGTATCAATGTACTGATTAGTGTAGTCTTTCACATTTAGTTGTTGTTATAACATTGCTATAACTATGTACAACATTCTCCTGGTTCTGCTCACTTTCCTTTGCATCTGTTCATTTAGGTCTTTCTAAAAACCAGCCCCTCTCCTAGAGAATCAAGTAAAAAACTATTTGAGATAATAAACAAATTTGGCAAAGTTGCAGGATACAAAATAAACCCACATAAATCCTCAGCATTCCTATATGTCTCTAATGAAGTCCAACAGCAAGAGATAGAAAGAAAAATTCCATTTGAAGTTACTGCAGACATTATAAAATTTCTGGGAATCTACCTGCCAAAACAAACCCAGGACTTATATGAACACAATTACAAAACACTTTTCACCCGAATAAAATCAGATCTAACTAATTGGAAAAACATCAATTGCTCATGGCTGGGTCGAGTTAATATAATAAAAATGACAATCTTACCTAAATTAAATTACATATTTAGTGCCATACCAATCAATCTACCAAAAAATTACTTTGTAGAGCTAGAAAAGAATAGTAGCAAAATTCATCTGGAAGAATAAAAGTTCCAGAATTTCAAGGCAACTAATGAAAAGAAATGCTAGGGAAGGTAGCCTAGCCATACCAGATTTTTATCTGCACTACAAAGCAGCAGTCATCAAAACTACTTGGTACTGGCTGAGGAATAGAGCAGTGGATCAATGGAATAGATTGGGTACAAGAGACTCAGCAGCCAATGACTATAGTAATCCACTATTTGATAAACCCAAAGACCCCAATTTTGGGGATAAGAACGCATTATTTAACAAAAACTTCTGGGAAAACTGGAACATAATATGGCAGAAATTGGGCATAGACCAATATCTAACACCGTATACCAAAATAAAGTTGAAATGGGTGCATGATCTAGGTATAAAGGTTGATACTGTAAGCAATCTGGAAGAGCAAGGGATAGTTCACTTGTCAGATCTATGGAGCAGGGAAGACTTCATGATGAAACAAGAGTTAGAGAGTACTACAAAATGCAAAATGGATAATTTTGATTATATTAAATTGAAAAGTTTCTGTACAAACAAAGCCAATGTTACCAAGATTAAAAGGGAAGTAGAAAACTGGGAAAGAATTTTTACAACCAGAGTCTCCAATAAAGGCCTCATTTCTAAAATATACAAAGAACTGAGTCAAATTCATAAGAATGCAAGCCACTCCCCAATCGATAAATGGTCAAAGGATATGAACAGGCAGTTTTCAGAAGATGAAATTAAAGACATCTATAAGCATATGAAAAAATGTTCCAAATCACTTGTGATTAGAGAAATGCAAATCAAAACAACTATGAGGTACCACATTTCACCCGCCAAACTCGCTAAGATGGCAAAACATCAAAATGATAAATGCTGGAGAGGATGTGGAAAAATTGGACCACTAATGCATTGTTGGTGGAGCTGTGAACTGATCCAGCCATTCTGGAGAGCAATCTGGAACTGTGCCCAAAGGGCTATAAATAAGTGCATACCCTTTGACCCAGCAATACCATTTCTAGAGTCATATCCCGAAGAGATCAGAGAAGTGGGAAGAGGACCTGTATTTATAGCAGCTCTTTTTGTGGTGGCAAAAAATTGGAAAACAAGGGGATGCCCATCAATTGGGGAATGGCTGAACAAGTTGTGGTATATGAATGTAATGGAATACTACTGTGCTATTAGAAATGAGGAGAAGACAGACTTCATAATAACCTGGAGAGACTTATATAAACTGATGCTGAGCGAGAAGAACAGAACCAGGAGAAATTTGTACAAAATCACAGACACAACGTTATGTGTGATGACTAACTTCAATAGACTGGGCTCCTCTCAGGAATACAAGGCTATAGGACGACTCCAAAAGACTCATGATTGAAGAAGATAGCCACATCCAGAGAAGGAGATGTGGAGTCTGAGTGCAGATTGAAACAAACTACTTGCTCTGTCTCTTTTTCTTGTTTTGTTCTGTTTCTCTTTCCCACTGATCATTCCATCAGTTACAATCCTTCTTTACAACCTGACTAATGCTTAACAGGAAGATATTTGTAGATCCTGTATCCGAGTGCATGCCGCCATGATGGGGGGGGGAAGGGAGAGGAAGGAGAGGAAAATCTGAAACTCGAGGGACTGTGGAACTGAATGTTGTAAACTAAAAAAAAGTGAATAAACCAATTTAATAAAAATAAAAATAAAAAAAATTTAAAAATAATAACCAGCCCCTCTCATCATTTCTTTTTTTTTAGCATTTAGTTAATCTTTTATTTATTTATTTTTAGTTTTCAATATTCGTTTCCACAAGATTTTGAGTTACAAATTTTCTCTGTCTTTCCACTACCCCTCACCCCAAGATGGTGAGCCTACTGAATATCCCTTACCCCACTCTGCTCTCTCTTATATCCTACCCCACCCCACCCCCAACTTTCTAGGAGGGCAAGATGGATTTCCATACCCTAGTCAAAGAATGCTTCCATTTCCTTTTTTTTTTTTTTGCAGGGGGGAGGGCGGGGTAATTGGAGTTAAGTGACTCGCCCAAGGTCACACGGCTAGTAAATGTTAAGTGTCTTAGGCCAGATTTGAACTCAGGTCTTCCTAACTCCAGGACCAATGCTCTATTCACTGTGCCACCTACCTGCCCCTCATCATTTCTTATAACACAATAGTTTTCCATCACAATCCTATAACATAACTTGTTTAGCCATTTCCCATACAGCAATGCAGATCGTGATCAGAACTACCGTCTTAGAGAAGTTAAATGATTTTACTAACATCACAGCCAGAACATAGAAGAGGCTGGACCAGAACCCTTACACCCTTACTAAGATCAATAGTGACTCTTTAACCATTACTCCATTTCCCAATATTATTATACAATCATTTAGCTAGTTAAATAACTCTTTTTCTTCCTTCCTCTCTCTCTCTCTCTCAGAAAGAATTCTTACAAGTTTTTTTATCAAAATAATTCAGTCTAATATACAGACCACAGCAAAATATCATAACAAACTCTTCTTTTTTTATAGAACCAACTGAAGATATGTCAGTCAAGGCATGATGCAATAACTAGATCATTATTACAACATAATTTCCACACCCTGGATGGCAACCTTTACTGCCAGTACTTAGCAGGTACCAATGCCACCTATTCTTCAGAACAAGAAGTCCTTTTTGATAGCTATATATACTTGTGTCTGTTCATTCTGCATTTATGGACAGACAGAAGTATGTATAGCTATTAAAAAGGATTTTTTTTTGTTCTAAAGAATATAGTTTTAACTGAGACTTTGCTATAGAACAGTGGTTCTCAACCTGTGGGTCGTGACCCCTCTGGGGGTCAAACAACCCTTTCACAGGAGTCACAGGGGTCGCCTAAGACCACCAGAAAACACATATTTCCAATGGTCTTAGGAACCAAGATACCGCTCCTCTATCTATCTCCAGGCAGGCCCGCCCACATGCAGATACGCCCACATACGAGTATTAAAAGGTCACGGCGTTAGGAAGGTTGAGAACCACTGATATAGAATGATCTGAGGGATGGAAGAACCCTAATAGTAAGGTGACATAGTAAATGGAAGTAAGGAATAGTAGAAAGATCACCAGATCAGGTGGTGCTAACAGACCTGGTTTCTAATCCAAGTTCTGGACCAAACGCATTGGGTAACAGAGATCAAGTACTTTATCTCTCTGAGTCTCAGCTTCCTAATCTGTAAATTGAAAAAGATTAGACTAAATGGTTTCTAAAATCCCACATATCTCTGACATTCTATGATACTAGTCCCTCTATGATTCAACATCCCTCCCAATGTAGAAATCCCCTTTAGTAAACCTTTAAGAACAGAAAATATATTTGAATACAGACACTCAAGAAAATGCATTGTTGTTTTTTTCACAATTCCATTTAATAAACATCTATTAAGCACCTGCTATGTGTGAAGGTTAAGTGACTTATCAAAGTCTATACAGCTGGTTAATAGCAAAACTGAGACTAGAGCCCAAGAATCTATATTGCTGGTTACTATTCTCCTCTACACCACATTCTTGCTTTATATTGTTGTTTGACTTTTTCATTGCATTTATATCTCAACTCTGTAATTAGATTGCAATGTCGTCAATAGGTTGGGCCTTAGATGAATAATGGATACAGTTGGTACCAAGAAGATCAAGAGCCTTAAGAAAAAATCCTCTCTGAATCACTCCTGAAATCTTACCATTAATACTTCATCTTAAAGTAGATAATAGATAAGTCAAAGGATTGAAAAAACACTTCTCAAAAAAACTTCTAATTATTAACAGCCAACTGAAAGGATACTCTCAATCACTACTGATGAGAAAGATGAACACTAAAACAACACTGAGGTTTCATCTTACAACAGGAAATTATCAAAGATATTCCAAGGTGGAAACAGTCAATGTTGGAGTGGTTGTGTAAAAACAGGTACACTAATACATTGTTAGTGGAGCTATGAATTGATCTACCCATTACGAAAAGCAATTTGAATTTGTGGAAATAAAATAACTAATATGTCCATATCCCTCGACCCAGAGATTCCTATAGGAGACATATACACCAAGGAAATTATTGATGAAAAGAAATATATCAAAATATTTATAGTAGCTCTTTTTGTGGTAGGAAATGATGGGAAACAAGCTGGATACCCATTGACTGGGGAACGAGCAAACAAATTGTGGCATGTGAATGTAATGGAATATTAATGTGTGCCATGAGAAAAAAATTAGTGTGATAGCTATAGAGAAGCATGGAAATATGTGTGAATTGATGGAAAATGAAGTAGGCATTGCCAGGAACAAGCAAGAACAGAAATCACAAAATAGCCGAAACCACACATTACAAAATTATAAGGAATTTTGCCTCAAAGAAGAAAGATGAGAAGATACGTGGGTCATATGAAGAAACAATGAAGACAAGAAAGAAGAGCAATGGCCAAGTAAAACTTTAATGACCACTTGTAGAGAGACCTCTTGCCCTGGGGAGGAGATTGTATTAGATGCCTTACAAGGTTCCCTTTAATTCTAAAGTTCTATTTTTCTTACATTTTTTAAAGTAAGTCTTGATTGACTCCATGAAGAGTTCATACAGTCATTCATCAGACTCTCAGTAGTGTTCCAGGCAGTACAGGGATAATGGAGAATCATGAAACATCAGTTTGTATAGATTTAAAGCTATGAGGGACATGAAAAGCTATTTAGTTCCACCTTCTCACTTT
>CM053580.1:278439907-278454031 GCA_028627135.1 Pseudochirops cupreus | reverse complement strand
AAAAAAAAAATTTGTTGAGCTAGAATAAATAATAATAAAATTATCTGGAAGAACAAAAGTCAAGAATATTTTTATATTAATGAAAAATATAAAGGAGTGAAGTTTAGCAGTACCAGATCTTGAACTATCTTATAATTTTCAAAACTATTTGGTACTGACTACAAAAGAGAAAGGTGGATCAGTGGACCACAGTAGGCATACTATACACAGTACTGAATGATTATAGTAACCTTGTGTTTGACAAATGTAAAGATTTGAACTTTTGGGATAAGAATACACTATTTGTGTAGGTTGGGGAATTTTGGGAAAATTGGAAAGCAGTCTGGCAGAAATTAGTTATGGATCAATATCTTATGTCATTTATCAAGATAAGGTCAAAATGGATACATGACCTAGTTATAAAGGGAGATATAAGAAAACTAGAAGAGCATGGAACACATTATTTATTAGACTTATGGATAGAAGAATTTATAAATAAACAAGAGATAGAGAACACTGTGAGATGTCAAATGGATAATTTTGATTAAATCAAGTTAAAAAGAGGTTGTACAAATAAAACCAACATGGCCAAGATTAGAAAGAAAGCAGAAAATTCAGGGGACGGGGGGGAGGGGGGGGGCATTTATAGACAGTTTCTTGGATAAAGGTCTCATATTTCAAATATATAGAGAACTTTGTCAAATTTATAAGAATATGAGTCATTTCCCATTTGATAGATAGTCAAAGGATATGAGAAAGAAGTTTTTCAATGAAGAAATTAAAACTATATATACAAGTATGTATGTATCTAATCATATAAAAATGCTCTAAATCATTACTGATTAGAGAAACGAACATCAAAACAACTTCAAGATATCTCATTCCTATCAGACTGACTAAAATGATAGAAGGGGGAAAATGAGAAATGTTGGAGAGGATGTGGAAAAATTGGAACACTAATTCACTGTTGGTGGAACTGTGAGCTGATCCAACCACTCTGAAAAGCAATTTGAAACTATGCCCAAAGGGCTATAGAACTGCACATAACTTTTGATCCAGCATACCACTGCTAGCTCTGTGTCCCAAAGAGATCACAAAAAGAGTGGAAGGACTTAGGTCTGTTTCCCAAGGTAATCAGGTAAAAAGAAAAAGAACATGTATGTTCTGAAATATTTATAGCGGCTCTCTTTGTGGTGGCAAAGAACTGGAAATTGAAGAGATACCCATCAATTGGGAAATAGCTAAAAAAAATTTATGGTATAGGATTATAATGTGATTGTGATTACTGTGCTGTAGGAATGATCAGCTGGTTGATTTTAGAAAAACATGGGAAGACATATGAAATAATGAAAAGTGAAGTGAGCAGAAACAAGAGAATGTTATATACAGTAATAGCTTAAATTGTTTGAAGAATAATTGTGAATGACCAAGTTATTCTGAGTACTATAAATACTCAGATCAACTTCAAAGGACTTTTAAAGGAAGAAACTAGCCATCCCCAGAGAAAAAAACTGATAAATAGAGGTACACATAGTATGGTTTTCTATACAGTTACAAATCTAAATCAAATGGTAGCCTTCTCTAGTGTGGGGGGAGGAGGGTGGGGAGATGAAGAAGAGACAATGAAAAACTTAAAATGAATAAATAAAATTATAACAATGCTATATAATATGTTGCCACATTATAACACAAAGTCCAAATGTGATGGTCAAACTGAATTATTTAGTGTTCCCCAGAACATCCCTCACACTTGTCTACTTTCTCACTTTTGCTTATGCAATTCCTTTGGCCTCCAATTGCCTTCCCACCCTGTCTCAACATACTGAAGTCTTATTCATCCTTCAAGGTCCTGCTCAAATCCTACCTTCTCCATGAGGTCATAAAATCATAGACTCAGAGCTGAATGAAAGCTTAGAGACCATCAAATTCAACACCCTCATTTTACAGATGAGGAAACTAAGTCACAAAGAAGTTAAGTGATTTGCTCAGGATCACAATGTTAACAAGTACCTGAGGTAGGATTTAATTCCAGGTCTTCCTGACTCTAAGTCTGACACTAAAGGTGTCAGTTACATTGTCCACAGGCTACACTGAAATGTAATTGGGAAATACTTAACAAAATAAATTAAAATATAATAGCATATAAATAATGTTAATACATGGTTTTCTGAGTCAATATATGCCCTGAAGGGATTCTTATTATGGGTTAGTGGCTCCCATTTCTGTTTGAGTTTGACATCAGTGCACTATATCATTCTAAGTCTTCTTCATTTCCCATCTCACAGGGACCTTTCCCACCTCTGAATGCCCATATCATTTTTTGCAGAAGGAAGGCTTCCTTCTGCAATCTACCCAGGAAGTGATCAATCAACTATTGTTTGAAGACCTCTAGTGAGGTGGAACTCACTCTCACCCAAGACAGTCCATTCCATTTTTGGCAGTCCCAGGGCAAGGAGAAGCCCTAGTACACCAGAACTTGTATCCACAGTGGGACAGGGACCCTCCTAATAGTTCCACGGCAGAAAAGAGTACTTGTGGTCACTCACAGATCAGACACAGGCCAGGAGAGTGGTAAATACCTCTCCTTAGATCATACCACCTTGGAAGAACTAAAAACTCACAGGTCCCTAGAAGTGTCTTTGAAAACAGCTGAATGAAAACATGAAACTTGAGATAGTGCACCCTCCACCCTGGAAGCAGAACCCTACTTTAACAAACAGCTAAAAGTCAAATAATAGGTTGGGGAAATGAGCAAACAACAGAAAAATATTCTTACCATAGAAAGTTACTATGGTGATAAGGAAGATCAAAACATACACTTAGAAAAAGATAACAAAACCAAAGCTCCTACAACCGAAGTCTCCAAGAAAAATATGAATTGGTCTCAAACCATGGAAGAGCTCAAAAGGAAGGCAGAGGAAAAATTGGGAAGAGAAAGGAGAATGACACAAGAAATGGTGAAGGGGGTGATTTCAGGAAAATCTGGGTACACTTACATGAGCTGATACAAAGTGAAGTGACCAGAACTAAGAGAACATTGTACACAGTAAGAGGAATATTGTAACAGCAACCAATTGCTAAAGACTTAGTCACTGATCAATACAATGATCCGTGACTATTCCAAAGGACTCATGATGAAAAATGCTATCTGCCTCCAGAGAGAAAACGGATGAACTCTGAGCTCATGAAGATTGAAGCATATTTTCTTTCACTTTCTTTATTTTTCTTGCTTTTTTGGCATCATGATTAATGTGCAATTATGTTTTGTATGACTTCATATGTATAATGGGTATCATATTTCTTTCCTTCTCAATGGGTAGAGGAGGTGCTGAAAGGAGGAACAGAATTCAGAACTGGAAAGTAAACTGTTTTTTAATGCTTTGCTAACATCTAAACAGACTTTATCAATATTCAGGTCTTCAACCTCTTTGTGGCATATACTAGTAGTGAGATTGCTGAGTGAAAAAGCATGAGCAGTTTAACATTTATTCTTGGATAATTATGAATTATTTTGGCTTTTTCCAGGAGAGTAGAACCAATTCACAACTCCATCAGGAGTGTGTACATGTATCTATCTTACTTACAGTCCTTCCAACATTTACCATTTTAATTTTTTTTTATCTTTGCTATTTTGAGGGGTGTGAGGTGAAACCTTGGAGTTATTTTAACCTGTATTTTACTTATTGTTAGGGACATATATGATTATATCTTTCATATGATTGTTGATAATTTACTATTGAAAACTATTCATATTCTTTGACCATTTATCTATTGAGTAATGGCTCTTATTCTTAAATGTTCATGTTGATACTTAACCTATCTTGAATATCAGAGTTTAGCAGAAATATCAAGCTGTTTTTAGCTCTACAGTTTTTCTTCTTATTCTAGCTTTACTGATTTTGTTCATGTCTGCCCCAAGAAGACAAAAAAAAAAAAGACCTATCTATCCAGATATTCAAAACAGTACTTTTGTGGTAGCAAAAAAAATGCACCTAGAAATAAAGTGAGTGCCCATTGATTGGAGAATAACTGAGAAAACTGTGGTATCTTGATGTAATGGAATATGATTATGCCATAAGAAGCAAAAGATATATGGAATTCAAAGTAATATGGCAAAGACTTAAATGAGCAGATATAGAAGGGAATAAGATAAACTAGGAAAGCAACTTTGATTAATTATAATGACCAATTTTCACCCTAGGAAAAAAATAACAAAATATACATTCTTTCAGTAGAGAAGTGAGGACTACAGATGTGTCGCATGGCATTTACTGTTAGAAGCCTTTGATGGGTAGGCTGGCTTTGTATATGTATTACCTGGGGATACTCTGAACCTTTCAGGGTGCATTCCCCTATCCTTCACAGTGGATATGGACAGATCACAAGACCCACCAATTTATTTATCTTTAATAGTTAGCCAGAGGAAATAGTTCAAAGTAAAGTTATTTAATGAAATGTAATGGTAAGAAAAATAGTGATATTTCCCCTATAGGGGATTCAGTAGGCTTGCTATCTTGGGGTGGGGGTAGGGGAGAGATGGGGAGAAAATATGTAACTCAAAATCTTGTGGAAATGAATGTTGAAAACTAAAAAATAAAATAAAAACAGATGACCAAAATGGTATTTCCCCTATAAAACCATGACATACTTTCCCAAAAAACATGTACTATCAATAGGAAGAGGGAATCTACATGAATAGACACCACAGGATTACATTTGAGAGCATACATTTACAGAGTGACAGACACACAAAGAATATGTGTGACCAGGCAGGGCATACAATAAGCAACGTCATGACTAGGGAGCATGCATAGAGGTCCAGCTTAAACATATGATGCCACCAGGTTGTGGAGTTCTTCTGGAGATTTATCATACTCTTTCCCACAGGACCTGCTCCTCGCTATTTTCAACTAGTCATGAAATCACTTAACAGATGTCTCTCTGCTGAACATGTAGTGTCCATCAGATATTGATCATCTGGATGCTCCTCAGGTAAATACTGCCCTGCAAGACATGTATATGTTTTCCACCAGTCACTGCTCTATGAAATGCTACCAGGTATGGCCCGTTCTTCTCATGGGGGAGATATAGAAGAGCCAAGGACTCATGCTAATGCCATAAACTGGAAATAGAAGTTTCATAGCCACATACTCAGTGGAGTCATATCTGGTCTTGATGGGCTTATAATTGAGGCAAAGTTGTCTGGTTTTCCAAGATAGTTATAAAAAAAAAAAAACCCTCTAGATTTTGAACTAAAAGAGTAAAGAAGTTTTTTATAACTACCTTGGAAAACAAGTCAACTTTGCCTCAATTACAAGATCAACAATGGCCTTTCTAAGTAAAAATAACCTTTTAGGCATTTTTTCCTTTATGTAGTAACCTGTCTGTATCTTTCTAGAATCTTAGCCAGAAGGCCCTTCATCTACAGTAAGACATTCTTTGTCCCTGGCATTAGGACACAGAGTGAGGTCTTCCCAGATGTCTAAAGATTAATCTTTTCATTGGCTTGAACTTCCTGGCTGCTGGACTTAACTCTAGGAAGGAAACCTCATTTGACCTTTTAGTGAAGATCACACATACCTCCCAAATTTAAGGCTGACTGTCCCTGAAGGCTAGACTACACCTGGTCAGATTAACCCTTTTTGTCCTCAGGTAAAGGATGATTTAGCCAACAGGTGCCAAACATTTCTGGGGTTGCTAATTCTCCAGTTTCTTTATTACTAAATGCTTCTCACTCTTCTGTGTAAATGAGTCTCAGAAAATGGATCTTTGTCTTTCCTATCTAGCTAGTCACGTTCCGGGCCTTTACCATTCCCAACCCAACCAAAGCCTAAGGGGCATTTAAGGTCTCCCTTAACTGTTGTTACAAGGGAAGATTCAGCATAAGCATTGGAGGTGATAATCCTGGGAAATTATGATGGCGAACTCACTGTGTGTCTGCCACCCAACTTGCAAGGATGATGTGCAGGGGGGTTTCAGCCGCCAAATTGGCCACAGCTGAAACGCAACAGATTGCAGACAAGGTAAAGAAATTATGATGATGTAAAAAACAAAAGGCATAAATAAAACTAAAACAACACCATCTACACACAGCATTCTCCTGATCTACCAGTCTAGTCAGTAATCCTGTCAAAAAAAAAAGGAAAGGAGGTTAGTCTGGCATGACCCTTTATTGATCACTCCATCAACAAGAATTAAAAGAAAAGATATTTTACATACAAAAATATTTATAGTAGCTCTTTTGTGGTGGCAAAAACAATTGGAAACTTAGAGTATGCCCAACAACTGAGGAATGGCTAAATAAATTGTGGCATAAAAATGTGATGGAATACTATTACGCTGTAAGAAATGAATAGATGATTTCAAAGAGACATGGAAAGACTAGTATGAACTGATATAGAGAGGGATAAGCAGAACTAAAAGAACGATTTGTACTATAACATAGATAATATAAAAATGAACAGTTTTGAGGACTCATAAAGTGATGAAGAACAGAATGAGCAGAACCAGGAGAACAATTTATACAACGATGACAATACTTTAAAGACAACCAATTTAAAGGTTATAAGAACTATGATCAATATAGTGACTATTCATGATACCAGAGGACCAATGTTAAAACATGCTATCCATGGCAGAGATGCTACGGATTTAGGAGAAAGATTAAGACATATATTTCTGTATACAACTATTGAGGGAATTTGTTTTCTTCATTATGTATTTTTGTTACAGCAATTTTTTTTCTAGTAGAGTGGAAGGAGAGAAAATAGATTTCTGTTCATTTTTAAAGTAAAGATGTGGGGGAGGGGTGTGCGATAGATATGAAATGTTGCATTACCTTTCTGTTGAGATCACTGTATTGTTAGTTTTGCTTAACTGTTTTACTTTCATACAAGAGAGCTCTCAAAGAGTAGAAGTAATCTGTGAATGTATGTAATATAGATATATAGATAGATTTTATTGTTGTTCAGTCATTCAATCATGTTTGACTTTTTGTGGCCCTGTGGACACACCAGGCCCTTCTTCCCTCCACTGTCTCCTGAAGTCTATACAAGTTCATGTTCATGGTTTCAATGACAATATCTATCCATCTCATCCTCTGCTGTCCCTTTCTCCTTTTGCCCTCAATCTGTCCAAACATCAGGGTTATTTTCCGATGAGTCCAATTTTCCTTTCATATGACCAAAGTATTTCAGCTTCAGCTTCAGAATTTGACCTTCCAATGAATAGTCAATTAATTTCTTTAAGTATTGCCTCATGTGATCTCCCATATATACATACATAGGTTACATAGATTAATTAATGGATGATTAAATCAATGAATAAAGGAACAAAGGAATGAATGAAACTTTTTTGAAAGCATCTGCTGTGTCAGGAATCATGGTAGGCACTGTGGATATAAAGCTAAATAAAACAGTCCCTAACCTCAAGAAGCTTACACTACATAGTGAAAGGAAACGATAAATACATAAATAAAAATTTAAAATAGACACAAGTGTGGGAGGCACTAGTACCTTAGCGTATCAGGAAAGGCCACATGTAAGAAGGAGTATCTGAGCTAAGGGAATCGAAGTAGAGAGAATGCTCTGGGCAAAGGTACGGACCATGTGTAAGGAACAAGGTCGGTTTGGCTAGACTGAGATATGAATGGAAGAGAACAACGTAAACTAAAGCTAGAAAAGTAATTTAGAACCAGGATGAGAAGGATTTTAAATGCCAAACAGAAGAGGTTTTAATTGATCTGAGAGGTAACAGGAAACCGGTGGAATTTACAGAGCAGGGGAGTGTCTTAGTCTATCCTGTGCTTTAGGAATATCACTTTGGCAGTTGTGTGGAGGCTAGACTGGAGAGGGGGGAATTTATGCTAAAATATGACTAAGCACTTAAGAAAAGGACAGTCTCTGACCTCAAAGAGTTTATTCTAACAGGAGGAGACAGTAACTAAACAGAAGCTGTGACCAGGGAAGATTTTTTGATTTGGGTAGTAACAAGGATGGTGAGAAGAGCCATAGGGGAGTTGCTTGATTGATATGTCTTTTCCGGCAAAATATAATGATTTTATTATAGTTCCAGAGATGGAAAAAGGAAGATGAAGAGGGGAGGGCATATGCATGGCAGCAGCATAGATGGCAAGAAGATAGCCAAGACAGGATGTGAATAATGCCTGGGGACAGCTAGATATAGTGAACCATGTGGCACCCTCGTCACTCAGGACAGAGCTGATCTCAGGGTGAATGTTCCAGAGTTGAAAGGGTTAAATCCCCCCAAACTACCCAAGTGACAGGGTAGATGGCAAGGTCCAATGGTTAGATAGGGACAGGAATAGACAGAGGAGATGGCTAGAAACTGGTCAGGATTGATTTTCTTGACTAAAGTAACCCAGCTAGTTGATTACTGACCCTAGATTATACCATTTGTGACGCTGGTAGGGGTCTCTCATGCCACCCACTCCATCCCCTACCTCCACTACAACTCATAGGTATTTTAGTGGTGTTATTATTTAGCATTTCTGGAGAACTTCACATTTGCAAAATGCTTTATACTCATCTATTATTTACGCACTAATGAGAATATGTTATACTTAGTATCTTCCCTCCAAGGAGCTCAAAGCACTTTGTAAAATTTAACCCATTTATTGCTCACATCCCAAAGGGAGAGGCAGTAACTTCCATTCCCCTGTTTTGCTCACAAGAAAAGGCCAAATGTCCCAGCAAAACCAGTGGAACTCAGACCTGAAACTTAGAATGTTGAATTCCCAGATTCAGGTACCACCCACTGATCTTCCATTTAGATAGTTTGGGGGGTTCTTGGAACTCAGTAATAGCATCCTGGGCCTGATGCTGTTGAAAGAACCCTGGACTTAGAGTCAGGAGAGTGAGGCAAATCTAAGGTCTGCCCTGGGTAAGTCACAATCACTCTGAGTTTTATTTTTTAAATGGAAACATTATTTGCACTATTTGCCTCAGAGGATTACTTAGAGAAAAGAATCTTGTACAATTTAAGTGCTACATAAATGTAAGTTTAAAAAAAATAATTACTCTAAAGCTAAGAACATAGGGTAGTACAAATTAAATGGGTTTCAACTGTACCAGGTAGTAAGGGAAATTAAGATTAGAAAGAATAATTTATGGCCATAAGAAAAATCACATAAATGCACAAGAAAAGGAATGTGAGAAATTACAAAGGAAGAAAGGGAAAAAGAGGAGCTAACACTTAAATAATACTTTAAAGTTTGCAAAGTACTCTATATGTTATCTTATTTTATTCTCATAGTTACCCTGTGAGTCAGGGCCTATTTGTTATTGTTGTTGTTCATTTCAATCATGTCCTACTCTTGGTGACCCCATAGACCATAGGACAGCACCCTCTTTTATCCTTTACTATCTCCCCAAGTCTGTCCAAATTCATGTTCATTGTTTCCATGAAAATATCTATCTCATCCTCTGCTATCCCCTTATTCTTTTGCCTTCAGTATTTCCCATCAGGATCTTTTTCAATGAGTCCTGACTTCTCATTATGTAGCCAAAGTATTTAAGCTTCAGCTTCAGTATTTGATCTTCCAGTGAATAGCCTGAATTAATTTCTTTAAGCATTGACAGATTTGATCTCCTTGCTGTCCAAGGGGCTTCCAAAAGTATTCTCCAGTGCCACAATTCAAAAGTGTCATTTCTGTAACGTTCTTTTCCTTATAGTCCAACTCTCACAGCCACACATTGCTACTGGAAGCACCATAGCTTTGACTCTACAGACCTTTGTCAGCAAGATGATGCCTCCCCTTTTTAGTATGCTGTCCAGATTTGCCATAGCTTTCCTTCCAAGGAGAAAGAAATCTTTTAATTTCATCAGTACACTTGCTATCTGCAGTGATCTTTGAGCCCAAGTATATAAATTCTGACACTGCTTCCATTCCTTCTCCCTCTGTTTGCCAGAAAGTGATGGGACCAGTTGCAAAGATCTTAGATCTTTATGTTAAACTTCAAGCCAGCTTTTCATACTCTCGTCTCTCACCCTCATCAAGTAACTTCTTGATTTTTCTTCACTTTCTGCCATCAGAGTGGTATCATCTGTATATGTTAGATTGTTGATATTTCTCTCAGAAACCTTAATTCCAGTTTTTGATTCATCCAGCCTGGTATTTCACATGACAGCCTTCTTTCTCTGGATGTATACAGCACTTTATATCAAGAGTCTTCTGGAGTTGTCTTAGGTCCTTGCATTGCTGAGAAGAGGCAAGTCTATCAAAGTCAGTCATTGGACAATGTGGCTGTAACTATATACAAAGTTCTCCTGGTTCTACTCACTTCACTCAGCTTCATGTAAGTCTTCCCAGGTTTTTCTGAAGTCTGTCTGCTCATCATTTCTTATAGCAAAAAAGTATTCCATTATAATCATATACCACTTGTTCAGTCATTCCCCCCAATTTTCAATTCTTGGCCACCACAAAAAGTGCTGCTATGAATGTTTTTGTACATGTGGGTCCTTTCTCCATTTTTATGATTTCTCTGAGATGCAGACCTAGAAGTGGTATTGCTGGGTCAAAGGCATAGTTTTATAGCCCTTTGGGCATAGTTCCAGATTGCTCTCCAGAATGGTTGAATCAATTCACAACTCTACCAACAATGCATTAGTATTCCAATTTTTCTACATCCTCTCCAACATTTATCATTTTCCTGTTTTGCCATGTTAGCCAATCTGATGAGTGTGATGTGATACCTCAGAGTTGTTTTGATTTACATTTCTCCAATCAAGAGTGATTTAGAGCATTTTTTCATATGTCTATAGGTAGCTTTAATTTCTTCATCTGAAAACTTCCTGTTCATATCCTTTCACTGTTTATCAATTGGGGAATGATTTGTATTCTTATAAATTTGACTCAGTTCTCTATGTATTTTAGAAACGAGGCCTTTGTCAGAAACACTGTTTGTAAAAATTGTTTCCCAGCTTTCTGCTTCCCTCCTGAACTTGGTTGCATTAGTTTTGTTTGTGCAAATAAAGTGACTAAAAATGTCCATGTCCTTTGAACCAGAGACTCCACTACCAGGCTATGCCCCAAAAAAATCCATTTATAAGGGGGAAGTCACCATATACTCAAAAATATTTGTAGCAGCACTTTTTGTAATAGCTAAGAATTAGAATGGCTAGACAAATTTTGGTACATGAATGCAATGCAATATTGTGTTTAAGAAATGATGTATGTGATGAATACAGAGACACATGAGGGAAAAATTTATATAAACTGATGCATGGTGGAGTAAGCAAAGCCAAGAAACTACAGAAATGTAACTATAATAATGTAAATGGAAACAACTACACACCAAAAAAATCAAAAGTAGGTGTAATAAAATTATGAAGATTCTTCAGGACTCAAATGAAGAGATATGGGGACATTCACAACCCCTTCAAGGAAGTAGGAGGTCCACAGGTGTTACACATTGCACATGCTTTCAGATCAGTTGTGTTGATTTTTTTTCCTCTCTAAAAATGCTATTTGTTCTATGAGATGGCTCTCTAGGAAAGAGAAGTGGAGAGATACTTGGGATGACTAGAAAGTGTTTTTTAAAAGAGGCAATTGAATAGAAATGAATCATCTCACTTATAGATCACTAATATTCATCTCTTCTTTGTAAAGAAGAAACAGAGGGAAGGAAAAATGGTAGGAAAATAGAATGGCAAAAAGTAAGCAATTAATGAAAATCATGAATTTGAATGGAATTAACTCGCCTATAAAAGAGAAAAGAATAGTAGAATGGATTAGAAAGCAGAATCCAACAATATGTTGTTTATAAGAAAAACATTTGAAACAAAAAGATTCAAACAGAGTTAAAATATGGAACTGGAATGAAATTTATTATATTCTAAGTGAACTTGAAAGAGCAAAAGTAGCAATCATGATCTCAGACAAAGCAACAATAAAAACAGACTTGATTAAAAGAAATAAGCAGGTAAGAAATTATGAGCAGGTAGATTTTAGAAAAACTTGTATGAAATAATGCAGAGTAAGGCAAACAGAACCAAGAGAACATTATAAATAGTAACAGCAACATTATTCAAAGAGTAACTGTGAATGACTAAGCTATTTTGAGTAATATGAACATTCAAATCAACTACAAAGGGTTTATAAAAGAAAGTGCTACTTACCTCCAGAGGAAGAAATAGTATATGGATGTATATATTGTATGATTTTATACACACACACACACACACACACACACACACACACACACACACACACATATATATATATATATACACACATATATACATATATACATACATATCAGACATTGGCTTTCTTTAATGTGGGGTTGGGAGGGAGACAACTCAAAACTCAAAATGTAACAAAAAAATACATGTTTTTAAAAGAGATAAATAGAAAAATTATATTAATCTAAACGGCAACAAATTATAATTTAATATCAATTTGTTGTTCAGTTGTTTTCCAGTCACATCTGGCTCTTTGTGACACCATTTGGGGTTTTCTTGGCAAAGACACTGTAGTGGCAACCACACTGGCATACTCAGGATGATTGCTAGTACAGGTTCTTAGATCTGCTTTACTAGAAAAGAAAGCTGTTCATGGGGTCAACAACAATTTTTTAAAATTACATTCACTAGTTCAGGAAAAAAGTCAGTACCTTGAACTTCAGAGAAAATACAAGCAGAGAAATAAAGATCAACAGACAGGACTCTGACTGCCTGAATCAACTATATACTTTGCATACGTCCCTAGATTGAGAAAGTCTTTGCATCTGAATAGGCAGGGAGCTCTGAACATACAGCCCCTCAACCAGGGAATCTCAAAAACCTTCTTATAAGTGAACCCCCAAAGTGAAATACCACCTTAGAGTATTTATACACTTTCTAGAGCCAGAAGGCATCATGACCCTCCTGACTCAGTACCTAATTAGAAATTAGCAAAAGGCATGAAACTCTTCCTACAAGCAAGCCTCCCCTAAGCAAACTTCCCTTAATGGGCTCCATGTGAGGCCTATTAGTGGCTGGGGAAGGCTTATATCCCATTAACATTACAGACACTGGAGTGATTTACCATTTCCTTCTCCACCTCATTTTACCGATGAGGAAACTGAGGCAAATAATGACTTGCCCAGGGTCATACAGTTAGTAAGTGTCTGAGGTCAGATTTGAACTCAGGCAGATAAACTTTTCTGACTCCAGGCCTGGTACTCTATCCACTGTGCCACCTAGCTGACATACAACAATGTTATAACAATATTAATATTGAATGCATCTACATTAAAGCTTGCATCATCTACATAAAGGAAATGTTAATTTATTTACAGGAAGAAATACAATTAAACTATAATAGTTGAGGACATTGCTGTACTCCTTTCAGGCCTCTGCAAATCTAACCAAGATAAACACAAAAGAAGTTAAGACCTAAATGGAAGTGTAATTAGATATGCTAAGTCTCTGGCAATTACTGAATGGAAATAAAAGGAATATTATATATGAATATAGATGTGTGCACATTTCTCTTCTGTATACGGCATCTTTACAAAAATTAATGATGCATTATGTCATTAAAACCCCAAAAACAAATGGCAAAAGGCAAAATATTAAACACATCCCTTACTGACCATAGTACAATAAAAATTGCATTCAATAAAAAGCCCTTACAGAAAAGAATGAAATTTAATTGGAGAATAAATAAGTTAATCATATTATTATTGAATCAAATAACAAATAATAAAAACAAGAGAAAATGTCATCAAATAAAATGACAGCAAGAGGACAACATTTCCAAATTTGGGGGGTGCAACCCAAGTAGATCTTGAGGGAAAATTTAAATCTCCAAACACTTCCATCAGTAAAAGAGGGGAAAAACAGATAAATGAATTGGCATTCAATTAAAAAAAACTAAAAATAAAATAAACTTTTTAAACACCCTAGCAAAACAGCAAAACAGAAATTCTAAAAATCAAAGACGGGATTAACAAAGTTGAAATGGAAAAAAAAACCATACAATTAATAACTAATACTAGGAACTTATTTTAGCTCAAAATCAAATTGCCCTTGTTGACAATAAAAAAGAATTTATAACAAATTAAAAAGAAGCAAAGGAAATTACTAGGAACTATTTTTGTTCAATTACATACCAACAAAAGTGGCAACTTTAGTGAAAAG
>CM053580.1:278415144-278439807 GCA_028627135.1 Pseudochirops cupreus | reverse complement strand
ATATCTATATCTATCTATATAGACATTTCTATATAGATAGATATATCTCTCTCTATATATATACATACCTAATTAATATTGATACAATTTTTTTAAAAAATATTAGCAAAGCAGTTACAATATCAAAAAGAAGGCAAGCTATCAGACTGTACTTTTACCAGAAATTCAGGGTTGTTTCAATATTGGGAAAATTATAAAAAGACTAGACCTTATTAAAAACATAAATATTAAAAATAGCATTTTTTAAAAAGATGCGGGAAAAAGTTTATTTAAAAGATCCACTTTCAAAAAACAACAAAATATACCATTCCTTAATATGGTAAATAGAATCTACTTCAAACCAAGAGTTAGCATTATAAGTAATGGAGATAAATTAGTGGCCATTCTAATAAGTACAGTACATTAGAAATATCACCACTCTTACTTAACATAATGATATATTCTTGACATAATCATAAAAGAAGAAAAAATAATTGAAAAATGAGTATAGGCAAAGAGAAAGCAAAAATTATCCCTTTTTCTGATGAAACATTCTTAGGAAGGTAACTAAAAAATTGAAACAAAACCTTCAGAAAAGCAATAGGACATAAAATTAACTTGAATTATTAACCTTTCCATAAGTTACCCAAAAAAAACAATAGAAAAATTGGCTGAAAAATTCTATTCAAAATAATTACAAAATATAATTGAGAGTCTACCTACCAAGGCACACACAGGAATCATATGATTATAACTGCAAAAGAGCCTTTACAGAAATACACAACTAATTAAATGAAGAGATATTAATTGATTATGGATTGTCTGTAACAAAAATAACAACATAAACTAAATTTATTTATTTATTCAGTGTCATACTAATCATACTACCAAAGGATTACTTTATAGACCTAGAAAAAATAATAAAATTCATCTAGAGGAACAAAAGGTCAAAAATCTCAAAGGACATCATGAAAACAATGGAAACAAAGGGGACCTACTGGTACCAGATCTTGTATTATACTACAAATTAGTAGTCATCAAAACTCTTTGGTACTGGCTAAAGAATGGAAAGGTCTATCAGTGAAACAGATGAGATACACAACTTACAGAAGCAAACAATATAACAAAGTGTTCAATAAACCCACTTGGGTAAGTTCTAACCTTCCAACAAAAACTGCTGGAAAAACTGAAAAGCAGAAATTAAGTTTAGATCATGCTGTATTCCAAAACATGTTCCAAATTAATATATGATCTAGATATAAAAGGTCAGGTCACGAACAAATTAGAGAAGCAAGGAAAGAAATAATTTTTCACAACTGTGGATAGATGGAGAGTTCGTGGCCAGATGATGATAGAGAAGATCACAGAGACAAAATGGGCAATTGTGATTACTTAAAATTCAAGTGACTTTACACGAATTCAATGCATTTGAACTTAGAAGGTGAAATATTAACTGGGGAAAATCTTTACAGCAAGTTTCTCTTGTAAAGTTCTAATATCCAAGTTATGTTATAAACTTATGCAAATATATAAGAACAAGTCCTACTCACCAATAAATAAATAATCAAATAATATGAATAGGTAATTCTCAAAGGAAGAAATTCAAGCTATCAACAATAATAAAAATGCTACAAATCACTGATAGACAAATGAAAATTAAAACAACTCTGATGTTCTGCCATTGGAATTCCACCCATTAGACTTGCAAAGATTATTTTTTAAGTGAAAAATAATAGTTGCTGTAAAGACAAATGGAACACACACACTATAATACCCCATTGGTGGAGTTATGAATTTATCCAGTCATTCTGGAAAGCAATTTGGAACTATGCACACAAAAAAGATACGAAGTAGTGCATATTCTTTGACCCATAAATGGCACTACTAGGCATATATTTGCAAAGAAATTAAGAGAAAGAAAGAGAGGACCCATATGTGCAAAAATGCATATAGCTTCTCTTGCTGTAGTGGCAAAGAACTGGAAATAAAGGAGTTGCCCATCAATTGGGGAATGGTTAAACAATTACAATGTATTAATGCAATGGAATATTGAGTGCTAAGAAATTACAAAAGATAGGATTTCTGAGACACCTGAGATTTGCATGAAATGATACGAAGTGAATTAAATAGGACCAGAAGAACAATTTGTACAAGAGCAACATTAGAAAGAAAAACAATTTTGAAAGATTTAAGAACTCTGATCAATATAATAACCACCCACAACCCTAGAAGACCAATGATGAAACAAGCTAACCAAATCCTGAAAGAAAACTGAGGATCAAATGTGATAACATGCGTGAAATGCTATGTAAACCTTAAAACACTATATAAATGCTAACTATCGTATTATAAAAGAAAATATACAAAAGAGGAAAAAAAAGAAGTTCAGAAGGAGGATCAGACAATCAGGGTAGCTTTGAAAGCAACATGTCCAATTTATTAGATACTATGTTTTTATAGCAAGCTATATATAACAGATCTCCATGCTAGTTACATAAAATGTGCTGATAGGAAACAAGGGAATAAATGACCATTTCCAAACCCAATCTGCCCATATACCCATGCATAAAAGAAATAGTTTCCTCAACCCTTAAGTCAGTTTGTCCCAGGAAGCTTTCTCCCCATCCACCACCTTAAAAGACATAAGAGATTGCAGTCATTGGTGTACTTGATTATTGTTTTTTATATTGTGATTTATATTTTATTAAATGCTTTGATGTCGTATTTGTGCTTCTTGCAGGAGTAAAGAATAGTCGAAGCTCAAGCTTTGATTTGAATTTTATTATTCAAAACAGCTCATTCTGGACCTGGGAAAAATAATGAAGGGTAGCAGAGCCAAAGTACAAAGGGAATTCAATATTGACTGGAACTGTTGTCCTTTCAAGCATAGAAGTTAACCAACTCTAAAGCAGATCTCCCTTTTGATATCTACTAAAGAAACACAGGCAGCTAAGAGTGTGGAAGGCATTGCCTATGACAGGGATGGGGAACCTGTGGCCTCAAGGCACCATGTGGCCCTCTAACTCCTCAAGTGCAACCCTTTGACTGAATCCAAACTTCACAGAAAAAATCTCCTCAATGAAAGGATTTCTTCTGTAAAACTTGGACTCAGTCAAAAGGCCACATCCAAGGACCTAGAAGGCCACATGGGACCTCAAAGTCACAGGTTACCTACCCCTGGCCCTCAGGCAAGGACTATGAATACAGAAAACTCACAGTCAAAGATCCCATAGTCCAGGTTCCTCTTGGAATAAGAAAACTCTTTCATCACTCCTATAACTCACATGGTACACATTGAAGATCCTGTTGGCTTCAGAGTTTGGGGCCCAGCAACAATAAATCCCATGTTGAAAGTGTTTTTCGTTACCTGTGATAGCTTTGGCCCTTGTAACAAGAGGAAACCAGACAAGAGAATGGAAACCAGTCTAACTTCACCAATACTGAAAAACAAATCAAAAAGCACATTGGTAGCATCATCTTTATAGGTGGAAAATAAGATAAAGACACACACACACACACACACACACACACAGCTAACCCTACTTCAGCTACAGTAAAGAGAGATAGGTAATTTATAGTCAAAATGAGTAAGAAAGGTTCTGTTTTTGTCTTTGTATCCCCAGAATCTACCATAGTCCCAGGCATATTGGAGGTGCTTAATAAATGTTTGTTGATTGTGTGTTTTATAGATAGAATCTGCACAGAAACTTAAAATGTGGGGAGTTAGCTCCTCTTCTTGCTTGACTCTGTCACCAGCAATTTTATATCACTATTTGAAAAGCTTCAGGTGGTAAACCTCTCCTCTAATAAATACTGTGCCATTGATTAACCATTAAATGTTTGTTTGAACACCTATTCAGGATGCAAAGATGACATTGTCCCTGACCTCAAGAAACTTTTTACAAATGAACTGAGTCTTGAAAAACATTGAGGTCTATGGTTGTATAATAAATGAGAGAGTCAGGATTTGAATCTTGTTCCTAAACCTAAATCATGTGCTCACTTCAGCACATCATTCACAATTATGCAAGGCTGAGATTGAAAAATATTAGAATATGAATAGGCAAAGAGGAGGGCATTCAGGTGAGATGAACAACCTGAGTGATGAAAATATGGGAATGAGCATGGCATGTGACAGTGAAAAGACCAGCCTGACAGTATGTGAAACTGCCTAATTTCTTTGGACAGCAGTGCATTACAGAAGGCACAGGTCAGTCTACACAGTGTTGAACTTGACTGAAATCTATCATTTCTCTATCCCTTTGCTCATTAACGAAGGAGAAGGACTGTTTAAACTGGGGTGCCCTCCTTTAAATGAATATTGATTCACTGAGATTCATAACTTCAGTTGGAAAATCTTGAAGTCAATAAAGCTGCAATGAATTCGAAACATTATTAAAACTTCCTGGAGCTGAAGTAATTAGAGTTTCAAACACTAATAAAAGACTGCAATGCTAATTAACAGAAGTCATAAAAGTCTGTGAACAAACATCCTATATATTAAATACAATAACTAATGCTATTGCAGCATTAAGATGGAAAATTAAGGGGAGAGAAATTGAACTGCGCAAGTTGTTATGGCCCAGTTACCCAGGTCATGCTGTGATAGTTGTTCTTTGAAGAAATGACAGTACATTGTTGGTATGTTTGTCAGAAATTAATATTTATTACTAATATTTGTGTGATATCTCCTGTTGAATACTCCCCTACCCACCCACTGGAGTACTTTCACTAGAAGGTTTTGATTCCAGAAGCTAGCTGCTAGGAAGGCTTTAGCCTGTGGGGCTGTACTTCTAACTCAAGAGACCCCACCAGTGTGTTTCCCATTAATAATTAGGGAGTAGACCCAATTAGCTCTTTGTGAAAGATGGCTTAATAATAACAGGAGCTACAAAACATTTCCTTCCTCCTCCATAAGTCTGAAGCACATTCCTACAAATACACCTGGCTTCCATGAGTGGACTTAACTTTAGAGTACAATGGTTATAATGTAGACAAGCAGGATACATATGGAAAAGAGAATTCACAACTCCTGTACTGCAGAGCCTAGAAGACCTTCCTCAGTGTATAGTCTTCTAAGTATCCTGCTATGTGCCTGTGTGTTAGACTCCAGAGATACAAAGGCAAAAACAAAACAGCCTCTGTCCTCAGCAAGATTGCAGTCTACTGGGAGAAAAATGGCATGTACACATACAAGTAAACACAAAACATATACAAAATATAGTTTGATGGTAAAGGGAAAATGTTAATAATTAGAAGGGACAGGGAAACAGCAAAGGTCATTTTTATGGAACTTTTATAGTACTTGAGCTGAGCCTTTAATATTTTAGTAAGGGATTCCAAGAGTGAAAAGTGAGGAGGGAAAGCATTCCTTGAAAGCAGTGTTCATTTTTTAATTGCCTGAGACAGCAGTAGATACACAGCAGGTACAAACAACCTTAGATCATATCCAGAAAAGTTCCACTTGAGGTTTTCCATTTGGTCAGTAGGTCTCAGAATTGTTGAGACCCTTCCTGTCTCTCTACCGCTTCCACAAATCTGACAAGCCCTAAGGATTCTGCTTCTCTTTCATAGCCTGCTCTTGTTCCCACCTAAATTCTCCTAGATGGGCTTTGGTATAAATGGACTTTTTCTTCCTCTTAGTTGTCTCATTTCAAAAACAGGTCAAATGTTGCTAAGACTCTTTCTAGATTCTTTTGGACTTCTTTTGGTCATAGATTAGCATTGGTTAAACTTCTGTATTAAGTTATTATAATCAGCGTTGACATCATTTCTATTGTCCATTTCCCATTTTATTTCTATCTACATATTTAAGTAGTCCTAATTACATATTTAAGTAGCTCTGGATTAAGTTTTTTCAATTAAATGCCATGTCTTTATTTCATTATTCTTCTTTCTTCTTGTTATGTACTAATCTTGACCTTTCCCCTGACAATTCTCTGGTCTAACTGTATAAAGTCAATTCAGAGAAGATTCCTCATATAAATAGTTGTAGTAACAAATTTTTCCTGTCAGATAAAAATATAAGCTATTTCTCTGTGTGTGATGTTCTTTAGGGATCACCCTCCTGGCACATACCATTTTTTTTTCTTGAAGAAATTGTCCATGGATAGAAAATATGAGACTTTTGCATAGATGACAAGGCTTTCTCTTCTCTAATTTCTTTTTCTTGAATCATGCTTTTACATATATTTCTTTCCCTTCTCACTTTTTTTCCCTACCTTTGTATTAAAATAACCAATAATCAGAGTAAATGTTGACTTGACTTGGAAGGTCCAATTCAATTCTTAAAGAATTTTACTTACTCTTCATCCTTAGCAATCTGTGTTCATAAGTTGCAAGTCAAGTCAATAAGCATATATTAAGCACCTACCCCCATGGATACAAAGAAAGCCAAAAATTGTCCAAAGAGCTCATATTTTAATGAGGGGAGGAGACAACATATAAACAAGCATGTACAGACAAGATATATACACATTATATATATGCATATATACATATATATGATAAATTAAAGATAATCAACAAATGGAAGGCATTGAGGATGACTGGGAAAGGCTCTTGTAGAAGGTAAGATTTTAGCTGAGAATGAAGACATTCAAGGAAGCCAGGAGGAAGAGATAAGGAAGGAGAGAATTCCAAATGGGAAATAGTCAGAAAAAATGCACAGTCTTGGGAGATGAAGTGGCTGATTGATTTACTGAGTATGTGGAGAGAAGTAAGAAGACTGGCAAGATATAAAGGGGCTAGATTATGGAGGCTTTCAAAATCAAATGGATGATTTTTAAAATTTGATTCTGGAACCACTGGATAATAATAAGAATATAATAATGACACAATATAATGTATGTGACGTAAAATAATAATAATATTATTATTATAAAGAGACATTAGAGTCGAGTGAATGGGAAGGGATGATATGATCTGATATATGCTTTAGAAAGTTCAATTTGACAGCTGAGAGGAGGATGGAATGGAATGGGAAGAGACAGGCAGGAGACCCATAAGCAGGCTGTTGCAATAGTCTTGGTATGAGGTGATGAGGACCTATACCAGGATAGTGGCAGTATTAGAGGAGAGATGTTAACCAGAGTAGAAATGATAGGACTTGGAAATAAATTAAATGTGATGTGTGAATGAAGACACAAAAGACGCCACCAAGTTTGGGAGCCTAGGTAACTGGGAGGAGCTATCAATAATATTATGGATGTTAGGAAGAGGTAAGGGTTTGGGGGGGGATAATGAGTTCAATTCTGGACATGATGACTTTAAGATGTTTACTGGACACCCAATGCAATAAGCAGCTGAAGTTACAACACTGATGGAAAGGAGAAAGATAAATAAATAAATCTGAGAATCATCTGTATAGTGATAATAATTGAATCTATGGGAACTAATGAGATCCCCAAGTAAAAAACTATAAGGGAAAAGAGAAGAGGGCTCAGGACAGAACCCTGGGGGGACAAAAATGGTTAGAGTAGATGAACATCTAGAAAAGGAAACTGAAAAGGAACACTCAGACAGATAGAAGTAGGAGAGAGAAGCATCATGAATACCTAGAGAGAAAAGAATATCAAGGAGAAGGTGATAGACAATGTCGACAGCTACATGAAGGTCAAGAGAAAAGATTATAAGATATAGGAAATTAAGAGATTCTTGAAACTTCAGAGAGAGCAATTTCAATTGAATGATGAGGTAAGAAGCCAGATTACAGAGGGTTAAGAAGAGAAATGAAAGGAAGTGGAAGCACTAGCTATACAGGACCTCCTCAAAGAGTTTAACCCATGAAATATAAGATGATACCTAGCATAGAGATGAATGGATACTGACAGTTTTTGAGTATGGAGGAGACACGAGTTTCTTTGTAAGAAGTAAAGAAGCAGACAGTAGGCACGGATAGCATTAAGATCAGCAAGACAGCAGGGGTAAATCTACTGGATAAGATGAAATGGCATCATTTGTGCATGTAGAGGGACTTGTTTTGGCAAAGAAAAGGGCCAATTCTTCATGTGAGATGGGGTTAAGAAGGAGATAGTGGGGGGAAAGCATCTGAATAATATCAGATAAGAAGGAAAGAAGAGGGAACATGGTGAATGACTTCAATTTTTCACTGAAGTATGGGGCATAGTCCTCACCTAAAAGATTGGAGAAAGGAGAAGACATGGGAGACTTGAGGAGGGAGAAAAAAAAGTTTGAAAAAGCTGCTGCAGTGAATAACATAGTGAATCAATTAAAGAAATAGCAAAAAATTGCTTTGACAGGTGAGGGTATAGTTGAGATTATATATAAATTTGTAGTGGAGCCAGTTAGCATAGTTTTGCGATTTTTCTCCAGATTTTTCAGTATCATGTGAATAGGAGGGAAGGTAGCAGATGGTGGGAAGTAATCTAAAATTTGTGATTGGAAGGGCAAGATCAATGACAGGATAAAAGATCAAGGTACTTAAGAGAGGAGGATAAATATAGAGCTGAACTGGTTCACCAATGGGTCAAGATGGGCAGGGAAAGAGAGTGCATTGAGTATGGGAATCATGAACTGGTAAAGAACTGAGGCATGGAGGGATTAGGGGTCATGATGAGAATGAAGAACAGGGTTAGGGTTAGGGGTTGTAAGGAAGAGGAGTGAAAGATGTAATGACCAATTTTTAATCAGATGAAGGAACATGGAAGTGGAACACTTGTAGGTAATGGCATGGAAAAGGGTACAGCCATCTCTGCAGCTGAGGTGGGGAGGAAGAATAGGTCACAGGAGATGAATAAGTTGAAAAAGCTGCAATTATTTTCATGGTGGTCTTTCTTAAAATACTTATTAGTTCTTTGATTCAATATGATCAAATCTCCTATGAAATGTTTAGTTTATTGCCTTTGGATGCATAATAATTAATAATTAATTCCTTTGATTTGAGAGTTCCCTCCAATGATGCAGATGCAGACTCATCAATTCCTGTATCTCCTGCATGGCACTTTTCCAAGTTTGTCACAGTAGATCTAGCCAATGTACTGGAAGTCTTTCCCCCTTTCTCCTGATATCATGAGGATGGCAACTGAGCACTCTACCTGTTGTCTCTCACCCTGACCACATAACATTTTTATTCCTATTCTTAATCAAAATTCCTCCATGGACCAATTCACAACACTAAAAGTATATTAACATTCTGGTCTTTCCACAACCCCTTCAACACTGATTGTTCCCACTTTTTGTCTTCCTTGCCAATTTGCATGGAATGAAGTGAAATCTCAGAACTGTCTGAATTTGAAGAGTTTTCATGTGGTCATTTACAGTTTGTGATTCTTCCTTTGAAAACCATTTACTCATATCATTTTGCCAATTTATCTACTAGATTATTATAGCCCTTAATCAAACCCACATGGCCAAGAAAGTTTCTTCTAGGAGTAGCTAGCCCTGTTCCTCTATACCCAACCTTGTCACATAGCTAACCACCATGCTAGCTCAGGAGAAGATGGAGTACATGAATCTGCCTACTCTAAAATTCCGTTATCTATGAAAATATGAATTATCAATTAACCAGGATGCACAGAGAATGAGGAGGGATATCTGGAATCAAATATTTTGAATAATTAAGAGATAATCTGAAATGTCATTTGGTTTTAACCCTTATGGTTGAAAAATCTCTCTAAACTCCTAGTCTATTTTCCTGCTTTAGTAAGTAAATTGCAGCAAGCACAACCAAATCTTTGCTGAGTAAGCATCTCATATAACCATATAATGTTAGAATTAGAGATTACCTAGCCTGATACCCTCATTTTACAGGTGAGGAAACTGAGTCCCTTAAAGGTGAAGTGATTTGCCTAAGGTCACAAAGGAGGATAAGTGGCAGAGTCAAGATCAGAAAATAGGGTCTCTCACTCCTAGTCCAGGAAAAAGTCATCATTCTCAATATCAACTCGCTAGGTCAGAGACCAATGATGGAAATGAATTAGATAGAAGGGATGGAGCTAAATGCAAACTGAGCCCAAAATATCCATTGGGAAAAGATGTTCTTGTTATCATTTCTAAGTTCCTGACAACAGTTGTGGGTGTATGTGTCCATGACTTGTCTTCTGCTCCTCAAAGTCAACTTTTTTTAAACCTGGTGAGTTGGTTGCCAGTTAATTGAAGGCTCCTAGAGTAAGACAGTCATGCTCAATAGGCTAATGGGAACACAGATCAGCATCTTATAGTGGAAACAGCACAAGCCTTGGAATCAAGACAATAGAATTTTAGTCCCAATTCTGCCATTAACCAACTTGCTATGTAACCTAGAGCAAGACACTCAAGAAAGTTCTCTGGGACTCAGTTTTCTCATGTATGGAATATGGGGTTGGATTAGAAGATCTCTGGTTTCCCTCCCAGCTCTAACAGTCTTGGTTTTTACTAATTTTTTATCTTTCCCCTGACAAGTCAATGGTCTGACTGTACCAAGAGAGCTGATTCAGGGATGACTCCAACATCAATAACTTTCTATTGTTAGATGACAAGGCAATCAGGAATCTCATGCAATATAAAAATGTTCATTCAGCTGCACCAACATCACCATGAGAACTTTAACCAGAAACATTCCAGCTTCCCATCTCTCAAATCACTACCAAGGAACAAGCAGCAGCTAAGGCTGAATTGAGTAAAAGAGTTGAAGATAGAAAAAAGATAAGACCAAGGGTAGATATGGAAGCATGACAGAATGAAAAGGGCACTGGGTTTGGAAGTCCAAGGAAGTAACTCAAATCCCAACTCTGTCACTTAGGACCTGTGTGACTTTGAGCAAGATATTTATGGTTTTGGGTCCTCAGTTTCCTATAAGTAAAATGAGGGGGTTGGTCTAGAATAAATGACCTCCGAGGTCCCTTAGAGGCAGCTAGGTGGCACAGGGGATAGAGCTCTATGCCTGGAGCCAGGAGACCCATGAGTTCAAATCCAGTCTCAAACACTAATAGTGTGACCCTGGGGAAGTCATTCAATCTCTCTTTACCTCTGTTTCTTCATCTATAAATGGGAATGATCATAACACCTAACTCCAAGGGTCATTGTGAGGATCAAATGAAATAGTAAGCACTATGGAAATATTAGCTAGTAATAGTGCCTGGCACAAGATAAGTACTAGAGAAATTTTAACTCTCGTTATCATCATCACCATCATCATCATCTTCATCATCAGGCTGTTGTGAGAAACAAGTGAAATAACATTGGTAAGGCCCTTAGCACATACATGGTACATATTTGTTGAATAAGTACTCATTTCCTTCCTTCCAGATCTAGGTCTATAACCCTGTATTTGGAGCCCTGTCAGATAGAAAATAATTAGACTTGTTCTGCTTGGTACCATAGGCAGAACTGGAACCAGTAAGTGGATGTCTCAGAGAGGAAGATTTTCCTACATTTGAGCTGTCTAAAGGTAGAATCAGCTGTCTCAAGGGGGTTCTCCCTCACTGAGCCCTTTCAGTGGAGGCTGGATGACTGCCTAGTAGAGAAGGTGGTAGAAGATATCTCTGCTTAGGTGCAAATTAGACTAGGTGGGTCTCTAATGCTTCTTCTCACACTGAATTTCTTTGACTCTATGATCCTGTTACTTGGCAATACCTGAGGCAGTCCCATTTGTTTCTCATTGTTGCTCTCATGATCATTTTCTCATTCCATTTTTTAAGACTGAGGGAGAAAAGTGCCTATTACGCTGCGCCAACTTGGCTGGGGTGGCCTTGAAGGCTGATGTATCAATCTCCCATTAGTGCTCAGATCTGCACTTTCACATCTCGTCAAGAACACTTCATCATTTTTCTGGGCACCAGGTCTCACCTTGCAGCTCCAAGCAGAGGCTCCAAATCCATCCAAATGAATGTACATAAGCTTTGACTGTTTTGAATTTGCCTACATGCAAACGTGAGTCTAAAGCAAGTTTTTAGGACAAGAAAAATGGGATTCAGAGAGTAGGTCTGGTGGCTTGCAGGATTTGAGAAAATAAGAGGGAAATGTTTGACTCCTCTGGTCTTCACTTTCATTTTATCTGCTTTAGGAAAGTCTGAACAAAGAGGGGAAACTCTTTGGAAAACTATAGCAAGAGCAATTTTATTACAATCTTTTTGATGCACTAAATGTATTTTTAAAAATTCTTTGTGATAGAAGTTCACAGCTCAATAGACAAGTATCTTTTCTGTTTTTTGTACGTTGAAATATTTGAGTTTGTTGATATCTGCTAAGTTCATAATAAAAAGAAAACATAAAAAAGTCTACAATCCCTCTGGATGAATTTCCATTTTTTTAAAGGTAAATTTAGTACAACAACTGGTCCTCTGTTTTTGCCTATAGGATTCCAAATAATTGCGTGGGCTGGAATTTTCCCTTATCAGTGGGTTGTTTTGGCATCCTGTAGACCTAGCCTGAGGCACTTTGGAGGCAGCTACTGGGAACTCCACTGGAAACAGTTTTGTGGCTTCTGCTCTGGTGCCTGTTAGAGTTTCAAATGCAGGTGACTAAATGACACCTGCCTTCCTCCCTCCCCCCACCCCCTTCTATCAGTAATTAGCAAGTAGAACTCAAACCAAGGTGGGAGAGGGAAGGGAGAGAGGAACATTTCTAACATACACATGCGTGGGCCCAATACAGCACCATGTTAGATTGAAACTCATCAAAATACTTCAGAAATGACAAGAAACACCAGGAGTGAATTTCTAATGATGTTTCCAAACACTAAGGAGTTCACAGCTCCAAATTGTATTTGCAGAGTTTTTCAAATTGCTGGAAATGTGAATAACATTATCTTCCTCATTCCCTCCCCCCCCCAAAAAAAATCACAGGCAAAGTAAGCCTCAGAAAAAAGAATAATTGCAGAGAAATGGAATTCCCAGACCCATCTCTCTTTGGCAAGGAGTCAAATCAATTGTCCATCCTTACAGATTCATAAGATGGTGACAAGGAAGGAAGTACCCTCAGAAAGTCCCATTTTAAAATGATTGAACTTCTTCAAAGTCAGGGGTATTCAGTTGCTCAGTTAGATCCAACTGTTCTCATGATCACAGGTATGGATGACAGGATAAAGGAAATCCACAATTAAATCCCCCAAACTGCATTTCAGTTTCAACCAATATATTCAACCTCCCTACTCCCATGCCCAAACACATTAACTCTATTTCTTAAACCTTCTAACAATTGACTGCTTTTCCTGAAAGCTGTTTTCCATGATGAAGAGGAACAGGTACTGATCTGGGAGCCAGGAGATGTGGGTTCTTGTACCATCCCTGTCATGAGCTACCTGTATGACCTTGAGTAAGTTACCTCACCTCCTTGAAGCCTCAGTTTTCTCATATTTAAAATAGAGATAACAATCACTGACTTTTTCTTTTTCCCCTGGAAGATGTTGGCTTTTACTGAGCTCTGAGGAGAATATCAAATCTCAGATTTGGGAGAAGGGGGAGAATCAGAATCAAGCTGCATGCTACTACTAAAAACAATGATGATTTCATGTCCTTTACCTGTCTCTGGGTAGGGAAAGGGGAGGTGAAGTACAGCAAAAATGCCTGAAATAACTGAAAGGTTCTTTGCTCAAAAACGCCTCACCCGCTGAATCCGCAAATTAGATATTCATTTGAGTTACTAAAGCTGTTCTCTCAATTCAATTCATTTCAAAATTATTAAATACCTACACTGTGTATGCTACCAAGTTCAGTATTATGGAGGGTAATAATAATTACAACTCAATAGCATGTGCTACATACCAGGCCCTGCGCTAAGTACTTTACAATTATGATCTCATTTTATGCTCAAGACAATCCTGGGATGTAGACATTATTATTTTCACCATTTTACAGATGAGGAAATAGAGGTTAAGTGACTTGCCCAGGGTCACACAGCTAGTAAGTGTCTGAGGCTGGATTTGAACTTGGGTCTTCCTGACTCTAGGCTCAGCTTTCTATACTGTATCAGCTAGCTACTTCATTGGATAAGACTATGCACTCTGTGTAAATGTTCAACAGGAAATAGAAGCAACCCTGGCTTAGTGGACAAAGAATCGGCTTTGAAGTGAGGAAGACTTAGGTTCAAGTTTCACCCCTGATGCATTCTGGCTGTATGGCCCAGAGCAAGTCATATAACCTCTCAGTGTCCCAAACAAACTCTTTAAGACTATAAATTGCAAAACCTTAGAGTCTAAGACTATAAATTGCAAAGCAGGTGCCAATTTGCATGGATAATGGTCATTTCCTTTTTGGGAATTCCCTACATCAATTAAATCACTCATTTGGTAAAAAATAAAGTGAAAGAGATTGTAATAATTGCGTGGGAGAGGTACAAATAACATGCTAGGAGAGTTCAGAATAGGCAGCTCATATCTTAGGAAGATCAAGGTAAGTTTCCTAGAGGAGGAAACATTCAATCTGGTCCCTTAAAAAAGCACAGAATTTCTACCCTCAGAAAGGAGGGGAAGTGGATTCCTGACACAGGAAATAGCACAAACAAAGACACAGACATGGGAAAGTTCAGGCATGAGAGCTATCTGGTTTGGCTAAAACCAGCAGCATAGGAAAGGGAGAAGTGTTGGGCTCAGGCTAACAGGATGGACTGAAGGCTAATGGCATTAAACCATCAGTGCCAGAGTGAAGAAGAAAAGAGTTAGGCTTCATTGGCAGCAAGGTGCACCATAATGCATAGTGTGGGTTTGAAGCAGGAAGACTCATCTTCTTGAGTTCAAATCTAACCTCAGACACTTACTAATGTGTGACCCTGGGCAAGTCACTTAACCCTATTTGACTCAGTTTCCTCATCTGTAAAATGAGTTGAAGAAGGAAATGACAAACCACTCCAATATCTTTGCCAAGAAAACCCCAAATGGAGTCATGAAGAATTGAAAATGACTTAACTTAGAGTGAATTACTTTAATCATATCACTACCTAAGAATCCCTTAAAGGAGTTTTGATTGACAGAGTAAAGGACTAATTTTAGGATTGCTGTGGATATGATGAAGAAATTCTGAATTTTGGCCTCTGTAGCGTGGATGGATTAGAGTGGGGAAAGACCAGAAGCCCATTTAGGAGGCTACAGAACAGTCTGGGAAGTGGTAGTGAAGACCTCAACCAGAGTGGTGGCCATGAGTCCTCTATTTCTAAATCTAGGGCTCTTTTCTCTGCTTCACACTGCCTCCCAAGCTGCTCGTGTTCTTGGTATATGAGTTCTATCTCCCAACTTCATGCAATTGCAAGGCTATTCTCCCATACTCAAAATGTCCTCTTTCCTCACCTCTGCCTCTTAGAATCCACCCTTAGCTTCCTTCAAGGCTCAGATCCAGTGCCATCACCTGTACAAGTTCCCTCAGTTGCCAGTGTTCTCTATGTCCAAAATTGTTACATGTTTACTCTATCTATATTTTGTATTTGCTTATCCCTGCATATGCTGCCCCTTCTCCCTGATGAATATAAGCTCTTTGAAGGCAGACTGCTTGCTTTTGTCTTTGTATCCCCAGGTCCTACCATAGAACCTGTCACATATCGTCCAGTCAATAAATGCTTATCAAGGCAATTAATTAGTGTATAGTGCCTTAGTGGCAGCCTGGATTACAATAAATGTCATCTTCTATTTTGCCTTTGGAACAAGTGCTACAATCTGCTGATAAGCGAATTAAGTTTTGTTTGAAGGTCTAGATACCAGTCTCCTCCAATTCCATGCATTCTACACTAGTCTAGCCAAATGTCTCTTTCTTTGCTATTTAGAGGAAAGGGAAATTGAGAAGAAAAAAAAAAGGAGGAAATATGCATACAGCTAAAAACTGTCACCGTGATTTGAACCCATTCCTGTCCTGATTCTGAATACAGAGTTCTTCCCATGGCACTGATGCCTGCATCAAAATGGGCACGGGCCGAACCAAGAAGTGTGGAATGATTGAACATGAGCCAGGCAGGATCTGTCATAGCAGCTCCCATTTATTGATCAGAGAGCAGAGTTTATATAATGAATGCAAAGCAATTATCTCTTGGGTTTACATGAGAAAATGTTTAATGTCCTTGTTCATTTACACATATCTGTATATTTTAATGTCCTTGTTCACTTATGTAAATCCATATGTTTTAATATCCTTGTTCCCTTGCATGCATCTATGTCTGGGTCACTGCTTGGTTATCGCGTCCTAAATTCATGCAAGGCAGGAAGAGATGGTGAGACAATCTTAAGACATAATATAGCCTTCATGGGGAGCTGGCTTGGGAGAAATCCTGGATGAGACTCTTCCCATTTATGGACCAGGTCAGAGACTGGCTCTTGACATGGCACCACACCAGATATCAAGTACTTTGGCAATTTTAAAGTGCTATATGTCTATTATTATCCTATTACCAAAATGAAATAGTTTAACCTGGAAATAATTCTAAGGTTAAAGATACAGTAGACAGTTCTTTGGGAGCTTTGGTTCATTCTTACTGAAGGACCCCTTGAACTAAGCTAGATGACTTGGGTTCAACTTAGATCCACCTCACACTGACTTTGTAATCTTGGGCAAATTTTTTCATGTTTTTAGGCCTCCATTTTTTCCATCTAAAACATGGCATTAAACTCAATGATTTCAAAGCTTTCTTCAAGTCCTGAGATTGTGTGATTGTGTTATTTTTGTCTATATTCCTTGCTTTTAGCAACAATTAAAGACCTAGGAAGACTCGCCATGGATTTTTAGAGGTATCAAGCAGACTCAATAAGTAGACATGGTCTGAGTCTCACAGCCTGACCTGCAAGCAAATACTGTTTCTATATAATAAAGGTCCTAAACTCTGCCAACATGGAGAACAAGTATTGGAGCCCCAAGTGATGGGGGGGAGCACCCACGAGGAATCAAATTATCATTTCTATACAGATAACTCCCAGATCTACATATCCAGCCCTAGTCTCTCTCCTGAACTCCGGCCCCACATCACTAACTACCTATCTGACCTTTCATCTGGTTATCCCATGGGCATCTCATACTCAAAATGTCCCCAAAAGACTTCATCTTTCCCTCCAAACAATTGCTTGGACTATTGCCATAGCCTCCTAGTTGTTTTCTTTGCTACAAGTCTCTTCCCACTTCAGTTCATCCTCTCCAACTCCAGCCATCAAAGTGATTTTCTTAAAGCACAAATCTGACCACATAAAAATCCACTCCATCCTCCCCACCACCACCATTTAATAAACTCTGCTGACCCTTTGTTACCTATAGGATCAAATATAATCTCCTGTTTGTCATTTAAAAAGTCTTCAAAACCTAGTACCAGCCTCATTTTCTTGCCTGCTTTACAGTACAGCTATACTGGCCTACTGGCTACCCCACCTCCTCTCTCCATACCTTCACACTTGTTCTACATGCCTCAAATTACTCCTCACCTTTGCCTCCTAGAATCCCCAATATACTCCAAGACTCAAGATCCTCCTTCTGCATGAGGCTTTTCCTGGTCCCTGCCCCAGCTTTCAGTGCCTCCTCCTCCAAGGTTACCTTGTATCTGTTTTATATATATTTTAAATATATGTATGTGTTATCTCTCATATTAGAATATAAGTTCCTTGAGAACAGGAACTGTTTCGCTTTTGTCCATATGTGCCTAGCACCTTCACTGTGCCTGATGAATACATACATTTATGAAATCACATATCCAATCCCTCCAAGGCCAAATTATGATTTTATCTTGAACTTGTATATACTTGTTTCCTTTGTGAGTAATTCCTAGAAAATGCTTCCCGTGATCTAGAGTATATAGAAGTAGAAGGAAAGGAGGGAAATGAGTGCTTGAATGGGCATCAAAATATGGGGGGCAGTGTCAGAAGAAGGGGAACCAGGTAATAATGGGGAAATGGATTTGGCAGATTTCTGAGCTCAGGTAACTTAACAGGCATAGGAGGTCAAGAAGGTACATGAGATATCATCCCTCAAAGTGGTCAGGGGGAAAGATGAAAGCCTTGGAGCTAATAGAAAGGGTCCTTGAATGATCTCTGAATACTAAAACAAGAACCCTGGGAAGTTGAATGGCATATAGTAGGTATTTAATAAATTCTTGATTGAGTGATTGGTAGAATTCTCCAGATAACTGGTCAGTTCTCCACCTCATTTAGTCCATATAGCCCTGGACTCTGACATCCAGACATGGTTAATCATATTAAGCTAAATTCTCTGCTCTTGGAATATTAGAGATGATCACGGTGCTAATTGAACACTCTAGGTGTCCCCCTGGACCAAAAAAAAAAAAAAAAAAGGACAGGAAGACCTAGCTTGCAGTACTTCTGATGCAGGGAAATAGCTCAGCTTTAAAGAAATCTCTTATCAAGTGAATCCAATAACAACGGAGTCATGACAACTCAAACCTTTTTTTTTTCAATTCTAAATACATTCTGCTACTGAGCTAGCTGGATATACTCAGTCTCTGTGTTATCTAAACAGGATAGATCAGAGCTGATTGTAGACTTAATGATATGCTTTTACACTTACATATGCCAATGCAAATACATTCTTTATCACAGTGAGAAGGACACTTTGGAAATGCCTAAGTCCCAAGCATTATGTAGCAAAATTTTAAGTCTCTTCATTTTGTTCATAGTTGGATTACTGACATAAAATTTTTTTTTGTTATCTGATACAACCTAAATTGGAATTGTTTTTCAAGGGAAAAATGTTAACTACATGCCTTTCCAAATTCTTTTTTTCTCCAGAAGGGAATGATTTCACTTAATTTCAGTAATAAAAATTTTCATTGACCTAAAAAATGAAAATAACAAAGTTCATCTCATGTGAGGTTTCTTTAAAGAAGCTCAGCAGTTTTACATAACATGAAAAGCTTCAGCATAAACCAACAGGTTAATAATTCACCTCTGCTTGGTTGGTTGTTGTCCTTCATTCTTGAAGAAGACCAAAATGACACCACCATGTTGGGGCCAAGGTGCAGTGTGTTCAACTGATTGATCAGACTAATAGGAGCTTAGAAGACTCTACCACAGGTCTGACACAAATAATCCATATGAACATTTGGAGAATTCACCTCTACAAAGAATAGAGAGGAGTGAATTTTCTCAGCTCTAGTCATAATTAAATTGTTCAATTTCAGTTTTTCTGCTCTTTTCATTTACATGGCTTACCCATTGCATATATTTCTTTCTTGGTTTCTTAGCTGCTATTTTCTTTACTCTGAATCAGTTCATCTAAGTTTTCTCGTGCTCCTCTAAATTCTTTGCATTTGTCATTTTTTATAGTGAGTGGAGTAATATTCCATTTTATTCACTTGCCACAATTCATCGAGCCGTTCCCAACCTAACCAGCATCTACTTTGTTGCCAGTCATTTGTTACTGCAAAAAATGTACCTAGGAGTATTTTGATGAACTTGGGACCTTTCTGGAATTCTCCTCTTTGGGTTATATACCTAATGGTGGGACTTCTTAGGCAGCTGGTATGGACATTTTAGTCATGGACAAGTGAACTTAAAGGCTCCTTTTGTTACATTTGCCTCCATGGTCAGATGAGAATCATAGCATTTATAGTTGAAAGGTCACACAGGTAGAATTTGAATTTCTGTCCTCTCATCCCAAATCTAGTGCACCACAGACTAATAGAGGCTGCCCTACTGCCTAACTAGGTAGTTGCGTTTCAATGTAGATAGGAGATGGGTAAGCAGTTTGGAAACTAAAAAGCTCTCTATAAATGCAAGTTATTATTACTATTGTTGTGGTAGTTATTATTTAAAATGGGAATGAGGACCTTAGGGGAGGTAAAAGACAATCAGCTTCCCAGAAATCATTCCGGGTCCCTTTCTTCCAGTCCCAGTACTTTCACTTTTCTTTATTCCCTGACTACTGAATCCCAGCTTCAGGAACTGTCTGCTGTATCTCCGTGGCTCCCTGAGCCTGTTCAGTTACCTGAGTTCAGAGATTTGCCCTACTCATTTCCCCATTACCTGGTTCCTTCTCTTCTGATACTATCCCCCCACATTTTGGTGCCCATTTCCAACACTCATTCCCCTCTTTTCCTTCTACTCCCACATACTCTAGATCACAGGAAGGATTTCTCAGGGATTACTTATAAAGGAAAATAATATATACACATTTAACAATATTACTCCAAGAATGGCTGAGCAAGTTGTGGTATGTGATTATGATAGACTATTGTACAATAAGAAGTGATGATCAGTCTGCTCCCAGGAAAAACCAGTATGGGCTGATGCAAAATGAAATGTACTGTGTACAAAGTAACAGCAATACTGTAAGAAGGTCAGCTGTAAACGACTTAGCTATTCTCAGCAATACAACAATTCAAGACAATTCTGAAGGAATCATAATGAAAAATGCTGTTCGTCCCCACACTGAAGCATCCTTTCTTTTAACTTTCTTTACTTTTCTTCAGTTTTTTGGTCTATTTTTTTTACAACATGAGTATTATGAATATGTTTTACATGACTACACATGTATAGTCTATATCAAATTTCTTGCCTTCTCACTGTGGGGGTAGGGGTGGGAGGGAAGGAGAGACAGAGAGACAGAGAGACACAGAGAGAGAGAGGAGGAGGAGGAGGAGGAGGAGGAGAAGGAGGAAGAGGAAAGGAGAAGGAAAGGAAAGAAGAAAGAGGAAGGAAGGAAGGAAGGAAGAAAGAAAAAAGAAAGAAAGAGAAAGAAAGGAAGGAAGGAAGGAAAGAAGAAAGAAGGAAAGAAGAAAGAAAGAAAGGAAGGAAGGAATGAAGGAAGGAAGAGAGAGAGAAAGAAAGAAAGAAAGAAAGCTCTCTAGATTCCTATCTCAGAGAAGGGCTGCTTTCTTGCCTCGGGGTCCTCTGCTGGGGAATGTAGAGCTACTCCAGCCTGCAAACATTGCACGATCTGCTAGTCCAACCAAGATTTTCTAAGAGGCAGAGATCTGCTGGGCTGGGTTCCCCTATTCTAACCGCATTTTTATCTTCCCCAGAGAAACTACATAGGCTGCAAACTGCTCCAGGCTCAGCCATGAACAGGAAGACTTCTACTGTGGAAACTTCATTTGGCTTCTGCCCTGGGTGCGTAGTAATGATGTGGGAAGGAGGGGGGAGGGAGAGGGCGGCAGGGGCAGGAATCGAGGGGAACACAAGGAGATCAAGACCTTTCCAAAGTCCCTACAATTAGAAAAGTAAATGGACTCCTCCAGATTCTTTCCACTTTTCCAGACTAAATGCTGGTGCTGTTCAATTTGTCATCTTCACAGAAACACAATCCCGTCTGTTCACAAGTCTCTTGGTCGTAGAGAGCTGCGGAAGAGGTAGACTCAGGACGACACCTGGGAGATCCATCCAAACATCCAAGTACAAACATCACAAATAAGTCTGAAGTTAAGAATGGACATTTTCCATTTGTCTTTTTTTGGGTTTGATTTGTTTTGTTTCTGTTTTTAAAGAGCCTGGAATTGTGGCGTGGAAGCCCAGGTTAGTAAATTACCAATTCACTTCCTTAGCTGTATCTGATCCATTCCAGCGCAGCCTTGCAACCCACCAGCTTCCAAGCCAACAGTTGACGCGGGAGACTGGCAGGAGGGAAAATCCGAAAAGGATGCTAGCTCTAATCTGCATTCAGTGAAACGAGAGAGGGCAGATGTCAAAAGCTACAAGTGCCAGAGAAAGAAAGAGACAACAAAAGAGAAGACAGAGAGGGACAGAAGGAGAGACAAAGACAGACGGAAAGATAGAGACAATGAATTGTCTTCAGCACATTCCTTTTTCAGTAATATGTATCCATTCATCAAACATTTATGAAATACTTCCCATGTGCAAAAAACTGTGGGGTACACAAAAACAAAAAAATATACAGACATAGAATTTGTTTTAAATGAGCATGTGTATGTAACTGACATATGTGTTTTGCATTTCTCTAGCTCCCTGAACAATATAGTATAGTGCACATACACACGCGTAATATTTGGATAATTCTGATACATAGACACATATAAATGTTGTGTGTATAATATACGTATAATATACGTGCATGCATACATACACAACACTTGCATATCAATTTGGGGTCCTATACATTCATTCATTCATTCATTCGACAAACATTCATTAAGTGCTTACTAAGTGTAAAACCCGGTTCTAGGTTCGGGGTGAGACCTGTTAGATAAACCATTGCAAGATCCTCCCCTAGAGGTAAAAGTCAAACTCCAGGGCGTGTGATACTCATCCAAAAGGCAAACCAATTCCAAAGCTTCTCGAGAGAGGAGCGCACTAACATCTTAAAGACTTCACAAAGATTATTCTCAGGGTTTCTTTGTCCTACTTGAATTTTCCCAGATTCCTTAAAATGAAGTTTTGATAGCCCTGAATTTCAGTATCTTTAGACCTGTCAATCTACTGCTGTATGAACCTAACTTCTTTCTAGTATATAGGGTTTAGCTAAATAGATGTAGTTACAAATCGACAAACCAACGATTTAAAACTGTATAAAGTATTATGAGGGTGCATTGGCTAGACAGAAGAAGTCTTAATCCTAAACCTAGTCGGAGAAAAACAAAGGGAAAATGCAAATGGAAAATTCTGAATTCTTGGTTCAAATTTCTTTTCTCCCTGCTGAAAGAAAGAAGTTTTGGCTGACTGACAAAACTTTTCCTTTACTTACAGAAGGAGAATCCAGTTGAAAAGTTTGGACTCTGGACACAATGTACAGAAGTAGAGACCGAATAAACTAGAGGAAAGGGAACCTCCATAAAATGGTGAAGGGCGAAAAGTCGAGTTAGGAACCTCAAACAGTATAGGGAGTTGACTTTGTTTTAAAGTCCAATCTATTGCTGTAAAAGCAAGGAGAGGCCGAGAAGGGAAGGGAGAGGAAGACTGTCTCTTTTACTCTTTCGAACCCTATGGTCCGAAGATTCTTGAGGCCAATTACTCCTGGTCTCATCTAGTACAGAGAGTACATACAGAGCACAATCACCGCCAGTCAGCCCAACAGGTTCACAAACAGGGTTCTAAGTCGCCCCTTGGGGAAAGGTTGCAAGCTGAGTTTCAAAGTCCCGGCCTAGGGGAAGAGGTTTCAAGTCTGTGTTCACCCCAGCGTTCAAAGGCCGAACTTGCTAGGACGTAAAAACTATTCAGAGAAGCTGAGGACATTGCGAAGGCGCTGAAGTGCGTATGTTGGTGTAATGCACCCAGTCTGTGGTGCCTTCCAACCCAGCCAGCTAAGGGCTGTTCTCTTAATGAATTACTAATGAGTTAAAATTGGGCAGCAGGCTTAATTAAAGCGTAGAGGCAATGTGTTTACCACATTGTAATTGAACTCATTAGGGCTATGGCTTTTTGTTTTTTAAGCAGCCTCCTTCCTTCTCTGCGTTGAATAATCTATGGGAAGAGTTTATTAGGGAAAGAGACGCGGGCGGCAGGGAAGATATTGTAAATCAAGTCTTTCAATGGAAAAGCAGGACTAGTGACTATTCAGGGCGAAGGGGTGGGGGTGGGAGGGACCGGAGGGGAAGCGGAAGAAAAAATGCTCTGATCCCTTTGATGTTCTGAGGCAGCTGCTTTCAGTCTCCTTGGAGACTTTGGGAAATAGTTTTAAGTCTGTGTGGTGTAAAGGTGAGTAGAAGAGGAGCTTCAGTATGACTTTTAGGAGAGGACGTGAAAATGAAGGTTTCGCGCGCGCGCACGCACACAAGCAGAATGGAGCTGAATTTCCAAATCTCTTCTTCCCTTTTTCGGTCCATTTACTTATTTCAGGTGGGGGTATGGGGTGAGGAGAAGAGATGGGGTGGAAGTCAGAAGTGTGAGTTATTATATGATAATAAAATAGAGTTGTGGCTATAGATAGACAAATTAATTCAAATATAATTAACCTCAACAAAAGCTCTTCCATACCTCCTCTCAAAGAAAGCATTACTGGGATGTTGGAAACTCTAACAGATGAGCATAAGCTTTATCCAGCAGGTCCCACCATCCTAGAAAGACTTTTCTTATAGACCAGACTACATTGGACTGTATGTATCTATACTTCCAGAACCAGTTAAATCTGGAAAGGTTCACCTGGCTAGCATGTGGCAACCTGTTGGGTTTTGTTTTTGGTTTTTTTTAGCCACAACTCTCATCATAAATGTCTACTAAGGGAAAGAACGGTGGAGATTTGTATTCGCAAAAGGAGTTAAACCACTCGGATGAAATCACTAATATTTTAAGTACTGGAGTTAGTAAACACATAATTGGTGTCCCAAAAACCTTAGTGTAGTTTAAATAGCACTAAGACTTTTGGGACACCCTGTACATGCATTTAGAGATACAGTTTATTGTGACCATTTTTTTTTCTAGATGCCGTTTTTCCCCCGCTCCGGCAGGCCCGAGCCTATGGGCCTTGCTTAGCCGAATGAACAAGCGCTGAAACAGTGTGGGAAGGAAGTGTACTTGGAGAAAGGTGTCCATCTACCTCCACGAGGTTTCCAGTATACAGTCTGCGTTTCTTAGGCTGAAAGTTCCTTCTTCCTTTGAATATGAGGAAAGGAAGCTGGGAACTGGGGCTAAAAAAGTGACACGAGGATTTTCCTCCTGTTTTTCGACTTCTAGTCTTCCTGCCTTCCACTCTCCTGCCCCTAGTTTCGGTTACACAACTCCTATTCACTCCCTGCTCCCCCACTGCCCCACTCCATACCAGATACTGTCCCCTGAGCCTTGAATTGAAGGAATCACATGAATTCGGATGCTAGCTCTCCTGGGATGAGGAATGGAGGTCTTGAAAGGACTTAACCCGCGCGAAGAAATATGCCCAAATT
>CM053580.1:278399168-278414644 GCA_028627135.1 Pseudochirops cupreus | reverse complement strand
AAAAGGGTTCCTCCTCCCTCCTCAGCCCGGCTGTCCCAGTCCCACCTCTAATCTGCTCCCAAAGGAGAATCTGGGTGCTACCTCCCAAGCGATGGTGGAACGATCCACAAACGCCTCTTAGAAAAGTTCCCAAAGCTGGAGTTTTCTCATTTCGTGAATAATTAACATTGGTCATAAATAACTGATGTAGGGAGGGAGTGGAGAAGGGAAGAGAGAGGAGGGCGGGCAGGGGCCAAGGCCGGACAGAGAAAGATAGATCGAAGAGTTTGTTAAAGGACCATTAACGAAGAGCTTCTGGGAGCGGCTTTTTGCAGTAGATCAAGTGAAGAGTTCCACAGATACTCCCTCAGCTTATCTAGGATAACTAGGGAGGATGGGAGGAGGATTCAGGCAACTAAGAAAGTAAAGGTTTCAGCCAGGGAGGCGCCAGCCCAGCGCCTCTGCATATGAGCAAGGAACTCCCCTCCAACAATCCCACAGCCTCTTCTTCCACACACTCTAGATCTCCTTCCCTCTTCGGGAGCACACACACACACACACACACACACACACACACACACACACCCTGAGGCAGCTGAATTCCTAGGAAAAGATGCCCTTATAAAGTATGAGTGGAACTGAGCTTTGTTTTTCCACTCAAATTTTGACAGGATCTGGTCCATGCACACACACACACACACACACACACACACACACACACACACACACACACCTTAGGCACCTTATTACTTTCCTGCCCATTTCCTCCAATACTCTTGGCCCCAAAACCAAGTCAACAGAGCTTTTCAAAAACTAACTTGTTCATTATTTGCCTCCTTATGTGCTCAAGTCAGAGTCATATATGACCAGGACATTCAACACTCATTTGCCCCTACCTCTCCAGTAATGAGTGCATTGTTACAAATATAATTGAGTCTCATTATTATACTCTGTGTGGTATGTACCCTATAATCTCTCAGCATCTGTCTCTCTTTCTCTCAAAAAGAAAAAAAAGCACAACTCTTTTACTCTTTGACCTCTGGCAGTGTGTGTGTGTGTGTGTGTGTGTGTGTGTGTGTGTCTATATCCAGCTTTTAAATGGTAGGGATTGTTTTACAAAGACTTTCTGAAGCTAAAAAGTAGTCAACTCAATTTGGAGGGCCAATCTTTAGAAGAAAACCCAAGTGGAGGGGGGAGGACATTCATTATTGCACTTGGAGACCTGTGCCAGAATATCCTGATTGAGTTCACTCTAAGGGTTTGGCTTCAGTTTACTGGTCTTTGCCCTTGTCTTTGAAAGAACCCTCCTCATGTTTCAGGAGTGACAGCCGGATTGGAAGGCCCCAGAGGGTGCCCTAGCCAAGTGACTGCACAGTGTTTTTAGTGGGCCACTCAGAAGCCTTTCCATCACAAAATGATCATGTCTTTTCCATTGTCCAAAGAGGGACAGGTACATTGGGACCCCTGGGTTTGTGAATTGGATCTTTTAATCATGTTTAGAAGGATCCTAGTTCTGCCACAAGGAGGGAGAAAGATATAGTAAAAGGCTGTGGTGGATCAGCAACTTTTGCTGCAGCATCTTCATGTTAGACTCTTTTCCCAATCATGCAGTAACCTACCTCTACAGTCAGTATAACAGAAGGCCCATAAGTCATACACATGTGATATATAGGATATGAGAATAACTACTAGTGAATGAAGTTAAATGCCAGGCCTAGAAGAATCAAGGTGTGTTACCAGAGCTATCTCCTCTACTAAAATATTGTTAATGTATTTCATATTTCAACCTACCTACTGCTCAATTTCTTCCCTATCCATAATACTCCAAGCCCAAAACCACTGTTGAAGCCCAAGGATTTGAAACTAGGAATTAAAGAAAACATGATGAGCACAGACATAGGGAACTGGCCTTCTACTCTCACAAAGATTTCTCTCTAGTAGCTCTACAGGAAGAGAGAGGTTGAAAACAAATGTGAAAGGTGAGAAAGCATAACTGACAACTTGAAAGTAGGAGATCATCCTTGTCCAAAGGGAACAAATCCAGTACCCAGAGATTGTTTACTTCTCATATAAAATACAACTCTCTAAAGCAGGAAGTTGCTGCAAATAAGTATCAATAATGAATGAATCTCCTGTAATAAAATACTCATATAATTAGTGCAGTCAAGTATGTGCATTATGTTAACCTTTTGTAGCTCTGAGTTGATAAAAAAAAATGCTCAGAAATCCTCAGAACATCCTTTTATTCTCAAAAGAGGGAGGGAGGAAGGGAGGGAGAGAGAGAGAGAGAGAGAGAGAGAGAGAGAGAGAGAGAGAGAGAGATCCAAGTAATCACCAAGGCTTCCACTTTTTATTATGATATGGTTTCCCATTTCTGAACCAGAACGTAAGTACTTCTGAAATATAACAGAAAACTCTCTTTGGTGAATTCAGAACAGTCATTAACATTCAGTTTTAAGTGAATGTTAACAGTAAATAAAGAAATCTCTTGATTGTAATAGTGGTAACAAAGCAATAATTACCCAGTAGGTGGTCATCAGTAATGATAAATGTATCATTATTACTGTGTGAGTCTGGGAACTAGGTTTCGGAAACTACTTCAGACTTTTTAGTAGCATGGCTGGTTACAAAGCATTTCTTAGCCTGCAAAAGCCATATAATTTTACACACAATTTAGGTGAAAATAAATTTAAATCTGTATATTACATTTTTAATTTCAAGTTAGTAATTAAAGTTGGTTCATTATATCTCCTCTGAAACTCTCAGTGCTCATCTCAATGGTTTGTTTGTACAATTTGTTTCTAAGACACCCAAGGTTACATGGTTCTAAAAGATGGAAAATTTAATTATTTGCCAATATTAGGAGTTTGCCAATGATAACATAATGTCTCTTGAAAAAAGTTTTGGATAATACCTCTTATGGTCTGGTTAGCTATGCTTTTCCTTTTAATCTTTAGGCCATATTGAGGAAGGCTTAGTTTTTAGTTGCCCCAAAATCCACCAACTTTGCTTTAAACACATGGAAATAGATACTTTTTTCTGCTGGTTCCATATTTAGCAGTTGCTTAATTTTCAGGGGGAAAATCAATAACTCAGACCTCACTCCCACTCCATCTTCCCAAGGGTTCAATTTTATATTATCTATGTCCACCTTTTGCTAACATTGACAGCTTCTGCAGTCAGGAGGAAAAGTCAAGGACAAGAAATCTATTAGGCAGCCTGAGAATCCATGGTGGTAATTCACTGGTGTATGTGACAATGGGATCAAACATTACAGAAAAACACAGAAATTTTTTGGGGGGGGGGCAGGGACAGAGGAAGAGAAAGGGTTTTTTTTCACTGGGAAATCAAACCAAATGGTGTTTATACCAATGTCCATGTCTACTACATAGACGTTGAATTTGGATCCATGTCATTTTCTCTCTTATGACATATCAACAGAAGATCTTCAACCCTTCTTCTTCACTCCCTCTGTGATTATCTTGTATTCTCCAAGCATTGAGACACAATTCCACACCCTATATCTCTTTCCTTAGTCTCACTTGCTCCTTAAGCCAATGTAAATGTATGCCTCAAAGAAAAGAGCTTAAAAAAAAATCCTCTCATTTACTGTTGTTAGCAGTAGCTGGAGTCTTGTTGCAACTGGGGACCCTCTGGCAGAAATCTTCAGGAATACTCATCCCGGTTGTCTCCTACAATCTCTTTTTCTTAGCCCAAGCTCTCCCTTTCCCTCTCCCCTCTGTCTTTCTCATCTCCCTTCTTTAAGAGTGGCAATCAAAAGAGAAGAGCGTCTTGCCTCGTTATTCATTATTATAGCTGCATCTTTTAGATGTGTCTTCGCCAATGAAAACTCCATGTAGATGCCTGTCCTTTTGTTGTGTCTGCCTAGGTTATTCAGGAGCAGAGACAAAAGCCTGAAGTGATGTGATCTAAATGAGCTCTGGGGTTTTCCAGATGGGGCCACCTCCATTTCAAATGCCCCCCCTTCAAAGTAGGGGGGAGGATTGGGGGTGGGTGCACTTTTCCTTTTCTGTGTGTATGCATGCATACATACATACATAGAGGGCAAAAGACATTGATGTATTTATTCTGCATTTGTGGGTTTTCTGTTCATGTTCTATTTGAATTTATTCAGCATGTGTTCATGTATCACATATGTATGAATTCTGCGTGTGAATGTGTAATCACTGAGTGTGTACATTTGATCATCTCAAACTAGCATTTACTGAACATTCATCAGAGTTCACAGTGCATGTGTATTTACTGTTCATTACATGTCAGCCTGGCAACACTCACATACATGTACTCCCATATACATACACACATCGACTGTATTATAGATTTTTATAGGATCAGCATAGAACAATGGACCTCCTAACATAAATGTGAAATCCACTTGTAAAATGTCTGCTAATACCCTGACCTTAGGATCCCAGAAGCCACTCCCTTTAGGCTCTTTCTCACTGACTTACTATGGTACAAGTTTTCTTTGCAATGAGGCTTTATTTCCATGAAAGAAAGTTATGCATTTTCAACTAAGGAGTGGTAGGGAAAAGGAGATATATGCAAAGGTATTGCTTTTCTTAATGTTTTGGAGAATGCTCTGGGACCAATGTTGATCTTGCCTATGGTTTTGAATCTATGATTCCTTTCCAAAAGAAATTAGAAGATGACTAGGAGAAGTCCCTTTGCATTTGCCAAACTTTCCCAGGTTACTAGTTTAGCCTTCCAACCTGAGGTCTTCTTTACATTCTGGTTTGATACTAGAAAAAGTTCTAGAAAAAGCAGAATTCACATATAGAAATTTTAGTGCAGAGTCAATGAGGTAGAAGAAAGCACAAAACTTTCAGAGACTTTCTTCAATTCTTTAGTGACATTGGTGACTGCCAAGATCCCAGTCTCCCAGTCTGGGACCTTTCCTGGTGTAACTTGGACCAGTGCAGGAACGGGAGAGCTAAAGACTTCCCACCTGACAGGACTGATAGAAGAAAGGGCCTTGGGAAATTAATGGTCCAGGTGTGCAAATGGGAACTAAATGTGTGCCACATAATTATCACTGATTTAGCTACTATCCTTCATTATCAGCAATTTTGCCAGTTAATTTTACTATGAATTGGCAAGAGCAAAGAAAAGGTACTCTACAGATATTTATCAGGATCTTCACCCAGAGCCTTCACAATCTAAAACAGACCTTTTTTTTTTGCAGCAGGAACAAAGTTTTAAGGAAAGAGGTGGGAAATCTTCTGATTAAGTAGTAAGAAGTTTTTACCCCTTCCAGGAAATTTGATATTTCTCAAAAGGAAGATGGATTCATCTACTCATTTGCTTACTTGGAGGCCATGGTAAGATTCAATCATCTTACCCCACCTCTCTTTGAACATTCTGTCTCCATTCTTAGAGGAAGCTACTTCTCTCACAGTCATTTCTGAGCTAAGGTCCTAGGTCTCAGAGACTGAACTTCCCTTTACTTAGGTGGAGTTTACAAGAGATGTACTTTAATATATTACCTTCTGTGCCAATATAGAAAGAGGTGACAAGAGTTGACATGACAAATAATAGTTCTGTGTAAGCACCATTCCACCTTCTCAACATCACCCCCAAAATGTCATTTGGGTAAATGAATTGAATGTAGATTTATCAATATTTATATTTATTTATTTGAAGAAAATTTTAAACCTGGACCTTAACTGGGACTAAAGTTCCAATGTTCATGGTTAGGGAACTGAGGAAGTATTTGGATATTCAAGGATTTTTTCTGCTGACCAGAATCTATGATATTAACTTGTGTTGGAGCATTTATCTTTCCCGATTGTCGATGCAAAAGCAGTGGGAAGAAGGCGATGCATTCCTCAGGCATTAATGACCCGACAAGCAGTGTAGAAGGAAGGACCCACAGTTTTGGATCGTCCCCTTCCCTGATTCTGAAGCCTGAGAAGCAAACAAGGGCTCTGAACCGAGAGCCTTTGCGAGGTCTCCTGCTGGGCGGGCTGCAGGCCCCATACCTTCTGTTGAGCTTTGACGGCTGTCAGGGTCGGCTACGCCTCGAGGGCTAGGAACTGTATCAGGACCGCGGATAGCTCCCTGCAGCCTTTGGACTCCAGGGTTTCAGGCAGCTTAGTAGGTTATGGTCCCCAGCCGATAGCCCAAGGAAAAGATTCCCCTGGTCAGTGTTCAGAGGCCAGAGACAGATCTGAGTCTGTGTTAGTTTCCATCTTTGAAGAGGCAACTAGAAACGTTGGACCAGGCTGCTAGCCCAGGTTTCCAAGGAGCCCAGTATTGTCTGTGCTGAGTTTGTCACCCTTCGGAGTTCAGAGAGGGGCGGGTGAAAGGGAGTTGTAATTTGATTTGTGGTTTTCCTTTGGGTCCGGTTCTTAGGCTCCCTTACCTGGTCCTGGCCTGGGTAAACCGCAGCCGCTCAGAACGGAGATAAGGAAGGAAATGTTTTCCGCGGAGCGGTGATAGATCATGCAAACGGGTGACACCAGTTTAACCAATAAAACAATTTGAATCAATTAGCTGGCGGAGGAGAGTCCCGAAGTGTAAAATGCACGTCAGCTAGGATAGGAAAACATTGATTAAAATGTCACCGACCTGCCGCTTCCCAGACAGCACAGGTCTCTTAAGTCAAACGAGTTCAGAGGGGACCGAGAGACAGAACACCTGCAAAACGCCCTTCCCTAGCTGGGATCAGAGGACAACATCAAGAACACTGATTTTTGGCTATTTGGCTGGCTGTTGGGATGGAAGAGGAAAGAACACATAATTGCTTCTAAGTTGATTGTATATTAAACTTCTGCAAGTACATTCATATTCTGCAGTCCAGTATCCTATACTGAAAGGAAAGATGGAAGGGGGAGGGGCGGTGGGGAAAGACAGAATAATCTTCATAAAAGACTGATGTCTGTTAAAGAATCTCAGTTTACTTCATCTAGGCTAAATCAATTAAACACCACAGACACGTCCATTAAAGTTGAAGCTCTACTTCACCCCTCTTCTCCCTCACCCTCCCCCCATTATTTGTAGGAAAGGATTTTACTTCTATCTTGAATGGTACGCTATTATTTTCCATAAAATGTCAACATACTTTTTTTTATATAGGAAAATCCTTCCTCTCCACTTCTTTGTGGGCGTAACAGCCTCCTGTAACTTGAGGAGATTGCAAATAACTCAGTATCTGTGATGAATGAATTCTAGGTCTTGATAACCGAGTTGTGAGGAATTGAAGGGAAATATTTTTAGTTCACATCTTATTATTGTTATTGCTGTTGTTGTTGAGGATGTTTTAAAGAGGATGGGGCTGTTTTCTTTCGTTAAAATGACACATTACAATCAGAAAGGATTCTAGGAAGGAAGCGGTGAACCTGCTGCTACCAGAAGCATTCGAAACTGTGTGGCAGGTCAAAGCCACTGCGACTCTCAGAGCACCTGCAGTGCTGGGGTATTTCCCTGTGGTATGAAACAGAAGTGAAAGTGCTTCTCATTTCTCCCCATTTCGGTTGTGCAATCCGCCCAGTTCCCAGACATCCTTTTCGTCAGGCTTAAGCTTTCTTCCTATCAGGAGCAGATCGCCAGTGTCTAGGAGATAAGAACATTAGATGAGCTAGGGGCCTCCCTTCTTGGAAAGTCACAGACCAGAGAAGAGGGGGTGGGGAAAGGAGGGAAGGAAGTATCAGGACGTGTTCTAGAAACCTTCTGAGGAGCCAGTAACCTGGATCACGGAGAAGGAAGGGCTGTGTGTGAATGACAATGGCACTTTTTTGGCAAATGGGATATACAGGAGTGAAGCGTGAGTTATTATGTCTTTTAGATTTGGGGGTTTGGGTTTTCTTTTTCATTTATTGGCGGGGGGAGGGGGTTGATTTTAAACTCTACACCTCCTTAGGGCGATCTTAATTTGTTGTGGTGAGGACTTTGAGAACTCGGATATGAAAAATGCTTTTCTCCTTCCGAAACTTTTTTCACACAAATACGGCAATTGCCTGCTTCGAAACCAAGCCTCCTCTGGACTTTTTATTTTAAATGCCCCTAACTGAGGCAACACGATGTTACAATCCATTTCTGCTTCGAACCAAGAATTGCCTTTGGTTTTATTGACCTTCTAAGAAGTGTGAGGTTTCACACGTTTATCCCGGTATTTACCTATTGGTTTTACTGTAGATAGGACAAATTAGTCCGGTGCGGGTTGATTTATAAGTTCTCTTATGGTTTGGTCGACTTTGACTTTGGTTTACATCGTAATAAGGCTATTAGGTTTTAACACCCAACCCACTCCCTCTCCCACCAGATGGCATTTTCAAGTTTTTGAAACATATTAGATGAAAAAGTCTAGTGGTTTTCTCTGCAGCGAAATATTCACTGGCCAATGTCCCCCGAACATGTATCCTGTTCCATTACTGATAAAGTAGCCAGTATGTAATATTTACTCTGAACAGCTGGTCAATTAAGAAGCAATATATTGACAACTGACTAATATCCTGGAATGTTACTTAGTTTGCTACACGAAGCACGTTGTTTAAAATTCTCTCTAACCCTGCTTTTTAAAATTTTTTCTTCAAGGAATGTTTGTACGTGATTCCTGCGGATTTTTTTTCCCCAAGGAGAACTAGCCATTTGCGCAAGCGATATATCTTGGTTTGGGGAACTGCTTCTTTCATATGCCAATTTGGCCTCCCTTTTGCCTTCACGTTCCGTTGTTGCGTGTAGATGGTTGGGGGTTGAGGTCATTTTGAATATGACACAGAATCAGTGGTTATTTCCAATCTAGACGTGCTGATATGTACAATCATAAGTGTCAGCACTGGACTTCACACCTTAGCAAAGGACATTGTCTTGCCAGTATGGGAGATTGTCCTTTAATGGTGTTGTTTTAAATACACTACGTATTTAACAGATAGGAAGTGTCAGGCTTGATTTTTTTTTCCTAAATTCAAGATGTTGCAAAGTATTAAGAAACCTATAGCCCTTTTCTTTCTTTTTCACTGTTTCCAGTAAGGTAGACCAAGATCAGTATAGTTTGTGTTTCTAGACAGGCATGCTTTGTCATTTGCTAAGAAACAGAGTTAGGCTACGGGCTTCGGTGAAGCACTGAAAGATTCATTCATGACTTCTGTGAGTGTGGCGGGGAGGAGGGGGTGGAATTTGCGGGGAAGAGGATGGCAGAGCTAGTTACAGCAACACTGGAAGCTTCGATGCACTAGGATGGGGGCCTCCTAGACCCGGCTCGCCTAGATCCAAGAGAACAGTGAAGTTTCCCATTCCCAATTCAGCTCTTCAGTTTGAGCACCATTCAGGCTTTTTCTTTTTTTGGGGGGTGAGGTAGTTATTACTAGAGGTTGGTTAGGTGTTTTCTTTCGTGCTGGCTGAGAAAGGACACCTCCCTCTCCTCTCCCCCACCCCTCGCCCCCGCGTTCTCCATCCACCCAGACTCTCTCGAGCTCTCTTTCTCTCCCTGTAACATGCCAGCCCTTTAATGTGGAGTGTCAGGGAGCCGGTGACGTCACCCTGCCCGCTGGGTGGCGTCCCCTCGGTCCGACACGAGTTCAGAGACAAGAGAAAGGCGCTTTCAGGCAAAGCTCAACCTGGGGCTCTGCTTCGGCTCCGCGCGCACCCATAGATTATCTGGTAAAAGGGACTGATCTGGCTCACAATTTACAACCGCCATTCTCCACCCTGCTAGGGTTATAGTACCATTAACGCAGAGGAGTGCCTGGATATGACTGGAAACCCTGCAAGACTCCAGCCTGCCTGATTTGAGGACATGCTTTGATGCTTCCCCTCTGAGTCCTCCTGGAAGATGGTCAGGAGGACACACGCGTAAAGAAAACTAGTATTTAGGAGGTAATTATTTCACCGCGGTCACTGCGCTTGCGGGACAGACAGGTCTAGGTTAATTATTTCAGGTCACCAGGAGTTAGGTTTCCTCGAGGAGATTGGAGAGGGGAGCTTGGGGCTGTTCTAGTTCGCTAGGAGCACCGAGGGACAGTTGGAGCTTGTATTATTCAGGGAATGGGGAAGCTAGGTGCCTACCTTTCGTAGTTTCAACTAACTTTTTTCCCCCAGGAGCTTCCTTCCCCACCCCCAGCCCCTATTTTAACCTATCTCTTCTTAGCTTCTCTACTTCCTCAGTAGTTCTTGAGTTTAGGGTAGAAGTCGAAAGTGATGCGTGAGAGGCATTGACTCTTTTTTTCCCTGTCTATTGATGTTAACGGTTCTCGTGCCTTTATATCATGCAGCTACAATGAAACTTGTGTAGCGTCACTTCCAGGAGATGTACTTGACGTTCATATTTTGGGAATAGTAGTTTCACGTTATCCCAGGATCCTATTAAGATAATAAGAATCTTATTTGAGAACCAGCTGCTCATTGAAGGGCTATTTGGCGAAAGTTGAGCTGGTTCTGCCGGGGCCCAGGCATAGCGGTGTCTTGAATTGCCATTTAACTACCTGTCCACTGGAAATATTGTCTCTGATCCATGCGAAGTGACAAGCTATGTTCCTGTCTCGTTTGAACATGTCTAGGTCTGTTCCACTATCCTGAAGGCCACGGAGCATAATGAAAACTGAGAATGAAGTAGGCAATGTGGCAAAAAGAGTCAAGATCACAAGGAAAGCCAAAGGGAAGGGTCTGAATACCACTGCGGGAAGGGAACAGGAAAGCGAGCCGTGAAATTTCTAAATAGAGGGAACAAATTCGGTGGCTACTTTATCAAACAGTGGTCTCGTCGAGCCCCGCTCATAGGGTATTGCGAAAACAAGTAACGGTGGGAACAGTGTTTTGCTCCAAGAACAACGTTTTGTTGTTCATTGTTGTTGTTTTTTCTGTAATGAACTCAACAAAGAAAACCTCGTCTCAGTCACAAAGGTTTCTTTCCCTTGCTTGTTAAAATATATTTAGTTCCTACACCTTTTGGCATTCAGCTAACCTGAGATGGCACTTGGAATTTTCTCCTGGATTCCAAGTACCCCAGGTACGCCAAGATTCACTTTCTTTATAGGTTTATAGTGATCCCAAGAGTGTTTGCAGAAGACGGTCTGTACTAAATCAGTGTTTGCCCTTTAGCATTGTACAGTCATTCAGTATGAAAAATATACATACCCCACTTGAACCTGAACTTAGTCCCGCAGCCGTTGAAAAAATCGGGTGTTAACACATATGCCTTTATTTTGCTTGATAATTGATGTGGAAGTTGGAGGCAACCCTTTTTAGGTGATTACCTATCTTGAACTCGATTTCCTCCATTTACACCTACTTCGGCCTTTAGGAAGAGAGAAACCAGAATTGCCCTGATGAGCAAATAGTGGTTGGTAACTGAATTGGGGGAGGGGAGGAGAATATGAAAGTAAAATTAGTGTTAAATGATTTGGTTTTAGTCAAACATAGTTTATTCAGTTTTTCCACACGTTAAATAAGTTTTTTTTAATTGCTGCCCCTCAAACTTTCGACAAGGGTAATCCATAAGCCTGATTTTGTTATGCTTTATTAAACTGTTTTCCCAGATTAATTTCTCCAAGCTAATCATATGAACTATGGCCATCACTTGTTGTTTCTTCCACCAAAATTAATCCATTTGCAGGAAATTAGTAGTAGTAGTTTCCTTAAATTTTCTATGGGCAGGTGCCAATTTTCCAACTAAAGTTGCTATCAGCTGTATATATTATTAACCGCAAGTCCTAGTTTGCATGATCAGTTTATTTTGAGGGGGTCTTAAAACTCAGGGGGAAAGGACTCTTCAGGGCATTTTTAAATTTTTTTTTTAGAAACCTTTGGGTGTCTTTGATTTTTCTCCCAGCTGTTTCGATTGAGTTTTTGGGGAAAAGGAAGAAAAACACAGAGAAAAATAATCCTTGCTTTATAATGCTTTCTTTTTTTAATGAGGGAGTTCTTAAAGCATGCTAATATTGTAAAGTATTATCCTATCCAAGCTCTTCCCGACAGGAAGTGATCACAATTTTTTCAACTAACAACTCGTTTTAAACTAAAATGCCCTAAGATCAATGCTATCGTCTCCTTTATTTTCCAGTCTACAAGCAAGACCAAGGGGAGTCCATTCGAGGGCCTACGGTTGAAGAGATGGCTACAAGTCCACTTCCAGGACCCAATGACATCCTGCTGGCTTCTCCATCCAGTGCCTACCAGCCTGATCCCCTGAGTCAGCCTCGGCCAGGCCACGCCAGCATGAAGCCCAACCAGGTGGGCCAAGTAATTCTCTACGGGATCCCCATAGTGTCATTGGTGATTGACGGGCAGGAGAGGCTATGCTTGGCCCAGATCTCCAACACTCTACTGAAGAACTTCAGCTATAACGAGATCCATAACCGGCGGGTGGCCCTGGGCATCACTTGTGTGCAATGCACTCCGGTGCAACTGGAGATTCTGCGCCGGGCAGGAGCCATGCCCATCTCCTCTCGCCGATGCGGTATGATCACCAAAAGGGAAGCAGAGCGCCTCTGCAAGTCCTTCCTGGGGGAAAACCGGCCGCCTAAGCTTCCAGATAACTTTGCCTTCGATGTATCCCATGAGTGCGCCTGGGGCTGCAGGGGCAGCTTCATCCCAGCGCGTTACAACAGCTCTCGGGCCAAGTGCATCAAGTGCAGCTACTGCAACATGTACTTCTCGCCCAACAAGTTCATCTTCCACTCGCATCGAACGCCAGAGGCCAAGTACACGCAGCCCGACGCCGCCAACTTCAACTCCTGGAGACGTCATCTCAAGCTCACAGATAAGAGCCCTCAGGACGAACTGGTCTTCGCCTGGGAGGACGTCAAGGCCATGTTCAATGGGGGCAGCCGCAAGAGGGCCCTACCCCAGCCGGGATCGCACCCCGCCTGCCACCCTCTCAGCTCGGTCAAGGCTGCGGCAGCCGCGGCGGCCGCGGCGGCCGCTGTGGCTGGGGGCGGAGGGCTGCTGGGGCCACACCTGCTCGGGGCACCGCCCCCGCCGCCCCCGCCGCCTCCCCTGGCCGAGCTGGCTGGGGGCCCACACTCTCACCACAAGCGGCCCCGCTTCGACGACGACGAGGACTCCCTGCAGGAGGCTGCAGTGGTGGCTGCAGCCAGCCTCTCGGCCGCTGCCGCCAGCCTCTCGGCCGCCGCCGCTGCTGGCAGTGCCGGGGTCGGCGTGGCCGGAGGAGGAGGAGGCGGAACGGGAGGCGGCGGAGTAGGGGGTGTTGGGGCCGGAGGAGCCGGGGGACCCGGGGGAGGCAGCAAAGGCCCCCGCAGCTATCCTGTCATTCCCGTGCCCAGTAAAGGCTCCTTCGGGGGAGTCCTGCAAAAGTTTCCTGGCTGCGGGGGCCTCTTCCCACACCCCTATACCTTCCCCGCCGCTGCCGCCTTCGGCCTGTGTCACAAGAAGGAGGACGGAGCCGCCGCGGCTGAGGCCCTGGGTGGAGGCGGAGGAGGGGCAGGCGGAGGTGCCGGTGGGGCCCAGAAAGCAGGGCTATCCGGGCTTTTCTGGCCCACGGGTCGCAAGGATGCTTTCTACCCGCCCTTCTGCATGTTCTGGCCACCCCGGACCCCAGGCGGGCTCCCCGTGCCCACCTATCTACAGCCCCCTCCCCAGCCCCCGACCGCTCTCAGCTGCGCCCTGGGTGACAGTCCGGCCTTGCTGCGCCAGGCCTTCCTGGACTTGGCCGAACCAGGCGGTGGCGGAGGGGGAGGAGGGGGAGGAGGAACGGGAGGTGGAGGTGGTAGCAACGGAGGCTCGAGCGCAGAAGCCCCTCCAGCTCCAGGGCAGCCACAGCCACCCACGGCCGCTAACGGCGCAAGCTCCGGCCAGCAGCCTCAGCCGTCGGGGGGAGCCGGCACGCGCGACGCTCTCTTCGAGTCGCCCTCGGGCAGTGGAGACTGCAGCGCCGGCTCCACGCCTCCAGCAGAAGGGGCCGGAGGAGCTGGCGGGGGCGGAGGAACTGGGGGCAACCGAGTGCCAGCGCCTCACCATCCCCATCTTCTTGAAGGCCCAGGAGGACGTAAGGCTGGAGGAGGAACGGGCAGCGGCAGCAGCGGCGGGTACCACCACTCCAGCGCCTTCCGGCCAGTTGGGGGCAAGGACGACTCGGAGAGCTTGGCCAAGCTTCATGGGGCTTCGGCTGGCGCGGGCGGACAGCATCATCCGCACCCGCCTCACCATCACCACCACCATCACCACCACCCACATCACCACCACCACCACCACCACCACCATCACCACCCACAGCCTCCCTCCCCGTTGCTGCTCTTGCAGCAACCCGAAGAGCCGGGGCCTGAGCGCCACCATCCGGCTCCACCACCTCCACCTCCGCCCCCACCACCCCCTCCTCCACCGCCCCCACCGCCCCCACCTCAGCCCCACCACCGCCTCCTGTCCCCTGGGGGCACCAGCTGCAGCTACCCCAGTGAGGACAGCAGCGAGGACGAGGATGACGAAGAAGAGGAGCAAGAGGTGGATGTGGAGGGCCACAAGCCCCCCGAAGGGGAGGAGGAGGACGAAGAAGAGGAAGGCCGGGATCCCGAGGAGGACGACGAGGAGGAAGAAGGAGGAGGGGTGATGCTTGGGGACCCCTTAGTCGGAGGCAGCCGTTACCTCCAAGGCCGAGGGCTAACAGAGAAGGGAGGTAGCCGGGACCGGCCACCTGGCTCCTTCCCCCTAGTCCTTAACACCTCCAGGCTACAGCAGGAGGAGGAGAAACTAGGAGACCACGGCAATCCAGACCTGCATCCTCCTCCTCCTCCTCCTCTTCCTCCTCCCCTTGCTACTCAGAAAGGAGGGAGCGGCAGCAGTAGCAGCAGTGGAGGCAGCAGCCCCAGCAGCCCAGTCCACCATCCATCGCTGGAGGAGCAGCCCTCCTACAAAGATGTAAATATCCCCTTTAGGCTCCTTCAAGCTAATTATTATTATTTAAATGCACCTTTAGGCTGAATCGGTTACATATGCGCAAGAAAGATGGATCACCAGATTTCCCCACAGAAATGAAATATTCAGTGTGTTTGGTAGGGTTTCTTTCCTGCCATAAAGATGTGGTTTCTGATCTTTTTTCGCAAAGCCTTTTGAGGGCCTGGGACTTCCATTCCTCCCATATTTAAGTTAGTTGGTTGTGGAGTTGGAAAAGACCCCTTAATCGACCCAGTCTGTCTTCTAATCCTAGAGCTCCCTCTCTCCCCTGCAGAGAACAATTGTTCCCCAAAGAGTAACTGGGCGACTAAACTCAAGTAATTTGAATAAACTAATCCCCCTTCTCCTCCATAGGACAATGCCCACTCACCCCCTCCCACACAATGAGATTTTAAATCACATTGACCTCAAAAGTCAAATACAGTTCTCTTAACTATTCTTCCAAAATGAGAGCTCTTTCCAAAATGGACATGTCTGCAAGATATTATGCCCAATGAACAGAAGAAAGCATTGTTTACAGCATTTTCTACTAGACCAACCTCGTTCTCCCCTCCAAACCTAACCAAAAAAAGTAAAATAATGACTTAAGAATTTTTACTTCCTTTTAAAATGGGAGTAGTTGGTGGAACCTT
>CM053580.1:278306668-278394168 GCA_028627135.1 Pseudochirops cupreus | reverse complement strand
TTTGCCTGGGGGACTAGGAGGTTAAGCAGCTTGCACAGCCGGTATGTGTCAAAGATGAGATTTGAACTCAGGTCTCCCTAACTCCAAGACCAGCTATGGATCCTTTGGACCCACTAGGCTACCTTTGCATTCAAATTCGTTTATAACAGTTATCATTTAGGGTGCTATAGATTGATTTCTGAAAGCAATAGGAACTAATAAAGGATTTCCTGAATACAAAGAGGATGACAGTTTCCCATTTCCTCTCCAATTCTTCATTAGCAAATGTTTATAACAAAATTTTTTTAATGGACCAAAAGGGCTGGATTCTAAATATCTTAATTGCTAAATAACTTTGGACAAGTTATACATACATAAAATGGAATGATGATACCTCTCACCTTTGGTTCACCTAAATATTGTGAGATTAGGTAATGCCTGCACTTTGAATTCCTTCAAGCTAAATGTGATTTTGTCAATATTCTCCTTTGTGTTTAGGGTCATCACTGATGAAGCTTGTTTTAGCTTATTAAGATTTCCCTTTTGTACCACCAAATTTTCAAACGTCCAATCCAATTGAAGAGGGCAGAGAAATGCAAAACTCTCCAGTAGAAACCTTAAGTATCACAGCATCACAAATGACAACATTTCTCAAACCTGAGAGGATTCTAAATAGACTTGAGACATGCTAAAGAAAGACATCTGATATACAGAGTGGAGGAACTATGTGTATGAAACCAGCAATAAAGTTTGATCATATGTAGGCTGCAAAGTTTGGCATAACTCCTAATTCACCATAAGCCCCACGGGTATTACTTAATCTTGTTCTTCCTTCTTTTAAGCTAATGGAGTTAATATTTAGTTAGTTCATGCTTTAGCATGTCATAGATATAAGAATATTGATTTTCTTTTCCCTTGTCTGTCTTGTGACCTCACTAAAGTGCTAAACATCACAAGAGAAGAGTCTGAGGTAGGATTCAATACTAAGAAATGAGCAAAAATCCATGTCCCCATTGAAAGGGAAAAAATGATGTGTTAATGTCCCACTTTGTGGAATTGATTTTTTTTTTTTGGTATCAGGGTAGCATTATTTTAAAAAATCCATCATGAATCATGTCTCAACCTGAATCTTAGAAAATTCTTGGCTCTCTTCATAATATAAAAATATAGTGTAGTAGTAGCAGTAATTGTAATAGCAACAGCAGTAGTAGCATGCATTTATGTGGCACTCAAGGCTTACAAAGTCCTTTACAAATATTATCTCATTTTATCCTCATATCAATCCTGGAAGATAGGTTCTATTATTAATCCTATTTTACAGCTGAGGAAACTGAGGCAGAGGTTGAATGACATGCCCAGGGTCACATAACTAGGAAGTGCTTCTGAACTCAGGCCTTGCTAACTCTGGGTCCAACACCTAGCTACAGTAGGTAAATTAATCCTTATCCTCAACCAAATATAATTTTCCATTTCCTTTTTTTAAAAATCATCTATTCCAGAATCTGTTGATTAAGTCAAGATCAGTCATTAACATCCCAGTTCACAAGAGAGTTCAGAGGTGTTTCTCTCTTTTCATAATGACTCCATAGAGATCTTCCAATGTTTCAATGACAGAGACAGTGTCTAGCTTTAAACTGAAGCTGATCATAAAAATCATAAAATGTCAAAGCTAAAAAAGACTCTAAAAAGAATAGAAATGACTTTTTCCAAGTCACATAGACAGTCAGTAGCAGGGCTGGCACTAAAATAAACCTCAGATCTCGAAATTTCAGGTCCAGGGCTCTTTCCACTACAGCATATTGCCTTCTGGTGAAAGAAGGTAGAATGGTTTCCCAAAGATGGTGATGGAGTAGGAAGGACAAAATGGGCAGGAGACTACTTTTGATTCCTTTTTTTTGCCTTTAGAGCCTCTTCATCTAAGATCTACCTCTTATGCTAGTGTACATGATTTAGTAATTTCTGCTTAATGGCACCTACAGAACACCAGATGTGGACATTTATTTATAAGCATCTGAAGAGATGGCTGAAATTTTTGCCCTTTTAGACACTGAGCTTCATATGGACATAGCCTGAGGAAAAAATAACTTTATTTATTGAATTCACATTTTAATATGTGAATACATTTCTTAACATATGTAACCAAATATAACTCTGGCAGGAACCAGAGTTAGAGTAGTGGGAGGAATATGAAACAGATGATAAAAGCATCAGGTTGGTAGAGGGGGGTTTTAAGAAGCAAAGAGCTTTGGTAGCAAAAGTTCTGCTGACTAGTAAAAATTAGTAATAGAGTGAAGCCAGTCTCAACCAAAAGTCAGGGGAAACTTATCTGGTCAATAAATGATATACTAGCCTTAACGTCAAGAGACCTCAGTTCTAATCCCATCTCTACCAATTCAATTAATAACAACAATAGTAATAATAACTAACATTTATTTAGTGCTTTAAGTTTCACACTTCAGTGAGCCCTAGGCAACAGTCTAAAATTATAAATTGCAGAGAAAGGGCTGACCTGCATTGGTAGAAAGCATTTTCCTTACCCACTAGTTTACTTCATATATTAATGAAATCCTAGATTTAGTCCCTATCTCTTTATGTGTTACAAAGATTTTTACATGCATTATCTCATTTGATCCTCGCGACAATCTTATGAAATAGGTGCTATTGTTATCTCCACTTTAATGATGAGAGAAGTGACTTGCTCTAGGTGACATAACTAGTAAGTGTGTAAGGTCTTCCCGACCCCAAATCCAGCACTCTTGTCCAGTGTCCTAATAGATTCCAGGCATTGTGCTAGTGATTCCGAGTACAAAAACCACAAACAATTGAAACTGCCCTAAAGAAGCTTATAAGTCACTTGACCTTTCATTTAGTTCTTAGAAGACAAGCTCTATAAATATAAGGCATTACTGTCATCAGAAGGAAATGAAAGTTTATGAATTGAATTCTTGTTTTCATTTTAAAATCTAAACCTCTTGAGCATTTTTGTTTTGTTTGCTTGAAGAAATAAATTTTTTCAAATGTCATGTGGGAATAAAACTTTGAGTTTGCTCATTCTCTGGTGAAATGTGAAGAATTTCATGGAGGAAGTGAAAATTCAGGCCATTTCATTAGAATGTATAGACAGATCACAAATGCTACTTGTAGAAAACAAGCAAGATCATGGGAATGAGTGAAAGTTCCAGAAGCCTGTTTGCTGAATTGGGATTAATCATACATATGGCATTCATTGATATTCCTATTACATGCTAGAAAAAAATTCACCGGTTCAATTCAACAAGGGTTTGTTGAGTGCCTACTACATATACTCATTACTGTCCTTTCTAGGTATTGCACTTGTCCTCAAGAAATTTACGTTTCAATTCATGAGACAAAGCTAACATGAACAAAACTATTAGAAAACAATAAATGACAGTTTATCATTAAGAATAAAAGAGACAAGAAAAACCCAGGTTCAAATTATGTCTCTGACGCTGATGATTCTGGGGAAATCATTGTATCTGCGTGTGCCTCAGACAGCTCAGAGTTCTTGGAATGCAGCACCAACAAAGAAAACCTCATTACTTAGCAGGGGTGTCATTTTCTCCTTTAGATCTATTTTTCTTCTGGTTTACAAGGATTTTTACTATTTTCTGATGACATTTCTCTCCCCCCTCCAACATCTCCTGCATTTCCAGGATCTAGCTAGCTGTTGAGGAAAGACTTAGGAGTGGGGTCAAAGCTGGAGAATATTCTATCACCACTTACTGGAGACAGCAGAGATGGTAGAAAAGCTGAGAACATAAAGCTCTTGGATTTCTAGCCTACACCTAACCTCTATCTATTACTGCATTTGGCAGCTCTGGGGTCCCCCTGCCATGGAATGGTGCTGGCAGCTACACCTTGGCTGAGTAGAATTTGCATTCTTAAAATATATTCCTTAATGAAACAATCTAAGTTATAAGCCATTTAAGCAACCCAGTAAAAATGTAAGTTTTCCGTATTAGTGTGTAGCTATACTCTTAAGCAAAAAGAGCCAGTATTGTATATGCATCGTATGCTTTAAAAAATTCATTCATTTCTAAGTTTAGAGTATCAGACAGATTTCTTCTAGAGTATTTCTTGGGCCATATTTCAAAACAGGCCCCTAAACACAGATGTTATTACCAATATAAATCATCTACCCTCTTATTAGTCTATGTAATTAGTTTTTCAAATGTAATTTAAGATACTTGTGCATTTTATTTTCATTTCAGTATTCTTTTTAATAGAAGGAAAGGGGAGAGTAAACATTTCAGTTTATGAACGGTCCCCTAACCTAAGGTTTCACTAATTTGACATTTTAAAGATCATCTAACCTGCTGAAATGTTTATAAAAATTGCACGTGCACCATCAGCAATCAAATACGTTTTGTTGGTTTTTTTTTAATCTAGTATTAAACTAATGTCTTCTGGGGTTTTTTTTAACCATATGGAAAACATTAGCAGTACTAGTGAATAAACAAATCCAAGCTCCCAGAGGTCATTTTTAACCACAGTTAACAATCTGGTTTCCACTGATTGAAAATATTCCGAAAAACAAGAGTCCAGTAAAACATATGCAAAATGCGGCAGAAGAAGCTTGCTTGGATTTATTTATCAAAAGTTTAACCATTCAAAAAAAAATCTCCTTGTAACAGAAACATCTGAATCTCCTGAGCAGTGTAATGGCAGATTTTACCCAGAAGGAGCAGAGACATATTACTATGAAATAGACACTGATGCAAAATAAAGCTTTCATGAGGCTGTATCATGAAAAACAGAAATTAGTATTATCAGCGCATTTGCTTCAGTTTCCATTTGCTAGTTAAATAGTCAGTCTTATTCATATCCACATAGACCACTAGGTATGAATAGGAAAGGAAATGGCTTTTCTGAAAACATTCTATTTAAATTCTCAAATTTAATTCTTTTATCGAAGTGTACTACTTTAAGAAAAATGGCACATGTAGTACATATCCTATGACCAATAGGGATTTCGGTCTTAATAATAAGAGCTTCCACTGACATGGAGCTTTAAGGTATTGCAAGGATGTGTATACCATGTCTCATTTGGTAGTGCAAATAGAAGATAGTGACTCAAGTGTAGTTTGCAAAGAATAAACTTCCTCATTAAAACTAAATAAAATGAAAACTAGTACTTCAATTATAGATATGTTTTCATCTGTCCATCAAGGGTATATGACTTGTATTCCAAGGGCAGGTACATCTAATTCAAAGTACTAATATTGTACATTCTATGTACTTGTGGATATGTGTTCCTGTGCATGTGTATTTCATATATGTATATATATACATATACATATATATGTATATACATATATGCATTATCAGTTGAATTTATAAAATTCAGTTCATTTAAGCAAACAATCTTAATGCATCCATATGCAAGGCACTTCACCTTGGAATTCTATCAGGAGTTTAAAATTCTTCACAGACATTTCCTCATTATTTTCATATTGTATAGAAAATAAAACTGAATAAGTTAGTTTAAAAGACATATGAAAGCCAGAGAAAGAGACATGAAAGGTATGATGCCTCATATTTTGCTCCACCATGTATTTAGAGAGAGTGGACTTTAAAAGATTCCATTGCTATTTTTATGAACCCAAACTTGGCAAGAAAATGGGAGAAATCTCCCCCTTTTCCACCCAACTATATATAAGTCCTTGGTCTCTATGTGATGAGATAGTCTTCAAAGTGGGATAGCCCTTTATGGCATTTATGATGATCGCCCCATATGTCAGGGCACAGTCAACCACTGTGGATGGCTTTGTCTGGAGAAGCCATGTTCACTAGAGAACAAGCATTGACTTTTTCGTCATTGCTGCAGCCTCCATCTCAGCTTTGGTTGAATCTGCCAGTAAGAGATAATTCTTTTCCATGCCAACACAACAAAAGATGCAGGAATAATGAGAGAGAATGTGTTTGGTTGGTTGGTTGGTTCAGAGCTATGATTTCAATCGCGTGGGGAACTCCCTCGATCAATGCAGATCTGCAATGGTTCTGAAACTTAGATTCTTAGAAGGTTGTCTGAGGGCCCTGAGTGGACAAGACTTAAAGACAGGTCTTTGTGACTATGAAGTCAGTTCTCGATCCACTATCCCATGCTGCCTGATGAATTCTAGTCTATACACAGAGCTTGCCCTTTCAAAAATAAGAAGCTTAGCAGTGGTTCATCACTGCTGTGTGGCCATACATTTGGTCAGTGACCATTTACTAAGCACCTATTCTGTAACAGGCACAGTGGTGGGCACAAAGTTTAGCTAAATTTGCTCTCACAGACCTTAAAGCCCTCATCCCTCCAGTCATTTGGCTTCCCAACTTCCAAATCATCCTTTACTCTTCCCTCTTCTCGTTCCAACACCAAGTTGCAAAGCCTTCTCAAATGCACTTCCAAAATGCCTCTTAAATATAAATCCTTCTCAGTCAGGCCCTCGTCACACCTTTCCTAGATTTTTGCCATCCATCCACACACAACCAAACACAAAATCTTCCTAAGGCACAGATTTGACGTCGTAATGTCCTTAGTCAAAAGTCTTCAATGACTCCCTAATAAATCTTGGTTAAAATATAACATTTAAATGCATCCACCACTGGGGTCCCACTTAACCTTATCAGATATTTCATAATTTTCCCCTTCATGAAATCTCTAGCCAACTCTCCTACATTTCATATCTTCCTTTATTGTATATGGGGTCCAACGGTAGATGTTGGTTTTGCTGGACCTTTTGTTCCTTTTTGTAAACTTTTGGTACAAGGGGAGATTTTCTGGGTAGGGAAAAGAGAAAGTCTTCCTCGCCAGCTTTATCTTTTAGCTTTCTTCAAGGCTCAGGTCCAGTGCTGTCTTATATAAAGGTTTCCCAGCTTCTCCAAGTTGTTAGTTCTCTCTCCTCAAATTACTTTGTATTAACTTATCTTTTATTTTTTATATCTGTATCCTTCTAGTAAAATGAAAGCTCTGAGTACAGAGACTATTTCATTTTTGTCTTTGTATTCCAGCTCTGCCTAGCACAATGCTTGTCACATATTAGTCAATTTATAAAGATTGGATTGGATAGAATTAAATATTGGAAGACAAATGTACTGCAGAATGGAGGTGAAAAACAAAATTCTAGTTGATGTCTAGGGGAGAAAGTGTGACCAGCACAGGAATGGGGAAAACTTAACAGAGATGATAGCACCTGAGTTAAATCATAAAAAATGAAGAAGAAACTCTATAGACAAAGAAACAGAGGGAGAACATTCTAGGGATAGGAATGTGAGCAAATGTATAGGTATTGGATATTACATGAGCAAAGGCTTGGGGGTGGGAAAGTATCTGTTTTTCTGAAGCATAAAGTCCCCATTACAAAAAAGTATTGGAGAAGGTTAGAAAGGCAAAGTGGTGCCATAAAGTAGAGGGGTTGTTTTTTAGGGCAGAAGAGTTTGAATTTTGCTCCTGAATCGATGAAAAGACACTACATAGAGTTTTTTGTCTTTTTGTTTATTGGAGTCTTTTATTTATACATTGCTCTGATGCTAACCACATTTATGACCTTGGGCATGTCCTTTAATCAATCTGAGCTTCAGTTTCCTTATGTGTAAAATGTGGGGATTGAACCAAATGGCTCTAAGGTTCTTTCTAGCCCTTAATCTGTCATCCTTTTATTCTATAATCCTGTGTTCCTCTCCCCATACTCAGCAAGCCTTTACTAGTAAGTACTAAAGATTTTTTTTTAAGTTTAGCAAACCCAAACTTTTCCACGCAGAATTCTACACCTATCATCATCCCTCACCTCTCCAATGCAAGAAGGAAGGATGTATCTTTTCAACTCTTCTCCAAGCCAACCTCTGTCATTATAAATACAGCAAATTCCATTTTTTGTTGTTTTTTCCATTTTCATCTGGATGTTTGAGGGGTATGTAAATCTAGCTATATAATCACAAGACTTAAAGTATCTCTTCTCTCTCAACACTATACAGTGATGATCTTGTTGACTCCCTATTTTTTTGTTCTTCTTTCCATTTGCATTTTTGCAGTCATTATGTCTCCTGTTTTCCTGGTTTATCACTGAAAACTTTGAGCAAAGGAATGAAAATAATTAGAGCTATGCATAGAGTAGGTCATTGTAGTGGCCGTATTAAGTGTTGGAGAAAGGAGAGATCAGAGGGGAGGAGAGGAAAGGAGGAGAAAGAGGACAGAGGACAGGACAGAAGGGAAGAGGATAGGCGAGGGGAGAAAAGAGCTACTATCAGAGTAGGAACTAGTGCCAACTTGACAACTATTGTAATGAAGAGAAGTTATTCTGGGGATATAATTGATTAGTTATGAATGTGAGGGAGAGGAAAGAATTAAAGATAACAAAGTTATGAACATGAAAGGTAGAATAGTGTCACAGATTAAAATAGTGAAGTCAGAAGAAGCCACTGGCCTAGGGGACAAATCATAAGCTTGGTTTAGGACACACTAAGTTTGAGACAGCCTCCGTGTAATGTCAGTTACCAGAATCAGGGAATCTAAGTTCGATTTGTATCTCAGATACTATCTGAGTGGCCCTAGGCATATAACTTAATTTCTCTGGCCTCAGTTTCCTCATCTGTAAAATGAGGGGGTTGGACCAGGTGACCTCTGAGGTCTAAAACTATCATCCTCTAATCCAGAAGTTCTTTCTCCTTTTTTGTATCATGGACTACCATTTGGGAGTTTGGTGAAGCCTATGAAACTCTTCTCAGAATAAGGTTTTTAAATGTATGAGATTACAAATGAAACCAATTATTTTGAAATATAATTATCAATATGTGTGTATATATATCTATAGATATGTATATGTGTGTATTTTTGTTCATAGACTCCAGATTAAGAACCTCTGATCTGGTCAGATATGTGTAATGTTAATGGGATTTAAGATCTTCCCCACCCGTTAATAAGCCTCACATGGAGCCTATTAAGGGAAGCTTGCTTAGGGGAGGCTTCCTTGTAGGAAGGCTTTCACACCTTTTGCTAATTTCTAGTCAGGCACTGAGGCATGAGGGTTGTGATGCCTCCTGGCTCTAAAAAGAGTATATATACTCTTAAGGTTAGCATTTTGCTTTGGAGCTGACTCATTAGAAGAGTGTTGTTGTGATTTGACCACATAAGGCCCCTGGCTTTGAAAAACCCAGATATTGGTGCCTCTCACTCTGATAACTATGTATGTATTGCCCTAGTCAGACAGTTGGATATGTCTGTTGATTTGTGCTAATTTCTCAGACAGTTAGAAGCTGTCTGTTGGTCTTTATTTCTCTGCTTGTATTTTCTCTATTTTCTTTTTTGGATTTTCTCTCAAATTCAGGGTATTGGTTTTTCCCCTGAACTAATGAATGTAATTTTAAAAGATTGTTGATCCCTTGAACAGCTATCTTTTCTAGTAAAGCAGATCTAAGAACCTGTGCTGGCAACCATCCTGGGTATGCCAGTATGATTGCCACTACAATATGTGAATCTGGAATTCATGGAAAGGTCATGGCTGGAATTGCAGACTCAGAATTCATCTATATAGAGATAGCATTTGAAAGAATGGGAGTCAACAAGATCGTCACTGGATAGTGTCAAGAGAGAAGAGATACTTTTAAGTCTTGTGATTATATAGCTAGATTTACATAACCCTCAAACATCCAGATGAAAATGGAAAATTCAATCAGCTTTGTGAAACAAAACTGAAAAATTGGATTCTCTGGTTATCTGAATAATTGAATTTCTCAGCTTTCATTAGATGTTCTGAGTTATGTTGATGACATTTGTGGCTAAAGATCAATACCCTTCCATAGCTGTCATCTATCCTCTTATTTAGTACATACCCATGAAAATAAGTACAAGTATAATCTAGCCTTTGTCCATATGGTACAATTTTTTTGTTTTAGGGGTTTTGGTTTTTTGGTCAAAGATAAATGATCAGATGACTATGGGCAAATAGCTGAAATATATTTAGCAATAAATACTATATGATGATTTAATCATTTTTTAAAAAATCATCACTTGGGAAAAACTTCCAGCTTTAAAATTTCTCCCCAACTCACATCTGAAATCTCCCCTATTACTTTTTTTTTCTCAATACCCAAGATTTGGATAGATCAAAACAAAAAGAAAACTTGCCCACTCAGTCCTTCCTTTGTCAAACATTTCTACTGTTTCATAATCTACTGTTTCTGTAAAGGTTAGTATGCCTATATTAATATGCAAATGAGATCATATATGTAAAGCACTTTTGAAACCTTAAGGTGCTGTATATATGTCAGTTGTTGTTACAGTTATGGACATAGATATGGGCATGCATAGAGCATGGGCTGATGTTCCTGCACCAACACACTCAGTCCCAACTGTGTACCACAGATCTGGGTAAAAAAAATTTGAATCTATTTCTGCCAAGAGGTTTTTTTAAATCGAATTTTTAAAAAGATTTTTGATTTTTCAAATCAAGATCTGATTTGATCTGTCCCTACTATTTAACCAGCTGAAAATATAACAAATGAGGACATGAATGAAGGGTAAAGACAAGAATTTTACATTACTGAGCTGTCATTCAGAGGCTAAAATCTGCCTTCATTTTCTTCTTATTCCTAATGGTTTCAAGTGAAAAAAGTGCACAGGTAAATGAGGACAACATTTGACCCTGAGTATTTCTAATCCAACACTTAATGTTAAATAAGCCTTTTTAAAAGATTTTCAAAGAAAATGAAAAGCAAAACTATGAGAAAATAATTTGTTTTCAATAATATTTTTCTTCCTTTTATTAAGGTGAACACACACAAGAAACCAATTCACCACATTCACTCAAAAAGGATGTAGAAAATATGGGGAAAGGTAAAAAAAAAAGTTTTAATTCTATAAAACTTCATAATTTTAAAAAACTGTAGAGATAATAAGAGGATATTTTTGTTCTGCCCCATATTTTAAACTTGACAAGCAACATATGAATAATATATGGACCATTGGGTGGATATAATTGAGATTAATGCATACATATCAATCAATACATGACACTGTAATATAATACTTTAAAATAATACATTACATTGATTTATATTCATGGATTTCTGCACAAAATCCATCCTGTGTCTATGCAACACTTTTTAAACTGGTAAAATATTTTGTCTTATAATAATAAATTGCCACATAGAACAGTTCTCTGGAGGGTTATTTGTAAAGATTAGTAAAATGACTCTTCTTTTTTCTTTATTAGAAGAACTTCAGAAGGTTTTGTTTGAACAAATAGACTTACGGAGGCGACTAGAACAAGAATTCCAAGTGTTAAAAGGAAATGCATCTTTTCCAGTTTTCAGTAAGAAATCATTTTTATTTCATTGTTTTCATGATATTTCCTAATATTTCATGACTAAGTTTTCTATAGAGACTGCATGGCAAAGGGGAAAGCGTACTGGATTTGAGGTCAAAGGACTTGGGTCCAAATCCTGGCTCCACCATTGGCTACTTGTGCCACCTTGGAATACCACTCATGCTCTGAATAGACAGGCCTGATTCCCTCACAAGGATGTCATAGCACATATCTGTAATTTAATTTGTAGTCATTTGAAATTAAATAAGTTTGTGGGGAGGTCTGTGTCATTTTGTTTTTTAGAATTTTATGATCAACCTTCCTCCCACCCCCCATTATAGACTTTGGTCATTATGGAGTATCACAAAGCTAAAGCTGGTATTCCTTACAAGTTAAGCAGTGAATTGACACCCAGAAAATATTTCAAAAATTTCAAAAAATTCAAAAAAAATTTCAATAGTTGTGGTACCATTAATGCTCCAACTATGAAGGTCCTAGACCTTGAGTATAACTTTCAATGCAACTACAAGACTTGCCTCAGTCTTAAATTATACCAGCTTCACCATAACTGAATAATATACTAACCACTAAAACCTAATACAGACTGAGCAAAAGGGAGAGATGAAATAGCTTAATGGTGAAGAAGAAACAGGCTAGGGAAGGAATGCTGATAGAAGTTCATTAGCCATCTTTCCCTTTTTGGCCCTGGGAGGAGAAATGTGGTTTGGAAATTCCAATGACTAGGCATTAGAGGAAGATAGATGAAGTTCAAGAATCAGGCAGGGTGTATAGCAGAGGTGAGGAACCTGTGGCCTTGAGGCCACATGTGGCTTTCTAGGTCCTTTGTTGCAGCCTATTGACTGAGTCCAAGTTTTACAAAATAAATTCTTTTATTAAGGAGATTAGTTCTGTGAAGTTTAGATTCAGTCAAAGGGCCAATTACTTGAGGACCTAGAGGGCCACATGTGGCCTTTAAAATAATATATTACATTGATTTATATTCATGGGTTTTGGCACAAAGATCCACAAGATCATCACCAGATAGTGTTGGGAGAGAAGAGATACTTTAAGTCTTGTGATTATATAGCTAGATTTACATAACCCTCAAACACCCAGATGAAAATGGAAAATTCCATGAGCTTTGTGAAACAAAACTGAAAAATTGAATTCTCTGGGTTATCTGAATAATTGAATTTCTCAGCTTTCATTAGATGTTCTGAGTTATGTTGATGAAGTTTGTGACTAAAGATCAATACCCTTCCATAGCTGTCATCTGGTCATTTGCAGGTTCCCCAGCTCTGGTGTATAGTAATACAGAGAGAAAGATAACAGAAAGGAAAGTAGGATAACAGGTAGCTCTTGAAGGTGGACTGAGGGCTGGGACTTGTCCAAGGTCACAAAACTATATAATGGTGTAACTAGGACTTGACCCCAGGTCTGCTTAGGTCAGATTTCTACACCACAAAGGAAAAAATATATTTTAAAAGAAGCCTAGACTAAGCATATTTCTTTAAAATGGATCAGAAAAAAAATTAGATGACATGGAATAAATCTGTCATCTAAGGACAAATAAAAATCATTAGTTATCCCTGTAAGAGGAGATGTTGACATCACAGTTGTCAAAATGGCTTAAGCTCATTTTTCTGTTTTGGACCCCTGCATACAGTGAGATCAATTGTCTTTTGATTCCTTACATACGTCTACCCATTTCTCCATGAAAACAATATTGACATAACAATTTATCTCATTTTGTTAAAAAAAATAGATGTTTATTTTTGAGTAAACAATTTGTAACTTTTCACATGATTATGCTTATTAACTCAGATAATGCAAAGTATTTTCAAGATATCGTTAAAAAAAATAAGAAATTTATAGAGTAACACCTGCCAGTTTCAATTCAAGCCTTTCATTTATCTTTTTGATTTGCACTAAAATGATTACTCTCTCATCGCCATGTATATAAACACTCCAATTAAACCACATAAAATGCACTCTTTTTTCATCTACATCATATTCCACTGACCAAGGAAGTGGCATGTATGTACCCAACCTTGAATTATATGTGGTTTAGACACACCACAAAAGAGCAGTCAATTTTACCCCTGATTAAAATAGCAAATATGTATTATGTGCTCTTTAACAGAAGGTGAGGGGCCATAAGACTGGCTGACAGATTTAGATTTACTCAAATGAAATAGCATAAGGGGAAAACCAAACTGAGTAAAAAGAAAGAAAGAAACAGTCCATCCAGGAAGCAAGAAAACATAAAAGAATCCCTGTGAGAGGTTTTAGTAAGAAATGGCATTCCAGGAATTACAGTATGAGCAGAGGTTTAATGAACAGTGGACACAGAAGCAAAACCATTAAAGTTAAAATGCAGGTGTATTGGGCCCCCAGACACCACCCACATTGAGTTAAGAAGTTGTTTTCCAGAGTCGGATCTAGGACTCCTGAACTTACGCGAGGGTTTTCTAGAAGAAAAGATATTCTTAGGTTAAGAGGATTAGGAACCAAGGGGTAGAAGAAGGACATGTCTCAATTTGGGGCTGTTATGTATACATACACATGTGTGTAGATATGTAAATGTGTGCGCATATATGTATATATATGTGTACAAATACTTAAACATGCATATATCAAGGCAAAGAAGAAGAAAAAAGCAAATCTTAAAGGAAAAAAATGGGGGGGGAGGGGAATCGACCTAGAGATATTTACCATATATACATATATACATTTATACATACATATATCTATATACCTCTATCTACCTATCTATATTAAATGCTTGATAAAGTTTTATTGATCTATTTTGGTGTGGTTTTTTTGTCATTTCTGGAAATGCCCTTCCCATGTGACAAAGAAAAAAATTTTGGCAAAACTAATAGATTACTTACCATGTCTGACAGTGTTTGAAACATTCTGTACCGTAGTTCCTATCTCCTATCCACTGAAAGCAAGAGAATGTGTTTCATTATCAACTCTCCAAGGATCAATATTAACCATTGCATCTAATCAGATATAAGTTGCTTTCAGTATTATTTTCATCTGCATTGTTATAGTTATGTTATATATAGTTCTCCTGTATCTGATGTCTTCACTCTGTATCAGTTCATATAAGTTTTCCCATGTTTCTTTAATTCCTTGTTTTTATCACTTCTTACCACCCAAAGGTCATTTTACCACAATTTGTCCTGCTGTTCCCTAGTTGACAGACATCCACTGAGTTTCCAGTTTTGTTGTGTTTTGTTTTTTTGCACAAAAAGTGCTGCCATGAATATTTTGGTATATATGGGATGCTTCTAGGTGTCTTTAACTTCCCTTATGCTATATGTAAAGTAGAGAATTGGATCAAAAAGTGTGAACAACGTAGTGACTTTTCTCACATAATTCTTAATTGTTTCTATAGTGATTTGACCAATTCCCGTTTTCAACAACAGTGTATTAGTGGGCTCATCTTTCCATAGCCCCTTCAGCATTGACTATATCCATGTTTTATCATTTTTACCAGTTTTACAGGTGTGAGGTTAAACTGAGGTATTTTTCCCATTGTGTTTTTATTTATTTCATTAAATATTTTTCAATTACATGTAAAAAATTGGCATTCTTTTTCAAAAATTTTGAGTTTCAAATTCTTTTGCTCCCTCTCTCTCTCCCTTCTCTCTTCCTTGAGAAGACAAGCAATTTGATATCGATTGTACATGTGAAACGTGCAAAACATATTTCCATATTAGCCCTGTTGCACAGAGAACACAGACAAAAAAAAAGAAAAAGAAAGTAAAAAAAAATATGCTTTGATCTGCATTCAGACCCCATCAGTTCTTTCTCTGAAAGTGGAAAACATTTTTCATCACAAGTACTTTGGAATTACCTTGGATCATTGTATTGATGAGAGTAGCTAAGTCGTTCATAGTGAATCATCACACAATATTGCTATTACTTGTGTACAATGTTCTCCTGATTCTTCTCACTTCACTTTGTATCAGTTCATGTTAGTCTTTGTAGGTTTTTTCTGAACTGATCCTGCTCATCATTTCTTTCTTTTAAAAAAATTCTTTCTTTATTTATTTTTTAACATTTTTTTTCTTTTTAAATTTTGAGTTCAAATTCTCTCCCTCCTCTCCTCCACTCACTGAGAAGGCAGGCAATATGATATCAATTATACCTGTGAAATCATGCGAAATATATTTCCCCATTAGTAATATTTTTTAAGAAGCAGGAAAATAAAGTGAGAAAGTTTTATTTCAATTTGCACTCAGAGTTCATCAGCTCTCTCTCTGGAGGTGGATAGAATTTTTTCATCATTAGTCCTTTGGAATCGTTTTGGATTACTGTACTGATCAATGTAGCCACGTCTTTCACAGTTGATCATCATTATAACACTGCTACTACTATGGACAATAATTTTCTGTTCTTATTTAACTTTGTACCAGTTCATATAGTTCTTGCCATGTTTTTTTCTGAAACCACACCCCTCAACATTTCCCACAACACAATAGTACTCAATCACAATCATATGCCACAGTTTGTTCTGCCATTCTCCCATTTGATGGGCATCTCCTCCATTTCCAATTTTTCACCACCACAAAAAAGTTGCCATAAATAGTTTTGTATATATAGGTCCTTTCCCTTTTTCTTTGATCTCTTAGAGATCCAGATCTAGTAGTAGCACTACTGGGTCAAAGAGTATGCACAGTAATAGATTTCTGGGTCTAGTTCCAAGTTGTTCTCCAGAATGGTTGAACCAGTTCACTACTCCAACAAGAGTTTAAGTGTACCTATTTTTCCATCATCCCCTCCATCATTTGTCATTTCTGATAGGAGTAAGGTGGTACCTAGAGTTGTTTTAATTTTCCTTTTTCTAATCAATAGTGATTTAGATCATTTTTTTCACGTGACTATAGATAGCTTTGATTTCTTCTTTGGAAAACAGACAGATGGTTCATATCCTTTGACCATTTGTCAATTGGGGAATGGTTTTTATTTTTATAAATTTGACTCAATTCTATTCTCAGTATGTATTTGGGGGGAAATGAGGTCTTTATCAGAGAAATTTACTGTAAAAATTTTTATATTACTTCATTGTTTATGGTACCTTTTAGCAAAATATAGTTTCCTTGATTATCTCTTTTAATTAGATCTATTTTTGCTTTTTAGTTCATCTGAAGCATATTAGATTCTGCTTCAATCCTTTATTTTAATTCTGTTTGTATCTTTCTGTTTCAAGTTTCTTGTAAATAATATATTGTTGAATTCTGGATTTCTAATCCATTCTGATATCCTCTTCCATTTTATAAATGAGCTCATCCCATTCACATTCATAATTATGATTATTGTGTATTTCCTTCTATTCCAGTTTCTTCTGTTTCTTCTTTCTCTCTTTTTTATCCTGTCCCTCCTCAAAAATCCATTTTGCTTCTAATCACTGCCTCTCTTAATTTTTCCTCTCTTTTATCTTTCCCCTCTTTCTCTTATCCTTGAATCCTCCTATTTTCCTATTGGCTAAGGTCTATACACAACTTTATATATATATATATATTTTTTTTTTTCTTCCTTCTTTAAACTAATTCCAGTAAGAGTGAGGTTCAAATACTGCCTGCTACCCCCCATTCCCTTTCCACCACAAAAATTCTTCCTTGTATGCCTATTTTATGAGAAAAATGTTCTTCCTTCCTTCTTTCTTCCTTCCCCCTTTTCCCAGTGCATCCATCTTCCTCACCTCTTCATTTTTTTTTTTGAGATCATTCCAACATTATTGACTGTCTCTGTCTATGTAAACTCCTTTTAACTGTCCTAATAATGATAAAGTTCTTAGGAGTTACATGTTTCATCTTCCCATATAGGAATGTAAACAGTTTAACTTTATAATTACTCTTTCGTGTTTATCTTTTTATGCTTCTCTTGAGTCTTGTTTTGAATGTCAAATATTCTATTCAGTTCTGGTCTTTTCATCAGGAATGCTTGCAAGTCTTTTATTTCATTAAATAGACATTTTTCCCCTGGAGGATGATACTCAGGTTTTCTTGGTAAGTTATTCTTGGTTGTAATCTTAACTCCTTTGCCTTCCAAAATATCATCTTCCAAGCCCTCTGCTCCTTTAATCTGAAAGTCACTAAATCTTATACTATTCTTACTTAGGCTTCATAATATTTGAATTGTTTCTTTTTGGCTGCTTGAAGTATGTTCTCTTTGACCTGGGAGCTCTGGAATTTGGCTATAATATGCCTGGGAATTTTCATTTTGAGATCTCTTTCAGGAGATGATCAGTGGATTCTTTCAATTTCTAGTTTTCTCTCTGGATCTAAGATATCAGGGAAATTTTCCTTGATAATTTGTGATGGCTAGGTTCTTTCTTTGGTTACGGCTTTCAGGTAGCCCAATAAGGGCAGTTGTTTTTCTGATGAGGTATTTCACATTTTTTTCTATTTTTTCTTCCTTTTGACTTTGTTTTATTGTTTCTTAATGTCTCATAGAGTCATTACCTTCCACTTGCCCAATTCTAATTTTTAATGAGATTTTTCTTCAATGAGATTTTGTACTTTTTCCATTTAGCCAATTCTGCTTTTAAAGAAGCTCCTTTCTTCAGTGAATTTTTGTGCCTCTTTTACCGTTAGATTAATTCTATTTTTAAGGTGTTATTTTCTTCAGTACTTGTTATGTCTCTTTTACCTAGCTGTCAATTATCTTATAATTTTCTTGCATCACTCTCATTTCTTATCCCAATTTTTCCTCTACCACTCTTATCTCGTAAGTCTTCCAGGAATTCTTGTGGGTAATTCTTGCTGGAAGTGGGCAGAAGATTGTGATATTGGGGTGGAAGACAGTCCAGAGTTTTTCCTTGAGGCTTTATCAGTAGCTATTTTCACATTGTTGTCTTCTTCTGAGTCTTGGTCTTTCCTGGCACTGCAGTAGCTTTTTATCGTCAAATGTTCTTTATGTTGTTGTTACTGTTTGCTCATCTTTCCAGCCTATTTCTTGGCTTTGAACTGTATTTTAAAGTTGGACTCTGTTCACCTGGGGTGAGGAGGCGCCGTCCCAAGGTTCAGATTTTTTAATGCTGCTGTTTCCAGGGATAGTTCTGGGACTCTACAAGTTTTGGGTATTTCCAAGGTAGTGTCATTCCTTCACTGCTCTCCTGGTCTGCTCTCTGGTCTTCACCCAGGAAGTGACCCCTGCAGCTACAAGTGCTAGTTTTCTCTCTGCCTTGAAACTGCTATCAGGTTCCCTGTTCTCTTGTGACTGACCCCCAGTGTTCCTTTCCAATACTGGAATTGTCACCCAGAACTGTGTATGCGCAATCAGTGCCAGCTGTACCCAGCGCCAGCAAAATGCCCTGTAATCTCTTTCTGATGAGTTGTCCAACCCCCCCTTACCATCTATGGGCTGGAACTCCCCAAAACTGCTGGTTCTGCTACTATGGCTGCTGTTGCTATCTGCCTGAGTGTGTAGGGTCTGTACTGGCTTCCACTCCAATGTCACAATCTTCTGCCCACTTCCTAAGTTTTCATGGCCCAGAAAAATGTCAGACCTTTTACTAGCTCTGCTCCTTCAAAATTTAGTTTGACATGTTATTTTAAAGTTGTTTGGATGGGAATGTTGAAAGAGTTCAGCCGGGTTGCCTCTAATCCATCATCTTGGCTCTGCTCATCCATATATCTTAATTTGAATTTTTTTTACTATTAATGATTTGAAGCATTTTTTCCAATATGGTCACTGCTCATTTAGTTTCTTCTTTTGAAAGCTATTTGTTTATGTATTCTGACCATTTATCAGTTGGGAATGACCTTTCATCTTTGATATTTATGTCAGGTCCTTATACATTTTGGATATCAGACTTTTAGCACAAATGTCTGATTTAAAGACTTTTCCCCCTATTCAAGTCTTTCTTATACTGGTTGTATTGATTTTGATCATTCTAAAATATTTTAGTTGTATTTAATCAAAATTGTTCATTTTGTCTTTGTGATTTCCTCTATCAAGCAGTTCCTCAAGAAGCACCTACTTTTTGCCATGGACTTTGCTAAGCTCTGGGTTGCAAAGATAAAAGTATAAAATTACTTACCCTCAAAAGCTTACCTTCTAATGGGGGAGATAACATGACATATATCAGTATCTCTTGTTTGTTAAAAATTATATCCTTTCCTTCTGTAAGTTCCTACTTTACATTTAAGTACTAGTTCAGGATCTAGCAACTCCATAAAATTTTACAACTACTTTCATCAATACTGATCTCACTCTTCTATGAATTCCTATTGCATTTATTGTCAATATCAATCAATCAAAAAGCCAGCATCTAAAGTAGGGTGGCAGTCATAAGAGTGTGGACAATAGAACTGGGTGGAAACTTGGTAACTGATTAAGTATGGAAAATTAGAAAGAAGGAAGAATCAAGGATGATTCTAAGGTTTTGAATCTTGTACGTAGTTTGCATGAAGAGGAAGACTGTAAGCCAGGAACTGAATCCTGAGAGAAATCTATTAATTGAAGGCTAATAGATTATTGCCACAAGGCTCTCAATGTGGGTGAGCTAGATGAAGGAAATGAACCTCAAAAAAAAAAGAAGCTGTAGAGTACTTGTGGCAAATAGATAGTTTGGGGGTAGTCATAGGTAGCAGGGAATAGTTCAACTCTTTTTCATATCCCAATGTGTCCCATGGCATGAAAGAAGGATCAGTGAATACCAAAGAAGGTAGCCAAAGATATGGTATCTTCTAGGGAAGACAAGGTTTCTGTGAGCACAAGAGTGTGAAAATAAGAGATCTAAGATAAAGTGTAATTTATTAAGACTAGAGGCTGGAATGAAGTCTCTAAAATTCTATACCCTTTGACTGAGAGATTCCACTGCTATACATATATCCCAAGGAGCTCAATAATTAAAAGAAAAGTTCCACATATACTAAAATATTTATAGCAGCACTTTTGTAGTAGCCAAGGACTAGAAACAAAATAGATCCTCATAGCCTGGGGATTGGTTTAACAAATTACGGTACAAAATGCCATGGAATATTACTGTGTGTGCTGTAAGAAACAATCTGTATGATGACTATAGAGAAGCATAGAAAGACATATGAACTGATGCAGAGTAAAGTAGCCATATCTAGGAAAATATCATGCCCAGAGATTACAACAATGTAACTAGAAAGAACAATAAAACAATTAAAACTGCACACCATGAAAGGGCAATGACTAAATTTGGTCCAAGGAGTCAATATGAGATGACACTTCTGCCTCCTGCTGTTTTTTCAAAGGTGGGGAACTATTGGTGTGAAGTATTATATATAGTTAGACATTTTTAAAAGTGACAATGATGACAATTACTATTGCTGTTATCATTAGTGTTCAGATCTTCCTGAATCCAGGTCTAGGGCTCTAGCTCTATCCACTACGCCATCTAGCTGCCCTGGTTGGTTAATGTTCTCAAGATGTTTTTCCTTCTTCTGAATCAGTGGTTCTCAACCTTCCTAATGCCTTGATCCTTTAATATTCATATGTGGGCGTATCTGAATGTGGGAGGACCCACCTGGAGATGGATAGAGGAGCCGTGTCTCAGTTCCTAAGACCATCAGAAATAAGTATTTTCCAACAGTCTTAGGCGACCCCTGTGAAAGGGTCATTTGACCCCCAAAGGGCTTGCGACCCACAGGTTGAGAACCACTATTCTAAATCATTACTATAAAGGTTTGTTCTCTAGAAGGGGGAGGGGTTAGGATATATTGTGACATGTAGGTGACATAAAAATGAAAGATTTCAACTTTTTTTTAACAAGGCTAGAATATGGGTCAAAGGGCACAATGGATCAGGTATTCAGAGGATAGGTACTAAGGTGGAGGGGGCTGCAGAGAAAGATGTAGATAGGAGTGAGAGTGTGGAGAGATATCAGAGAAAGGATTTTCACTTTAGTAGATGGCAATTCCATATCATGGAGATAATCAAAGGAGAGATGGGAGTTTCACAGACATAAGATAGAGGAAGAACCAGTTGACCAGGGCCCTCACCTTCCAGGGCTCTGTGATGATTAAGTACATTTGGGCAAGGGTGGCATCCTCAGCTTCCCCAGTTTATCACACTAAACACTAAGCAGCATTGGGCTAGATAAAGAATTTAAGGATGCAAGTTCTTGACTACATATCTGAACCATTAAATATCAGGCATTCGATTTCACCAGATGGATCTGCTTGAGATCTCTGAGGGAAGTGAGCACTTTTAAGTTCAGGCCCTCTACTGCCTCTGGCTTCCCGAGGTTTGGTCCCTCTAATTTTTTCAGCCTTGATTTATAGCATCATCTCAAGATGGCAGTAGGGGGGAAAGGAGTAGAACATACATACAAAAAAATTATGTGAAACAAACATTCCCTAAGCACTCCAAAGCATAGACTTCCTAAAACCTTTGACTCCATAAGATGCAAAATCACTAATGGATTCAGTCAATATCCCTGCCGGGTGGGAGCCCCCCTTCGGCACTCTGGCTCCCTGAGGCTCAAAATCTCTGATGGAAGTGAGATACCTTATGAAGAGGAAATATCTAGGGCCTCTACCTTGAGTACTGAGAATCCCCTCGCATTAGCAGTCCAGGAAGAGAGACTGAATTAGTTACCAAAATGAAGTGCCTTACAACCAAGTTCTGAGAAGTACAGAAAGGGAGAGAATAAATGAGGATATGAAAAACTAAAAGATTCTTAAGTGACTCTTCCCTTTCACCATGGGGAAGTCATTGGCTTTTAGAATAAGTCATCTCCATGAAGTGGAGGGGTTAGATGTTGGATTGTGGCAAGGTCAAAGAAAAAGCTTGTAGCAAGAAAGCAGAGGTATTAGGTGCAAGGTTGTAAGCGAAAGATGGAGGCAAAAATTGTTTTCTGTATGAGCATGAAACGGGGAAACCTTGGACTTTTAGGATTCAGTCAGTTCAATTAAATAGATACCTGTGTACCTACTATATAAAAACCACTCTGCAAAAGCATAAGATAGCTGAAGCAACATAAGTATACTGACTAGGTGTGCTGAGTATGCCCAGGCACACTCTTAGTTTCTCAAAAAAAAATTTTACTTTGTGTCCCCTGTTTTAATTTGGATTTTACCAGTGGCATTTAGATTTTTTTCAATAATTATGCTTAGTTAAGTTTTACTTTCTTTAATTTATTGAAGACTAAGAATTATGTCATAGAATCATAAGATCATAGATTTAGAACTGAAAGGAACCTCAAAAGTCATCTAGTCGGACTTATTCAATAAACATAAAATAAAAGTCCCTGCATGAACACCCTAAGGAAGGTTCTATACGTGCCTATCAGGAGGGCTGGCTTTGGAGTCAAGAGACTTGAGCTCCAATCCCAGTTTAGCTCAATGCCTGGCACATAGTAGGTACTTGAGGCCTAACTGTCCCTTATTAATTGGATGACTTGGGAAAGTCAATTAATCTCTGTGGTGTTGGTCCCTCATTTGTAAACTGGAAGGGGAGCAGCACTAGATGGTTACTAAGGTCCTTTCCAATGCTGATGGTCTCCAACTCCAAAATACTGGAAATGTGTGAATTCTCAGAGAAAGATGTCAACACGTCATTTAGGCAAATATGGGCAAAAATATGTATTGAGCATGCACTTGTACAGATCAATGTATGAAGCATCTGGGGATTAGAAAGGCAAATGAATGACTCTGGCCTTTAAGGAACTTAAAATCTGTTTTGGAGGAAGGGGAGAAACCCACGCATAAGTGATAAAAATATTTGTAGACATGGTCACAATCTGTGATTTCACTAGCATTAAGAATCCCTAGATAAGGAAATACTCTCAACTAATCCCTTTTTTACTGACTGACATCTTCTTTTTTTGGTTTTTTGTTGTTGGTTTTTTTTTTTTTTTGGAGAGGGGAAGGCAGGGCAATTGGGGTTAAGTGACTTGCCCAAGGTCACATGGCTAATAAGTGTTAGGTGTCTGAGGCCGAATTTGAACTCAGGTCCTCCTGACTCCAGGGCCGGTGTTCTATTCACTGAGCCACCTAGCCATCCCTGACATCTTTTTAAGACTTGCCTAGGGAATCTAAGAAGTTGAGTAACTTGCGCAAGGTCACACACTCAGTATATATTGGAACTAGACTCAAACCAAGCTCTTCTTGCTTCTGAAGTCAGCATCCTATCCATTAAGTTACACTGCCCTTCACATAACTCATCATGGTGGTTTATAAATACTAAAAGGTTTCTTAGAATGGTGATACTGATCAGAGCCAAATAGGGTTAACCTGGGAAGACTTCATGGAGGAAGTGAAACTTGAACAAATTGCTTTTAAAATATTGATTAAGTCAGCAATATTTCTAGATGGGAAAGGATATGAATTAATAAGCAGAGGGAAAAAATTCTGGTTGGAAGAATGGGTCAGAAGAAATACTAAATTAGTTGCGCTGGGGATGATAAGCAGCTGTGCTTGGTTACAGCAGACTGCACATGGTAGGACGCTGTGGGAGAAGGAGGGAGTTAACCGGAAGGGCCTTAAAACCCACAGTCTCCCTTCCAGAGAGCCACCCTTTATAACAAAGAATGAAAAAGGAGGGGAAAAATAGCTGAGCAAAACTAACGCTGAAAAAGTCTGACCTCGTTTGTAAGATTCCATACCCACTATCCTTCGCTTCTACAAGAAGTGGGAAAAGGCGCCGTCTCTTATCTCTTATTAGGAGCAAGCTTGGCGTTCACGAGTTTGCGATGGTCTTTTCAATTGTTTGTTGTTATTCTTTCCACTTACATTGTTGAAGTTATTGGGTTAATTCACTCCCCTTTGGCTCCACTCACCAGCCCATACTTTTCCAAACCAAAACACCTCTCACTGGTCACCACTCCCCTATATGTGTTGTTTCCCTGTATTAGAACATAAACTCCTTGAAGGTGGATATTTTAATTTGGCATCTTCTGTTCTTGACACATAATGAGTCCATAATGAATGCTTTGTCATTCACTGTGTAGATCTGTTTACCTGGTTCTGCTTACTTCAGGCTATATCAGTTTATATGACTTCCCATGCCTCTCTGTATTCATTATGTTCACCATTTCGTTCAGCACAGCAATATTCCAGTACCTTCAGGTACCACAGCTTGTTAAGCCATTTGTTTCCAGTTCTTTGCTATCACAAAAAGTGTAGCTATAAATATTCTGGTGCATTGAGTCTTTCTTTCTGTCATTGAGCTCTCTGGGATATATGTTTAGGAACAGAATTGCTACACTAAAAGGTATGGATATTTTTAGTCACTTTCTTCATACAATTCCAAATTGCTTTCCAGAATGTTTGGACTAATCTACGACTCCACAGAGTTAATTAGTGTGCCCATCATCCTGCAATCCCTCCAATATTGACTATTCCCATCTTTTGTCATCTCTGCCAATTTTCTGGGTATGAAGTGAAACTTGAGCTGTTTGTATCTGTGTTCTCTTATTATGAGTGATTAGAGCAATTCTTTCATATGGTTGTTGATTGTTTACAATTCTCCTTTTGAGAACTCTTTGTTCATATCCTTTAACCACTTGTCGATTAGGAAATGGTTTTAGGTCTTATATTTCTGTTAGTTGGTATGTTCCCTTCTTATCTTATCCCTATTTGCATTAATTTTGTCCATACACAAGTTTTTCAATGTAATCAAAATGATCTATATCATCTTTTGTCATAATCTCTCTAGCTTTTTTGGTTAAGAATTAACCCTTAGCCGTACCTGTGAAAGATAGCTGATCCTACTGAGGTCAGAGTTGGGAGAGCTGGTTCAGGTTTTTGAAAGAATTCAATTAGACTTCTTTAGCCAATGGGAGTTTTATTGATGAAAAAGCATTCGAACTTGAGACTTAACAAGTTGCTAAACAAAGGCACTGATATAGGACAAGGAGCAGACTCATATAGACAGAAAGCAATACAGCCTGTTGGATGATGATATAATTTTAGGGTTTCTAATGGGGGTTGGAGATTTAGGGACAGGATGAGGAAGATGGATGACACAAGATGAGGGAGACGGGAAATTTTATGATCCAGGATGGAGGGGTGACAAGGAATTTTTATGGTCCTTGATAAGAGGGAGTTTATTTTAGGATTCTCTCAGGTTCAGGAGGGCCTCATGAGATACTGAAAAAGCAACCTTTAATATTAACCCTTAGGGTACCTTTGTATCCACATCGATCTCATTTACAATTTGTTTTTAGAGAGCCACTGGAGACATCTAAGAAGATGAATAATCGACATGATCAAAATGACACTTTAAGATGGTTCTTACTGATCTAGTCTGGTAAAGGCTAGAGGAAGGGAGGCTAGAGAGGAGATTTTGGAGATCAGTGCCTCCCTTACAGCTTTCTACATACAAAGCAAGGGGGAAGTACCACAGGAATGATAGCTTGATTTGAGTTATGGGTATGTTGCTTACCAGATCTTACAAAAACAACAACAAGAAGCCAGAATATTTGAGAAGGCATAACTGAAAGTCACTGGTGGGCCAGGGTCTCTTAAGGCCAAAAAAGACGTGGGGTCCTGATATAGTGGGTGTATGCTTGAGTCTATATTGTGTGACCCTGGGCAAGTCATTTAACCCTATTTGTCTCAGTTGTTCATCTGTAAAATGAGCTGGAGAAGGAAAGGACAAAATACTCCAGATCTTTGCCAAGAAAACTCCAAATGGAGATTGACTGAAAAGACTCAACAACAACATGCTTGGGTTTCAGGTTGTTTATTTGTTTGGCATGGTCCAATATTGGACTTTAATTGTGAGGTCTTTTTTATTTCCATTTCCATAGTCGGATTTTGCTTTATAGCTTTCTTTTAATTATATAAATAACTCCCATTCAAAAATGCTATAAGGATTTCTTCCCAGGATTTTGTTTACCTAGTTTAGATTCACACCCTTCAAATATCTGTAGATGATTCTACCCCTTCACCAGAAGCCATCACTATGACTATGACAGATATTTAGTGACTTTCTTCGCTTTTGGAAGTGAAAATTCACTTTATTATGGGACTCCCCTTCAGTATATCAGAGAATTCAGGAAGGTTATGAAGACCAAAGCTCAGATGAGCTGTGTCTAGCGGTGAGAATGGCCAAGTGGAAGGCCATAGATATAGGACCAACCCAGATCTTCTATCTCTATTTTATCCTACCTTACCCTTCCAGTCCTACATGGTCCTACTGAGGGACACCAGAGCTCCAAGGACAGTCAGATGTTGATAGTGAATAGAAGATGAACCATGGAACTTTTTGTTATTATATAATTGAAGGGACTGGGTCTGAGGATTTCAGGATTAATCAGTCATTTTAGAATCTCTGGTGTAGTCCTTCACTTTCTGGATGTTTTTCAAAGTCATTTTAGTCTTTCAAATTCCCTACATTTGAATGTACAACTTCCCTCCCAGCATCCTTCCCCTTCCCCAATAGAATGCCATCTTTCTGAAAGGAAGGACTGCTCCATTTGTATCTCTGTATCCCCAGTATTAGGCAGCTACGTGGCACAGTTGAATGGAGTGCCAAGTCTCAAGTCAGGAAGACCCGAATTCAAATCTGACCTCAGATTTGTGTTTGTTTGTACTTTGTTTTCAAAGAGGACCATGGCATCAGGAAAATGATGACATGACTTGCAGCTGACTTTAATTTGAGTGAGGGAGGGCTGTGCAAGGTCACCAGCCTCACTTTTTCCTCCAGAGCCATCTGGATCCAGTGACCTGATATTCATCAGGATGACTGGAGATGACCCAGGAAGCAATGGAAGACCCTGGCCTTTAGGCTAAGGCCTTTTCAGGTACTCACGGAGAGTAATGCCCATTCAGTGACTAGGCCTCTTTAAGAAGTGAGTCAAGGGATTGCCCTTGTAATTAGAAAAAGAAAAAAAATCAACCTGAGAGGGAGAGACCCTCAGGCTTGCTATTCCAAAGAGAAACAGTTGCCATTGACATTCACTCTCAGCCAGGAGGGCCCAAAATACAGCTGGGAAGTGGAGTTGGGGCAGGGACCTATTACCTCAGAGTGAACCGGGCTTAAGGTTTTAGGCTTAATACATACTAGCTGTATGACCCTGGGCAAGTCCCTTAACCCTGTTTGCCTGTTTCCTCATATGTAAAATGAACTGGAGAAGGGAATTACAAACCACTCTAGTATCTTTGTCAAGATAACCCCAAGTAGAATCACAAAAGGGTCTAATGTGACTAAATCAACAAAACAACAGGAAATACCCTCTTATCATAGCGCATTCTGGAAGCACTTAATAGATGTTTGTCGAATTGAATTGAATATTTCTGGTGTTCTTCCATTTTGACCTTGTTCTCTTTCACCTCCTTTCACTATCACTTTCCAAGAATTATTTTTTTGTGGTCAAACTTACTTTGAATGCAGAAAACACAGCTTAATAACTTCCTCTCCTCCCTAGCAAACGGTATCTTCTCTAATTCTCAGAGAATAGTGCAAAACCACTTGATTTCATTGCATTGGCATCTTTTCCCAGCCTCCAATGAACAGAACTTTAACTTTTCTTTTAACAAACACTGCTAACTTCATGATTTATTTTACTCTTTTTTTTTTTCTCTTTGGAGGGGGAAGGTAGGGCAGTTGGGATGAAGTGACTTGCCCAAGGTCACATGGCTAGTTTTTTTATGTTAAGTGTCTGAGGCAGTATTTGAACTCAGGTCCTCCAGGGCCGGTGCTCTGGTCACTGCGCCACCTAGCCCCCCCAACTTTACTCATTTTAATAATATTTTCCTCCAGAGTCACCCTGGTGTGGTGGACAGCAAGCTGGCCTCTGAATCAGAAAGCCCTCGATTCAAATCTGACCTCTGACACAGACTGGGTGACCCTGGACAATTCACTTACACTCTCAATGCCCCCCAAGCAACCCTCTCAAACTATAACGTGTAGGCCAGGTAATCTATGTTGGCTTAGTGAATCTCCTCACCAGTAAATATCTCTACCAGGTCCAAAGTTTCACTCTGATGCCTCATTATGAAAGTGGCCCTGAGTTTCTCAAGCCTGTGCCAAGCAAATGTAAATCCTACTGAGTCCTACCAATCTGAAAAAGCTTAACATAGAGATCCACTGGTGCCTTTGCATGTCTGCTACCAAGAACCTAGCAAATGTATTTCCAAAAAAGTTTAACCTGGGAGGATTGACCATCAGAGGAGGAAGTTTTTTGGCTGGGGAAACTCATGAAGCAATCTCTTTAAGATGTAGAAGGACTAGGATCAGCATTCCTGAAGGGAATGCCTATAGTGATGGAATCACAGATGTCTTGGAGTACTGACCTAGCTAATGCTCTATCTTTGGACAAGACCATAATTCAAATACACACTAGTTTTCATTCACACAGTCCTGAGTAATGTTTATTAGTCCTTCCCATTTTTTTTTCTAGATTCATCAAGGGACCTTTATAGATTTCCTAGACAAGTTGTTCTGAGGCATTTTATCACCTTGTCCCACACCTGACCAAACTGTTCCTTGGACTCCCTAGAAAGAATAGAGAATAAAGCTTTAACACACACACACACACACACACACACACACACATACACACACACATACACACACATAAACACACATATACACACACACCCTCATCCTTTCACTTTTAACTTTGGATGGTTTCTTCTATCTTGAAAAACACTAAACTAGCTGAGTTCAAGTCCTGCATATGACACAAATATATTTGGTTGTGTCACCAAGTCATTTCCTCTCTCAGGGATTCAGGCAGTTCTCTAAGATTATAGGATTAGAGACTATCACTATAAGAGAAGGTGTTGACCTGCATTGATAAAGGGAGTTTTCTTATCCTGAAACCCTATAGGAATGAAATCACAGGTCTGGTTTAAAAGAAAGAAAGCACAAGTGCCAGCTTAAGAGACAAGGTAGGGAGCTGTGCAGTACTTCCAAAGCATCGTGTGTTAATGCTGGCACCCTTCCACCCCACCCCGAGTGTGACAGCTTCTCCTCCTCTTCCCTTTCCTCCCAATACTTATTGCAATTTTCTTTTCATTATACCACATGGCTTTTGACTTTATCATTATCAACAAGGGAATATTTTTGTTGTTGTTCTTTGATTGATTTTTTAATTTTCTTTTTTATTACAAACTTCACAAAAATTGAGAAACACGAATATTTCCAAATACAGAGAACAGAAAAAGGACTGTCTGTGAAAGTTAGTCTCTATACACGTAGTTTGTTTTTTAAAGCATGTATCAGATTTAACACCATAAAAAAATGTTCTGCTTGTATATTTCCCCTTCTGATCTTCCTTTTGCTCTGTTCTGTGTTTTCAAAATATTTCATTGACACCCTTTTCTTTGTTTTTCATCTCTATTACTCTACCTTCTTCCCTCCCCACCCTGACACCTCTCTTTGCATAAAAAATAAAGGCCCTCCCTAGTAACAAATAAGAATAGTCAAACAAGACAAACCCACACATTGGTCATGTCTGAAAATACGTGTCTCATTCTGCTCCTGCCATCCATCACCTCTCTCCCAAGTGGTGGGAAGGATGCTTCATCATCAGTCTTATGGAGTCATGATTGGTCATTGCATTGATAATCTTCAGGTGGAAAATGAGGTCATGTTTGTCCTTCATTGAAACAAGAAAAGTCAATGGCTGGCTTGCTCTTACGTTTGTAATAAGCATATTGAGCAGATGACAAATATTTGGAGCAAATCCAGGAATAATTTGTTCTGTACTATAAAAAGCCCAGGAACTTTCCAAGTCAAGTATGGCAAGGTGATTTCTTTTTGTTTTGTTTCATTTTGGGATTGGTTTGTTTTTTGTTTTTTTTTGAGATTGTAGCTCCCTATCTCACCCAGGCTAGTGGTGAAGATGTCCAATCCCACTTCTCCATCAGCTTGGAGCTTTATCCTACTCCATTTTTGCCTTGGGCCAGTTCATCCCTTTCCATAGGCAACCCCAAAGCCCCTCACTTTCAGGGACTCCTTATATTTTTGTCAGACTTAGGGTGGATACCTGATCAGCTTTAGCCCTAATGTATCTCAGAACTCTTGAACTTAAGCTATTGAAATAACCTCAGCCTCCCCAGTAGCAGGTCTCATAGGCTTGCTCCATCATACCCAGCTAGGATGACTTCTTAAAATTTATTACTGCTGTGATGCAATGAAGAATACAAAAGAATGGCTAAGGCTATATATCATATCTAACCTCATTGATCCCCCATCCAAAATCTGATCAGCCCTGTTTTGTGTGACTTGTCTCTACAGAGATATTCAGGTAAGTCTCTGTATCCCACACTGACAATTTACACATCTGTCTATTGACACATGTTAAGTAGTTACATTTAGATGAAACATACTGACATATCTGCTTGCCCCGTGTCAGACAGAGACAGGAATCAATGGCACTGTTTTCACCATTCCTGGGAATTAAGACTTTCAGTGAATCAGGATAATTATCTTTTATGGTCCTATATCTGATTTACCCAGGAGGCATAACCCAGCGTGAGTCTCTCACTATAAAATAATAAAGCCCAGTGCAACCTAAACATTTTTTATTACGATACAGCTCCAAAGTTGCTCTTCCCCTAAGCGGTGCCCCTCCTCCTGGCCCATGCCTTGGTCTGGCAGAATTCATATAAAAGCTTTGCAATTCACTTATATCAATCAATCAATCAACCAATGTATATTGAGTATCTACTGTGTATTGAGGGATGGCACTAGATGCTGTAGAAGGTGCAATAAAGCAGGAAGCAGAATCTCAGGCTTCAAGGAGCTTTTGATCTAGTTACGGTGATACTGTATCACAAACAGTTCTCAGAATAATTTTCAATTTCATTTTTTTGGAATGACACCAAAGAACTGGGCCACGTTTTAAAATGCCTTCAGTGGTATTTTGACTTGAATGTACTAAAAGGGTATTTTTTTGTGTTGCTGTTTTAATTAATTTCTCTATTTCCCTGTCTCCCACAGATAATTTCCAGGATCAGATGAAAAGAGAACTAGCATATCGAGAGGAAATGGTACAACAGTTACAAATTGTAAGATATATCTCTTTCTACTTCAAAAAATATTTCTTGATTTATTTTGGTTTTGACATCCAGATTTCTGCTCTGAAACCCTTTGGTCCACTTTCCTCTCAACTGGTTTGAATGCTAATTACCTTGAGATTTAGTTAGACACGGGGCAAGCAGATGTGTCAGTGTGTTTCATCTAAATGTAACTACTTAACATGTGTCAATAGACAGATGTGTAAATTGTCAGTGTGGGACACAGAGACTTACCTGAATATCTCATAATTTGTATAACACAAACCCTAGGACTTTTCCTACAAATATAATCCTTAGTGTATGCATATATGTCCATTAAATTCATATTAAGGATGATGACAAAAAACAAAGGATTTCAGAATGAAATATGTAACTCCATTCTTAATTTACTTATGATAATCATTCTTATCATTTTATAATACCCAAGACCTACTTGTACAGTAACAGCATTTAGCATAAAGTGCCTAATACTAGTAGGTGCTTAGTAAATGTTTATTGACTGACTGATAATAAGCAAATAAGAATTATTTTTCTAAAGTCATTCCCCTCTCTCTCTGAAACTTTTTTCTGATACAGATCTCTTTCTACATGGTATTTTTCAGCAGCGCTTATAAGACAATTTCCCAAGGTTGTCATCTTTCATCGACAAAATAGGGAAAATATTTCTCTCCCTAAAAGTGTATAAAATATACTGAACTACACAGATAGTATCCTAGTCTTTTTTGATATTCAGGGCATGGCATTCAGTATAATTTATGTTGCTTATTATTTTGAGATTTAAAGCTCATCCAATATGTCTTCTCTTCATACCATGATCTGTATGTATATGTCTATTTGAATGGTAATCTATTAGCCTGCCTATCTATCAATCTATTGACCTATTTATCCAGCTTGATTTTTCTAAGAGGAACATTTATTAGCATTTTCTGCATCTGTGAAACTGTTTTTATATTGATGGAGATTCTTGAAATTAACATTGTAAACAATCTCGTTTTATTTTCACATTTTGAGGACCATTTCAAAGATGGTTGTAAGTTAGAGTTGCACAAACAGTCTTACCAATGTTGTCACCGACCCAAGACACTCAGGATGTCAGCCAGATCTGCATATCTCTAAATAGGTACCTAGCTTTTAAACAGGCTCCTTCATCTCTCTGCTTTTATTTCTGAATTATGTTTGTTGGCTTATTTTGTATCCAAATTCAGCAAAAAGGACTTCCTCTTTTTTAGCTAATAACCATTCTTTAGGGAGCACAAATCAATCTATTTGTGGCATGTTTGCTTTTATATTCTAGGATATAACAGTTCTAAGCTGATTTCACATCCAGAATATCCTTGATTGTCTCCTTTAGTCAACCTATTGAGTTGTAAATTTACATTGCAGATTTGGGGAAAATTTCAAATTTTCGAGGATCATCATCTAGTTGTTATTGTTTTCTTGGTTGGGGAGGGAGGGTTCTGGGACTAAGAACTTAGTTATTGCAAATTCCACTATGCAAAGCACCATTTTTAGAGCCACAAAAAAGAAATTACCACCCAAGTATAGGTTTGATTACAAGCACAAAAAGCATTAAAAGCACTTTAAATTATGAGTATAAAAAGTAGAAACAGAGTTCTCATTGCCACTGACCAAGCTACCTAATGTCACTTATATAACTTTAGTGTTTATCTTATGCAGCTATTTTTTTAATGGAGAAAACATATCACCAAGGTTGTAGGGAACTATTATTGTGAGAAGAAAAAAATACTAAGTTCTTTAAAATTCCCAGAATGCAGCCATGTGACCTTGGACAAGTCACTTAACCCCAATTGCCCTGCCTTCCCTCCTCCAAAAAAAAAATTCCTGGAATGTGAGTCAAGGTTTTATCACTAAGAATTTGCATTGCATTCTTTTACAAAGAATTCTGCAGAAATTGACTTCTCAGTTTTGAGAAGTATTATTCATCCAGAATGGTTAGCAAATTACTCCTGGTAGTAAAGGAACACTTTGGGGGAATCCTTATGAGCCATTAGAATCCCAGTTAGTGCTCTAAATTATTGCTGTAATACACTGTTACACCCAGAGCCAAATTTGGCAAAGGTTCGTAGTAGTCGCCACTCCTCGTCAGCATCCTATCATACCCTTACTGGAAAGAAGGGCTCATTCCCAAAACTAGAGGGCCCTCTTGGGGGCCCTAGGATTTCCCATGTAGTACCCTACCTGAATTGGTCTTCCTCAAATCAGGCTTCATGCTCTGGACCATTGCTGTCTCTCTGTCTCCAAATGAGATTCTTCTTGTCGAGTCTCCTATTTTCCTAGGGTTCTGCCCTCTGCTAGGTGACAGGCTCCCAATCTGTAAAAACATGTTTAACATATTAATAATGTTATATGTGCTAGCTATCCTAAATAACATATATCCACTTTAATAAAGTCCAATGCAAATGTTTATTAAGCTTATCTTATTTGTTATCTTTGAAAGTCAAAAAGGCAGCATTACATCATGGATAGAGAGCTAGCCTCTGAGTTGGGAGGATCTGAGTTCAAGTCTCATCCCTGACATGTACTGGCTGTCTGACCCTGGCCAAGTCACTTAACCTCTCAACTCTAGAGGCAACTAACTAGTTAAGACTCTAAGTTGCAGAAAACTTAGTGATCTACCTTGGTAAAGGAAACTTTCTAAGTCGAGTTTCTTACAGTCATGAAATTGCAGCTGCGGTGCAATATACAGGACACTGTGCTAAAAGTGCCGAAACAAACAACAGCAGCAGTGGAAAGAACCAGTCCTTGCCTTCAGTGAGTTTACAGTCTACTTGAAAATGCCCTGATGAGGAACACTTCAGACACTGGTGGGAAAGTTATTTTTGGACAAGTGGGAAAGTGACATCACAGCCAGCTACCATGTCCATCCACTCATAGCTATCCACCAATGAATCAGGACTCTATGTGATATCAGCAAACTATTGCTCAAATAAATTATCTGGCCTCTGATCAATTGGCAGAGGGAAATACCCTGTACCTCCCACAGTGCCCAAGGAAAATCTAAGTCATTTTGTGGCTATTAATAAATTATCAGGCTTCAAAGTTACTAGCTTTATCTTCCTTGAATCATTGCACTCATAAGTGAATATAGTTACCATGAGATTATGTCTGACCTTTGAGGCTAGAATAATTGAGTGCAAATCCTCTTATAGTTAGTGAGTACTTTGTTAACTCAGAAAAGAGCCAATTCTTTATATCCTTAAGATGATACAAAAGCACACCTTAATTCCAGTCAGTGGGAATCCTAATTCTGTGAAGATTTCTAAGGAAATCTGCACTTTATTGTTACACTGTGTTCATTTTATTCAAAATCACATCCAGAACACTAACTCTTCTTTATTCCATTAGGAAAATAGGAAGTGGTGATCATGATAATCAAATGAATCATATGAAGTCATGGTTTGCATGTGCAGAATTAGATTAATAGTTTTTACATGTGTTCACTTATGAATTAAAAATTTACTAGGATCCAATTCTAAAATGTACCGATCAAAGTAGATATTGAAAAATATTCTGGAAAAATAATTTTTAGATGCTCATAACTTCCATTTTTATTTTTTTGCTTTTTGGAGGGCAACTGAGGTTAAGTGCCTTGCCCAAAGTCATACAGCTAGTAAGTGTGTCAAGTGTCTGAGGCCAGATTTGAACTCAGGTCCTCCTGTCTCCAGGGCTGGTGCTCTATTCACTGCACCACCTAGCTGCCTCATAACTTTCATTTCTAAACCAGATTTGTCAATGAAACAAAACAAAAGCAGAACAAAATATTTTTCCTGAGATCTAAATGTAGAAACTGGAAAATTAAACCAACTTTTGGGCAAAAATCACAGTATTTTTTTAAAAAGGCTTATTTACCCATTCACAAATGGTATAATGGAAATTCACTATACTTTTAAAAAAATAATAAATAACACACATTAGAATTAGAAACAAGAGAGGACAAATTGAATCCCAGCCAATGGCCTTTTGACAAAGGTCCTTTAAGGATCTGAACATACATCCATCCACATATATACACAAATATGTGTAAGTACATGTATACAATATACATGTATGCATGTATATTGCAAATGTATGTGTATTGTATAGTTATCCCTTCCACATTATGACTTTCCCCCATCATGGTTTCAATACATTGCAGATCAGTATAAGAAATTAAATGAGAATTTTTTGGAAACTTTGTGGAAACTGCAAATGACATGCAAAGGCCAGAAGGTAACACAGAAAAAGTTTAGAAACTCAGAAACACATAAAATATATGTATGGTATAGTATGTCAACCCAAATTTTACAATAAGGTACTGTAAACAACCTGTAAAAGGAAAAGAAAAATTCAGATTTCTCTGGTATGAAGGGAGGGGCAAAAAATTTGCAGGATTTTTCCAGACCATAGGGGTGCTACATCCCTAACTCCCATGAAGTAGAAGGCATAACTCTATATGTATTTATGTATATTGTGTGTGTATGTATGTACAGATACATACACATATACATGTATGTATCTATATATCATAGACAGATAGGTAGATAGATAGATAGATAGATAGATAGATAGATATCTTCTAACAAAAGCTATTTGTCTCTATTCAGTTATTTGCTTGTTAATTTGGCGACAAGTGTTTAAAGCACACATCTTTGCATTAGCTACTGCTGTAAGTTTGTTAAGGATATGCTCCTTCTCCAATAAAGTTCTTGAAGGACGTTGTAAAACTGCAATGCAGAGCCCATGATAAATGGCTAAACCAAAATACACATGTCCTGAACTCGCAGCCTTGCTCCAGAGATGCAAGTAGGCTGAGGAAATGGGTTAGTCTCCAAGTGCCCTCTGCTGTTCAGCCAGGTAGCTGCAGTTTCAAGCAGCCAGGAAAAGCACAAGTCTCCAAGTTCTTCATTAAAAGCCTCAATTAAAATAATGCTCAATCAATAGATTTAATTCTGATGTTTCATTCACTGTGGACCTGTAAAAAAGCAGTTTACAACTTCCTGACTAGGGGGAGTGGAGCAAGCGTCTCATCCCTAGAAGAAGGGATATGTGTCTTTCCTGTTGCTGTAGGAGCTGGGGCTGGCCGCAGACCAGCTCTCCCAGGATAATGCCTTAGCTTGGAGATCCTCCAGCACTAACTGGTGGGAACTGGCCCAGGTTTCTGCCAGTTCAACACAGAGGAGTTTATATCCATTTTGTTTTGTTTTCAGATGGAAGTAGAAGGACTTCTTTTGCACAGCTGGACTTAGAGACAGATCTGAATTTAAATCCTGTCCCTGACACTTAGCTGTATGACTTTGGGCAAGTTAAACTAAAATAGCTCTTTGGGCACTTTATCTTAGTTAAGAGGTTCCTAGGGAAGAACTAATTCTTTAAGTTTCATTTCCAATCAGAAGGAAACTCTTACTAGGCAATTGACTTGATAAGTAGCTCCTGACTTCCTCACTCACACTCTCCGCCTCCGCCCCCACACCTGTGATTTTGCTGGCATAGGGAACTCCTACAGAGGAAACTCCTACCAATGTAGATGATCAACTGTTTGGTGATTTATGATCTTAGAGAACTGACTAGGGTCTCAAGAAGTCAGATGACTTACCCAGGTTCATACAGCCAGTTTGTGCCAGAGGCAGAATCTGAGGCTAGGTCTGGAGCAGCTCGGTGTTGAAGTAGATATTATGTAGAACTTGAAGTCAGGAAGATCTGAGTTCAGATACTACCTCAAAAACTTACTAGCTGTATGAGTCTAGGCAAGTCACTCAACCTCTCTTTTCCTCAGTTCCATCATCTGTAAAAAAAAAATGGGGATTAACAACATGGGGTTGTTTTAAAGATCAAATGAGTTAACATATGTAAACTTTTTACAAACCTTAAAGGACTATATAAATGCAAGTTATTATTATTAAATACTGTTACCATCAATATTTATTAATGTGACTACTGTTCATTATTATTAACATTACTGTTTGTCATCATCACTATTACTACTTTTATTCATCATCATCATCTTCTTCTTCTTTATTCTGAGGCTGGCTCTCTCTCTCTACAAATATCCTCTAGCTCTGGATTTCTAAGACAATTGCTCTAGGTAACACTGGCAAAAAGTAAGCTTGCAACATGCCACATCCTTTTCCAATGATTCTTCATCCTAATTCTCTATCATACATCTACCAGGTAATCCCTGAATACTTAATTACAGAGGTCTACTCTTTGTCCTCTCTCTCCCTGTGTGAAATTGAACCTATGGTGAAGAATCTGCTGAGGAAGTATTCATTTTTCCTCTTATACCCCCAAACCTCACACTTCTGCTCCACCCAAAGATGTTGGGGTGTTCGGAAATTCTAAGACAGGATTTTATTCAGGTTCTCTTTTTTCTTGCCAATCTTGGGGATTTAGAGGCTTTGCAAAATGAAAAGGGACATTTCCCAAAAGACCACAGTGGTGAGGATTTCCCTGCAATGACTGGCTTACAGCAAACCTCCTGGATCCTTAGCATGCTAAGTAGGGCCTTCCATGCTTAGCATACACCTGGATTTTGATGACCCAAATAGCCTTGGTGAACCATAGCATCTCAGACTTGTGATGTGTTTCTGGTTTGTCATTTGTGACATTGTAATGATGAGTCAGTGTGAGCCACAACTCTCAATCTGTGGTTGCTTAAAAACAGCAGAACAATGAAACCCACAGCAGACTAAATAGGAGAAACCAAGACTGCAAACACTGGTTCTATTCCTGGTTTCTTTAAGAGCCCACACGCTTACTCCCTATAGCTCTTTCCTTTAGAAAGATTGTCTTTCTTTCTTCCTGCTTGTCCTTCCATCTTCATGAAATATTTTGTTGCTGCTTTTGAAAAGATGTCCCTATCTGGATCTAAAATCATTAGTCTTTGAAGAAACTTTCCTGTGATTGAAGATGACTTCCTGACCTTGGGTATAGAAATTAGAAGCTAAGTCCTTAAGAGGAGGGCTTTTCTGTAAAGGTATAGATAGCAAATACCAAAAGCAAAGCTATGCTTTTTTTTAGTGCATTTTTAAACCCAAAATTTTGTGTTCTTTCTGTCTCCTACATTATCTTGTAATATGTGTACAGAGTCCCACTTAAAGTCATATTAAATCACACATCAAAAGAGAGAAGAAATGACCCCTAGGCTTTAGGAAATTATAATATATGATGACCCAGGAAGCTGAGATTCAAAACCTTCTCTATGTATGTCTGGGATGGGTGAAGTAACTAAGGTGGACCTGTGTCAAAATGCTCTTTCTACAGTTCTTCTATCAAGATTATCCTCTGAAATATGGGACCAGAACAATATACTTTTATACATTAAAATATGATTAATTAACAACAGCACCATCTATCCCCTCTGCTAGATACATGCTCCCATGGCCAGAGACACATGCATCCACATATCTGTGATTTAGGTTGTGTATATATGACTATAAATTTCAGAAGGGTGACCTTCTCTTTTCTCAACCCCATGACAAAGAGTGGTGGTGAAGAATCTTTTTTGCTTTTGGTGTTCACTGAGATGAAATCATTGATAAAATTGACTGATTGTTTCCATCAAAATTTGCTTATGGATGATTGCTTATGAGTGTAGACCCAGTCTCATCTCCAGACATCACTGATAATTCATTAGCCCCATCTAACTAGGGATCTCATTCATCTCCTTATGGATTGAGAGGCCCGGCCATGATTATGTTTCCTTTGCACACTCTTTGAGATAGAGAAGAAAGATTTCACAAGCAGGTAAAACGTGTACGGATCTGTAGTTCGATCAAATAATTTTCCCTTTTTCTTCCTTCTCCACCATGATGGTTACCTTCCCTTTCCTCTTCCACTTTCTGCTCCCCAACAGAATGTAAGCCCCTTGGAGGCAGGCATTGTCTTTCTCTTTGCTTGCATTTGTATCCCCAGCACTTAGGACGGCACCTAGCACACAGTAAGTGCCTAATGAATGCTTGTTGACTTAGCTGGTTTGACTTTCCTTTCCTCCTTATACATACCAGGCAAGTTTCACATTACTCGCTGGAAGGAATAAATCACAATATGAGCTGAAAGGTGACTCTAAATCCTTTAGTGAATTGCCATGTGTTGTCTACAGGAGACGGCTTATTACGCAATGGGATTTTGGCATTGACATACTTTTTTTAAAAAGTGATGATAAATGAATACATCCCTTAAATTTTTTCTGTGTAATAAGCTAGAAAGTTAAATTGGGTCTCTGAGTATAAAAGTAGTGGTCATAGTAAAAAGATGCCTTAGTTACAAATAGATTAGAAAGACAAATTTAAATAGTCTAAATTATCCAAGAGTGGTTCAGTTTTAGTGACTTGAATTTCCACTGCATAAATCAAAATGGCCAGTAGGGTTTGGCCTCCATTCAAAGCCTCTGTACTTTGTTTTACACAGAGGTTATATTTTCAAGTGTCATTTTTCAACCAATGCTATTAGTTCTTTGTTATTTTTAAATTGCCTACATGTACTTCATATGTTGCAATTTAGTACTATTTGTGATTTCCACCACATTCCTCAGAGAAGTACTGTAAGTTTGTGAATCTGTGTCCTAGGCACATTCTTGTCTTTTGACTGGGGTAATCTCTTAGCTTTTCCATGATTCAATTTTCTTATCTAAAGTGAGTAAATAATAGTGTTGACTGAAGACACTCTAAATCCTTATAGTGATCTGACATATTGTCTACACTGGCCAACTTCCAACATCTCCACTAATGGGGTTTCAGCTTTGAGGTCCTTTTTTTTTAAAAATCAGTGATATTTAAACAAGCACATTTGAAAGCTCACTTACTCCAGAATAATTGAAGATCTTTCTGTTTTAACAAAGCTCTTTCCATTGCAAAATATCACCCTTGGGAAGGATCTATTTGCATTAAGATTGTCTAAAGTTTACCAAGAGCTCTGCATTAGGTACTTTGTCATCCCCCATAACTGCTCTGAGTGGTTTTCCTTGTGTTTCTTTTACAGATCCCCTATGCAGCCAGCTTGATCAGGAAAGAGAAGCTTGGTACACATCTCAGCAAGAGCTAAAAGGTGAGACAGCCAGAAGGAGAGAGTTTTTTGGAAATCTGATCTGTCAATAATTGTAATTGCTCCTTATTGATGCATTACTAGGTCAAGGGCAATGAAAAAACTCCATCTGTATTTTTAAGGAAATGTCTTGATGGACTTGGCAATGTCTGGAGGCCTCTACTATGTGGCATATGCTAAAATTAAAGTTTGGCACCAGCCATATGCCTCTTCTGAATTTGATGATGGGGTACTAAAAATAAGGGAGCTACCTTTTCAGTCTGCAAAACAGATCCCTATTCTTCTTTAATTGGTGTGGGGTGGGAGGGCTTTATGCCATATTATTGCCCCCCCTTCTCGACCTGATATCCTAAGTAAGTATATAATGTTTATTAAGTGAGTGCCTAAAGGCCACATGGTATCATACATGGAGAGCCCACTTCCCAGCCAGGAAAATCTGGGCTAAAGTCCCACCTGTGATATATACAGACTATGTGACCCTGCATGTCATTTAACTTCTCAACACTAAGACTCTAAGTCTCCAAGACTGTTGGTGGCAAAGCAAGTGCCAACATACATTGGTAGAAAAGAGTTTTCCCACTAAAAGTTCTCTAGACCAAGGAAATCACAGGTTGAAATACAAGTGCCAGGAACTAAGACTAGCTCTTTAAGCAAATCTCCACTGCAACCAGGGTTCCAATGAGTTGCTGAGGAAAAGACATGGGCAGTCTGGGGTCTTTCATGCTGTCAATGATGGATTCCTGCTGTAGCCCCCAATACCTTTCTCTACAAAGGAAAAACAACAACACAACACTTCCCCTTTAAGACACATCACCTCTTTATTCTAAGAGACATAATAGCTCACAAATTTCTCTCCCATCAGTAGAATTTTATCCCCAGAACATATGTGTCCTTTGCAATAAGGAATAATGGAGACTATATTCCCAATCACAAACTATGGCTACCTGGACTCCCTCTGAATTGGGCCCAAGGCTACACCTGAATGACTCTACCTCCCCCGCCATCCTGGAAAAGACAATGACTTCTCAACATTATGGACATCTTAAGGCACCAAAAAAACGAAAATCACCTGAATTACCAGATGTGAGATGCTTCTAAGAAAAGATATATGCATTTATTGGTTTGTATGTAGGAAGAGATATATATCTAAGGAGAGGCCTAGAGAAAATGCAGGGAACATGATGGACACTCCTTCCTTCTGAGGGAATACATTAGGCTGACCCAGCCACACTGACTTGTGGAATCATTAAAACTGAGAAAAAGCTCAGACCTCAGAAAAGGTAGATACTGAATTAAGCCTTATGAGAGTAAAAACAGAAATCATAGTGACAGATAGCTTAGCTGAAAATAGCTTAGACAGGTGAATTTAAATGTTGTAACTGGTCTAAGAGGAGCTCAGTTTGGATTTTCACACCATAAATAAAATAACAAGATGGCTGGGCTTCCATTCAAAGTCTCAGTATTTGGAAATACTTTTCTATTAATACCAGTAACCAGCTGGAATTGCTCCTTGTATCTGAGGGCTTACTTTTCTCACAGTTTGGTTCATTACCATTTGAATAACACTGCTCATTACTTTCCTTGGAGAATATTTAAGAGTCCAATAGCATTCATTGTAGGGAAGTATTTCGTTATTCCAAATTTTTATGGAATCACAGAAGTTGAATTGAAAATGATCTCAGAGGTCATCCAGGTAAATGTGGACTAGAACTAAAATCACCTGGATGGCTTCCCCAACAATTGGCCGGCCAGCCTCTCTTTGAAGACGTTGAATGATAGAAAACCTGTCACTTCTCAAAGTAGCCCACTCCACTTTCAGAGAACCTCAAATGTTAAACAATTTTTCCTTACAATGAGCTAAGATAAAATCTGCACTCTCTCTATAACTTTCATCCATTGATCTAGGTCTGTATCTGAGACCCAAGTCAAACCACTCAAATCCCTCTCCTCTCTCTCCCACAGTTCCTCAAATATTTAAAGATAGTTATCATGTCATTCTCTGCCTTCTTCCCCCATCCCTCCACCCTTACCCCACACACATGCACACACAAGGATTCTCTCCTTCAGACTATTCCTTCAACTAATGCTTAAATGGCATGATTTCAAGTCCCCTCACCATCAAGCACCTCATATGTGCCAGACCCTGTGCTAGGCATTGGGCGTATAAAGACAAAAAAAAGAAAGGAAACAATCCTCCTCTCAGGAATCTTGCAGTCCATCAGGAAAGAAAACATGTATAAACTACAATGTATGTAGAGGAAACATGGCAGAGTGAATAGAAAGCCATCCATCCTCAAAGCCATAAAGCATTAGGTTCAAGTCCCATATCTGACAAATATTGGTTGTAAGACCCTGGGCAAGTCACTTAATCTCTCTTTACTCTAGGACAGAGGTATCAAATATGCGGCCATAACACCCTCGAGTGTGGCCCAAGCCAAATTTTCTATTTGAATTTAATGACTGATCTAGGCAACTCTCTTAACCCATAAGTTGCAGAGAGGGTGACATCCTACGTTGTAAGAGTTTACTCACCTGGGAGTTCTCTATATCAATGGAATCACAGGTCCAATCTTTATCCCTATATAAGTATATAAAGAAAAATATATATGCAGAATAAATATAAATCAAATATAAAATAGTTAACAAAAGAATGTACTATCAGTTAGGGGATCAGAAAAGGCATTAGGTAGAAGTGGAGCTTGAGCTATGTCTTAAAAGAAACTAGTGAATCTAAAAAGTGGTCAAGGAGTGAGTGTATTCCAGGCCAAGGCATAGAAACAGAAAATGGAGTGCCACGTGTGAACAACAGAGAGAAGGTCAGTGTACCTGAATTGTAGAGTGTAAGAAGGAGAATAATGTAAAATTAGGCTAGAACAATAGGTTAAGGCCAAGGTGTTAAGGTCTTTAAAAGCCAGAGGAGTTCATATTTTATCCTAGTGGCAATAGAGAACCCCTAGAGTTTATTGAGTAATACGGTTAGATATGTTCTTAAGGAAAATCATTTCGGAAGCTGTGTTGAAGATGGATTGGAGTGGAAAGAAATTTGAGACTAAGAAACCATTTAGAAAGTCATTGTAACAGTCCAGATGAGAGGTGCCTGAACCAAGATAATGGCTATTTGAATAGAAAGGAGGGTCCAATGTGGAAAATGCTGTTAAGGTAAAAATAGCAAGACTTGGCAACTGACTGGCTTGTGGAGTGAGGAAGAGTGAGGAGTTGAGGATAAGTCAAAGGTTGCCAACCAGGGGGACTGGAAGAATGGTGGTACCCTCAACACAAATAGGGAAGTTTAGCAGTGGAGAGAGTTGAGGAGGAAAGATAATTAATTCTGCTTTGCACATACTGAGTTTGAGATGTCCCTAGTACAAACAGTTTGAAACGTCCAGTAGGCAGCCAGTGATACAGGACTACAGTTTGAGAGAAACTAGGGCTGGGTGAATAGATCTATGAGTCATCTATATAAAGATGATTATTATTAAACACAAGGGAACCAATGAGGTCACCAAGAGAAAAGAGAGGAGGGTGGGCTCAGAACAGAGTTTGGGTTTAAACCCACAGTTACAAGGTGTGATACAGATGATAATCCAGCAAAGGGAACTGAGAAGAAGAATTCATACAGGTAGAAAGAGAATCAAAAGACATGAAAACCCAGGTAGGAAAGAGTATCCAGGAGCAAAGGGTGGTCAACATTACCAAGTATAGCAGAGGGTTTGAAAAGGATGAGAACTAAGAAAAGATCATCCAGTTTCCCAGGTTAGAGATTGTTGGAAACTTTGGAGAAAGAAGTCTCAATCAAGTGATGAGGTTGGAGGCCAGATTTCAAAAAGAGAAAGCAATGGATGTAGATGTTTTTTACTAAGAGTTGGGCTGAGAAAGGAGCGATAGAAGATGATAGTTTGAGGGAATCATAGAATCTAGTGAAGTTTTTTAAAGAATGGGGAAGATGGGCTCGTTTGGAAAAAGTAGAAAAGGAAGTAGCAGATAAGAAGAAATTGAAGATTAGAGGAGTAAGGATTACTAAGGGGGCAGCAGAGAAGTGACATGATCACACCCATGTTTTAGAAATATCCATTTGGCAGTTTTGTGGTGATTGTATTGGAGATGTGAGAGACCAGAAGCAGGTAGACCAGTGAGGAGACTGTTATAAGAACCTAGGTGACAGATTACCTAGGGGACTGGTCATATGAATGGAGAAAATGTGATAGGCAAGAGGAGGTGAGAGAACTGATCAAACTTAACGACTGATTGGATATGGAAGATGGGGAAGAGAGAAGAATAAAACCTGGGTTTGGGAACTTGAGTGACTGGAAGAATGATGGCACCTTCAACCTACAAAGAAAGTTTTGAGGAATGGAGAAACTTATCAATCAACAAGAATTTATTGAGTATTTACAATGTGCTAGATGCTATATAGGGATAAAAAAAAAAAAAGCAAAAATGGTCCCTTCCCTCAAGGAGCTTACATTCTAACTGAGAAGGAAACACACATACATACATGATGTCCAATGGACGACTGTCAATGCAGGACTGGAGTTCAAGAGAGATTAAGCCTGGTTAACTTTTGATCAAAAGAGATAATGTATGTAAACCCTAATGAGATAATTATTGCAATCCCTAATATGTTATATAAATGTTAGCTATTATTATTTCTATGCCTCGGTTTCCGCCTTCATAAATATGGAGAAAATGATCCTTTTATTACATAACTCACAGGGACTGAAATAACTGAACAATAGCAACATCTAAGGCACTGTGCCAAGCACTGGAGCAATACAAAAATGAGAAAAATAACACAGTCCCTGTCCTCAAGAAGCTTCCTATACGTTTTGAACCTCCAAAACTTAACTTAGCTAGGTGATCCTGGATAAGTCACTTAACCTCTCAGTGTCTCAGCTTTCTCATCTATAGAATGGGGATAATAATAGCACCTGTCTCGCAAGGTTGTCATGAGGATCAAATGAGTTAACATAGGTAAGGTTTTTACAAACCTTAAAGTGTTATATAAATATTATTATTATTGAAAATAAAATTAAAGAAAATTTAATTTAAAGAAAATTAATAATAACAATTATGTTGTATATGATGTTGCATTTTTCTCCAGACTTCTCTTATCCACATATAATCCCTTGGGTTTCATTTTCATCCTTATTCTGACTCTGGAAATATTGAAACATTTCAAAGGCTGGCAGGGACTTCCAAGCCAGATGGCAAAAGCAGGAATAGGATCTAGAGCTTGGGACTTTGCCTGCTTAGTCCTGATAGACGTAACCTCTCTTGTTAGAAAATAAACTCCTTGAAAGGGAAGACTGTTTCATTTTTTTGTCTTTGTATATCCTCCGGGTCTAGCACATAGTAGGCACTAGCAGAGCACCTCGCGTACAGTAGGTACTTAATAAATAACATTTGGTGGTTTGGGTTGCTCTAAAGATTCCTAATTATTGCTATTGCTTTTCCTCCAGACTCCTTTTCTTCTGTGATTCTGCAGCAGAGATGCTCAGATCACAGAATCTCAGAGTCCATTTTATTCTTGGAAAGCTCTAATTGTTTGGTCTTTTTCTTTATCTTAAAGCTAAATTTGTCTCTTTGCGACTTATCATTTAATTTGAAAAGGATTTATATGTTAACTTCCTTGTGATAGGCACTGGAGAAACAAATGCAAAAATGGTTGACCAGTGCTTGCCTTCTAGGATCTCATAGTCTATTTGAGGATGCCACAGGTAAAAAAGATAATTAACCTCCAACCTCTCAGTGCCTCAGCTTCCCCATCTATTGAATGGGGGATAATAATAGCACCTGTCTCACAAGGTTGTAAAATGGAAGTTGGACCGGAATAGGGGTTCTTAACTTTTTTTGTGTAATGGACCCCTTGATACTCCAGGGAGATAGCTCAGGGATTGAGGAAAGTTTTCCACAGAATGTACCATTCATTCTATTTTTGTATTTCCCTGTAGCCATCCATTTATGGTTCATGAGGCTTGTTCTAGTCTATACATTCAAGTAGTATTCCTTAATCTGACTTCAGGAAATTTCTTCTTCATTACTATAGGCCAGGTTTTCACTAACAAAGTGAAATGGATGATTAAGGCAATTACTGAATAATTACAGGATCAATCCAAGAAGAAAGAGGAGGCAATGTAATACGGTAGAAAGAACATTGATTCTGAAGTCAGAGGACCTATACCCAACTACTCAGTACTCAATACTTAGTTCAGCCATGACCATGGGAAAATTCATTTAACTTCCCTGGGCCTCAGTTTCCTTGTCTGTAAAATGAAGAGGTTAGACTAGATGGCCTCTGAGATTTCAGCTCTAGATCTACAAACCTGTGAAATATTGACCCAAAATATCAGTAATGGAAAAAGCATTGGCCTGGGAGTCAGGAGCCCTGGGATTAAGTCCCAGCTCTGTGACTTGCTGGCTATGGGATCATACTTGGATTTGGAAGGGACCTTAGACACCATCTAAGTTCAGTGGTTTTTAACTCCATATGGATTCATGGACAATTGGTTTCCTAAGTAATCCTACATATTTTATTTTATTCATTTTAAAACATTCTGAGAAGGGGTCCATAAGTCTCAGTAGAGCAGCGGTTCTCAACCTGTGGGTCGCAACCCCTTTGGGAGTCAAAAGACCCTTTCACAGGGGTCATAGGGGTCGCCTAAGACCATCAGAAAACACATATTTCCAATGGTCTTAGGAACCAAGACACCACTCCTCTATCCGTCTCCAGGTGGATCCGCCCACATGCAGATACACCCACATATGAGTATTAAAAGGTCGCAGCTTTAGGAAGGTTGAGAACCACTGTACTAGAGTGTCAAGGGGTCCGTTACACAAAAAAATATGAAGAACTCCTATTTCTAGTCCAACAACCTCCATTTTACAGGTGAAGAAAACTTGAGGTTAAGTAGCTAGCCCAAGATCACACATATAGTACAGTCAGGTGCTTTGCCTGCAAATCCAAGCTCTTTCTACTGTCATACCAACTGTTTCTTCATTTGTAAAATGAGGAGGGATTGCCCAGATGGCCTCTAAGGTCCCTCTCTGTTATCCTAAGTCATTGTTGCAAAATAATTAAGTCAAATTATGATAATCCTAGCCTAACAATTTGATTTCCTTCAAATCAAGGGGAAAAGATTATAATAGCTAGCATTTATGTGGTGTTCTAAGGTTTGTGAAGTGTTTTGCACGTGTTATTTCATTCAATCCTCCCATGTGAAGTAGGTGCTATTATTATCCCCATTTTATAGATGAAGAAACTAAAGCTGAGACAAGTTAAGTGACTTCCCTTAGGGTCGCTCGTCTAATAAGCATCCGAAGCCAGAATGGAATTCAGGTCTTCCTTGAAATCCAGATTTCTACTGCAATAGCTAGCTGCCAACAGAATGTGATTTTGATGCCAGTTTAGCCATATTTAGAGACTATCTTTGAATCCTTCCTCAGTCCTGTATTCTTCTGCTTTCCTTTCTTGAACAAGGATCAGTTTGTTTCAGCAAGATATTCTATGCTTAGAAACCACCGACACTGAGAATACATGACACCATTGCTGCTGATGACCTATTGTGCGTTATATGTGCATGTGCATGCGTGTGCATGTGTGTGCGTGTGTTTGTGTGTGTGTAAAAACGATTCATGCTGTTTAGTAACTGATACTCTCCTTGTGGTGATTTTGTTTCTTCAACATACCATCCTTGCAGACAACAGGGATTTCTCTAAGTAGACCCTTGTGTTTTCAGAAGATTAGTGGTTACTTAAATGCTAAGCTAAATCAGCCAAGCAGAGAATCACAACCATATTGTTAGAGGCAGTCTTGGATTCTCAATGTGCCAAGCTTCAGAGGAGTAGCCTCAAGAGGAATTACAAAATGAAAAATCATTATACCCCAGGAGAGGGAGAGATTTGGTCTTGTTCAGTGACCACAAGTCACCAAATTAGTGCTGATACATTAAAAGTCTAATGCAAGGATGACCTTTAAGCTGGCGTGCTACTTTGCCGCCCACTAGATTCCACTATGGCTATTAAGAGGAAGAATCTTTTCCAAACCACAGGCAGTCTACTGTATAAACTGCTGAGTTTTGCTACATAGTCCCTTTCTACAAACCCTTTCAGTCTTGCACAAGAACCTGAGAGTCAAGAAAATGGTATATACAAACCAGGTCCTGAAAGCATGACCATATATAGAAGACCAGAATAATTCTTAGCTATGATGTAAATTGCAAAAAAGGAGAGGTGTAAAGCCTGAAAATCTTTAACTCCCTTTTGATCAGCACCAAGCATATTGTCTGGTGAATAGTAGGGATTTAATAAATGTTTATTATCTGATCTATTCATGAATTTATCTAAGCATCATTTGAAGCATCATCATTGAATAAATGAATGAACGAAAAGCACTTACTGAGCAACTGCTGTATGCCAAGCACAGTGCTAGATGGGGGATCCAATACAAAAAAGGGGTCTGGACTTGCCCTCAAGAAACTTGCAGTATAATAGGAGAAGATAACACAAAGAAGGGAATGGTGGTCAGGGCAGGGTCTAGAATTTGGTCTGGAAAATCACAAGCATCATGAGTTTCACCATTCCACAGATAGAACCAACCCCAATTATATGTTGTTCAGTTGTTTCAGTAGTGTCTGATTTTTCTGGACTCCATTTGGACTTTCTTGGCAGAGATACTGGAGTGGTTTGCCATTTCCTTCTCCAGCTCCTTTTACAGATGAGGAAACTGAGGGAAACGGGGTTAAGTGACTTGTCTAGGATCACACAGCTAGTAAGTGTTTGAGGCTGGATTTAAGCTCAAGAAAATGAGTCTTTCTGACTCTAGGCCCAGTGCTCTATGCACTAAGCCACCTAGCTGCCCTCTCAGGCCAGGATGGTTAGCTGGAAGCATGATCCGTTAGTATGGAGCCCGGAACTGGCTAGATATGGTAGGCAATGTGAGTTTTCTGCTCATAGACTCACCAGTCAGGTCACCTAGGTCCCAAAGTAAGAATTGCAAAATTAAAAGTAAATAAGTAAATTTTAAAAAATTTTTAAAAAAAGAATTGCAAATTTGAGTGGATTAAGTCCTTCACAGCATGGCCTCTTACTTCAGTTGGGCTAAATATGTTTGAGTTATCAGTTGGGTAAAATGACACTTGCTTTTGTTTATCTAAAAACTGCCTCCTAAAACAAGCCTTGAGACTTGACATCGTGTTACTTTTCCATTTATGAAGTGTAGCAAAGTTGTATTTTGTGAGTGGAATGGGTAGCTCAGGGGAAATGGCTTAAGTAAGACTTGGGCATCTCTTTTTAAGAACATGCCATGAGAATGTGTATGAATGCCACTTCACCTAGGAAACAAATCCTGCAGAGTGCCCCAATATACATCCTGTTATATTAATTATCTCTTAAGTCAGTCAGCAAATATTTATTAGGTGATGACTGTGTCATAAGCACTGAGCTAAACACTGGGGGAACAAAGAAAGGTCAAAAAAATACTATCCCTGCCGTCAAGGAACATACGTTCTATTGGTGGAGACATGTAAATAATTGGGTAGTACAAGATATTTATGAAGCAGCTATTATAATTAAGCATTCTTTAATTGATTTTCTTCTAAGCACCTCAAAATTCTATACAAATATTGTTTGAGGTAAATCCTAAATGACCTTAAGATAGGAGTCAGTTGTTTTACATGGGGAGAAAACTGAATCATGGAAAAGGAATAATAACTTACCCAAAATCATTTAGAAAGTCCCTGCAAATCTGAAAAGTCAGACAATTCAGGAAACTTAGTGAGAGCCTGACTCCCCCTTCAGTATTGAATCTTCTGCTACATTTTCTCTACTTCTGTATTAGATTAGTTTTATTGAAGATATATGGAGATCAGAATATACCTCAAAACAGGGTCAACCTGATTTTGCTTTGTTGGCACAACACAAAGTGATCCTGTGATTGATTCACAGAATCCAGAATTGAAAAGAACCTTAGAGATCATATAGTCAAACAGACTCCTCCCTACAACATGCATAACAAGTGGTCACCCAACTTTGGATCAAAGACCTCCAGGAAAGGGAAGTGACTATTTTTCAAGGCAGCCCATTCTACTCTGGGGGAGCTCTAATTTTCAAGATTTTCCTGATATCAAATTTAAATCTACTTTTCTGTGATTTATACTCATTGTTCCTAAATCCCACCTCTGCCCCCATCACCTGTTGGTAATTAAACAACTTGAGGAAGTGGTTTAATCCACATGAGCCTAAGTTTCCTTATATGTAAAACAAAGGGATTAAATTAAATGGTTTCTGAAATCCCTTCCCCCTCTAAATCTATGACCCTGAGTCTATTCCCCCTTCTAAATGACAGACTTTCACATATTTTGAAAGACAATGATCACATTCCACCCCTCAGTCTTCTGCAAGCTAAACATTCCAGTTCTCACATGGTATGATCCTAAGTTCCATCACCTTTCTAATTACTTTCAATTGGAGAACGTATATAGTATATAGTCCTTCAAATAGTATGGCACTCAGAAGTGAATCCAGTACTCCAGATGTGGGTATGACCAAGAGAGAGTAGAATAGAATCATAAACTCCCTACACCTGGACCCCGCACCACTGTAAAGGAAGCCTAAGGTTACATTAGCCTTTTTTGGCTGTCATGTTAGACTGTTAACTCATATTGAGCTTAGAGTTCACAGAAATGCCAAAGTTAAATTCATTAACCTGGTTTATCTTGCCAGAAAGTATGATAAACAGACTCTTCTCATTCATGATCAGCTGAATCATCCTCTTTAAAAGCTCATGTTATTTTTTTTTTTACCTCACATCTAGACCAATTATTACAAATACAGTAACAAAGTTTTAGAGCCCCTGAGTCTCAAATGGAGATGGGAATAGTCTAAATAAAAGGCTCCTCTTTGAAAAAGGCATGAATATTCAAGGATTTCTGTTTGGGTTCTGCACAATTTAATTGGATAGTAATTTTATTTCTAAGGGTTTATTGTCAAATTTGCCTGAAATGGGAGTCCAACTTTGTGTGCCTTAAATAACCTGTTATTTTTAAAAAATAATTTATTATTGAATTGGTGGCTTTGATTCAGACTCAGAACCTAAATCAACACTTCTGTAGCCATCCAGGACTATGAGCAAGGAAAAGAAGCAGAATTTGGCCAATTCAACCACAGAATCAGACATGAAACCCGGACATTCTGAGACCTTGACGACCACAGGTCATTTTCATTCTGAAAAAGAAAAATAGCAAAAAAAAAAACACAAAACCACAAAACGGTGCTTCCAGGGTTAGTTTTGGTCTGAGTTGCTGTTGGTAGATAATAAATGGCATTCATATGGCACTAGTAGTTTTTCATTTGATTCTCATAATAACCCCGGGGAATAGGTGCAATGTCCTACACACACACACACACACACACACACACACACACACACACACACACACACACACACACGCTCAGGGAAATAAGGACAGTTTGTTGACAACACTGCATGCTCCCCTGCGTACCAGAGGAGCCCCAGTCACTCTCTTTGATACTCCATGCGTGGAAAACAAAAGGCAGCTTGGGCAAGGAAGCTTTGTTCAGCTGGATCAACTTGAAGCGTCCTCAAAGTCTATCCTTGTTGACTATCCTTCTCGTGCTAAGTAGATCTCCTTTTGTTAAAGGTTGAAATAACCTGTAAAATGTCTCATTTTGTTCCAACCTCTCACGTGATAAACCCTGGGGATACAAAAGGTTAAGTTTCCTGCCTGTTGTCACAAAGCTAGTGTCAAAAATGGGATTCGAACCCAGGCCTTCCTCATTCCAGATCCAGCATTCTTTCTCTTACTCCACACTGGCTCTACACATTCATTCTATATATGCACAACCTAAGAAAGTGCATAAGGGTCTATGAAACATGTTCCATTCGATAAACATTTATTAAGATGCCTCCTGTGGGCAGAACTCTGCACTTGGAATTGCTTCTTTACATTCTCACTTTTTGTATTCTGGAAACCAATAACGCCACAAATGTTTTCTCTTAAATGTATACTAATTAGAATTTCAAATGGAGAAAGTTCAATTTTCATCAATGCTGAGTTGTTTTTTTAAAATTCTTTATTTATTACAGGAACATAGAGCATCTGCAACTGGTTCTCTTGTATGATACAACCTACCACTGAGCAACCTGACTTGTGTAAAGACTGAGAATTGAAAGGGCTTGGGAATAAAATACAAAATCAGGTTCACATGAACCCAAGGACAAGTGACCTCAAAGCATCATGGACAACCATGTAAAATAGAATGTAGCAGCCATTTATTAGGCGGGGGGAGGGAGGGGAAAACAAACAAGATCAGTAAATGCTTGTCACAGATCTTTTGGTGGAACCAAAGTTTGAGTCTTGGTGTTTCTAGAAGGAGGACTGAACTTCATAGAGTATGGAAAATGCTTTTAACCAATTGTGTGGATAATCCATGGAGGCAATCCCTGGTCCTTTCAATGCTGCAAACACGGAGAGCATCTACAAAACTGTCTTTTCATTTTGAGTAAGTGATTCTTGAAAGGAAAGAAAACACAAGACTTGTCCTGGGGGTGAGAATCATATTTTGGACAGACGGGAAGGCATCAGCAAAATGTATTGCTTTCAATAGCAAAGTGGATATTCTATCAATTGGCCCCTTCTCCTCTGGTACTTTGCCTGCTGTATGAATTAAGATTGTATTCCTCTGGAAATATTTTACAATTTAATATTGAGTGTAATTAAGAATATAATCACTGTTATCAAAAATGGTATTTAATGCTGTTGTAGTTTCTTTAACATTCATGTGGATAAAAAGTCTATAATAAAAAGCTATGAAGTAATAGTCGTGTTCATGTAGTTAAATGTACATTTGCTTGGGAGAAAAGCTAATACAGACAATTGGGAAGCTTTTAGAAGTATTTTGGCATAAATATTTGAATAAATAACTTTTGAAAATTGAATTCCTTCAAAAAATAATTATTAAGAGCTAGGCTGATAGCCATGACTATTACCAGTTGGTCTTAGTCTTCCTGATCTCAAGGATCTAGTTTGGGAAAGGGAACACTGCTAAATCCTCTGAGATTGTCGGAGACCAGGAAGACATTGCCTTTTTCTTTGAGGCAGTGAATAAACCAATGCCCAAAAGGATAGCCTACTCCCCAACGAGCTATTTTTCAGGTGACCTAGGACATAACCAAGACCTTAACTACATAGGTCAGAGATTACTTTAGGTAATGCAGGGCTCAAGAAGCTATCCTTTTAGCAGCTTTTTTCTGGGGAAAGACCACTGAATTTGGAGTAGGAGGACCTGGGTTCAAATCCTGTCTGTGCTACTTACTACCTGTGTAACTGAGCAAATCACTTAACCTCTCTGAGACTCAGTTTCTTTATTTGTAAAATGAGGCAGTTGGACTAGAAGTCCTTCTAAAGTCCCTTCCAATTCTAAATAAATGAGACTATGATCTTTCCCTTGGGAGGTAACAGAGAGCTATAATTCTGGAGTCATCAATATCATCTTCCTATCTTTTTTTTTTTTTTACAAAAATGCATGTCATTTATGTATTTTGTCTTTATATAACTGTTTTTTCCCACCTCATCCCCATACTGAATCACCTTTGTGTCAAATGAACACAAGTAAGCAAAAACATCTGATACATAAACCTTATCTGACAACATATATAACATTCTATCCTAGCAATCATTCACCTCTCTGCCATCAGGGAGGAGCTGTGTTCCAGTATCTCTTCTCTAGGATCTACACATCATTCAAAGTTCAACTTGTCTTCAGTGATCTCTCAGTGATCTCCTCATTGACACCACTGTAGTCATTGTGCACATAAATCTTTTGTTTCTGCTTATTTCACTCTACATCAGTTCATGCAAGTCTTCCTACATGCTTCTGAATTCCTCATAGCTATAATTTATTACCGCATAATTATATCCCATTGCATTCATATGCAATGTAGTTTTTCTAGTCATTCCCTAAACAATGAGAAGTCACTTTGCTTCCCTTTTTTTGCCGCCATAAAGATTGGTGCTATGAATATTTTGATACATCTATCATTTCTTTTTTTGTTTGGGATTTTTTTTTATTTCTTTGGGAAATATCCCCAATAGTAGAAATTCTAGATTAAAATATATGAATAATTTCATCATTTTTCTTGCATAATTACAAACTGAAATCCAGAATGACTGGACACTTCTATAGCTCTACCAACAGTACATAAATATACCTACGGCGCCACAGCCCCTCCATCATTAACTGTTATCTTTTTTTTCATCTTTGCCAATTTATAAGGAGTGAGGTGAAACTTAAAAGTTGCTTTAGTCTGTATTGTTCTTCACTATCAGTGATTCGAATCCTATTTTCGTATGGCATGGTCACTTACAGCTTGCAAATCTTTTTACAACTTTCCATGTCCTTTGACCATTTCTCTCTTAGAGAATGTCTTGGTGTTATTCTCCATGTCTTTTCTCACTGTTCTTTATTCCTTCACTCTTTACTTCAAACTTTCCTTAATTTTGAGGACATGTTTCTACTTATAAACTTATTTTCATAAAATCGAGCCAATTGCAGATGTGAGGAGTACGATCCCAGCAAGGAATACAGGCCACAGAAGCCGTGTGTTGCTGTCCTCTCCTTAGGTGACCCTTATCAGTTTCACCTCCTCCTATCATCAGATTGATGCTTTTTCCTACTCGCTCCTGCAAACTGTCTAATGAAACCTGGTAGAATTCCTTTGAGGTAAGGATTCTTGCCGTCATGTTAGTCATCTGGAGACCAAATTAGGGAGGCTTGTTAATAAGGACCTTATCCAAACTGGGAAGAGAAACAGCGTCACATATGTATTTGAGTCAAGGTCTAGGGTGGTTATCTCCAGCAACCACCAGTAAAAATTCATGTGCAGCTCTTCATAGATGAAGGTGATGCTACTAATCCTTAGCTATGAGGTTGTGTGCTTTCAGCTATATTTCCAATAATCCAGTAAGATTTATGCTAAGCTAGCTATATTTACCTATGGCAAATGGATAAGCAATTACCGAGATGCATTCAGTCACTCCTTGTGGCCCTCAGAAAGAATTCTCAAAATTGCTGGCATAGGTTAGGGTAAAAATGAGTTTTCCTTCCATATAAAATTATATGCTTCATACAGCAATTTGGTCCTATGCTCTTTAAACACCAAACTCCAAGAGAATGTTCTCAGAGGATACAATTATCTGGGTAAACAACTAAAGAGACAGGACAAAATCATGGCTAGAATGCTGAACTGGGAGCCAGGGAGATCTGGGTTCAAATTTCACCTATGTGCATGCAAGGACAAATCTCTTAACCTCCTTAAGCCTCAGACAACTCCTAAGACTGAAATATAGAACAGTTGCAATCTATGTTAGTGGAGAGAGTTTCCACCCTGAAAACCCATAGTTGCTTGACATATTGACCAATTCAAAATCTTTATTAATTATTTGATTACTGGAGTGGCTAGGTGGCACAGTGAATAGAGCACCAGCCCTGGAGTCAGGAGGACCTGAATTCAAATCCAGCCTCACACACTTGACATACTTACTAGCTGTGTGACTTGGGGCAAGTCACTTAACCCCAATTGCCCTCCAAAAAGCAAAAAAAAAATTATTTGATTACTATAGTCCTTTCTGGGGCAACTGAGAGGTAGGGTGGTACAATGGGAAGAGCTCCAGACCTGGAAAAGACCCGAATTCACATCCTAACTTAGTTACTCACAGTCTGTGTGACCATGGGCAAGCCACTTCCTTTTATGAGTCTCAAATTACTCGTTTATAAACTGAGGGGAAAACTTCTAAAGTCCCTTCCAATTCTAAATCTCTCATCCATGACAAGAAGCTGTGGCTTTGTGACCAGCCACCAGGGGACAGCAAAACTCATTTTCTTATGAACCAGCTATTAGCTCAGAGGACCAATTATCAGTCTTTTCAGAACAAGAACTGTAGGGTCTGAAAAAGTAATCTGAAATTCTGGGAATGAACAGAGGGTCTCTGAATGATAGTCCTACCAGCCAGCTGTTTAAAACAGGCAGAAGTGCCTTCCTATTTTCTCTTAATTGCAATGTTCTGTGGTCAAACTCTACTTTTTTACTGTCTCCAAGATGTGACTGCTAAATGCTAGCAAATGACTGGGTAGTGAAGCTGTGATTCCAGCCAGATGATCTGATGTTGGGCAGGTAAGCCAATAGAGCCTTGAAAGTTCTGTTGGTTGTCTGTGATTAAATACGGATTTTCTTGATCTGACGCTGCTGTTATTCTATTTGTGTTGACAGCTCCCTCCCCACTTTGAAGATCAGGATAGGGCAGCTTTCCCTTTCATCATGACACTCAAATACTTCATAAGATTTATTTAAGTCTTCTTACATTTTGAAATTCTTATTTTAGCATGTTTCTTTGTAGCTTTCTCTCTCTATTTACTTTCATTCTTGCAATTGTTCATCGTCTTGACTATTCTGTATTCAAGTCACTTAACCTCCAACTATCACAGTTGTATTGACTGTAAAATAGGACAGCTAGATAGAGTGCTGTGCCTGAAGTCAGGACGACTGGTCTTCCTGAGTTCAAATCCAGCCTCGGACACTCACTAGCTGTGTGACCCTGGGCAAATCACTTAACCCTGTTTGCCTCAGTTTCCTCAACTGTAAAAGGAGCTGGAGAAGGAAATGGTAAACTACTCCAGTGTCTTTGTCAAAAAAAAAAACCCAAAGGAGGTCATGGAGAGTTGGAGATGACCAAACAACAGCAATGTTGAACAACAACAGCAACAACAGAATAGGGAGAGCAATAGCAGTTCCAGCGTTGTTTTTTATGAGGCTCAACTGAGATAATATTTGTAAAGCACTTAGCATAATGCCTGGCATAAAGTAACCACCGAATAAATGCTTGTTCTTTTTTTTTCTTCTGAAAAAGTAAATGACTTGCCTAGGGTTCACACAGTTAATAAGTGCCTTTGGGCAGGATTTTAACTCAGGTCATCTTAGCCCTGAGCCCACTGCTCTATCCATTGTGCCACCCAGCTGGTAATACGGAGGTAAAAATAACGTCAAATTTGCTCCTCTTCTAGCTAACATGCCATTAAATTGCTTGAGCTTCAATATGAAAACTAACAAGTCATGTATCTCAAAAACTGTAGGATGCTAAAAAAAAAAAAGGTAGGAACATTTTCAAGCTTCAGAAAGACAAGGGAACAAGCTGACTTGGCCCTGTAGATTCACAGTGGAGAAAAAATGTTGCCCACTTATCTCTGAACATTTCACTGTGGAAGAATCCTAAGGCTATGGGAATGCTAACTGATAAAAGACTCAAACACAGACAAAATCTCGGTCTTCATTCCACATCTAATCATAAGGTTAGGATGGGCCTTTGCAACCAAATCAAAAGCTTAGCCTAACCAACAATTGGAAGGCATCATAGTGCAAAGAAAAGAACCCTGGATTTGGAGTCAAAGGTCCAGTATTCAAATATATCTCCAATCAAATATTATCAATCATAACTACCTACCATATGCCAGTCAGTCACTGTGCAAAGCGCTGGGGATACAAAACGAGGCAAACGACCATCTCTTACAATTGAAGGGGAGAAACAGTACGCAAACAAATATATACAAAGCAAGTTATATACAGGATAAGTGAGAAATTAATAGGGGGGAAAGCACAGGAGTTAAGAAGGGTTAGACAAGGTTTCCTATAGAAGGTGGTATTTTATCGGAGACTTAAAGGCAGGTCAGTAGTGGGACCAGAGGAAAGAGAGCATTCTAGGCATGAATGTAATATTGGACAAGGCACATCCCTTCTGTGTCTCAATTTCCTCTACAATTTGACTACATAATCACTAAGGCCCCTTTGAGCACTAAATCTATCCTCCAACCTCTGATCCTTTTATGAGCCATAGTCTGAGGCTATGATGTCTAAAACTGATTTTCCAGTCCCTCCAGTTTAGACGGGTCCTTCTGAACACTTGTTCATCCATCTGCCATGGACAAGGAAAGGACGACATCTCATGCTAATATATAGGTTCAATACTAAAGGTGCTGACCAGCTCTGTAGAAAATAGAGTTGCCATGTAGGGAACAGAGGGTGCATCAGAATATGGGAGAGCCAGGGAGTTTGCCTTAGAGTTAGGAAAATCTGGGTTCAAGTCCCACCTATGACATATGTGACTATGGCTAAGTCATTTAAACTCTTGGTGCTTTGGGTAAGCCTTTAAAACTATAAGTTACAGAGATGGTGTCAATCTTCTTTGTCAGAAAATTTCCTCACTGAGTTCCTTCTACCCATAACAGCACAGGCCAGGTTCAAAAAATATGAGAAATCCTAGATGCAGAGCTGAATGAGACCTGATTGAGATCATATCATTTTGCCCATTTGGAAACCAAGACCAAGAGAAAAAGGTGAAGTGATTTACCCAACATCACAGAGTTGAATAGGAATCAAGAAATGTGAACTTTATTTAAAATTCCATGCTACATTTACCTAGGTCAGAAATGAAGCAAAGTCAAGAGGAGAATAGAGTCTTAACATGCTGTAATACAGTGAGAGTGTACATAAACACATATCTATTACTGCTCTTAAGCTGAATCAGGATCATTTAGACTCATAGAGTTTGGAGGTAAAAGTACCTCAGACATCAACTATAACAGATAAAGAAACTGAGGCCCAGCAATATAAATCGAATTGTACAAGTTCACAAAGGTAGCAAGTAATAGATTTGGGATCCATATGTGCTGTTTGTACAGTTGTGTCCAAATCTCCATAATCCCATGGACAAATCCATGGGGTTTTCTTGGCAAAGACACTGAAGTAGTTGGCCATTACCTTCTCCAGCTCACTTAACACATGAGGAAACTGAGGCAAACAGGATTAAATGACTTTCTCATGGTTACACAGCTAGTAAGTGTGTGGTGCAAGATTTGAATTCAGGTTTCCTGACTCCAGGCCCAGTGCTCTATTCACTGTGCAACTTTATTCATTTCATTTTAATTAAAGACTTTGGAACATGCATAGACATTCTACAACTGGTTCTAGTCTGCTAACTGCATGATTGAGAACATCCTCTTTGTTTGGCTATTGTTGAGAAACTGGAACTAGGGTGCCTGCAAAAGGATTTAGTCAGGCTCAGCCTTCTCCTGTCTGGGTAGACTCCTGTATTTGGTGTGTGACCCTTCACTGATGGTGTCCCATAAGGGACAATGTTCTAAAGCAGCGGTTCTCAACCTATGGGTTATGTTCAATTTGTAACAATGAAAATACATCCTGCGTATCAGATATTTACATTGCGATTTATAACAGTAGCAAAATTACAGTTATGAAGTAGCAACGAAAATAATTTTATGGTTGGGGGTCACCACAACATGAGGAACTGTATTAAAGGGTGGCGGCATTAGGAAGGTTGAGAACCACTGTCCTGAGAACCACTAAAGAAAGAACACTTTGGCTATCTCCTTCAGACGCTATCATGGGACCCCATGAAAACAAGCCTTGGTTCTTTGCCTCAGCATTTGTTCATACTTTAGATAGAGGAGCCATAGGTTAAAACCTTAGGAGTTTTCAAAGGTCAGGAGATGGGACAGCTAGGTGGTACAGTGAATAGAGAACCAGTCCTGAAGTCAGGAGGACCTGAGTTCAAATCCAGCCTCAGACACTTAATACAAAGCTAGCCATGTGACCTTGGACAAGTCATTTAATCCTAATTGCCCTACCGTCCCCCCTCCAAAAAGCAAAAGAGAGAGAGAGAGAGAGAGAGAGAGAGAGAGAGAGAACCATCTGGGTGTCTGGAAGTTTCAGGAGCCCAGGTTTTGCAGCCAGCCACCCCTCCATCAGTCTTCCCAAAACTGAGGAGCAATCTTTAGATCCAACCTCGTGGTAGCTGAGAGAGGACTCTTCTAGTAGTAACGTTGTATTTGGACATGAGCTTGGTGGGATCAATGATATGTAAAACCTAGGCTAAGTCTGAGCCCACTCTCCCTGGAGACAGAGGTAACATAGGAAAGAATATATCCCCAAGATGTTGGGGGGGGAGAATGCTTGTACTTTTATTACTGCTGTATCTTTGAAGTAATTATCCCTTTGTAAGAGCTAATTGAAACAGAACTGGGTCACTGTTTGATGACATTTGGGGGGGGGAGTTACAATCAATTGGGACTCCATCTATAACATTAAAAATGTCCCATGCCCTTTAAAGTACCCTCATTTGAACCCATAGGATAGAGGTAGATAGCCTGGCGGTAAGAGACTCTGCCCAACACAAACTTGCTGCAAACAAATGTCTCTAAAGCCGGCATTCTAATCATTTGGTGAAGACCATTCACTTCACAAATGTGGAAACAGAGAACTGGGGAAGGTAAATGATTGCCCATGGTCATATTGTGAATAAATAGGAGAGCTCACACTAGAACCGAGGACCTGTTTGCAGATATACACCCAGTCTAGATAAAGAGAAACATGGAGGACCATTTAAAACCATGTGGGATGTGGGCTCCAACTTTGAACAATCAGGATAAACACACCCTCACTAAGCCATTGTTTTCTTTTTCTGACTCTGATTCCTCAAAGTTAATTTCTCAGACCCTGAATATTTCATTGTAAATTTCATCATGAGTGTCATAAAGGATTTCATTACATTTGTTATTGTGCCTATTGCAAGATGTAACTTCTTCTTCTACTCACTAACAACCCTTTCTCTCCCAAAGCATATTGACATCTCTGCCAGTTTTAAATGATCCTGTTTTTCAGCCTTTAGGCATCAATGATCAGTCAGAATAATGATGCATCCTTTTATTGGTATGACACTTTTAACTCTCTGAAGCATTTTTACACCGTTCTCATCATTTTATTCTCTTGAGGTGAGTAAGGCAGGTAGTTATATTCCTTGTACAAATGAGGAAGGCTAAGGCTGAAAGAGTTCATAGAATTAGGCTCCAACAGCTGGTTAGTTGCAAAGCTAAGGTAACACATCTAGTTAGTTGCAAAGCTAGGACCAGGTCCCTAGGTCTAACTTCCAGTACCACACTCTTTCCTCTAGGCTTACTGCCCTCTGTCCTCAAGTCATAGAACTATACAGTGTTAAAGCAGCAAGAAAACTCAGAGACCATCTAGTGTACCCCTCCCCCTACATTTTTAGATTTTTTTAATTTTATTTTTAATTTGTGAAATAAAACAAGCATTTCTATAACATAGTTGAATAATAAAAAAGATGATTGCACATGAAACTGCAAATCTATTATGTACAACTTGCTATTCCTTTTAAATATAAAATAAATTTATTGTGTAAATTTTTTCCTTTTTTTTTCTTCTATCCCCCCCGTGCTAGAGATGACTATCATTAGATACAAATATGTGTGTGACTAAAATCATTCTACACATATTTCTATTTAGCAGTCTTCCTTCATGTCCTTTATAGTTAATTTGGACATTCATAATAGTCAAAATGATTTAGTCACCCAGAGGTGTCCTTAAAACAATATTGCTTAGGAAATTAAAAATGGCGCAAAGGGAACAAGGTCTGTGCTGTTCATGTGTCTGGGTAATATTTGTCACTCACCTATAGCAGAAGCAGTTTTTAAAAAAAACTTGTAGCTGAACAAAATATTTCAGATAAGTACAGGATAGACAGTATAGCAACATCTACATATGAAATAGGAGACCCCTCTGATTATTGAGGGCAGATTTGCATGAAGAAACATGGCATTGCCATGAATCATACTGCCAGGCGGATTACCAAAGATTTCCTGACCTTTGATTATAGACTATGTATAGATGAAATCAATTTGACAGATTTGAACAGAAAAGTTAATCAAGTTAAAAACTGCAAAGCTAAAATCAAACTTCTTGGAATCTGTGATACACAGAAACAACTTATTATTGAAGATCCATATTATGGAAATGACTCCGACTTTGAGACTGTATTTGAGCAATGTGTGAGGTTCTGCAAAGCATTTTTGCAAAAATCTCATTAAAACTTACACTCATTGCTAAAGGACAACAGTGATTGACATCGATTTTAAAATGATGTATGTATGTCAGCTGATGTGTCATTAAAGAGTAATAATGTACTATATTTGGAGACCATCATTATTTCTTCAAATTATTTAATGTTCACATATGTTCTAATTTTAAAAGGTAATGAAAATCAATCATTATTTTTGAAGTAAGAATATTTGATTAAATCAAATATAATTATCAAACTCACTAGAACTCTCAATCTATGCCTCAGATTTTAAAAAGTAATTAATTATATAGTGGAACAAACTAAAATCTGCATATGAAAACTAAGAAGCCTCAATAACACAATCATTTATTAAAAATGTTTGATAGAGTTTTACTTTGAAACAGCTTCCTTTGTGTCTAATTGGGATCTTTAACAGGTAAAGAAAACATTTACTTTTGTGTCCTAAAAGACAATAGAAAATAACTGAGGTCATTGTGAAAAGTTAAAGAAAAAAATATTTTAGTGTTTTAGCAGTTATTTGATGGCAGTAACTTAATGAAGAACAAATTTCATCTTTACCATCTTTTAATATTTTGACTCTCTATTAAAATAAACATATCCCCTGCCAAAAATAAAACAAAACAAAACAAAACAATATTGCTATGGCTGTATACAATGTTCTCTTGATTTTGCTTATTTTGCTCTTCATTATTTTGTGCAAGCCTATCCACATTTTTCTAAAATCAACAAAGGTATTCCATCATGATCATATACCCTAAGACTCAGACATATAAAAGCCACATGGTCAATGGTCAAGCTACAACTAGAATCCAAGCATCCTGCCATCTAGCTCAGCCTTCTTTCCACCTTATTAACCATGTCTCTCTACTGGTTGTTTCCATTTACCAGCCTTAATGTTTACATGACTTCATAGTAATAGAATGAATTTATCCAAAGTAAATAACAAAAATAATTATATAGTGCTATAAGGTTCACAGGCAGCTAGATGGATGGAGCACCATGTCTAGTGTCAGGAAGACCTGAGTTCAAATTCAGCCTCAGACACTTAGTGGCTATGTGACTTTACCCTGTTTGCCTCAGTTCCCTCATCTGTAAAATGAGCCAGAGAAGGAAATGGAAAACCACTCTGGTATCTTTGCCAAGAAAATTCCAAGTGGAGTCACAGAGAGTCTGAAATGACTGAATGACAAAGTAAGGTTTCAAAGCAATTTACAGACGTTATCTCATTTGGTCATGTGGGTAAGGGCTATCATCCCAGTTTTACAAATGAGGCTGACAGAGGTTGAGGGACTTGCCCAGAATCACAAAGTATCTTAAGCAAGCTTGAATTCAGGTCTTCCTAACTTCAAGTTCACTGAACTAGCCCACACACCATGCACTTTTGTGATACATGACATTTGTATAGAACTTTCAACACAGACGATCTCTTTTGAAGCTAATAACAATCCTCTGAGGTAGACAATCCAGACAATGTTACCCCCTTTTACAATGGAAGGAAACTCAAACTAAGAAGGGTCAGAGCTGCTAAGTGGCTGAGACAACATTCAAACTGAGGTCCTCCTACTTCCAGTCTAGGTTTTATCTGCCGTACTAGCTGCTCTAGGAGTTTGTCCAAATTAATAATAATAATAACCACAACAACAATGGAATGCCATCTCCCAATATCTACTATCTCATCTTTGCATTTAGACCATTCCTCAGCTAAGTGCTCATTTCTGGTATTTTTCAAATAATGAAACGTGGTCTTCTCACCCAACTTTTTCATCAGCTTGTACATTGTTCAGTAAATATAGTGGCTTCCTGATTGATTGTTAATAATTATTTTCTGTGTTATATTTTAGGCCATTTAGCAATTTTTATTGATTTACACTTCCTTATAATTAGCTTGGTGATTAAAATATCTTTTTACGACCCCTCTGAGATTGGCTTTGTAAAGAACCAAAAATATTTCCCCCAAAGGATATGCTTAAAACACAGTTACACATTGCTTCAAATTAGCACCAAGCTCTGCCGTTGGTGAAACAATGCCTTCATGAGCAGCTGCTTTTTAATCATTCTTGCTTCTGAGGTCACCCAAACAAACAGTGAGGGACCAGCTTTACACGCACATAGCAGGGTAGGCAGCCACCCACATGATGTGATTTGGAGAGCTCTGAAAGATGCTGTCTACACAGAAATAGCATCACCACCAACTTGTCATCTCTTTGTGCTAAGATACTGAATGTCCCTTACCAAAATCTAAGTACTATATGCTATTAAAGCACTGGATATGGAGTCTAAGGACCTGACTCTGAATTCTTATTCTGCCATTTACTGACCTTGGACAGTTCCGTGGGCCTCAGTCTCATCATCTGTAAAATGAGGGGGATGAACTAGATCATCTTCAAGGCCCTCTACGGCTCTAAATTATATGAAATATATTATCTGGAAAGAGAATCACCAAGTCATTATTGTTTATTGCCACATTAGCATAAATCGGCCTATCATATTAGCTAGCTGGTTACCTAGCAAGGCTCTGAAGAATGGGACACAGGACAGGTGAGTTTTGATAGGAGTTCATAAAGGTCAAACAAATCTAAAGCAGAGGTGTCAAACATGGGATCCTCCCAGTGCAGCCCCAACTAGATTAAAATATAATTGGGATATATTTAGCAAAATAAAAAAAAATACAACGGAAGAGAAATATTATTCATATGTGGTTTTCTAAGTTAATACATGTGGCCCGCAGGGATCCTTACATATGGTCTAGTAACCATTTCTATTTGGAATTATTGGTTGAGGATAAAACTCAAAACTAAAGAAATTTAGGAAATAGATTATTAAATCATCCAGCAGAGGGGAAACCAAAATAGAGTGCTTGTTCTTCCCAAACCTCTAAGAGTTACATATTACATAGAGCAAGGAAATAGTCATATGATTGGTTAATACATAATAACTTTCCATATAAGGCATATAGATTAAGTTTCACAGAAATTAATTAAAATGTAAGAAACTAGAAATTAACTGGAACTTTCAAGCACCAATCTTTAGATCCCCTGAAGTTTTCTGGGGTCGACATGACATGGAGTCCTAAGTTAAGCATTCAATTAGTCTGGTCTCTAAGCAATACAAGTCTGGTTTATTATTATGCAAATCTAGATTCAAGCAATGAAATAATTAATAGTTTTACACACAAGTTTTATACCACTGGTCTAAAGTGGGGGATGCTGCTCAAGATGAGCAAGGTCAAGTGGAGGCATCCCAGCAACAGCACAAAAATACTAAGTGCCTGCTAAGAAGTGGAGGGGCCCAAAGAGACAGAAAGGAGCAACAAATAGGAGATAAAGCAAATAAGGAAAGTCTGAAGATTAACTTTGCCTGCTTTTTAATGTTGAGAAAAAAGACTCAAGAGAGAAGAAAGTCAACTGATCACCAATATGACAAGTTGCCTAAGAGCCCAGATGACACTTGAATTTTTCTCCAAGAAAAGCTAGGAGGCTATCTGGGTTAGCCCAGGGGAACCTGTGTCAAAGCCCTTTTCACTGAACACAGTAACACTCAGTAGCAGTGACTCAATGTGACTACACCTGATTCTAATATTCCGTGTAAGCTCTACTTTTTTAGGAAGCTTTCAGTCATAGAATCGAGAGGTAGAACGGACCCTCTCAGACTGTCCAGTGCCATACCGGAAACAGGAATCCCTGTTACAGCAACTTGACAAATGGCCAGCAGTTTCATTTTTTTAAGAGGAAAAAAGATTCTCAGACTTAAAATAACATCTTTCCCACCCCCTCCTCTTCTCTCCCTCTTCCCGCTTCTCCCCCTTCCTCTCCACTCTCTCCTTGCCCTTGCCTAACTCCTATCATCAGAAGAAACAAGATGCATCTGGCACCAATGTCTAGAGGAGACTAGGAAAAAAATACAGACTGCAGGTAGAGAAAGCAATTAGGAAATATTTATGGTAACTAAAATGTGAGATGACAAGAAACTGATGGTGGATTTTTTTTGACCACTGCTCTAGTGTGAAAATCAGCTTTAAATACCAAAAGAATACTTTAAAAATGGGATTCTCAGCTACCTGTACCCATTCCCTGCCCCTCCTCCTGCATCACCACCACTATCATGTGCTTTTCTTAGTTTCCAAGATTCTGTCTCCAAGATACAAAGACAGAAAAAAATCCGTCTGATTAAAAGGCAACAGAACACAATGGGCCTTTTCTTCTGACTATCAATTCTTTCATCAAGTCTGATTATTTTTCCCTCAAAACGTCTCTTATATATGTCCCTTCCTCTCTATTCCTACTATCACCATCCCAGTTCAGGTTCTCATGACCTTGTACCTGAATTACCCCCAAGAGGACCCTAAAGGAAGAAGGCCGCCTCCTTATCTCCAGATTCTACTCTCCCTAATACATCCTTAGTCTTCCTTAGATGCCATTTCATCATATTACCCCCTTTGTGGGTCAAGATCCTGGTGGGACTCAGGAGGGGTGAGTTGAGCCCCTATACTCCCAAGACACAAGCTAGCGCTATCACAAACAAGGAGAACGTGGTACAGAGTTGAGGTAGTTGGGCTTAACTTTAGCTTGAGGCGGATTGACCTGGGTCCCCGCTATATGCCCTTTGAGCAAGAGGAGTCTAAAATCTGCTTTCAGAACTTTGAAGGAAGAATCCCTAAGATGCTGGGGAGCCTTCCAGCTTGCTGTTTTCATTTCCTGGCCTTAGTCTTTTATCTGTTTTTATCTTCCTATGCTTTTACCTGAAGGCCCTAGAATATATTTTTAGTAAAAGGACTGTTTGAAACCCCTTAAGTGATGCAGTACATCAGATGTAGACTAGCGCATTCAAGCCCCCCACCCCTATACACACACATAAAGCCTCATGGACATAGTTCTCTTCAGCCTCTCCCACCAAGTTTGCTTTTGATTTCCCATCACAGGTATTTCCAGGTATACTATATGCAACACCCCCCCCCCAACACACACACACATAGAGCACCCCCTAGGGAAAATCTGGTCTGTCAGGGGAGAAGGGTTTAAAGGTTGCATTGACACATGGATTGCTTGGTTATTTGTCATACCACCATGAGCATAGGGTCCATGTCTAATTTTGTCTCTGTATCTTGCCCGACAACAAGCACATCAATTTGCATCCAACAGTAAGCGACTTTTGTCTTTTTGATATTTGTTTATTTGAGGTTTATGGTGAAGTATATGGTAAAATACTCATCTGACAGAATGAGGACAAAGTGGTATGAGAGGATTAAAGAGGGAAGAGAAAGTTAGGAACATCTGCTGTGGTGAGTAGAGAGAGTATCAATTAGGAGGAGTAAAAGGATTGCCTTGTGGAAGTGAGAGTCCAAATGAGATGTGATTACATTAATTTGCCATTGAACCATTCAGCAAGGTTGTGTGACTTCCTGAAACTCTACTCTACAGCACATTGGAAATCCAAGCTTAGTGTTTAACCAGGCACGACCAGTGATAAAATAAAAGGACAAGGGATTCAAGAGTGGAAGAGAGTCTAGAAATGAACTAGTTGACCAAGGGGTCAAGACTGGGAAAGGAGGACAGTATAACCAATTCAGGGTTGACAGCTAAGGAAAGATGGATTGGAGTTCATGTTAAGGATGAAGAATGGAGTTAGGGATCACGGGGATAAGGAAAAATGGAAAGATAGAAGATTTTAATCACACGACAGAATTCCAGAGTCCATAAATATGAAAGTAGAACTGATGTGGATTATGGCAGGATCATGGGGTATGACTACCCCCCTATGTATAACTGAGATAGAATGTAGGAGTATCGGACATGGGAAATGAGAATCGAAAACCTGGGAAGTTGGGGTATTTAAGGAACCATCAGTACGTATGTTAAGGTTCCCCTAGCAGAGAGGCAGGAATTGAAGTAGAGTGAGACTATGAGCCTGGTACTAAACTCGTTGTGGAAGGAGTGAGGATATTCTGGGGCATAAATAGATAAGGATCACCAGGATATGAAATGGGTGAAAAATCTGGACAGAACGAACTAATGATGGTAGAGGCAGAGTCTGGAAGTAGCAATGGGAAACCAGGAGTATTCCAAGTGCTCCACTGCAACCACTAAGTTTGCAGGAACAAGAGAATATGCGTCTAGTAGAGGAAATGATGTCCAAGGAGGCAGTGTTATCAGAAGAACACCAGGTCTCATTGAGTGCCAGGAGATGGAAAGATCAAGAGAGAAACAGGTTTAATATAAGAAGTCTGTCAGTTATGGAGCGGGAGTTCCAGAGTACAGTGAGAGGCCTACAACCAAAAATAATTTATTCAGCAAAACTGAGTATAATCTTACAAGGGAAAGAATAGATTTTCAACGAAATAGAAGACATCCAAGTATTCCTGATGATGAAACCAGAGCTGGGTGGAAATTCTGAAATGCAAACATGGAGTAAAGAGAAATATAAAACAAATAAAGAAATAGATGGTTTCAGAGAAATTGTGCAAAATTTTTTTGAACTGATGAAGAGTGAAGTAAGTAGAACCAAGAGAATAATTTATAATGTAATGTCAACATTTTTTGTAAGATTTAAGAACTCTGACCAATGCAACGATCAGTCACGACTCAAGAGTACTGTATTGACAATGAAAAAATGCTACCCACTTCCTGAAAGAGAGGTAATGAGCTAATAATCAGATTGACACAAACATTTTTGAACATGGCCAATATGGTAATTTGTTTTGGTTATGCTTCTTTGTCAGAAATGTTTGCTTTTTCTTTCTTATTTTCCCATGGGTGGGGAAGATGGAGGTATGAAAGAAGAAAAATAAATGTTTCATAATTGAGAAGAATAAAAATTAACTTTAAAAGATACCTATTCAGCCAATGTCGTCTTTGTCAATAACATGGTCTACAACAAACCTTGATGATGACAGACTACTCAGTACAAAGGAGACCACAGGAATATAATGAAGTGAAAGGTAACCTCCTAATAACAGAACAAAATATCTTTTCCTCTTTAATGTCAACAACTTTGTCTATTTTTTGACCACTACAATACAATGACTCAAAGAGGAGATTTGTGTGGTCACTGAGATGCCACAGCAGTTCTTGCTGAGATTAAAGTCATGTCAGTTTCATGTGATCTTTACAGCCCTGTCCCTTTTAGAAATATATATCTTCATTATGAGGTTAACATATGAAGCCATGACTGATGGATCTTGTTTGAAACAATTAGGAGGAAAAAAAACTTATTTTAATGCAGTGTTTCTGAACATTAGCTTTCTAAAGAGGGTATTGAAGTATTTCTTCCTATGGAGTCTAAGGGGGATATAGGATGGGAAATGGCTTTGATTGATTGTGGCTATCAGAATATGCCTGCTGTTGACCCTAGTGTTCTTTGAAATGCGACTCTTTATCTCTGTTTAATTATAGCATTGCTGCTTGATTGCAAATGACCCACAGAGACACAAAGAGAAATTGCTTTCCTAAGCAGAAAACAAATTTCAGTGGATGACCTTGGAATTAAAACTCAGTTTTTGTTAAATTTCATTATAGTTTATAGAAGCAAAAAGTCATATTAAAGATCAAATATTGTAGTAGGTGTGGAATGTAGAGGGAAACATACATGGTACACCTCTGAAGTAAGGAGATATATTTGTTTTTAGTAAACGTATCAGAATTTTCACAACCAAATGAATAATGTCCCTCAAAATTCACCTTGGGAGGCTTCCTAAAATGTTCTAGTGGTGATCAATCTGCTGTAATATCCCATAGTCACCTCAATCTCAACAAGTCCAAAAGTGAACTCATCATCTATCTACCTCAACCCACCATTCCTCTAAATTTCCCCATTTCTGTAAAGGTCATTACTTCCAGTCCTCCTGGTTGACATCTTTTCACTCCCATATCCAAACCATTGTCAAATCTTGTCAATTTTACCTCCTCAGCATATCTCTATTCACATCATAATAATCTTAATTCAGTCCTGCATCACTTCATTCTTTCCCTATCTACTGGTTCCTTCCCTATTATCTCTTCCATCCTTAAAAAACTCTCAAAGGACCTACAATCCTCTCAAGCTATTGTAATTTATCTTTCTCCTGCTTTAAATAGTCAACCTCCTAGGAAAAAAAAAGATACTCACTTTTATTAGTGACACATCCTCTCCTCTCATTCACTTCCCAACCCTTTGCAATCTTACTTCTGACTTCCTCAATCAATTGGAACTGCTCTTTCCAAAATTACCAACGATCTCGTAACTGCCAGATCTGGTGACCTTTTCTCAATACGCATCCTTCCTGACCTCTTTCTAACATTTGCCACTGTTGACCACCTTCAGATGCTCTCTCTTCTGTATTTTTATGACACTGTTGTCCTGGTTCTCCTCCTACCTATATGACTACTTCTCAGTCTCTTTCACTAGATTGTCTTCTATATCAAATCCTCCAACTGTGGGTGTTCTCCAAGTCTCTGTCCTGGGCCCTCTCTCCTCTCTATACTTTCTCCCTTGGTGATGTCAGCTCCCAGGGGTTAATTGCCATCTCTTTGCAGATGATTTTAAGATTTATATAGTCCATCCTACTCTCCTGAGGTCCAAGTCTGCATCACTATCTGCCTATTAGAAAATTCCAACTGGATGTCCTATAGGCATCTCAAACTCAAAATGTCTAAAACAGAACTCATTATCTTTTCCCTAAGACTCATCCTTCTCCTGAATTTATCTATTTTTGTTGAGAAACTACCATTCTTCTAGTCACCCAGGGCCACACCAGTTCACAGTTACCCTCAGCTCTCCATTCCCCATCCCTCCACATATCCAATCAGTTACCAGGTCTCATCCAGGGGTATCAAATTCAAATAGAAATGGGAGCATAAGTCCTCTAAGTCATACAAAGGGTCTTTGCAGATCATGTATTGACTTAAAAGATCACATATTAACATTATCTATGTTCTGTTGTATTTTTATTTATTTTATTAAACATTTCCCAAATACATTTTAATCTGGTTCAGGCCCTACTAGGGAGTGTTGGCAGCTCTCAGGCTGACACTTCTAGACTCGTCAATTTTACCGTCACAACATCTCTCACATCCATCTTCTCTCTGCTCAGATAGTCACCACCCTAGTTCAGGTCTTCATTACATCTCACCTAAACCAATTTTTTTTTTGAGAGGGGTAGGCAAAGCAATTGGGGTTAAGTGACTTGCCCAAGGTCACACAGCTAGTAAGTGTGTCAAGTGTCTGAGGCCGAATTTAAACTCAGGCCCTCCTGACTTCAGCGCTGGTGTTCTATTCGCTGCTCCATCTAGCTGCGCCTGAACTATTTTTTATAGTTTTTTTTTCCAATTAAACATAAAGACAAATCTTAACATTTATTTTTTTTATTTGAGTTCCAAAATTTTTTTCTCCCTCCCTGACTCTCCCTTTCCCTAATATGGGAAGCACTTTGATATAGGTTTTATATATATATGCAATCATGTAAAACATATTTCCACATTAGTCATGTTGTGAAAGAAGAAACAGACCAAAAAAAAAAAACCATGAAAAACTAAAATGAAAACAGTATGATGTTTCAATATGCATTCAAACTCCATCAGTTCTTAATTTGGATGTCTTGCCTGAACTATTGCAACAGGCTGCTAATTGATCTCCCTGATTCAAATCTCTCCACCCTCCAATTCATCTTCTATACAGCTATCAAAATAATTTTCCTAAAGCACACATTTGACTGTATCATCCCTCTGCTTAATAAATTCCAAAGATTCCCTATTGCTTCTATGTGAAATGTAAACTTCTCTGGTATTTAAAGCACTTTCCAAGTTGTCTCCAACCCATCTAATTCACTTAACTCCCCTTCATGGGTTTAAGTTAGAACCAAACTGAACTTCTCACTGTTCCTTCCGCATGATACTCCATCTGTATGCCTTTGTTAGTCTGCTCCCCATGCTTAGAACACTTTCCCTCCTCACTTTCAATTCTTAGAATCCCTAGTTTTCTAAAAAAGCTCAATTCCAACTTTTCCTCATTCTCCCAGCCATTAGAGTTATCCCCTCAAAAATTACCTTGTACTTACATACACATATATATGTACACACATACACATATGTATATATTTATATATTGTCTGTTAGTATTTGCCAGAGATACAAAGATGAAACACTCCTGAGGAGTTGGCTTTCTATTGAGGACATACACACACACACACACACACACACACACGCACGCACGCACGCACGCACACGCACATGCATACACACATATACATGTGTATATACACATACACACATGCGTGCACACATATGCACACACGTGTGGTGTATGTGTATGTGTACTTGTGCCCAATAAATGCTTGTTGATTGATTGAACTATTTCAAGAGTCTCCTAATTGGTTTCCTTGCATGCAGTCTCTCCCCCTCTAATCCATCCTCCACATCTACCTAAAGGATATTTCTAAAATACAAGGTTGACCATGTTATTATCTCACTCAAAATATTCCATCAGCTCCCTATTGCCTATAAGATAAAAGACAAACTACCTTATCTGGCATTTAAAGCTCTCCACCATTGACGCCAGTCTGCATTTCCATGTTGATTATATATGTTCCCATCCATTCACTTTGCCTTCTAGTCAGATTGGTTTACATGCTATTCCAAGTGCACAATATTTCCTTTCCTATCTCCAAGACTTTGCATCTCCCTATTGAAGAATTTTTTAAATCCTCCTTTTTACTTTGTCTAGAAATATTAAGAAACACTATTTCTCCAACCTAAAACACTTCCCAAACCCTAGCCTTTAGGAAAATCAGAAGAACAAAGGCTAAGACCTTCGTTTGAAACAGAGGAAGGATGACAACCAAACTTAACTTTTGTCTGGGTGATATGATTGCCTCCCCACCACCAGTAGTGTGTGATTGGTACTAAGACCCACCTAGGGACAACGTCTGTCCTCTTTTGAAATTTAGGACCATAAGAAGAAACTCTTAAGAGAGAGTGGTCCAGAAAGGATTCAAGTAGTTCTAGATTAACCCAAAACTTTTTTTAGACATATTTTTTAAGCAAAATTTTAATATATTCCGATCTTTTCCTCAGTTAAGATTCTTGTAATTGTTACCTTTTATCTTCTTGGGTGAGAGAATCATGACAGAAGTCATGGGAGATGATGCTCAGCTTGGACACTTTTTTCTCTCCAAGCTAGAAATGAATTTGATATACATTCAATAAAAGTGTTTCTGGCATACTTGAGCTTAAGTCACAGAGCCCATTGAATAGTATTTTTTTAATTTATTCATTTTGAACTCAAATACAAAATGAGAAAATGAGAGGAAAAGCATTGCCACGTAGACAGCAGAACATAAGAAAGGATTCAATATAAAACAATAAAATTCCATTTCAAGAAAACCTATGTAATAACTTCTATACATTGTTTTCAAAGCAACCCAGCTCTTGTGTGCTTCCTTCTAGGTTTTCTTTTGCTCTCTTCTCAGTAAATTTTATTTTATTTTCTCCATTAAACAGTATTAACACATATTTCTTTGAAACCCCACATCTAAAATGCTTTCTCTTCTCACTTCCACTTCTTGGAATCCCCATCTCCTATGGAGATTGTACACTTAAAATGGCTTCCCCTAGATGTTACCCTCCTCACCCCTACAGTCAGTCGCTTTATATTCATATGTACCTATGCTGTGTTTTCTTATCTGTGAACATGTGTACACAAAGTAGAATGTAAGTTCCTTGAAGGCAGGGACTGTCTTGATTTTGTATTTGTATCCCCAGTATCTAGGATATATTGGAAATCCCTCTGGCACATACAACTGTGGAATGATCATCATATTAAACTTTCAGTTCTCCAGACCACAGCCTAAGGCTACAAATTGCAGATATTCTTCATTAAAGGTAGGATGTGAAGGAACTTTCATACTGGGAGTTCCACGCCCTGATAAAATCATGTCTGAATCACCACCAACCCCAACCAAAATAAATAAATGAATTTTTTTTTTTGAGAAATCCCCTCTCAGTGAGCTCCTTTCCTTCCTTGGAGGTTCAATATAGTCCCCATAAACTCATAGAACCAATTAGTGAAGTCCCTGACACATGAAAAAAAACCAGTTCCAAAGGACAGTTCGACATCTCAACTGATGCCGTTAGTGCCATCTAAAGCATGTGACTCCAGTAGGTCAGCAAAGGTCCCTGACTACAATTTATACTGGCTGCCATTATAGCTTCCGTGCCTTAGTCCATGCCCAACCTTATGTTCACACTCTTTTGGCAAGGTTTAGGCATATATGATGGTTACCTTCCCATTTCCTCCTTCGTTTTTCTCAGTCACTTCACTTTCACATGAGCCACTAACCCAAAAAGCTCCTACATGGTCCTTCCTGGCTATTTCTCCTCAGGCATCCTGTACATCCCTACATAGCAATGTCATTGGTCTTCTTCAAAAATGAAGGACCATCATTAATTACAAAAGTAATGCACTAGGAGAAAGGGGCAGAGAGGAAAAGAGGGTAACTGTGACTCCTATTGGTACATGCCCACTTTATCAGCATAAATTTCTTCTTAAAATCTCTCTAATTTAAGAATGAAGCAGTTTATCATGCTTCCCTACAAACATGGCCCTTTAAAAAATCTTAATAGCTCATAATGCAAAAGCATTTGTGAAATGCAGAGGAAAAATAGGAAAGAGTAGAGACAGAATTTACAAACAGAAAGAGAACTTCTTTTTACTAATTGGATGGTTTTCTTTTCCAGAAAGAAAATATCTCCAAATAATAATAACAAGTAGCATCACATAGTAGGAAGAAAGCTGGACTTGAAAACAGAAGACCAAGTTTGAATTCTACCTATAACACCTGTTAATTTTGTGTCACAGTCTCTCAGTCTCACTCTCCTCATCTGTGAAATGAAGGTAATGGATGAAGTACTTCCTCACAGGTGTATGAGGATCCAATGAGCTTACGTATATAAAACAATGGGTTAACTTTAAAGTACAATATCAGCTTTTACTATCAGAATTACATTTGGCTCCAGCCTTGCCTTTTCCTCATTATTGTTAGTTCATTTTTTGTCATTTGTCTCTAATTTTCTATTTTAATTTTACCTTTTAAAAAATATTCAAAATCTGCCTTGTGATTCTCTGTCTACTCAACTAACACACTGCTGTGGTTGCCAGCTTGGTCACTTACTGTTATCAAGACCCTGCTGCAATAAGTAGCTTAAAAAGTAAATTCAACTTTTTAATGGGTCTTGAAAGGGCCAATTAAGAATTAACCACAAACCTCACTGCCAAATGACTCAACATTAGAAACTGGATGATTTTATCATTGAAAATGACATTAAAGAAATGTTATTACCATCTACTTTGTCACTGCTCCATAAGGGCTATAAGAATTTTCCATCTGACCTACAATTGAAATCTTTGATATGCATCATTCCCCCCCTCCATTAAAAGATGGGCTCCATGAGAGCTGATTTTAGTCTGATTTTTCTATTTGTATCCTCAGTACTTAACACAGTGCTTTGCACACAGTAAGTTCTTAATAAATGCTTTATTCATTCATTCATAAATTGGAGAGAATCCAAAGGAGGGCAACCAGGATGGATACGGCCTTGAGTACATGATGCATACTTTCTCTGAGTTCTGTTTTGCTATTGATTTGGATAAATGGGATTCTTTGCTATTTCCTGTACATATCCATTGTGGAACTGGTATTCGATGGCAAGGAAGTCTTGGATATAAAGCCTGGGGTTCTCTTTTCCCCATAAAAAATAGCAATCAAGAGTTTAGCTTGAACTTGAAAACTACATCCCCTACAGGTATGGGGAATCTTCTGCCTCAAAGCCATATGTGACCCTCTAGGTCCTCAAGTGCAGTCCTTTGACTAAATCCAAACTTCACAGAACAAATCCAGGATTCATTCTGTAAAACTTGGACTCAGTCAAAAGGCTGTACCCAAGGACCTAGAAGGCCACATGGGGTCTTGAGGCCCCAGGTTCCCCACCCCCACCCCATCTTTCTGCTCCCTTAAATATTGCTAGTCTAGGGACTGGACTAGCAATATTTAAGGGAAGAGTAAAGATGGAATTCTGGCCCAGCACCTGCTCTGAGGAGAGGAGAGTAGCCAAAACGAGCTCTTGGAGAAGGGCTGGCAATATGTCTAATCTCACCTCCATTTGGACCACACATGACACCCCCATGCTGCATTTGCAGGAACAGCATTTTTATGGTAATAACGGGAAATACTATTCTAATTGCAGAATCTCAGTGGAAAGGGATCTCAGGGACATTTAATCCAATCTAAAACTTACCAAGACTTACTCTATGAGATCACCTTTGGAAAAACTATCAGTTTGGGGAAATTCACTGCCATTTAAGGCAGTCCCTTCTACTCTTGCCTAGCTTTAATTGTCAAGAAATGCTTTCCTAACATCAAGCCTAAAACAACTTCTGTAGTTTCTACCCATTGTTCTCGGTCTACCCTCTGACAAGAAGAGGAGCAACTGGGATCATAAGTCCCTTGAAAGATTATTTTTTTGTCTTTATCCCTAGCATCTAGGCATGGCATTTTAATCAATGCTTATTCATTGATGTGTTTGCTTGCTCCGTCTTCCAAAATAACAGCCCTTCAGGTACTGGAAGATGGACGTCCTACATCACCACCCCTAAGTCCTAGATTCTCAAGCTTAGACATCACAAGTAGCTTTGTCTTCTCTTCATCTAGCATGCAGAACTGATGGCATTAGAATCACAAGTGGTTAATGGTAGCAATTAAGTGAACCACACTGACTCCCTCTTGTGACTCAATTCTGGAGCTGGCTCATTCTCTTTCTATTCAATTATGGATCTAGTCCAACTTCTCTCTTGTGAGAAAACTTTATTCTAGTGTGGGAATTGTGAGAAAACTTTCTTACATTGTTTGAACCTAGCCCTGCATGGCTAGGAAGCTGGATCACCTCTACTTGCTATTAGAGACTTTTATTTTTTCTTTTTGTGGAGGTCTTTTCAGGGCTGCTCATCCACCTTTGGTGTCCACCTTTCATCCAGCTCTCACCTGTGGCTCCAGGAAGCTGTAGTATGTGGTGCAGTCACACCCCAAAATGGTAAAAACCATCTTGGCAGACAGGTTAAACAAGGCTGAGGATAGCGAAAAGGCCTCAAACTCATTGGGGGGGTCAGGGAGGAAGGGGGGATCCTATCCCAAGCAGGTTGAAAACTCTCCCCAGCAGAATGAGCAAATGAGAGGGGCAGCTAGGTGGCGCAGTGACTAGAGCACCAACCCTGGAGTAAGGAGTACCTGAGTTCAAATCCGACCTCAGACACTTAATGCTTACTAGCCATGTGACCTTGGACAAGTCACTTAACCCCAACTGCCCTCCCCTATCCCCTCCAAAAAGCAAAAAAAAAATGAAGGACAAACAACCACAGAGACCCTTAACTAAAGTCCTAGGTCATGCTGACCAGAAACTCAATCAGATCCTAAGATGAAAGGAGTGTTCTCACAATTGTACATCTCAAGCAACCTTTATGTCTTATCTAGAAACTGGCCTCATACTGATCGATCAGTTATCATTTCCATGTTCCTTGGATTGTTCAGAGATACTTGAGGAGGGTCGAACACCTCTTTTTCTGTTTCTGGAAAATTCTACCAATTCACTCCCTCCCAATTTGGAAAAGTCCTAATCTTTCCTCCAATTAGAATTCAGATTATCTAAAGTTGCATTGTTTTCTTCTAATTAATTGGGTTTATTTGATTGTTTTTAATGCATAAGTCTGTCTCTACCTGTTTTTGGGGTCCAGTCCTAAACTGAGGAAGGGGTCTGATACTCATTTATTAGGCAACTAGGATGCATTGCTTAATAAATCAAAATGCTCAGAAGCTGGAACCTTTGTTTCATCAGTTACTTGATCTTTCTCTCACCACAGGCAAGACCCTTTGTGATCCTAGTCACCTTCCTCTGGAAATTATAATCCAATCCAATCATAGAAACATTTATTAAGTGTTTACTAATTTCAAAGCACTGTGATTAGGCCATGGGTAAGTTTCTTTCAGAGAGGAAGGAGGAAAGGGGTGGTGGTAAGTCACCAGACCCGTGATTTCATGAGTCTAGGGAGTTTCCAGTGTAAAAAAATTCTTGACCCAATGCATATCAGTTGTCTGGGGCCCTGCAAGATTGTAATTACCTAGTGTATATTAGAGGAGGGAATTGAGACCAGGTCTTTCTGACTCTGAGGTTGGCTTTGTATCCACTTCACCAAATATGAAACAATCCCTACTGGCAAAGAGCTTTTAGTCTACTAGAGCCGGGATTCTCAACCTGTGGGTCGCGACCCCTTTGGGGGGTCAAACGACCCTCTCACCCTGTTGCCTAACACCATCGGAAAACACATATTTCCAATGGTCTTAGGAACCCAGACACCTCTTCTCTATCCGTCTCCAGGTGGGTCCGCCCACATGCAGACATGCCCACATATGAGTATTAAAGGGTTGCAGCATTAGGAAGGTTGAGAACCACTGTACTAGAGGGACATGTGTAAACAGAAAAATATATAAATGATCATTTGAGGAGGGATAGATAACCAATAACGACAGCAGGGGGTGGTTTGTGTTATAGGCCCCTTTGACAGGATGGTGAAGTCTATGGATCTATTGTTGCCTACATTCATAATTGAAGGAAATGTTAAATTTCAGTTGTAGATTAGTGAAAATAAAGATGCAATTTTTCCCATTTGATTGAATGGATATCCTCTAAAATCTAGAAAGATCAAGCAAGGCTTCCTTCCATATGTGGTGGCACATAAGCAGAGGGATGATTCATTGAAGCAGAGAAAAAAAGGAAGTTCATTACTCCAGGAATAGGGGATAAACACAGAGGAAAGATAGGGAAGGAACAGTTCTGGGCCAGGTGGACTCCAGTGAAGCATGTGTGGATGACCTGGAACACACACTCCCTCTTCATCTCCACCCTTCTTCAAAATGTAGCTCAAGCGCCATCTTCTGCATGAATTCTCCTCTGATTTCTGCCCTCCTACTCTTCGATTTTGTCGCCTTCCCTCCAAAACTACCTATTTTGTGAATGTTTGTGTTTGTAAAGTTTATACTTATATACATGTGCACTTATATGTAATTGTCCTCTCCCCCATTAGAATGAAAGTTCATTGGGAGCAGGGATTGTTTCATTCTTTGTACTTATACACCTCACCGTGCTGAGCTTCAGTTTCCTCATCTGTGACAACCGGAGTTGGACTAGGTAGCTTCTAAAGTCTCCTCCGCCTACAAAGTCTACGATCCTTTGAATTCAGTGTTCTCTCCACTACGTTACTCTGCACACTATGGGCAGTGGGTGAAAGAACTGAGGTGGGAAGATGGAGCATTTTGAAAACTAATGCAACTAATAAGAAAAAAGTGCAACTAAGTTTCCTGAAGCTATTAATATTTAAAACAGACGTGTTTGAGTAATTGCATTTCCAGCCTTCAGGTATTCGAACTAACCACGCTCTGTCCCTCCCAGACTAGCTAAGCGCCCCGCCCAGGCCACGAAGGGCAGTGAGCCGGGGCTTCGCGGAGCGCCCGTTATGGGCCCTGCAGGCTCCCGTCCCCAACGCAGCGGCGGCGGCGACGGCGGTGCCACGTCTCCTAGGCGGAGCGAAGGAGGCCGGTGAGCGGCGGAGCCTGCTGCGGTGGGGCTGTGGCCATGGCCTTCACCTTATACTCGCTGCTGCAGGCGGCCCTCCTCTGTGTCAACGCCATCGCCGTGCTGCACGAGGAGCGCTTCCTCAAAAACAGTGAGTGTGGCAGGCCCTGCGAGGGAGCCCGACCCGGAGGCCTGGCTGGGGAGGGCGGGACGGGGGTGGGGGCGGGGAGGCCCCAAAGTCCGGAATGAATGGGGGAGCCTTGGAGAAGCGCCCGAGAATGTAAACTCCTTGAGGGCAGGCACCAGGTTTGGCTCTGTACGGATCCCCGGCGGGCGTAATGTCTGATGTGTATGTATGTATGTATGTATGTGTGTATGTGTGTGCGGGCGCGTGCGTGTATGTGTTTATACGCGCCAGTATGTTATGTAAAACGTGTTAAATGCTGATATATCTGTGTGTATGTCAGTATATAATATCATAAATACGTTGTAGATGTACGAATATGTGTGTCTGCGTACGTATGTAGGGCAGCTAGGTGGCTCAATGGCTAGAGCACTGGTCCTGGATTCAGGAGGACCAGAATTCAAATCCAGCCTCAGATAATTACTAGCTGGGTAACCCTGGGCAAGTCACTTAACCCTGTTTGCCTCAGTTTCCTCATCTAACATGAGCTGGAGAAGGGAATGGCAAATCTCTGCAGGATCTCTGCCAAGCGATCCCCAAATGGGTCACAGAGTCAGACGCGACTGAAACGATTCAACACCACTTCTGTGTGTATATGTGTGTGTATGTATATATTAGCATATTTTATATTTGTCTTAAATCTATATAAAACATGTTCTCATGGCAATAAATAATAAATATCTAAAATATATTTTACATATGAAACAATTTCAAATATAATCAAAATGTACTGGGGTGGTAGTGGGTCTGTACCAGACAGTATGCGAGTGACACCTGCTGTGAATAGGTTCCATGACAGACCCAGTGCCAATACATAGATGGACACACGTACACACCCCAGTATATAATAGAGGGGGTATGGGTGTAATATCTACTGGAAATCTCTCTCTCGCTTTCTCTCCATATATATTTTTTTCCTGATGGTAGGGAGGTCATGTTTTCAAAATTCTTTGGCCACCCATTGTTTCACTTACTATCATGTGCAGAGTAACATAGTGTAAAGAACATTGAATTTGGAGTCATAGACAGAGGATCATACATTTTTTGTGGCTGGAAGTGACCTTTGAGTCTCACTGGTCCAACTCATGTCACAGATGAGGAAATTGAAGCTCTCTGTGAGGTGAGGTGGTGACTCAGCTAGTATCAGAAGTGCGATTTGAATCCAGGACTTTCTGATCACTATATATAAACATATACACAAAAGATGTGCATAGAGTAGGTGCTTAATTAATGCTTGTTGATTGGTTAGTTGAGGTTGGCCATGGGAAAGATGCAAGAAGTTTGACCCTCTTTTAAATAGTAAACATTTATGAAGTGCCTGCTGTATTCTAGGCACAGTGCTCAGTTCTAGGAATATAAAGAAATATTTTAAAAAGGAATAAGCCAATGGTGCTGAGATAAGTGCCTGCTTCCTGTCTCTTCTGAAATTAGATTTGGAATATTTTTAAAATGCATTTCCAGAGACTTTTTTTTTTTAGTAGAATGGGGTCCTGTTGAGGGGGAGGCCTAGCTACTGATCAACCTATGTATTTCCTATGTTCTTTATTATTATTTTGTTACTGTATAATCCCTTGCCCTTTTTGGCCCCCCCCTCCTCAATTTATGAGCAAAGCAGGATTCAGGTCGGCCTTAATTCCATAAGGCAGGTAACAGCCAGATGTGATACTTTGTATCCTTCGGCTTTCCAATAAATTATGTTAGTTACCTTTCTTTTATCCCTGTTAGCTATTCCTGCCTAACACTCTTTTTACCCATTTTCCATCTACCATCTTATCTTTCTACTTTTGGCTTCTGCAAAGTAGTACTGTGTCTGATAAGGAGCAAGTAAATGAGGAAGAGTGCATTGTACATAGTTCAGGCTCAGTAAAAAATGTTCATTGGTTGATTGATGAAGAGCCTAGATTCTGAATACACTTATTACTTTTTAATCTTACCAATGTGTTTGCCACTTTACTTGGCACTGTGGTTTTGCAAGATATCACTTAGATTCTTAGCATGCCCTCAATAAAGCAACGATTTAATAAAGGGAAAAATATAGTCTAAAATGTCTTCCCATTGTTAGTAAGTTCCTGATGTTATGTATTATGTGATGCCCAGCACTATACTGCTGGGCAATTTATATTAAATAAGGATATTTTATTTGCTTGGGCAAATTCTGAAATTATTCAATGAACAAAAGTTTTTGGATGCCTACTGTATTTTCAACACTTAGGCACTGTAGGTGTATGAGATCTCAAGATGCTTCTTTAATCGGAAGAGACAAACACACACGTAACAATAGTTGTTATTGCATACTGAAGTATATTTCAGAGGCTTCATGACTAGTTGAGCAGAATGCCAGCCTCTAGTCCGAGTTCAAGCCTTGCCTATGACATACGTTGACTGTCAAGCAGTCAGTAAGCATTTATTAAGTACTTCCTGTGTGCCAGGAACAGGAGATACAAAGAAAGGGGGGAAAGACCAGTTCTTGCCCTTGAGCATATATTCTAATGGGGGGTTGAGAGGTGGGGAGCAACATGTTAAATAACAAGGTACTACATACAAAATATATAGATAGATAGAAAGTACTCTCAAGGGGCGACTAGGTGGCGCAGTGAATAGAGCACTGGCCCTGCAGTCAGAAGGATCTGAGTTCAAATTTGGACTCAGACACTTAACACTTACTAGCCTTGTGACCTTGGGCAAGTCACTTAACCCCAATTGCCCTGCCTTTCCCCCTCCAAAAAGCAAAAAAAAAAGAAAAAAGAAAAAATTTCTCTCAGGGGGAAGGTCCTTTGCAGAAGGTAAGATTTGAGCTGAATCTTGAACAAAGCAGGAGGTGGATAACAGCCAGGACAGTGGCACTGGAGAGGGTAGGTAGAGAGGAAAGCGGAGGGAAAGTGCCCCTTGTAGTAGGCCCAGGGTAGCTGGATCATAGTGTAGAGAGAAGTACAAGAAGCCTGCAAGGGCAAGAAGGGGTCTCTTAGAAAGAGCTTTAAATTCTAAGCATAGGAATTTATGTTTGATGATTGTTTATATTTGAGTTTGTTGAGTAGGGAGTGACATGGTTTGGCACCTGAGTGGAAGTAGGGAGAGACTTGAGGCTAGGAGACCAACTGATGATTGTGTGAACCTTTCATTTCACTCCCAGAGTTTTTCCAGAATTCTAATTCCATATTTCCAGCTGCTTGATGAATATCTTGGTGACTTCTTGTCAAACCAACCTTAACATATCTAGTACTGAACTCACTAATTCCCTTCCAGCTGCCAAAAAACCCCAAAGTCTCATTTCTTTATTCTTGTTGATGGTATTACTATCCTCCCAGTACCCCAAGCTCATTCCTCAATGTCTGAGATTCAACCACATGTCCATTTATTTGCCAATTTCTGTCATTTCCACCTCTACCATATCTTTCGTATACATTCTCACCACTCATATCCACTGCAGCCATCCTGATTCTCATACAGACTATTGATTAGCCTTCTAACTTGCCTTCTTGCCTGCTCTCTTCTCTAGTACACGTCTGAACCTTCCTTCATACCAAGTCAAGTAAACAAGTACTTAAGTGCCTACTATATTACTGCCCAAACTAGCTTCCAGTAATCTTTCTAATCATTTCGCTATTTCAGTAACTTTCAGTGAGTCATCATTGCCTATAGAATGAAGTAAAAATGATCCTGACCCTCATCCTTAAAGCTATCTTCAGGCACTTAATAAATGCTTAATGATTTATTGTTATCTTTTCCTTTAATGGAATCCCTTCTGCTTTATTGAAATCCTTCATGTCATTCATGTATTACCTCAAGGCAGCCTTTTCAGTCCTCTACTGTCAAGACCTGTCATTTGAACATACCTTAGTCTCCCTTGTAACGTGTTCCATGTCCCTCTCCTCACCCACCCCCATTGGATTGAAAATTGCTTGAGAATAAGGTCTCTGATGTACATAACCTTATATCCTAAGAACTTAGAACAGTTCTTTTCACAGAGTAGGCACTTAATACATGCTTGCTGAATAAGGAGATGGAATAAAAGTCCAAGCTGGAGATTGAGATGTAGGAATCATCTGTATAATCTAAAGAAGTCATAAGGAACACTCCAAGGAATTAAGTGGATTAGGGAAGAAAGTAGAGTATCAAGAACAGAGTCCTAGGAAACATGTATGGGGTCACAAGAATGAAAAAAAGAAGAAATAAGATAGAAAAGGTGGTTGAAGCAGGAGAGCCAGAGTAGGGATTTCCTCTTAGAAATAGAAACATAGGACGGAGAAAGTTTCAAGAACCAAAGTTGGTCACCAGCATCAAATGCTACAACAAAGTCAAGTAAAATAAGAACTGAAAAAAAGGCCATTGGATTTGGTCAGAAACTGGTTATTAGTGACTTTCCATAGAACAGTGTGGGTCGTAGTGGATCAAAAAGTAACTGGAATGATTAAGTGGTGGTGTAATCTTCTATCTCATATAAGGGCAAAACAAGGTTTCATATTCTGCCAAGAGCAAAGTAATTTTTTTATGTTGAAAAACTAACAGGAAACCCATGCTGTAATAATCTTCTTACTGACCTAAACTTTAAAATTTTGGTGTCTTGTGCTGGCTAAAAATGTCCTGGTTGTCACTCCGAGACTATGTTGTAATGTTAATACTGTAAAGACCTGTAGGCACTTGGGAGGAAGTTTGGCTAGGAACAAAGCATTCTAGCAAGGGAGCTGAATCAGAGTTGAACAAAGATCAGGGAGAGGAGTGACCCTGAAGTCCTGTCTCTCTCAATGAGGCTACCTATCCAGCAGGAACCGTGGCTGAGATAAGTGGAACACAGTCTCAGATCTAGTGCAGATATGGACATGAGGTTGTGTATTAGGCAGAAAACAAGAACAAGTTCTGACCCAAGACCAGGAAGATCCAGTGTGGATTGAAGCTGAAGCTTGTCGCTATATTCCAGGGACAGGAGCAAGATCCTTGGTTGTGTAACAGGCAGGAAATAGATATTCTTTGATCTTAGATTTAGCTCACACACCTAGCTAGGACCTTTAGCTGAGTAAGTAGAGTACTTCCAACTTAGAGACTAAAGAGTTTTGTTGCTTCAAACCTTCAGAGCTTTCCAGCTGATCCACTGTGAGTGGGACTGGACAGCAGATATCTGCTGGAGCTCTAGCCAGGGACTAGCTTGCACTTCAGTTGCCCAGACTAAAATCAAAATTCAAGCTACCAAGACAGCAGTCAGTCTTTTCTCTACATCAGAGTGCTTACAGCAGAGGTGTCAAACTCACAGCCCAGGGGCTGTGTGACCTAAATCACATTAAAATGCAATTGGTAAATGTTTTACAAAATAAGTAGAAATATAATACACCATTGATAATGTTAATTTGTGGTTTTCTAAATCAATATGCAGCTGGCAGGGATCTGTTTCTATTTGAATTTGACACTACTAGTTTAGGGAATTTGAAAGTTTTCAGCTCCTTCACTGAGCCACCCCTAGATCCTTGGAGAGCAATAATCTCAATAATCTTGGGAAAGCAGCAGGAGGACACTGGAGAATATAGATCCGGATCAAAGCCCTAACATTATCTCAAGAAGTAGAGAGAATTAGTCCAACCCTAACACAAAGCCCCAGTTCTATAAAGCTGGAAGAACAAGTAAACAAAATATACTGGTGCTAAAGAACTATTCCAAAGTCTGGAATGAACAAGACACAAACCAAGAAAAGAAAATAATGCAGCATCTACAAGCAAGCCTGGAAGTAAAACACAACTTGGACAAAGTCAACTAGAATTTCTGGAAGAAATGAAGTGAATATTTAAAATGATATTACAAATGAAACGAGAGCCCTAGAGGAAAGAATTGGAAAATAAATGAGAAATCTGAATAAAAGACTTGAGAATTAACTGCTCAATACAGAGGTCTAAAACCTTGCCTAAGTAATAGACCCCTTCAAAAAAAGAATGGAACAAAGAGAAGTTAAGATAAGGTAAAACAAAAATCAAGTAAGATAAAATGAGAAATATTGCAACAAAGACAAAAGAGTAGGAGAAAAAAATAGAAGGAAATGTAAGATACCTCATGTCAAAAACAACTGGCCTAGAAAACTGGTCAGGGAAAAAAATTAATCATTGAACCACCAGAAAACTGGTGTGTAGGTATGTGTTTAAATGAAGAGCTTGGATTACATATTTCAGGGAATCATGAATGAAAACCTCACAGTCCTATTAGAACAAGAGAACAAAATAAAAATAGAAAGAATTCACCTGTCAGCCCCAAATTAAAAACTCCCCAAAATATCATAGCCAAAATTCATAGCTTCTAAGTCAAAGAGAAAATACAGCCAGATAGAAAGAGTTCAGATACCAAGGAGTCATGGTCAAGATCACACAAGATTTGCCAGATACCAGAATAAAGGAGAAGAGATCTTAGAATATAATATTTGCAAAAGGAATAGACTTATAACAAAGAATGAATAACTTATCCAGCAAAACTGAGTATAAACCTAAAGAAGCTGGAGGTTAGGGAAGGGAGGGAATGTTCTATTAATGAAATAGAGGACTCCCAAGTATTGTCGATGAAAATACTAAAACTTAGTAGAAATTTTGAAATACAAAAACAGGAATCAAAAGTAACATTTAAACAAGTAAATACATATGAGCAATTAGAAGGTACTATACAAGGAATAACGTACATTCTAGTAGAAGGACAAGTAACAAGTGTCTCCTTAAAACTTAGTGTCTTCAGAGGTTATAGATGGAGTTGAATAAGACAAAAGGCCTAGGAGTTATTTCGTTGTGTTTTGATAGAAGAAAAGGAAGAGTGAAGGAAATGAATAGACAAGAGAAGAAAGAGGTGGAGAGAAACTTTTACTATGGCACTGAAGTGTGCTTATGTTCTATGCTTTGCTTAAATTTGGAAGATTCTGATATTCATAATGTTTTTGCCCTTTATTGAGTTTAAATACTACTTAATCCTTTGATTTTTTTGTGAGCATGGTACATTCTCTACTTACAGATCATAAATCCTCCATGGCTTGGTTAGATAATCTTTTAAGAGTTAATGGAGCTTCCCCAATAGATAAATGGTCAAAGGATATGAACAAACAGTTCTCCAAAGAACTGCAAAGTATTCACAGTGACATGAAAAAATTGCTCCAAATTACTAATGATAAGAGAAAGGTAAATCAAAACAACTCTGAGGTTTCACTTTACACTTTGCAAACTGATAAAAATGACTAAAAATGGCAACAATGTTGGCGACATTGTGGAAAAAATAGGCATGCTAATACATTGTTGGGGGCCCTATAAAATGATACAACCACTTTGGAAAGCAGTTTGGAATTATGCAAATAAAATTACTAAAATGTCCATACCCTTTGAACTATTAACTGGAATTATACCCCATCAATAAAGAGAAAGTCCCTTTATACTACAAAATATAGCAGCACTTTTTTGATAGGTCAGAATTGGAAGGAAGTAGATTCCCATCACTTGCGGAATGGCTAAACAAATTGTGGTATATGA
>CM053580.1:278227312-278306568 GCA_028627135.1 Pseudochirops cupreus | reverse complement strand
TATTATTATTATTATTATTATTATTATTATTAACTAAGTCCAACTGAGAATTAAGATACACAGGCACTGTGGTAGGGAGATCCATCCTGCCCTACCAGAAAGTCAGAGGGTCAAGGGGGTGGACATAAGAGAGAGCAGATTGGGGGAGGGGTTATACAGGGGGATGGCTGCTTTGAGGTGTTAGGTAGGGGAAAGGTGGGGAGAAAATTTGTAACTCAAAATCTCATGGAAATGAATGATGTAAACAAGAAAATAAATTAATTTTTAAAAAAATGATGTGTGCGATGAATACAGAAAAACATGGAAATATTCATATGAAATAAGGCAGAGAGTGAAGTAGGCAGAGCCAAGATAACAATAAACACTAAATATGTCAATATAAATGGAAAGAATGACACCCCACCCCAAAAAAATCAAAAGTAAATGTTTAAAACTATATTAAGCAGAGCTTGAATGAAGAGATCTGAAAACACACCTCTAACCCACCCTTTGTGGAGGTGGGAGGTCCACAGGCGTTAACACACTGCGCATGCTTTTGGACATTTTTAGTGCATCAGTCAGTTGTGCTGACGTTTTTTTCCCCTCTAAAAAAATATTCTTTGTTGTATACGATGGCTTTCTGGGAAGGGGAGGGTACTTGGGATAATTGTGGTGATATAAGAAATAGAAACTATCAATAAGAACTTGTTTTTTACAGGAATTGAATTTAGTAAACAAACCTGTATCACAGAGTATTAAACTAAGATTTTTTTTTTAATTTGGAACTATGCCCAAAGGGCTTTAAAACTGCATGCCCATTGATTCAGCAATAGCACTGATAGGTCTGTATCCCAAAGGATCATAAAGAAGGAAAAGGACCCACATATACAAAGATATTTATAGCAGCTCTTTTTGTGGTGACCAAGAATTGGAATTTGAGGATATGCCCATCAATTAGGGAATGGCTGAACAAGTTGGGGTATGTGAATGTAATGGAATACTATTGTGCTATAAGAAGTGAAGAGCAGGTGAATTTCAGAAAAACCTGGAAAAACTTACATGAACTGATGCTGAGTGAAGTGAGCAGAACCAGGAGAACATAGTATACAGTAATAGCAACATTGTGCAAGGATCAACTTTGATAAGACCACTCTTTTCAGCAATACAATGATCTAAGACAATTCCAAGGGACTCATGGTGGAAAATATTATCCACATCCATAGAAAGAATTGTGGAGTTTGAATGCAGATTGAAGCATACTATTTTCTCCTTTTTTGTTTTTTCTTTCTTTTGGTTTTCCCCTTTGGTTCTAATTCTTCTTTAACAACATGACTAATGTGGACGTATGTTTAAAATAATTCTATAAGTATAGTCTATATCAGATTGCATGCCATCTTGGGGAGAAGGCAGAGAAAGGGAGGAGAGAAAATTTGGAACTCAAAATCTTACAAAAGTAAATATTGGAAGAATGAAGCATATTCAATCTCTTTATTTCTCACTAAAATGTAATTATTAATGATAATATTTTAATGGGAGCAAAAAGAGGTTTGTACCATTAATAAAATATTAATCTTAAAGGGTTAATGAGGCAAAAATTTTCATGACTCTATAGTCATTCCAAATCAGTGAACCATTTTAGTACTTAGAATATTATAGATCCATAGGTCTATGGTTTGAAAGAAACTATCCAAAAGTTGAATTGTAGAGAAGTATAAATTAAACTGCCTATTGGACTTCCTAAATTGGATGTCCCATAGATATCTTAAACCTGTATTGAAAACTGAACTCATTATTTTTCCCCTGAAACCCTCTCTTCTTCCTGACTTCCCTGTTACTATGAAGTATACAACCATCCTCCCAGTGATCCAGGATCACAACGTATGTGTCATTCTTAATTTTTCACTCCTCAACCCTTCTAACTCTTAGCGACCTGTAATGGTAATAGAATTTGGAGATGCCCCTGTCTTGGCTTGGTTTTTGGGTTGAGTGCTAAAACCCAGAGCTTGTGAATCCCACTCGTGGGATGGACTTGTTGCCATGAAGAGAGAGGGCTGAACTGGGAGGAGCTGTGAATTGGGAGAGAGGCCCAAGCCAAGAGAAGGACAGAAGGACTTTTGGGAGAGCAGTATCCAGTATCATGGAGCCTGAGTTGCTTAGAGAAAGACTGCTGAGAGCCCGTTGGAGCTGCCCAGGACTTTTGAGAACTGCCACCTGGAGCTGCCAAGAACTGAGAAGGCATGGTTGTGATGCTGGTATTTTGTCTGTCTGTTTTGATGTTGTTTTGCCAGATTCACCTGCTGGTGAAGGACAATGCTGCTGTTGTAGAGGTCCTGGAACCTTGCTGTTGGTTCAGAATCCCTGAAGGAGGATTTTCCTGTTGTATGTTTACAGAAACCCTGGAAGAGGGCTTTGCTGATGTTTTCAGGGGTTCTGGGACTCTTCTACAGGCAGAGAGTGACTTGATGAGGACACTGGCTATGGCTTTGTTAACCTTTGTCTCCCCAGGAACTGAGATTGCTGAGGGCTTGCCTCAGTCAAGATGAAAGAAGGGCCTTTCCTTGGGTATTCAGTGCTGAGATGATTTCTTAACCTTGTTGTAACTTAAGAGTGGATGGCCTTTTGTGCTCTCCTGCCCCTTGTGAGATTCAGGAGTGGGAAGCCTTTGAGTTTTTTGTGCTCTGTGATTGACCAAATGAATGTACTTTGTTTATGATTGGAGACTAATCTCCATTTGAGAGGAGAGACTTTGTTGACTGACTAAATATACTGCCCAGGAGTGGGCTACTTTGACGAATGTACTGGCCAGGGGTGGGATACTTGGACCTTGATACTTTGCAATTGAATTGAGAACTTACTTCCTAAATGAACAAGTTACACTGTATTTTGACTTTCTCTGTTCTGTGAATGTTTGCTGAATAAATGGGGTTTGCTATGCTGGTAATCCGAACATTGAAAGTTGCCTTTGCTTGGCGTTACATGACTCCATTTGGGGTTTTCTTGGCAGACATCCTGGAATGTTCACCATTTCCTTCTCCAGCTCATTTTACAGATGAGGAAACTGAGGCCAGCCCAGGGTCACACAGCTAGTAAGTGTCTGAGGCTGGATAAGAGAAATAAAATAGAGAAGTTGGGAAGATCATTTGGAAAGAATAAGGAAAAGCAACTGACCACAGATTTTGCTGGAATATAAGTTCACAGATTTTAGATCAAGGAGGAGACATTATCATTATTATTAGATGGGAAAATGCTATTTAAATTATAGAATCTTAACTAGATTAATTCCAGGTCAACACAATAATTCTTTCAAGGAAAGCTGACAACAAAACTTACTCCTAACTCCAATTATATATAAAAATTGTTTGTTACTGTTCTGAACTAGCTGAGTTGTTCAGCCCCCTAATTTGACTTGACTATAGTTTAAATCTGAGAAATGAAAGTTCTTTATTTCTTTTTGAAAACAGGACAGAGTGTCATATTATTACTTCCCTGAATTGAGAACCATTGGATATTTCAGTTTGAAGTTTGTTTTGTAAAATAAAAAATGCATTATAAATGAATTATTTTTATATCTGTTTCTGCTTTCAATCAAAAGCAAAAGATATTTGACCTAAAATATTTAGCTTGTTATTGTTTTATCTACGAGGTAATCCAATTTCCTGATAGTTTGGAATCTTTAACAGTAGCTTGAATTAATCTTTTTCAAGATGGATGGCTCTGTTGCTAATGTAGTAAGGTGAGTGCGTAATAAATTTTAACATAGCTAATCATCTTTGTATTATGCAGTTGGCTGGGGAACAGACCAGGGAATTGGAGGATTTGGAGAGGAGCCAGGAATTAAATCACAGCTAATGAACCTTATTCGATCTGTACGAACAGTTATGAGAGGTAAGAAGAAGAAACAGCTTAGCTATTTTATTATATCCTGTCCTATAAAGTATTAATTCTGTGTTTTGGTTTGAGGAGCATAGGCTTCTTAATTCGTATGATGAACCCCAGCTTCCTTTTTATAGTGGGGCCTTCTATGTCACCTCTGAACCTTTACAATCTGAGGAATCACTGTATTCGGTATTCATGCCTTTCTCTGTCACTGTGTCCTTGGGCAAGTCACTTTATCTCTTAGAAACAATTTCCTCATCTTTACAGTAAAGATATATTACCTAGCTCTCAGATTCTTGTGAGGAGACTGCTTTATAAACCGTAAGTGCTATTTAAAAGTATTATTTATTTAGCTGGTTTTTCTCTTGTCTTATAAGACATTTGATGTAAGCAAGTTATTCTTCAGATCTTGCTATGCTTCTAGAGCAGCAGTTCTCAACCTGTGGGTCGTGACCCCTTTGGGGGGGGGTCAAACAACCCTTTCACAGGGGTCTCCTAAGACCATCGGAAAACACATATTTCAGATGGTCTTAGGAACGACATTGCTCCTCTATCTTTCTCCAGGACGGTCTGCCCACATGCAGATATGCCCACATACGAGTATTAAAGGGTTGAGGCATTAGGAAGGTTGAGAACCACTGTTCTACAGGCTTAGGCCAAAACTTAGCACTTAATATTCTTGTTGGTTTTTTTAAAAGTTTTTAGAACCAATCTAGAGGCATAGTAATTTGCACAGACCTAGTTCTATTGAAAACTGTGGGGGAAAATAAGCTCTGAAGCTCCAGATTCAAATATTTTGCAAACCAGAGCCTTTAGAGTTATTCTAGTGATGATGTCTGGTGGGCAGATAAATTTGTTGAGTACTTAAGTGTTGAACTGTTAAATCTTACGTTTAGTGCAAGATTTTTGAGTTCCACACACCAGGGGATGTTAGTCTACTTCTTTTCCCTCCAAATAATTCACATGTAAAGTCAGATATTTCTGTTTCACTATTCATTGAAGAAGATTCTTTATTAATTTCCAAACATCCTTTGTTTATATTAACAAGCGTTTGTTTTTGTTTGTTTTGCAGTGCCCTTGATAATAGTAAATTCGATTGCAATTGTGTTACTTTTACTATTTGGGTGAACTTCAGTAGGGGAAAAAACGGAGAATCAGAAGTGGAGAAACCAGCAGAAGCCATCACTTCAGTTGTTATTGGGATGCGTAGCTTAGCTGGCCGAGCTTGCACTTGGAGTAAACTACAAAGCTGACAATAAAACAACAGTTCCTACTTATCTGATATTCTATTGTTCCACTTGCTGTTTCATTACAAAAGACCAGATCTTTGGAGCAGGACTGGTTCAGGTTTTTTCACTGATTGTTAATAATAATCCATGCTATCTTAATGATTGTTAAAAGGGCACTGAATTGTTCCTTTTGTTTTGGTTTCAATTTCTCACTTCTCAGGGATGAATTTCTTTCTAGTATATTTCCCATTGATAAAGCTATTATGGAGAAGAGGGTCCTTCACCCCAGTTAAATTTCAAAATATTTTTATAATTATAGCATCTTAAATTATGCCCCTGTAATTTGGATCTTTTGTTTTTAATTCATTGGGCAGATTTGGAAGAACTTTATTTTTAGTCAAAGAAAGAGTTTTAAATAGTCATTTTGATTGTGTATTGTTTCTGTTGGCACAGCAATTTTTAAAAAATCTCACATATGTAACATCTAAGTCAATCCAGACGTTCTGACATCAGTGAGAATTCCAGTTAAAGAAGCAAATAACCTTATTTGTCCAATGTTCTTGCATATATGTCTCCAAGATTGTTTTTGTGTAATATTTTACCAGGTTGGTGAAATCAGAACAGAGTTTGTATTTTTTTCACTGTTAGAAAAATGCTATACCCTTTTTACAAGAGCAGTGATTTGTTTTAAAAAAAAAATTCATTCTGACAGAACTTAACACATTACTTGTATCCTAAGCAATCAATACTGGATCCTATTACAATATAAAGGCCAGATTTATTGTGAATTAAGGGCTGTCTAAAAACCCAGCTTATGTCACTTTTCTGTTTTATGCTTAAGTAGTATACTAAGATATCCTTAACTCTTCCTCTTGACTAAGAGTAGATTTCTTCTGGATAAAGAGTTTTTTGGGGGGGAAAATGTTTTTGCATTATTTCTTGCACCATCTTGTGAAGTCATTGACTCAACTCAAAACACACTTCTGCTTCTCCTGGGGAGTTTTATACCAAAAACAGTTTTATACAACAGGTAGAAATTATGTATGAATGATTGGGGGGAAAATTATCAGTTGCAGTATTTTAAAGAAATAGAATTTCTTTGTTTTTGGAGAAATTTTGTAAATAAATTTGAATTTCTAAGTTAAGCATTTGTTTTTTAACTTAGTTTATGCTGATCCGATCCAACAGACATTTGTTAAGGACTTATTATGTCAAGGCAAAGACAAAATGAAAAACAGTCCCTGCCCTCAAGAAGCTTATATTCTCTTGGGGGAATATCATATGGAAACAGAAATACGGTGATTTGAGGAGGGAGAGAGCACTAATAATAATATCTAGGCATACAGGAAAGGCTTCCATAGAAGGTAGTACATGAACTGATGCTTAGATGAAGCTAGGGATTCAAAGAGGAAGAGGCGAAGAAGTAAATTCAAGACATGGGGGACAGACTTTGCAAAAGCAGAAATGAGAGATGGGGTGTCAAGTTCAGAGAACATTAAATAGGTCACTTTGGCAGGAACATGGACTTAGGAAGTAGAATTAGCAGCACTTGGCAAATGATTGAATGTGGGGGGATGAGGAAGAGGTGAGAATGACAGATTGCAAACCTCGGTGATTGGAAGGATGGTGATACCTGCAACACTAATAGGGAAATTTGGAGGACAGGTGAGTTTGACGGGGAAGATAAGTTACGCAGATATCCATCACTGGTAGTCTTGGAGAAGGCAGTTTTGGTTGAGTAGTAGAGTCAGGAAAATCGCACGTAATTGAGGAAGGTAAGGCAAAAGTGTAGATGGCCTTTTCTTAGAGTTTTTAACAGTATTGTTGATGAAGAAACCTCCAAAGTTGTATGTAACAATTGCTTTGTCTTTTACTCTAAAACTGGAGGGCACCCATTTTGTGAAACTATAGCTGCAACATCATTAAAAAAATTAGAGTCAGATCAGTTACCTTTCTACAGCTATGGCTAGGAGGAGAGCTATTAACAAGAGAAAGAGGCATTCACAAAATATAGACAATTTGGGCAAGACGATATTGAAAAGCCTTCGCACAAAATCTGCAGCTTGGATAAGAAGGGAAGCCAGTAATGTGTGTGTGTGTGTGTGTGTGTGTGTGTGTGTGTGTGTGTGTGTATTTTTAAAGCTGCTGTATTATAATGAATGCATGCACAAACATAACCAAGAGCCATCCCTAAATGGATTTGATCAAGGATATTCCAACAGTTCTCAAAAGAATTGCAAACTATTAACCATATGAAAGATGGTTTCACCTCATATCTAGCAAATTGGTAAAGATGACAAAAATGGAAATACTCAGTGTTGGAGATGTTGTAGAAAAACAGGTATGCTGCTATATGGTTGATAAACCTGTCCAGCCATTTTAAAGAACAATTTGAAGTAATTCTGAGAGAGAGACTAAAATGTCCATTTATCCAAACATCCTTTTAACTAGAGATCCCATTACATGCAATATACCTTAAGGCTTGAAAAATGAAAGAAAAGTCTTATATACACCAATATATTCATAGCAGCACTATTTGTAGTAGCTAGGAATTGGAAACTAAGTAGTAGATGCTAGATGCCCATTGACTAAGAAATCATTAAACAAATTGTACGTGAATATTGTGGAACTCAAGCAGTGCCTGCCCCAGGGCTTCCTCTCTCACTCTGATTGGAGGTCTTCTCCCTGATCCTCAACTATTTAAAAATGACACCCAGGGAATTCTCATCATTTCTGGACTTCATCATCTCTAGAAACTCCTCATTCTGCAAGATGAAATCAACTTGGAAATTCACACCTCCTCAGATCATTGTCCACTTCAGCTACAGAATTTCATCACGCCTCACTCCCTTGGGTCATTCCTCCCCCTCACTCTTTCCAGTCTATTTTTATGTATTGTGTTTCCTCTCCCCCCCATTAGATTGTGAGCACCTCAAAGGCAGGATCTACCATCATCCCTTTGTATCACAGGACTTAATAGCATGTAGTAGGTGCAAAATGTTGATTGAATGTAACTGCACAGAAAGAAAACATGAATATGATGAATTCAGGGAATCACAGGAAGACTTAGAGAAACCAATGTAAAAGTGAAGTAAGCACAACCAAAAAAACCAACTATTCACAATGATATAAATAGAAAAACAGAAAAGACGCTGAATACTGTGTAATTCTAAAATGACCAAGCTTGGTAGGAGAAATGAGAAAATGCACCTCCCTCCCTTCTGTGAAGAGATGGTGGTGGTGTCTCGGTGAGAAATACGGCATATACTGTTAGATTTAGTTCAATATGTTTGTTAGCTTTGCCGAAGTGGGTTTTTTTCCCCCTTTTAAAATTCTTTGTTCCAAGAGAAGAGTGAGGGATGTATTTGGAAACGATAGTGATGCAAAAACAAAAGATAACCTTTTTTTAAAAAAGAAAGCATAGGGGCAGCTAGGTGGTACAGTGAATAGAGCACAGGCCCTGGAGTCAGGAGGACCAGAGTTCAAATCCAGCTTTAGACGCTTAACACTAGCCCTGTGACCTTGGGCAAGTCACTTAACCCCAACACCCTGCCTTCCCCCCTCCAAAAAAGCAAAAGAAAGAAAAGCATAATTTAGAGCTGGAAGGAGTCTCAGTTCTTTTCCAATCTCCTCATTTTACAGATGAAGAAACAGGTCCTGAGAAGTGAAATGATCTGCCCAGTGTCACTGGATGGTAAACAGAGTTATTGTCACTTATTATAACAGGTTATTCTTTCTAAAAACTGTTACAAAGAAAAGAAATTGCTAATATTTTCAAACCAACCTCAAAAAGAGATAAAATGGCATAGGAGGTCAAGAAGGGTGAAGAATCTGGACTGCTTTTCTTCAGTGTAGAAAAGAACTAACTTTATTACATCAGAGTAGATTGAATGTTACCATATGAGCAGTGGTGGAAATTGAAATTCAAATCACAACAGTGTAAAATTTCCTTGTGTTCTAGGCCGCTTTAGCCCTTTGTATTCCTTCCTTTTCCTTACATGAGAAGTTTACAAATCATTGTAAAAATGCTGAATGTTTCAATGTATAAAGTGAAAAGGCCACTTCTCTTGGCCCGGGGCTTGCAATGAGATGAAATGCAGAAAATAATTTCAGTTTTTTAATTTCTTGATGATTTTAGTACTAACATATTTTGAAATAATCGAATATGTTCTTCCAGAGTTGATATAATACATACAGGGTAACTGAGTTTGTTCTTCTAAGCAGATTCAAGAGAAAAAGCTTCCAAGTTTGAAGAAATTCCATTATTCGTTATGTGTAATCAGTTGTACAGAATATAAGAATGACAATCGTTGGTCTGGTGATATATACATATAGAGATATATGCACACATATATACACAAACATATATATGTATGTGTGTATACATACATATACAAACACATACACATGTATATAGGCATATATACATAGGTTAAACCTATATATAGGTTTATGACATTTGCCTTTATGACATTTTAGGAACAAGGGCTCTATAATCTAGACTCAAGTACTATATCAAAATGTGCTTCAGTCAGACAACTTTGTTAGGATGCATGGCACTAACTGTTGAAATATTTCCTCTCCATGGCTGCCACTTAATCTAAATTATAACATTGCCTGATGGGAGACCTGTAAGCTTTTATAGGTTGGCCCCAGTTTTCCCAGGGTAGTCCTGACTCAGGAACCATAGAATCTTATTTTAGCAGACAGTAACTTAAGTGCCTGCCCACATCCTTCCCTAATGATCCATTCCAAGGATTAACAATGTGTGGTCATCCTGGACTCCAAATGTTCATGAGCTGCTGGGACCTTCTACAGGACTCTGAAACTGTGCCTAGTCTTTCTGGCTACTACAGACTTTGACCCTCTCCTATAATTGTTAACCTAGTCTAGCTTTTTTTTTTTTTTTAGAACTCAGCTCAGAAGAACCCTGTATTAGGTGCTATGCATGGATTAAATAAGAAATAAGTCCCTGATTTATAGGTACACGCAGCCTATTTAGGGAACACACTTCTAGAACTGATGTAATAAATAAATATATTGTGTGTATGTATTTTCACACACACGTGTGCACACACACCTATAAAGTATATACATTCACTCTACTAAGGCTCTTTAAAGTCTCATGGTATGTAAGTGATCCTGCATTCTCGAGGACCCAGAAGAATACAAGCTCTGGTAGGACATAGCAAGGGGGCAAGACTTTGAGTCTAGGCCTGTTGACCAACTACAGTCTGAAGACCAGCCTAGCCAAATTTGGAAACAGTGATCATCACAGAGTGCACAGAATGAATTATTTTTGTAACATTCATTCACAGGTGAATTTTTTTTAGCCACAATAACTCGTGACAACTACTAAATTGTAGAGGGATTACAATGTGAATTGAGGAAGGGAGTATGCACACCAATGAAATCACATGTGTTTGAAATATTGAGATATGTATTCACATAATTGGATATCTGTCTAAAGGCAAGGGCCTGGTCCAGATGATTTCTTGAGGACCCTTCCAGCTCTAATATATACATATATCTATGTTTCTGTATACATATATGGGGATAGGTATTGTCCCTAAGATTTTCATGCATAATCTGTAAAGGGATAGGGAAGGATGTGGACAGACATTTAAGTTGCTATCTGCTAAAGTATGATTCTAATAAGACTGCCCTGGGTAAACTGGACTCAACATATAAAAGATCACAAGTCTTCCATGTGTATAAATATGCATAAACATATGTATGCCTATACATATGTGTGTATATATATATATACACCTGTGCATATTGTGGACAGTATATATTTCTATAATTTACATTTGTATAAAATTACTACATAGATGTATCTCAATAATAATAGTTCACGTGTGTGTATATATATCTATATAATTTAAGGTTTGCAAATAACTTTCATCATAACTGTGAGGTAAATGGTACAAATATAATATCCATTTTACAGGTAAAGGAAAGGGATCAGAGAAGTTAAGTCACTTGTCCATAATCACGTAGCTAGTGAATATAGGAGTTAGAATTTTAACTCACATCTTAAAGAAATGGGCTAGTAGAAACTTTTAAAGCAAACTTCAAAATGCAAATTATATTTTCTCATTAATTTATTATCATTTCAGGGATGTGTTCTAAAATTTTTTATTAAACTGATCCTAATTAAAGTATTTATCTGGACATTAATAAGTAGCAAGATGTTAAAATAAAAAACATTCTCTCCAGGTAAGGGGATGGGAATGTGGATAGGCACTTTGCCTAGGGTTTTCATTCAATAAAAATTGGTTCAATTCCAGGCTTGCCGATCCAGCCTTGTTTTCTTTTTTGCTTCTATTCAAGAACCTGACCTCCTTGTCCCTAACCCCACTGATGTTCTGTACTTCCTCCTGCCTGGCACCTACTTTGAATATTTCACTTTTTAAGAAGCAATGGACTTTTGAGTGTCAAAGGACACGACACTGCTAACGAGAGAGTGGACTGGATTGTCTACCTCATTTTAGTAGATAGCTCAGTGTTGGTTCTCAATTAGATCTCTAGGTCTTACAGGGTGAAAACAGGAAGTAATATGAGGTTGGATCCATTTGAGCCTCTTGGGGAACAACCTTAAAAAGAACTCAGGCCTACACGATTAAGTTATACATAATGACAATACTCAGGAGATGATCAGCTCAAGGTAATTTAAATAAACCTCTCTTTCCTGGATACTTCTGCAAAGTAAAAAGAGAAAGAAGAGAAACTTTAGAAAGAGTTACATGGTGGACAGACTTGCTAGAGAGGTCTTTATTTACCACAAAGCAAAAGGACACCATGACACTTAATAAATACTTTTTTATTAATTTCAACACTCATTCATCCTAACATTGGTTGAAGAAACTCTGTATATTTAGCCTGGAGAAGAGATTCCTGAAGGGAGAAGGGGGAACCAGGGAGAAGAGGATCAGACTACAGGTCTTCAAGACTTTGAAGGGTCATCACATGGAAGAGAAACTTGCCCCAAAGTAGAATGCAAAGCAAAAAGTGGGAGTGGCACCAATAAAATGAATTTTATGCTTAATAAAAGGAAAAAATGTTAATGATGAATGTTTGTTGAGTTGTTGAACAATTAATGTTATCTGAAAATGGAAGGAAGGTGCTTTAGGTGGTAGTTTTCTATCAAGCAGAGGTTAGATGACCATTGTTCATGAATGTTTCAGGCAGGATTCCTGTCTCTTCCAACTTGATGAGCCACCTTTTAGTACACTTTAGTGTTATAGTACTATTTAGTAATACATATATATATATATATATATATATATGTAAACACATATATATAAAACTATATAATACTATTTAGTACAGCGGTTCTCAATCTGTGGATTATGTTCAATTTGTAATAATGAAAATACATCCTGCATATCAGATATTTACATTATGATTCATAACAGTAGCAAAATTACAGTTATGAAGTAGCAACGAAAATAATTTTATGGTTGGGAGTCACCACAACATGAGGAACTGTGTTAAAGGGTCGTGGCATTAGGAAGGTTGAGAACCATTGATTTAGTACTATGTTTAGTACTGTATAGTTGTTTCTCTCTTTCTCACTCTGGCCTCAGCCACTTTGGGGCATTAGCTATACCATCACTATCTCAGATTTTTGCAATATCTGTTACTTTCATTCTTTTAATATCATTGCACAAGTGATTTGTTATTTTTGTTGTCCTCAAACAAGCTGAATTTTGAAAGGTTTTATGCTCCATGTTCTACAACCAAGATGTTTTGTGGTCAGTTCCCAAGTAGACTGGTTAGGGAACCAAGAAGATCTAATGATCTGTCTGAGGAACTTCAGGGCCCCTGGTTAGCATGAATGATCCACATGTCAGAACAATTAGATGGGTGGTAAATGGGAGGAGAGAGGTCATGAGATTTGAGTTCTCTTTCCAAAAGAAGAGAAAGAAAGGGAGCTGGTTAGTCTGGGTCAAGGATTGCAATCTGGGAATGAGAGTGGACTGGTGTTACTGTTTTCCCTTGTAAGTTTAAAGGACAACTAGACTTCAAATTCAACATCTTGATATAGTAAGCAGTATGTATACTGTATTTAGTGTGCAGAGATCACTAGATCCAAGTCTTGTGTTTAAAAGCAACAAAAAAGCAAAGTAAACAGAGTTTGGATAGACTAATAACATACAGTAGGTGTCAGAGGAGAGGAAGTTTTGTCTCATTCCCTAAGGTCTATTTGTTCTAGTAAGAAGGAAAGTAGTGGGAGATAAATGAATATTGCTTTGTGAAGATTTAGAGGAATCAAACATTAATTTCTTTCATAAAGCCTTAATGAAGGAAGGGGATTAAATTAAGGCCACTTACTACAGAAATTTGAGGGAGCACACTACATTGGATTTTGGGGGTTTGGGGCTTTTTTTTTGGAGAGGGGAAGATAGGGTAATCGGGGTTAAGTGACTTGCCCAAGGTCACACAGCTAGTTTTTTGTATTGTGTCTGAGGCCACATTTGGACTCAGGTCCTCCTGACTCAGTGCTGGTGCTCTATTCACTGCACCACCTGGCCACCCCTTAGCACACTAGGTATTTAAGGAATTCAGGAACAAGGAGAGAACTTGATCAGTTTTCCCTACCCAATTCAATTCCTTCATTTGGTGGTAAACGTTTCTCCAAATGAGTAACCCTGCATCCACACTAGGGAAGGGGAAAAGGAAACCCTTGTAGAAAACTGTGTCAAAGGAGATTTATTTGATGATGAGATTTTTTGATATTTTTTCACAGCTGATTGGAAACGGGAATAGGATTCTGCAGGCCTCCCAATCTGGGTCCAGACTGAGGCACTGCTGTCACAATTGGCATGGCAACTCCAAAGATGACTTCCCAGCTTTCCTTTTGTGTATAGGAAAAAGTCTATCTCTGATGAACATTAAGAAGGTGATTTGTGGAACACAGGAGGTTATATGACTCCTCTGCTTCCAGATCTAGGCTTTAGTATCTTTGAGCAAGATAACTGGTTAAGTGAGATGACATTATGAGACTAGAATGTTTTCTGATTTACCAAAAGTGAGCTAACAATTGAAATGTGGAAGAGCTATGGTATGATGCCAGGTGCTATGAGGTTGTCTGGTGCAGATGGCCATTTTATCTGTGAAGTTATTGGGAAAAGAGGAGACCTTCTTTTGGTTATAGACATGACCAAAAAAAAGCATGGGACAATTAACATTTATAGAATACATGCCAATTATCTGGAGAATAAACAAATTACTTTCTTAAATCAGCAAAGGCTTCATAGAGGTGCCTATGATTCAGTAGGAGAAGAATAACCTAAAAATCAAAAATCCTAACAAGACCTTACTTATTACTGTAGCTATATATAAATGTATGTATGCATGTACATATTCCATAGCAAGCAATATTGATTTATTTACATTCCTCAGAGTGAGGAAGAATAGCACTTGTATTTTCAAAATTCTAAGAAGTAAAACCATAGCCTTATACCTATAAATTAGAAAGTGCATAGAACTACAGAGACCAGACATTATGGAAAACATTGCATCAGTTAAAGTTGACCCCGTCACAAGGAGGAAGGTGAGATGACAGTGGGGTGAAGTATTTCTGTTGAAGGTGCCACCATCCTCTCAGTCACCCCAGTTTGAAACACTGGAGTCATGTTTGACTCCTCTCTCCCTCACATACCACCTCTAACCAGTTGCCAAGTATAGCCAATTTTACCCCCACATCTTTTCCTGTGTCCTTCCTCTCCATTCACAAACTCATCACCCTAGTTCAGCCATCATCATCTTTCACATGGCCTATAATAAAAGTTAATGATGGTTAACATTTATACTGTGCTTTAAGGTTTGCGAAGTGCCTTGCATAGGTTAATTCATTTGATCCTCACAACCGCCCTATGTGGCATTATTAACATTAGTATACAGATTGAGAAAACTGAGGTGGACAGAGGTTAAGTGACTTGCCTATGGTCACACAGCTATTAAGCGTCTGGGGTCATTTTAACTCAGATCTTCTTGACTCTAGGCCTGGCACTCTACCCACTGTATGCCCTCTCTGTTTTCCCAAAGCATTTGTTCCAAACCTTTTCCTTTCTCCCAAACCTAATTGTGTCTTCTGTATTCCAGCTCACTTAGGGCATATGATTTAGGGCTCCAACTTCAGTGAGAAAGATTGAGGATGTCTGATGTCAGTTCCCTCCGTTCCTCAAAATTTTTCAACATATTTGCTGATTTTCAACTATTTCTGGTAAAAGAAAAGAGCAATATCCTTGTTTCTCACTAAGGCTGTTGTTGTTTGTCCTTTTTAAAAATCTATTTATTTATTTTTAGTTTTCAACATTCACTTTTATAAGATTTTGAGTTCTAAATTTTTCCCCTCCTTTCCCTCTGCCCTCCCCAAGAAGGCACGCAATCTGATATAGGCTATACCTGTCCAATCATATTGAACATATTTCCACATTAGTCATGTTGTGAAAAAAGAGTAAGAACTAAAGTTGCCCTTCGTTTTCAAGGAGGACCAATTCTTGACTGGCACATGAATTGGATTTAAGTGAGGCAGTGTTGCACAAAGTCATTAACCTCACTCTCTCTTCTAGTCATTGAAGCCCAGTGGCAAGACAAAAGTCAAGACAACTGTCAATAGCCCAGGATGCAGTGGATAACCCTGGAATCTTCAATGTCTGACCATGCCCTAAGCTCTCCATAGGGTCTGCTTCAGTTGCTTTCATGGCAGCTGGAATAAATTGTTCTCATCTGTCCATTCCACTGGGTGGAAATCTTCACTCACTGGAGGTAGACGTTCTCCTAATCCAGTGAAAGTTTTGAGGCCTGGTGATTATTCTCAACCTGGTTTAGCCCATTTGCCAAGGTGGTTTTGCAGAGGTATTTACACTTTTTATAGTTTCTTGGAGACCAAAAGTGGAAGAACAGTCCTGAAAAGTGCTGACAAGCCCTCGCCCCAGAGATGCTAGTCCTCTTTGACCCTATACTACGGATATCATTGACTACATTAAGAGGGGAATCCTTAGATTATTTCCTATTTATCCAATACATAGCTAGTTTGTATGCGTTTATATCTCTTCTCTCCCATTGATGGTAAGCGCCTTGCGGGCAGGGGGTGTCTTTTGTCTCCTTTTGTATCCCCAGAGCATAGCACAGGAAAATGGTGGGGAACCTGCGATCTGGAGGTCCCATGTTAACTGACTGATTTTAATTGATTGGCTGATTAATTGATTAAAAGGCGCCCAACTTTCGAGAAACTCTGACGTTTAGAGTGTAGAGTGATGGCGAAGGCGGGACTTCTCCAGGAGGAAGGCGGGACTTCCTCTGTCGCTTTAGAGCTTCCGGGGCTGCGCAGAAAGTTCGGCCGCTGCGGGTCGGTCGCTTCCTGTGCTCCGAGGCCAGCGGCTGGCGTCTTCTCGTTGGGCCGCATCGGGACGGAAGGAATAGTGGAGGCGGTAGCGGTTGGCCCAGGGTTCGGCTTGTTGCTTTATTTTTGAAGGGGTGTGTTTTCCGGAGCTTTCTTTTCCCGACTAGGGGCTGGTGCCAGCTCCTCCTTCCCCCCCATTCCGTGAATGGATCGGTCCGCCGGTCTCTCTGCCAGGGCGGCGCGGATGGTACCATCCTCGTGGGGAGCGGGGGGGATGCTGTAGCGAACCCCAGGCTTGGAGTCCTGGGAAAGACCTGCGTGTGAATCTTGAGGCTGTCGTTCACTTGCTGTGTGACCGTGGGCGGGCCACCCAACATATCTGAGCCCAAGCCGCCTCCTCCGTAAAATAAGCGGATCCCTTCCAGTAGTAGCTCATTCCCAGGCTTACTGCCAGCAAAGCCCTTTGCAAAACTGGTTCGCAGTCATAGGTTAAGGGTCCTAGTTTCATATATTGCCGCTGCATTGCATTATGCATTACATGCATTACATTACATGTGCATTACAGTGCATTGGACCTTGGACAAGTTACCTCTTCTCTAGAGGCTTCTGTTTCCTTATGTATAACTTGGGAGCGTTGGACTAGATGACCAGTAAGGTCTTTTCCAGCTCTTAAATCCTTGCTGAGAGGCTGAGAAGGGACTGATTTGCCGCTACCCCTGCCCAGAACGGGAATGAATTGAATGATCACCCCTTGAAGCTGGGTCTGGTGCTTGTTGTGGGGTCTTTGTATGTTTAGAAGCAAACCCAAGTTGCTTTCATATGACCTAGAATTGGAAGGAACCCTCGTGGTTATCTCCTGTAACAATCCCCCATTATTTCAGGATTTTCATGGAAACTGACTCAATAGAGGTTGACTTGCCCAAGGTCACTCATTAAGTAGAAGAGCAGGGATTTGAACCCAGAATCCAGTGCCGCCTTCCAATGCCTCTAAATCATAGATGTAGAGCTGGAGGTGACCCTGGCCCTCATGTAGTCCAGTCATTTACAGAAAAGGAAGCAGGGACCCAGAGAGGTTAAAGAACCCAGTGTCACACAGGTAGTAAGAACCAGAACTTGAATTTTAACCCTCTTCCTCTGACTCAAAATTCAGTGTTACCTCTGGACCAAAACACTTATATCACTAGGGGAGTCTCTATGTCCCCTGTCCAAATGGCCTTTGACTTCTGAACCTTTGGAGCTGAAAATGAGAGTCAAGAGAGTCTAATGAGGTCCTGGGTGTCCACTGTTTCACTGGTTCCTGGTTAATCTGTCTGATTTTACTGGGGAGGATATGGTTTACCATTTTCATTAACAAGCAATTACTAAATATTTGTGCACAATATGTGCTCGAACGTTTTTTGATTTGGCCAATTAGTGTTCTGTGGAGACTAAAAGGTAAGATACTAAATCCTGTTGAAAGACACTGGGTTGGAGTGGAACGAATTGTGACCTGGGTTAGAGTCCTGGCAATCAGTGTGTGAACAAATCACTTAATTTCTCACCTCTATTTTACCTTTTTCAGGGGGAGAGAGAGGCAGTTGAGATTGAGTGACTTGCCCAGAGTCACACAGCTAGTAAGTATCTGAGGCTGGATTTGAATTCAGGTCCTCCTAATTTCAGAGTTGGTGCTTTATCCACAGTGCCGCCTAGCTAACCCCTCAACCCTACTTTACAGAAGCCTTGATTATTGTATTATCTACCTTGATATGTTTATAAAATGCTAATTTTTGTTATCTGTTTTTGGGGTTATTCCTTGACAATTCAACTTTTTGAGTCTAGAAGACTCTTTACCTTGGAGTGAGAAAAGTAGAGAATTCATTTTTCTTTTACTTTAGTAAAATATTTAGAACAGTATGTTTTAAGTTTCAACCATATACCTGAAAAGTTTACAGTTCTTTGTGCTTGTGAACAGTCTTAGAAGCAGACTTGTAGAGGAATCAGCATCTTGATCATTTCCCTATCCCCATCTTATCATAGTAGAGACTTAGGGGAATTTCCTCTTAGGATTTGGGTCTCTTTCTCTTGGTTAAACTGAGCTGTCTAGCTTCCAGTGAGAGAGCTCATTTGCTCTGTATTGTCTGGTACATTCTTACATGTACACCTACTCTGATTACTGTTTTGCAATCAACTTGGATAAATGGGTTGGTTCATTTGCTGCATGTGTTATTATGAAACTGGCATTGGGTGGGAAGGGAATTGAGCTTTGGATGTATAGCTTGGGGACACACTATTCCTTAGGAATGGTAATTAGGAGCACAGTAAAAATCATTTTCTCTTGACTAACAGCCTTGAGAGGGGCAGATAGATATGAGTCCTAGACTATGACCCACTCTCTGTAGAGCAAAGGGACTAGTAGCCTCTGGCCCAGACCTCTTGCAGGAATCGAAGTTTCCTTTGGAGAAGGATGGGTGGAGGAGACCCCAGAGATATTCATACCACCTTTGAGCCCACATCTAGACAGACCCATGTGGACATGTGTAACCTACATGGGCAGAACACACTACACACATTCTTATGCCCACAAAAAAGGACATCATCCTGTAATTTCTGTTGTCTTTGAGCAAAGCCCAAGTTGCACAATCCAGTAATGGCCTGGACAGCTACACAATACAGTCAGTTCTGCTGTAATGTGACATATGCATTCCCGAACAGGACTGGGCTGCGTAAAATCAAACAATAAAAGTGAGCAAGCTTATGGGGAAAATGGGATTTGGGTCACAATGCTTAAAAACTTTGTCAGTAACACACACAAAAAAGATAGGAGCCTAATTAAAATTGGTAGCACAGTTCTATACATGTTAATTAAGAAATAAGTAAATACAATCAGTAGTGGTTCCTCAGTGGAGCAAGCTGGGCAAGGTATCTCTTGAAGCCTCTGTGATCCAAAGTGGAGGCCACAGCAGAAAGGAGTGGGGGGGGGTTCGGACTGGCCTTTTCTGTTCACATCTTGTACTGCATCAAAAGATATGCAATAAATATGGCACTTTACCTTTAAAAGACCTGAAATGTTCTTGTGGAAGTGGCCATCAGAAGGCTGGCAGCTTGCGGGTTATTGAGGTGGTTCAGTTTTCCTGCATTCTCGATTTTTCAGAAGAAAACTCAGAATTCAGGTTATGCTTGAAATGTTTCCCAATGTCAAACCTGTTGGAACAAATTCTGGCTCTTAGAAATATGAGTTTAAAGCACAGTTAAGGGGCGGCTTTGTGGTGCAGTGGATAGAACACTGACCCTGGAGTTAGGAGAACCTGAGTTCAAATCCGGCCTCAGACACTTAACACTTACTAGCTGTGTGACTTTGGGCAAGTAACTTAACCCCAACTGCCCAGCCTTCCTCCCTCCAAAAAGCAAAAAAAAAAAAAAGCAGCACAGTTTACTGTATAGGGACCTTTATGTGGTGGTGGAGCAGAGTAAGGGAGACGTTTATCAGCTGCTCCCTTGTCCATTTCCAGAGAGGTGGACCATCTGCTTTGTTCCTTCTTCCTTCCTGACTGGAGTCTTTTATTGGGTCCTGTCTTTAGTTGTTTCTTGAGTCCCTCTTGTCTGGAGTTGGTTGGTTTTGTTTCCCAGTTTCTAGGTGTCTCAGCCTTCCATGACTGTCAGGTCTCCAGGGGAGGAGTCTAGGGCCCCAGGGTTAGTGGTTTTCTCCAGTGCAAACAGTTTGGTTTTGTTGAAAGATCACATTGGAATTGGAGTCAGAAAACTTCAGCTGTAATCTCAAAAACTGGCTGTACGACTGTGGTCAACTTACTTCCTCTTTCTTATCTGTGCAATTAATAACAATTTAAATTGCTATTAGTAGTCGTAATTAAGTGCTGTAGTCGTAATCTCTTCAGTAGAGGTATACTTGAAATTCCTGTTCCGATGATTTGTCATTGTGTGAAAGTGACCCTGGATTTTTGAAGGTAGGAATGATTGTAGCATGCCTTGACGTTGAAGCTAGCATCCAATAAGACTGTATGAAAGCAGGCTTCTTTTTTATTTTCATTGATTTTAGTTAATTTTTAAAATAATTTTTATAGTTAGTGCCTTTATTTAAATTTAGTGGACTCTCAGAATAAAAAAATTTAAAGTAGAAATTTTTAATATTCATTTTTCTTTAATTAGAGATTTAACTAGTGTGAGGAATATGGTAAAGAAAATCTTCTTTAATGTTGTTTCCTGGTCTTTTGCCTACCTGTGCTGAAACGATATTTACTGTTGACCAGTGACTCAGTTTTACACCCTGAAGGGTTGACTACAACCAACTGAAAATTAATTTTATTTGTAAAGGCAAAATAAGTGTATCTATGTATCTAATGAAGGACATAATTCTGTTTTAAGTAGTCTTATCTTTTATGCGATAGTTATTAAATTTAGCCCCAAAGGTAGTATCTGAATACTTTTATAGACCATTTAAACAGCTTAACATGATGGAACATTTAAATGGAATCTCTAGGAGTATCCATAGCCCTTGGAGCCTGTTAGCTATTCTCTTTTTGGAAAAGTAATGGTTGGGTATTCTAGTCACTAATGGTTATTGTTCCTTCTCAGGATAATGTTAAGAATGTATATTAAATGACTGCTTGTCAGATAGATTTCAGAGAGGATTCTTGTTCAGGTATGATGGGTTGGACCAGAATCCGCTGAAGTTCAATCTAACTTGGAGATTCTGCTGGTGATTTCTGTTTTAAATGTTTTAATTTCAAAAGAGGGGGAAATTGCATAGTTAAACCTGAATTATTTAGAAATATTGATTATCTAGAACTCTCAATTAACCAGATTTTTTTCTGCACTTTGCTTTTAGGAAAAAGAAGTTAAATAATATGGGGCAGCTAGGTGGCACAGTGAATAGAGCACTGGCCCTGGAGTCAGGACCTGAGTTCAAATGTAGCCTCAGACACTTAACACAAAAACTGGCTATGTGACCTTGAGCAAGTCACTTAACCCCAATTGCTCTGCATTCCCCCCTCCAAAAAGAAAAGAAAAAAGTTACGTAAGAAAAAGACTAAATCAGGAATTTTTTAAAAAATACAACTTCCAGAAGATATCCTGGGGTCACTGGCAGTTCCTACCAATATCCTGTATCTTTTTTTATCTATAAAGTGACTGAAGTAATTTGGAGACTAAATTTAAAAAACAAACAAACAAATATATCCTAATTTACACTTCAAAGTAATCAGTGTGGGTCCTGTACATTTATTTTACTTACGCTATCATTCACTTTTTAGACCAGTTTTAGAACTTGTTTAAATTTGTTTTTAGAGTTATGGCATATTCTTTTGAACATCTTCAATGATAGCAAATACTTATCCTGTTAGGTTGATTTGATTTAGAAAACCAAAATTCATTTTAATGAATTCTTGTGAATGAGGTGGGTGATCAATCTAGGCAACATCATTTTTGATAGAAAAAGAATGATAAGACTGATTTTTTAGTGACCCTAAGGCATTGGAAAATGTTGAGTCGTGAAAGAAGAGTCAAAATATGATTATCACAGGATTATAAAATTAAGGACTGATCCAATCCCCTAATTTTAAAGATAAGGAAATTGAGACCCAGTGACTAATTTACTTACCCATGGTTATGCTGGTAAGTCTTAGATATAAACTCTGGTTCTCTTATTCCAACCCCACGTCTCTTTCCTTGCTTAATTTAGTAAGGCAGTAAAAAAAATCTGCCCATTTCAAATTGGCTGCATTGTCAGAAATAAAAAGAAAATTCCAGTTAATTTTCATTTAACCAAAAAACTATATTTTCTGATGATTTTGGCTAATAGAACTCTTATTGTAGTTGAGAAAGAATTTCAGTCACAGCTACTTCATTTTTTAAAACACTTAGCCACCTTTTAGAATGAAAAAGTAGCTCCTTGAAGCATGTGCATTAAAATATTTCATTAAATTTTTATTCCTTTTGATATCTAAATTCATGCAGTATTAATAACCTAATACTTTGCTTTGATGTGATTGGTACATTACAAGTTATTATGTCAAAAATCCATTTAATGATATTTGTGGGATAGGGTCTGATACATGTGATGAAGCCAAATTCAGTCTTACATCATGACAAATGCATTGTCCATTTAGAAAAAGTCAGATGTATCTGGTTCAACCTCTGAGCTATAATTTCTTCATCTGGTGCCCTCACTGTTTGTATGAGAAGATAACAAAATCCTAAATGCCAAAAGTTCCAAAATTAGTTGTTCGGACCATTTTATAAGTGTTTATCTATAAGTGTTCTATGTCCATGATCAGAATGTCTGAAATCCTTTTATCTGATCATAACCTTCCATTTTCATCTCTCCCTGTACCTTAACTCTTCCTAAACCTCTTTGTCCTCACATCAGTCAGGAAACATTTATTAGGCACCCACAGTGTGCCAGGGACTGGACTAAACACTAGAGATGCTAAGAAAGGCGAAAGACAGCCCTTGAGGAGCTCACAAGCTAATGAGAGAGACAGGCTTATAAACAGCCGTGTACAAACAAACTATATCCAGGATAAACGGGAAATAATCAACAGAGGAAAGGTGCTGGAATTGAGGGGCATCAGGAAAGGCTGCCTATAGCAGGTGGGGTTTTAGCTGGACTTAAAGGAAGCCGAAAGCCAGGATGAGGAGGGAGAGTTTTCACCTGTGGGAGGCAGCCAGTGAATATGCCTGGAATCCAGAGGTGAAGTTTCTGGTTTGAGGAATAGCAAGGAAGTGAGTGTCACTAGATCACAGAGTATGTGGAATGGGGGAAAGGTGGAAGAAGGTGGAGACCAGAGACAGGTTATGAAGGGCTTTGAATGACAGATTTTATATTGGATCTTGAAAGTGATAGAGAACCGTGGAGTTTGAGTGGAGGAGTGGCCTGGTCACACCTGCAGTCTAGGAAAGTCATTTTGATGGCTGAGTGAAGGGTAGACTGGAGTGGAGCAGGGAGACCCACCAGCTGGCTCTGGCTCTGGCCTGGTAGTCCAGGCATATGGTAAGGAGGGCCTGCACCAGGGTGGTTGCATTGTCAGGAGAGAAGGGGACGTAGGGAAGAGATGCTACAGAGGGGAAATCACAAGACTTTCGCTAGAGATTGGGCGTGGGGAACCTCCAGGCCATAAGATCCCTCAGTGTCTTCTCTCGCTTTGTTGGCTTATCAATAGTGACCCTATAGTTAATCAGCCCTTACTCTCAGATCTGTCACCTCCTTATCCTTTTACCGCCTATGCTTTGCCAGCCCCTAAGTGGATCACTCCACTGTTAGTTATCTAATCTCCATGGGGCCATTGTAGCAAGGCCATCTTTTCACGGCTTCCTTCTTGACTTTTTTTATCCTTCACAGAAGCTTTTCCAGACATCCTTCTTTTCCTTCCAGCCTCCCACACCACTCCCTCCCTCTCCCCCTCCTGTCCCAGGAAGACCTCACATCAGACTTCACTGAGAAGACAAAAGCTGTTCCCCTGAGCTCCTCCTCCCTTCCTTCCCTAGCTATGTCTCAGGACTTGGCAGCCTGATTTTTGATCTTATCACTTGATTAAAGCTGCTCTCTCCAAAGTTGCCAACGATCTCTTAATTATCAAACCTTCTGGCCTTATCTCAGTTCTCATCCTTCACCTTCCTGCATCATTTTACGCAGCTGGCTAGGCTTTCCTGGGTGTTCTCTCTTTATTGGATCTTCACGGTGCCTCTCTCCTGGGTCTCCTCGCTATCTGACTATATCTCTGTCCTTTGCTTGCTCTTCATTTATACCCTGGCCCCTGTGTACACCCTACAGTGGGTATACACAGAAGCTCTCCCCTTTTCTGTTCTCTTTCTAAGTCTTTGTTATCTCATCAGCTCCTGCAGGCTTAATTATTTATTATCTCTCCATATGGCTCACCGATCTGTACAGTCCTTATTTCTCACTTGACTTCCAGTCCTATGTCACCAGTAGTCTACTGGACACTCAAACTGGATGACCAGTAGATATCTTTAACTTGACATATACAAAACAAAACTCATATATTCCCCTAAACCCACCCCTCTTCTGAACTGTCTGACCCTTCTACTTCTGTCAAGGAATCCACCATCCTTCTAGTTACCCAGGTTCTTCTAGTTCAGTGGTTCTCAACCTTCCTAATGCCACGACCCTTTAATACGTATACGTGGGCATATCTGCATGTGGGCAGACCCCCCTGGAGACAGATAGAGGAGCCGTGTCTCTGTTCCTAAGACCATCAGAAATATGTGTTTTCCGATGGTCTTAGGCGACCCCTGTGAAAGGGTCGTTCGACTCCCAAAGGGGTTGTGACCCACAAAGTTGAGAACTGCTGCCTCTAGTTCATCTTCAGCTTTCCCTCCTGCCACATAATCAGTCATTTGCCAGATACTGTCCATTCTACCTCTACATCTCTTGAATCTAAACCCTTCTCTTCTCACATGGCCACTACCGAGTTCAGGCCATCATCGTGTCTTGCCAGGACTATTGCAATAGCTTCCTAATTGGCCTCCTTGCCACAGATTTCTCCTCCATCCCAATCTATCCTCTATACTGCTGTCAAAGTGTTTTTCTAAAAGATCTGACTGTATCACTCAAAAAGTTCTGGTGGCTGGCTGTTGTCTCGAGGGCTGAATACAAACTTTGCTGGTTTGGTTTTTAAAGCCCTTTACAACCTGGCTTCAACCTTTCCATGTTTGTTGTATATTACTTCCCTTCTTGCACTTTAATTCCCTTCTGAAGCCCATTTAAGCCGTCCCAGTGGACTTCACACTTAGTGCTGTTTCTTATTTCCATGGTTTTGTAGTGACTTTCTCCCATGCCTTGAATATTCTCCTTCTTTGGAATCTTTGGTTTTCTTAAAGACTTAACTCAATTGACATTTTCTACATGAAGCTTTTCCTGATTCTCCCAGCTGCTATACTTTCCCCAAAAAAGTTGTCTTGTTTTATTTTCTATACACTCAAATGTGTACGTTATCAACCCTAGTGGAAAATAAGCTTCTTGAGGGTAGAGACAGTTTCATATATATATATATATATATATATACATACATACATATATATATATACACACACACACACACACACATACATATATATGTATTATATATATACATATATATGCATGTATATATATATAGTTATCTTCAGAGCCTGGCATGTGGTAGGTGCATATTAAATGCTTGTGGTTGGATTGGTTTCCACCTTTAACTCATAATGTAGAAGAACCAGTTTTAATACTGTTTCACTTATACCTGCCAACCATTTATGCATAGTTTCTCTGATACCGAGTTCTGACCAACAGCTAGCTGCCTGCCGCTGTTAGGCTTTTTCTCGCCCTGCCTCCAGCATCGAGCAAGGAAGAGTTGTAATGACTAGGGAGTTTGGCAAGGAAGCAGTTTCCTTAGTGTTTATGGTTCTTCTGCAGGGGATCCTGGGAGTTGGGGAAATAATCCTAGGCACCGTAACTTGTAAGTGAAAAATATTTAAATGAGAGAGAATAGTTGGGGTAAATTCTTCCATTGGCATGGGGTTTGGTGGATTTATGAATTTCTCCTGTGGGTGGTCCATAAATATGCTAAGTGCAAGACCAGAACTGAATCTTAGTGGACAAGAGTGAGTTTTGTAAACATGATGTATGGTTCGTCGTGGATCCTCTTTCTTGTAGTTGTGTCATGATAAAGGCAAATGTTTATTGTCTTTTCTCTTTGCCCCTGCCATCATGCTCGTAGGAAGGCAACAATTATAAATGGTCCCTATTCATAGAATTAGAGGATTTTTAGAGCTGGAAGAGATCTTAGTAATAACCTAGTCCAACCCACTCATGCTATTGGTAGGGAAACTGAGGTGAGGGTCAGTGACTTGTCCAAGGTCACCCAGCCAGTTGGTAGAAGAGCTGGAATTTAAACTTACATGCTGAAACTCTTAGTCCAGCCTTTGCACTGTTCCTGTGGCTCCTAATAACTGTTTTTAAAACTGAAGTTCTAGCTGTACCTCTCTGATGTGTCTGTTGTATTACTGTGACAGAACTGTGCCATTTATATGGAGGGGCACAGTAGAAAAGGGGAAAGCTATTTTGATTTAAACATAATAATTGTACTAAGTCTGTGTTACTTGGGAAAGTGTTTTATAAAAATTTTGCAGGATATTATCTAGCTTTATTTATTTGAGTGGCTTTTGAAAGAGCCTAGGTCCTCTGTCTCATGTTTTTCATCTGAAATGTCTCATATAAGAATTCTCTCTCCACATTTGCTGAAGTTTCTGAAAATATACAAGAAAAACAAGATCTAGGTTTTATAAATGTAATTCTATACCCGCCTTTTAATTTAGAGTAGAAATTTGACCTTGGTTGCCATAGCATCAAATTTATCTCTTCATGTTATACTCTATAAAGAAAGATTTAGATGACCCATAAAATCGTCTGCCCAGTTTGTATCCTACCCTTGAAGCATAAGAGGCTGGTTGGTCTGAATCAAAGACAAGTCTCCTAATCTGCACATTCATTTAAAGGGGGCTGAGGGTTGAGAATAACATTGGTAAATTAAGGGAAATATCATGTGACTTATGCAGTATTTATAACCTATCTATTTTTCCTTTAGTAACCTAAATATGTTGTCAGAAAGTGGCAAATATGCAGGATCAGGATATGATCTAAAAAACATCATTCTCATTATGATTTAGCAAACACAATAGCAATTTAATAAACCCTTAGTGTTTTCCCTTTCCTCTTAGATCTACTGGTTTCTACATTTAATATGTGATTGCATATTAATCTGTGTGGAAGATGGTATAAATGTCTTGGTATAATGTCATGATATCTGGCTTTCATTTTTGCATGTTCTCTTTTATTTTTGATCTTTGTTTTGTAGGAAAAGTAGGATTAGAAAGAAGTTTTACTATTTCTTTTGAGTTCTTGCTTTTCAAAAACTTGGTTTTTTCCATAGAAGTGATCTTAGCACTGAATGAGATCTTTCTCTGTCTGAATGGTACTGTTTGCATGCTTACCAGTTTTTATTTTCCATTGTCTTCTAAATAGTATTTTTAATTTCATTTTCTTCTTCCTAGGGAATGAAGGATGGCAGCACGCCGTGCATTAAAAGCTGTTTTGGTGGATCTCAGTGGCACACTTCACGTTGAAGATGCAGCTGTACCCGGCGCACAGGACGCTCTTAAAAGGCAAGCTTTCCTCCAGGTTCAGCTGACAGATTCATTTGTGAGTGCCATTTTACCCAGGCAGGTCATTAGCTAAATGGATGGTCCAAAGGTGACACTTCAGAAGCTTACCCTCTAGACTCTAGGCGACTGCTTTGGGTTTAACTCTACGACACGTGTATTGTAATATTTTTAAACAATTTTCTCTTAGCTTATATGGTTTGAAATAGCAAAATGGTCAGGGCACTAGCTGGATCACTTAAGCTCCTCATTTGTAAAATAGAGTTGATAACACCTGTACTATCTATCTTGTTGTGACGAGGAAAACGCTTTATAAACAGTGAAGCATTATGGGATGGCGTGTTTTTTCAGCACCAGCACAGTACCTTGCTCAGAGAGGGTACTTTGTTATTGTGTTTTGGCTGTTTGATTTAATTAGCATTATTTTCCCCTTTCATTTCTGCTGTGTAATGAGGAAAAAAATCAGCTTTCTTAAATATAGAATATCCACAGAGAAATAACAGAACTTGAAGACTGGAAATTCCAGTTGATAAAAAAAGCTCTTTGGAAATGAGCTTTATTTTCTTTATGTTTTTAGCCTAGCAAAAGTGTTAAATTTGTTTAAATAGAGTTGAAAATAAAAAGACTGGCAGTTGTGGCTTTGGTGAACTGAATGAATAAGTAAGCCTCCAGGTAGGGCCCACCTAATACTTCTCAATGCTTGGCCTAAGTCAAGCACAGAGTTTGGTTAATAAAAAGTTCAGCAAGAGCAGGCCAGATAGTGTGATTACTTGTGTCAGTCTGATACGTTTTCTTATTTTAAAAAGTTAAATTTGAAAGATTCTTAATGCTTAACACTTTGTTGTCTTCTTTGTTTTTTGGTTTTTTTTTGCTTTTTTTGGAGGGGGAAGGCAGGACAATTGGGGTTAGGTGACTTGCCCAAGGTCACACAGCTTGTAAGTATTAAGTGTCTGAGGCTGGATTTGAACTCGGGTCCTCCTGACTTCAGGGCTGGTGCTCTATTCACTGTGCCACCTAACCGTCCCCCAACACTGTTGTTTGTTTGTTTTTTAAGTTTAGAAGATACTTACAATGCTCGTGAGGTAGTCAGCCAATTCACAGATAGGTACTAAGTACCGTGAGTACAAAAAAAATATAAAAATATGGTCCTTTCCTTTGAGATCATAGCCCAGTGGAGGGTTTAAGACGGGCATACAACACAGTGAGACCACTTCAGAGGCTGTCATCAGGTGCTCAATTGTCTAATGTAATGGTTTACAACCTGTGGGCCCTAGACTGATGGACTGCAAATAGAAAGTGTCCATAAATTATATTTGAACTATAAATTGTATAGAATGCTCTTTTAAGCTGGAAGGGACATCAGGTCATCTAGTCCAGCCTCCTCATTTTATCCATGAAGAAAGTGAGGCCCAGAAACATTAGGTGACTTGCCCAGGTATAATGTTGTTAATGGGATTTAAGATCTTCCTCAACCATTACCAGGCCTCACCTGGAGCCCATTAAGTGAAGCTGGCTTAGGGGAGGCTTGCTTGTAGGAAGGCTTTCACACCTTTTGCTAACTTCTAATTAGGCACTGAATCTGGAGGGTTGTGATGCGTTCTGACTCTGAGAAGTGTATATATACTCTGAGTTGGTATTTTGCTTTGGGGGCTGGCTTATGAAAAGGATCTTGTGATTCCCTGGTCGAGATTCTGAGTGGTTGTATGTACAGAGCTCTGACTGCTCACATGTAAAGGCTCTCTTGATCCAGGGATGTATATAAAAAGTGTATAGTTGATTCAGGCAGTCAGAGCTCTGTCTGTTAGTCTTTATTTCTCTGCTTGTATTTTCCCTGTATTTTCTTTTTTCTGAAGTTCATGGTGCTGACTTTTCCCCTGAACTAGTGAATGTGATTTAAAAAGATTGTTGACCCCTTGAACAGCTATCTTTCCTAGTAAAGCAGATCTAAGAACTATGCTAGCAGCCATCCTGGGGGTGCCACTGTGGTTGCTACTACACCAGGTTACACAAATAGTGACAGGTGGTATTTGAACTCAAGTCCCTTAGACTTCAAGTCCATGTTCTTTTCACTGAACCGTACTGCCTTTCACTGTATATGTATGTGTGTATACACGTATCAAATAGGCATACAAAGCATAATACATATGTTTTATATGTATACAAATGTGGTTTATATGTGTGTACTTGTATACATATATATGTGGTATTTTTCTATTTTATCTAGATTGCTGTTGTCATTAATGAAACACAAATTCATTTCAAAGCATTGCTTGAATTCATAGCAGATTCTTGCCATTATTTATTATGTCAATCAATGGCTAATAATCTCTTGAGAATCTTCAAAAGCTTCTAAAAAGGGTTACTCATAATTTGAAATGTTTGGGAACCACTGTTAAAGTAATATCATTTTCATTCTTTGATATAGCTCAGGAAAATAAAGGGCCATAGAAATTCAGAGGAAGGGATAGGTCAAGGTAAGCTAAGCATTCGCTTTTCCACTTTACAGATGGGGAATTGAGAACAGATAATCTTGTTCAAAACCACAAGGAGAAATAGTAGAAGAGATGAAACTTCTGATTATGGAGACAGCCTCCCAACTGTGTAATGAAAACAGGTTCTTCTTATTAGCAAGCTCTTCTGCCTCTGAATAGAACCTTTGTTTATTTTTAAGCTAGATTTAATTTTTAGGATTGCAGGTGAGAAGAAAAAGAAAATTATATTAATGTATTTAGCTAAATAATAACTTCTCTAAATAGGTAAGTCTTTGATCCCAGAGGTGCAGGGACCTGCAGATCATTCTGACACCAAGGACTGGCATATTTCCATTCCAAAGAGAAAAATCCTCACTAGCAGCACTGCCAGTTTTCGTTTCTATAGTAACAAATAGGCAGAGGGAAGGTGGGGGAGTAGTAAAAATAAAAGTGAAAACTCATTAAAAATGATGTTGACTATTTCAGTACTTACACATGCTCATTTTTAGGATAATAGTTTTGTTGAAGTAATCAATTTTTTTGAAAGGAAAAACACCAAAGTTAATGTATTTTGCAGAAAACCTGCCACATGGACAATTATATTTCCAAGAAAGAGTGAATTATTTAATAAAATAAATTTGGTATAGTGTCCTTTGGGTAAATTTTCGCACTCTTTCCCCCTCCCCTCTCATTCTCTCCATTTCCAGGGTTCTCTAGCTCTTCCCTACCCCCCCCCCAACATTTTAAGTCCCTGAGACTTTAAAAAGTATGTGAATTAATTATATCTAAAAGTATAATTATTTTAAAAATACATTTAAAATTTTTATAACAGGAGCCAGAAAATCACTTTGATTCTCAGACTTAAAGCCATGAAAAAGCTTAGATTCTTACCCTGCTGTCTCAAGGACAGTATGGACCATGACATCGCATCACCCAAATTGAAGAATAATGTAGCCATTTGGACCTCTACAAAGGGAATGATCTGCCCAGTGAGATAACCTGTGAAGGGCTTTGTAAACCCAAGAGCCTGATGCTGATGTTCTCGTCTGTTGTTCTGACTGGCTGTTATTTCTGTTGTTAAACTGGTCTCGGTGCCCAAGGAAAATGAATAGTAAATGGGGAGAAAATCTCATGTTCTTAAGGTTTCACAGCAAAAGTCCTGACTCACAAAGCAGAAGCATCACGTTCCACATCCTGCTCTGCATTAGCTTTATGACCTTGAGCAAGTCACTTATCTACTCTGGGCCTCAGCTTCCTAACCTGTAAAATGAGGAGCTGAGCTAGGTAACCTTCAAGGTCTTTCCTTATACCTCTGATTCTCATTCTCTTTTCTTTCAGAAGTTACCTGTGGTGGGATTTTTTTAGTTTAATTATCAAACTTGGTTTTTTTCTTTCTCCCCCCCTTCCCCCTTAACAAAACCCCTTAAACCCTGCAGTAAGTAAGATGGGATTCAGATAAAGATGAGAACACCACTGGAGCACTGATGGATGGACGCAGCTTTCTAGGGCATCATTTTGCTTGTCCTTGAAGTCGAGGGCCAAAGCAGAGAATGGGTAACTGTCTAAGCAGTGATAAAGTGAGCCTTTTGGTTCTAAAAACATGTACCTTAGGGGCTTGTTGTATGAAAAACTGAATGCTTATTATTATAGAAACTCTGTTCTATTTGTTAAGCTGTTTTTTTCTTCTTTAGGAAAGTACCCCATTAATGCCTGCATTTTCCTTTCTTTAGGTTACGTACTGCTCCTGTTGCCATTAGGTTTGTGACAAATACAACCAAGGAGAGCAAGGCAGAATTGTTAGAGAGACTGAGAAAAATGAATTTTGATGTAGCTGAGCATGAGATATTCACCTCTCTGACAGCAGCTAGAAACCTAGTGCAGGAGAAGCAAGTTAGGCCTATGTTGCTGATTGATGACCGGGCACTACCGGACTTTCAAGGTATGGGAGATTTAGAAATCTTTTCTTTTGTGTTTGCTACTGAAAAAAAAAACAAACGATGTGTTTATCCTGATTTTCCTCTAACAATTTAACATCAAAATAGCTGGCATTACTGGTGGTGCTTTAGTCTAATCTTCTTTCATAAGCTTTGTTGATCCAGTATCTAGATTACAATCTCCTTGCCACTTCCTCTTGTGAAACGACTTCAGCTTGTTTGTCTTTTCGTCACCTTTAAGGCATCTCCTTTGTTTTTTAGACAATTTTGCTTTGGATGTGGAACTTTATGTTTCTGTTGATGATCTTGAATCCTTGTTTCCTTTTACATATAACACGTATGAGGCAAAATGATACCATACAGAAAGAAATGTAAAAATCAAGTCACAAAATGTGGACAGTCTTTAAAAATAATTTGAAATGGGCATATTTTTGCATAGAACATCTCTATATTAGCAGGAAATACAGTCATGTATTTAGTCTTCTGGTTTCATCAAAAGACCAGAAAATGTATTTCATTTTTGTTAGATTTTTCCTTTTTGATTTTATATGATGGAAGTTGGAAGTTTTTATTCCAGTATGGAGCTGGTATTGAAATATGTTCATGTTAATCCTAGATCTGGAAGAAACTTTAAGATATCTTCTGGTCTGTCACTATGCTGAATTATCCTAGATGGATAAGAATGCTGAAGATGGCCTTGCTTTATTAAGATACTACCATAGGAATGTGGAAAATGCCCAAGAATCTCTGCTAATAGAGTATGTGGATGATATAGATAACTCATGCACGGTAATCCCAAACTTGGCCAAAGGCTTTAGCTGCTTCCTTGCTAAAATTTAATGATTATTAGCGATAATATGAATGACACTACTAAACAAGCAACCATTTTAGGGATCCATGATTTCATGGGTCTGGGTCTTCTTCCCTCATCTTAGTAGATGATCTTCAGGGTTATCTGGGGCATCGAGGGAAGGCTAGCACCTCTGGTGTAAGGGCTTGCTGAGCCCTTTTCAGAACTGCCCATTTACCTTTGGTGTCTATCCATCACCCAGCTCTCACCTGGGACTCAAGAAGCTGTCACATGTGCAGTGGCCACACTCTGGTAAGACCATCTTGGCAGCAGGTTAAACCAGGTTGAGGGTAACCAACAAGCCTCAAACCTGTTGGTAAGTTAGGGGGATGTCTACCCCATGCATGCGAAGGCTTCTTCTGGCAGAATAGGCAGATGAGAACAATGGTTTCAGTGGCCATGAAGGTGACTGAAGTAGACACTATGGAGCACATTAGGAGCTGGGTCAGACATTGAAGATGCCAAGACCATCCACTGCATCCCAGGCAGGCCATTGCCAGTCATCTTGACGTTCGTCTTACCACTTCAGTGACTGTAGAAGTACAAGTGAGGCTGACAGCTCTGGTGACCCTGCTTCGCTTAATTCACACACAAGCCCAGACATCACTCTGTGATGCCATGGGTCCCCTTTGAAATGAAGGACAAACAACAACATCAGTAACAGATGGTCTTCATGAATCGCTGTCCCTAACGTCTTTGTTCCTCCCAGCCAGCTGGTGAGGGGCCTCTGTGAGCTTGGCCGGGCTGGTCTCTAGACAGCTGTCCATCTTCCTTTGCCAGGCCTGTTCTCTGAGTCTTTCCGGCTGATAGGTTTTCCAGAACGGGTACCACTCCACTGGCATAGCCTTGGCCAGGGTCACCTCCATGCTCGTATAAAGCAATGTGGAAGGACTTTGTGGAGGTAGTACTCCGAACGAATAGGAAACCTAGAACTTCTGATCCAGGGGGTGCTTCCTCAATCCCACCAGGTCTTAGTGCTCTCTCATTATTAATGTCTTTTGTTTTTTATCTCTTCTTTGCATCCTTTTACTCTCTACCCTGTGTTATGCTTATCGTGGTATGTTTTATCGCCTACTGAAGAGTAAGCTCATATTTTCCAGCAGGAACTCTTTAATTTTTATATTTCCAGGGCCTTCCCTCATGTCTTGTACATAGTAGGTAGGGGCTTAATAAATATATGTCGAATTCTGTTCACTGTAGTTCTCTTACCCAGTGCTTCATGCAAAAAGTTAGTGACAAGACAGCTGCAGAGAGGCACAACAACCAGGATTCGAGATAATCCACACTTTGCTTATGAAACTGAATAATTAAACTGGCCATACTTGTGTAATAATTTTGCAATTCAGCCAAATCTTGCTCCTGTGCCTCAGTGAATACCAAAGATGAATAGAAATGGATGAGTTAAAAATTTGGAAAGGAAAAAAAATGGTGGACGTTGCCAACCAGTTAAGCAGAATTGGTGGATTTCTAGGGCGGATCCTGCTGCCCCGCAACACTCTTTTCTGTGGCTTCTTAGGGTTCCCTGTAGCAAAAGAAATGTGGCCTATAGTGATGTTTTCTCCTCTTGCACATATCAGAGGTTTAGATCACAGCACCTCAGCCTCCTTCCTCTGCCTCTCTCTCCCTGCTCTGTAATCTCAAGATTTCATGGAAGTGAATAGTATGTCTTCCTCATAAAAGATATGAATCTCCAGCCTTACAGTGAGTGAGTCAGTGACCTGAGAGGATGTTCTGAAATTCTAGTGCCAAAGAGAGAACTCTTTCCATAAACTCCCTCAAGAACATCCTACAAGCTAAACCCCAAGGGAGTGGTTTTCGTCCCTCAGGATTCACTAGTGTGAATTTTACTCCATGGGAACAAACCATGGAGTGGCTATGGTAGGAGAGCTCACCAGCAGGCAGCTGGTCTGTGAGGAGCCATGGCAGAGCGACAGAGGCAAAGAAGACCTCAGAGCTCCTGCTCCGAAGCCTTATAGCATACTGAGAGAGAAAGTACATGTGTGTGAATAACTGGGTGTCCCCCCCACAAAGGAGTCATCTGGAATATATAAAATCAGCAAGGATTCATGATTTTCATCAGGGTGGGTACTCTCTCCAGTGATTTAAAACTTCTTTGCCTTGAATTGCCAGACTACAGATTGAAGGAAGAGTAATGAGGCTGGATAGAGCCAGATTATGAGGACTAAAGCTTTGGCATGGTTTAATCAGTAATAGTAGTAGTAATCATAATAGTCAGTGGGGAAGGAGGGAGTCAGTAAAGTTTTTGAGCAGAAAAAGGATATGACCAAATTCATGTATTAGGAAGATTAATCTGACAGTATTATGCAGGTAAAATTAGAATAGACCAGATGTAGAAATCCTAGGGAGATGGCTTGCAAAGAATGTGATACTTCGAGAACCAAAACTGTGTTTGGGCTTATGCAGAAAATTGTGTGTGCAGGCTACAGTGTGCTACTGCATGTTTACTGAGAATGGGTTAGCCTTAACTACGTCAATTAGAGGGTCCAATTTAGCTTGCTTGTTGAATTTTTAGTTTCTCATCAGTTGATATTGATCTGGTAGCTAAGTCTTGACTATTCTTGTTTCTTATAATTGGTAAAGTTTTTTGGAGTTAGAAATTACTTGTTTCATAGCAGCCAGTTGTTACTTCCAGCTTTGTTTTCCTGGATTCTGTGTTTCTGAAAGAGCAGGAAAGAGTTTATTGTGCTTTTTAGTCACTTTTAAAAAAATTTCCCTTTTTTGCCACTAAAAAAATAACAATGAACTCTTGTGTTTCTAAAGTATAGCATCAGAAAATGAATGAATTAATGAATTAATGAAGTAGAGCATCAGGATCTATACTTCTTAAGTCCATTTCACTTCCGGTCATTGTATGGCTAAAATGAGAATTTATATATGTTTGAAACAAAGTGGTTATAAAAGGAGAAAATATACAATTCATTTTTCAGTGCTAATTTCAGCAATTCTATTTTTCCCCCCTCTCAGGAATACCAGTAAATGATCCTAATGCAGTAGTCGTAGGATTGGCACCAGAACTTTTTAATTATCAAGTTCTAACTCAAGCATTCCGGTGAGTCTGTAGTTTAAAAATTCTTAAGCTGTTTTCCTTTTCAGCTTTTGTAGAAAGTCATCTCAGGATTTACTAGACTTTTTTTTTCTTTTTCTGATAACAGTAATCCAGTGATTGAATTTTCATCGACAGCTTCTTTGCACAGCCTTGCATTTGCTAAGAATATTCTGGGGGTGGTTAGGTGGTGCAGTGAGTGGAGCATCCGCCCCGGAGTCAGGAAGACCTGAGTTCAAATCCAGCCTCATACACTTCACACTTACTAGCCATGTGACCTTGGGCAAGTCACTTAATCCCAATTGCCCTGCATTCCCCCCTGCAAAAAAAAAAAAAGAATATTCTGCATATTATTAAGTGCTCATTGTGGGGGTGGGTTTCCTGATGTTGTGAGTTCTTCAAGTCAGGCAGAATGCCAGAGCTAGGTAGGCTAAGTTCATTCTTCTCCTTTATTTCATAGGATCCAGTGAAATCACAGCTTTGGGTAAAATTAACTACCAGCCAGATACTTTAAGGCTTTATTTTTACCCTCCTGTGATTACTCTCCTAATTTCTTGGGATGAACAGCACCCAGTGTAATGAACTGACAACAGACAGGGCTGAATAAAGGTTTTTCCCCAAATGGAATCCACTATTAGGAAGGGATAGATATGTTTGGCTGTGCTTTAGATGAATTTCTTTGTAACCTTAGCAACGGTTGTTTGGAGCTAAGAATCATGAGAAGTTAATTTACTTTTTGTGAGCATGAAGCTTATTCCTAGAGGCTCATGTTCTGTGTGGCATCAGAATCATTTGGCATTTATTAAAGACTGTTATTGTATGTAGCAGTCCTTGCCATGTAGAAGACATCCAAAAGTAGTCACCCTGGCCAATTCAGGGCTTCAGGTGTTCAATGAGTAAATGCAGAGAAGACATTTGGGCAGCATTCCCTCTGCCCATGAGATGCCTGGATCTCATCTTCCTGATACCAGCACACTGGAACCTTAGAAGCCTTCTGGAAATAGAAATGGAGATAATGATTTTTGTTGCAAGTCTTTGTTATTGTGTGTGGGGTATGGTTGGGGGGAGGGGATGTTTTGTTTATTTCCTACTCTTCGTGTTCCTTCTGAAATGAAAAATGGACAATCGTGTGGTTTCCTAGACCATCTGTATGATAATAATAAATAGCTGGCCTTATTAAAATAAAACTTTAAAATCTGCAGAGTGCCAGACATAGAATCATTTGATTCTTACAGCAGTCCTGTGACGAAGAGACTATAGATACTTTCTCCGTTTTATGAAGGAGGAAACTGAGGCTGAGAAAGGTTAACCAATTTGCCTATGGTCACATGCACAGCTGGACAGGGTCAGAGGTGGGATTCAAACCCAGGTTTTTCCTCACTCCGTGTCCAGGGTTGTTTCCACTGTACTGAACTCTCTCTTGGAAAAATATTGAGCTTAGTATATAGCCTGTGGATGCTTCAGAATTAATTTTTAGCCTTTTAGTCTTTATTACCAACTTCCATTTCTCCTACATCATTTTTACCTTGTCCTTACTTCATTTGCTTCATTTGGCAAGCCAGTAATAAAACTTTTGAATTTATTTTACACAAGTTGTAAAGAGTGCTGATGGGGAGAAAGTGAACTAATTTAATAATGGAAGTCCAAGAATGAAACAGTAAATTTTTCATCTTTATCTACTGCTGTAAAAAAAATCATGTTACTAATAGGCAAAATACTTTGAAAATCATTAGTGTTCCTGCCTTTTTATAGCATTCCTGATTGCCCTCATCTCATCTTATTCTCTCCATTCGAACAAGTATCCTCCCTTCCCCCTTTTTGCCTGGAGAATTGTAACAGCTTGCTAGTAACTGGGCCTCCTGCTGCAAGTCCAGCCCTAGTCCATTCCTTCCACACAGCTTCCAAAGGGATTTTCCTTAAGAGCAGAGGTCACCATGTCACCCTCCTAATCAGTAAACTCCAGTGGTTCCCTGACAACTCTGAGAGCAAATGAAAGCCCCTGGAGGGCAGGGGCTCTTCTTCACCTCCCTTTGTATCCCAGAGCTTCGCCATGTGTGGTGAGCACATGGTGAACACTAAGTGTTTGTTGGCTGACTGACTAAACACCCATTCACTTAAAACCCTTCACAGCTTAGCCCCAGCCTCCCTTGACAATCCTGCTTCATGAACACTAGCGTACAGCCACCCTGGCCTTTCTACTGTTCCTCAAACACGACGCTCCACCTCCTGTCTCTGGCCATCCCTCCTGGAATGCCCTCCCACCTTTCTTCTCCACTCGCCTTTCTAAGTGCTTCAAGGCCCAAATCAAGGCCCTTAACTGACTCCCCCAGCTGCTAGTGTCTCCCCCTTCTCACAGTTGTTTTTATACTTTACACATGGCCCGTTGTCTTCGCTGGCTATAATGTCAGAACCTCAAAGTTGGACTATTTGATTTGTGTCTGTATTCCTGGCACCCAAAGCTTAACACACAGTAGGTGTTTGAGAAACGCCTGCCTGTTTGCATGATGGCTTCATTGTCCCAGACTCAGGAAAATAAGGAGTTACCTAGGTGGTCTTTGTCCCCGTTGCTCTCCTTGGTTTTTGAAGACTCCGAAGCTCACAGTAATTCTTATTGTGTGAAGGAGAAAGAAGAGTTGGCCTCAATGTCCTTGCCATGCTGCATCCACTCACAGTTTGTCCTTTCCTTGCTATGAGAAGGACCCTTTGCTAAAAAAGAGTAGCCTGGGGTTCCTTGTTTGCCACTTGCCTATTCTGGTCCCACTCCACATTGTGTGAAGCTGGCTTTAGCCCATTCTGAATGTCCTTCTGCTGGCCTTCCTCCAGGGTTACTCTGCTTCAGCTCCTTGGGGAAGATGACCCTACCTACCGTTTACTTCTAGACATCTCTAACTACACTAACCTGGGCCTTAGCACTTTATTTCTTACTTCAGAATCAGACTTAGCCCAGCCATTTTTTATTCACCTCTTTAACCACTAAACTCAAGGAGAAGGTATTGATTGAATTTAGCCTGCAACTTGGGAAGGACATCTTTAATAGGAAATGGGTGGTCGGTGTCTTAGCTGCATAGTAGCCTCATGGTAATAAAAATGTATCTTGACTTAATACTGACTTTCTAATTGCTCGGATGCTGTCTAATTAGTACACTTTCCCAACCATATTGATTTTTAAAACGCTACATTTTAAAGCATTACAGTGCACTTATAGGTCAACTCGAATTTCACAAATGCACTTAACAGCTGTGTGGAGAGTTAACAGCAAGGATCGGAGGTCTTGCCCTTCTTTGCATATTGATGTTTCCATAGAGAATATGCCTCCCAACAAATGACTGCATTTATTTGAATTGTGTGTGGCAAATATAGACACTTGAAATGAGCTGCTGATTAGTTAAATTACTATTCAGGTTGATTATGAGAATCAAAATTAGGTGCTAAATCTCATTGCTTTTCTGCCTTAAAAACTAGCCCTGGAGGCGTGTTACCTTTGGGCATATGCTCTAGACTTACAAATTATATTAGGTCTTATTTACTGTGCATTTAGTGGGCAGGCCTCTCTCTGCGTTTAAAAATGTATTTTCAAATGCTGGATATTTGTCTTAGATACTTAAATAGAATTAAGAGCAACTAATTATTCTTAAAGAATTAAAACTATACGCTTTTAGGCAGCTGGAAGTCAGAGAGGAGATGAGCCAGTTCTGAAGAAGGGATCTGATTCAAAATTGGTTGCATAAACTTCCAGATACTACATAAAAGTCATAGAGAGCGATTCCTAATGGATTGTGAGTTTCCATTCCATCCAGCTTTTCCTATTTAATATTTCAAAAGAGAAGAGTGTTTTCTTTCTTTCTTGTCTTTTTCTTTTTTTTTAAAGAAGTGAGAAGGTTTGTCGGAGCAACTCCCTGTCTTGAGCATCAAAATAATTCTTTCTGGGAGAAAGAATTTAAAGAAAATAAAAAGCTAAGAACAACAAACTCCCTCTAGATTTTGGTCATTTTTGAATAAAAGTGGGTTTGTGGAGCCCTAAATTCTCGATTTGAGGGCCCTCAGGGATTCAGCGTAACGACACAGGACCGTAATGCCCAGCATTATTCTCTGCTGTGTTAATTTTATGTTTCAAGATCCTTGGTGAAGTTGACTAAAGACTGAACATCGCTACTGAATTGAGAGTTCAGCTTCTGTAACTGGAAGCTCCTCTGCATCTTTTCTTAAAAAGATTACTAGTTGTAAAGATGTCTCAGCTCATTCTTACATCATGGGCAAGAGAAATAATAGGCATAAAATAGATGTATAAGCTTCTCTTTAGGAAAAATCTGTCTTTTGTTAACTTTTTCCCCCTTTCTGTTCCTTTACACTCTCAACTCTTCATCTTCTAATATAGTATTTTGATACAATACAAAGTCATCCTAAGTATATCTCTTTGTTCATGTTTGGGGATTTCCCCCTCCCCATCTCCAATTTCCTGCCACATTTCTGCCTTTCAACAATCTTGTTAGAACCAAGTTTGCAGACAAAAGTAAAAACTTCTTTAATAGATCAGGTATGTAAATGAATGGGGTTTTGAACATTAGAAGAGAGACCACCCTTGAAAATAAACTACCTGAAATTGTAACATGTTTCTAAAATTTAAAAAAAAATCAAACTCACAAAAACAGACTGTATGAGGAGGAAAAAAACCTTAGAGGCTTTTTTTAGAGTTGTGAAAATAGTTTATAGAAAAATACTTAAATTTTTTTTCTTAATGATAGGGGTCTTCATCATGATGTCATCAGGCATGATTACACATTTAAATGTGTAAAAATTCATTTTTAGAAATGTGCTAATTTGTTAAAGTCCATTTTGAATATGTGTGGAAGCCATTCTCTGCTACCTTTCCCTGGGGATCAGGGCATAGGGAGGGAGTTAAATTGCTCTAATGTACTCCCTGAAGAAAAGGAGAGAAAGGGAGCTGGAACAAAGCAACCATTTGGGTTACAGCTATTACTGAATTTCTGAAGGAAGCTCCTTACTCTTTCTATACATCAAAGACCCTGGGCTTTAGGATTTCCAGAAAATTTGGTAGCAGTACACAAATGAGAAACATTTTTTGCTTTGGCTTTTGCTTTCTCTGAGTGCAAAATACCACTCAATCTTTGAAATAGTTTCTGCTTAATTAAAGCCCATATCATGAAAATAAAACACTTTAGAGATGGGAAATGTGTTTAACATTATAAAGAGCTTGAGCTTCTTAAGTATCCCATCAGTTTGTGCATTTAGAAGAACTTGATGTGCAGATTTAAATATCATATACTAGATAGAACTGAATCAGATTTCCAGGAGATTTATTGCTCTGACTTCAACTTTTGAAATTATTTTGGTACACTATTAAGACCACTTGCTTCCCCAAATTAATGTTCTGGTGAATAGATCTGACTTAGATAAAATCTAAGATCTGAGTTAGATAAAAGAAATTTTGTTTGTTGTTACCTAATGGGCATCTCAGATTGTAACCAGGACTGATGTCAGAATGATTTGCACATGAAGACAAAACTACTTATTTTCAATTGAATGCAGATTCTCTTTGAATCTCTTGTTAGTTGGTCTTTATCTTCACTGAAAATTAACATATCATCAACAGGCTTTTCGGTAAAGAGTTGCACTTACTCATAAAACAGTAGTCTGGCAAAGAGTTGTCAAAAAAAATTTTAATCACATATTTCCATCAGCAAAAAAAATTTTTGAATGTGCATCCCTGATATATGTGTATTTATTTTAAAGTACTTTAGTACTGCTCTACTAATAATTATATAAATAATAAAACCTTAAAGTAGACATTTTGAAAGAATGAGGCAAAGCTGAAATGATCATTTATCCTGAGTATAACCCCTGGAGTTTATTGAGTTGGGCAATGACATAATCAGACCTCTGCTTTGGGAACATTACTTTGGCAGCTTTGTGAAAGATAGGTTAAAGGGGGAGACATGAGGTGGGAAGACCAATTCAGTGTCTGTTTCGATAGTCTAAGTGAGAAGTGACGAGCCTGAACTAGCGTGGGGGCATTGTGAGTAGAGAAAGGACGAATGTGAGAAATGTAGGGGTGTCAGTGATAAGTTTTGTCGACTTGTTGGATAGGTGAAAGGAAAATGAGGAGTAGAAGGTAACTCTGAGGTTGTAAACCCAGGTAACCGAAGGGGTGGTGGTGCCCTTTACCATAGGGAAATTTGGAAGAGGACTGGGTTTGGGGGAAAGGTAATGTGAGTGAGATTTGCAATCCGTTTACTCACTGTGTCCCACCCTAAATGAAAAGGGAGAAGGTTGGCTTCGCATTCCTTGATCATCTAGCTCTTATTCTGTGGCTGTCCAAGGGAGGCAGCCATAATATGTTCTAGAGGTATAAGGCTGGGCATACTAGTGTTTGGGATGAAAAATACCCTTCATCCTTAGTTTAGTGAAAAAATGAACACAGTGATCTCTTAGGACAAGAACAGGAGTTTATTCGCTTCCCTGGGAGAAGAGGGCAGTTTTCCCTGTTACTCATCATGGAGAAGAGGCGTGTTACAAAAGGCAGTGCAAGAATTTATAACTTAACTTAGTCAAGCCCCTTTCGCAACTGTCTCCTCTCTCATTGGTGGAGAGGCATACTTCACCAAATTCTTCCCCAACTGGGACAGCAAGAAAAGAGAGGGGGAAGATCCCACCAAGGTGGGAAAACAGACAAAGGAAGATGAAAGTGATCAACAGCAGCAATGGAGGAGGGGGGGAAGGGAAAGTTAACAACCCCAAATTGAGAAGATTTCACTCATCCCATACACTAGGGTAGGACAGAATGTTTTCCACTTCTTATATCTATCTCAAGAAACCAATGCCCTGGTCAAACGGTAGGGAGTCGGAGGAGTGGAGAGCCTGCCCAGAGGAAGGTAGTGGAAAGGGGGCATGTTAAAGGCTTAGGGTAGTGTATGATTGTGTTGGAAAAGCCCCAAGATTGACTATTATTAAAAAAAAAAGTATAATACAACCCATCTCCCCACCCTCTGTTTGATCACACATTCCTTAGGGTCAGGCCACTTCCACCAATGGGCCTGAGTCCTCACTTTGGGCCCCCCCCAGGCCCACAGTTTGATGGCAGTGTGATAATGGGAACGTTCTTGTGTGATATTCCTTGAGAAAATGTTGCCACAAAATTATGTTTAAATAACAGTGTAATCCTCCCTTGATGTTTTTCAGCGTTATCTATTATGTGGGGGTAGTTTGACTGTTTGATATTTTATATTTGTCTCTTTGATTTTAATTAGAGTATGCTGCTAAAAATTGTTATTTCACAATTTTAGCAATTGCCCAAGTTCCATCTTGAGTTCAGTTTGTGGTTCACACTACTTTTTTGAAACAAAATAGCCAATAAAATTTTCAGGTGACACCTATACTTATAAGTAACAAAACATCAGGGCTGCTAAGTGGCTCTGAATAGAGCACTGGCCCTGGAGTCAGGAGGACCTGAGTTCAGATCCCTTCTCAGACACTTATCACTTACTAACCATGTGACCTTGGGCAAATCACTTAACCCCAACTGCCCTGCCCTTCCCCCTCCAAAAAGAAAAAAAAAGTAACTAAACATTGTCCAAGTAGCAAAAACATTTGATAAACCCAAAGATCCCACTTCCACTTACTGGGGTAATGACTCAATATTTGACAAATGCCACTAGGAAAATCACACATCAGTCTGACAGAGATTAGGTACAGGCTAGCATCTCACAGCATATTACAAGATAAATCCCGAATTAATACGTTACGTGGCTTAGCCATAAAAGGTGACATAAGCAAATTAGGGGAATAAGGAAGAAATTACCTTTTGGATTTGTGGAGAGGGGACAAGTTCTTGACCAAACAAGGATAGAGGCCCATAGACCATTAAAATGGACAGTTTTGATTGTATAAAACTTAAAAGTTTCTGTACAAACAGCACGTATAGTTAAAATTCTAATTTTAACATTAGAAACAATTAGAAAAAAATCTTTGCAGCAAGTTTCTCTGATCCAGGATATAGAAGGAACTGATTAAAATTTATGAGACTAATTGCCATTTCTCAGTAATTAAATGGTCAAAGGACATGAACAGGCAATTTTCAAAAGAAAATCTATAAGAAAAAATGCTCCAAATCACAAGTAATTAGAGAAATGAAAATTAAAGCACACAAAAATGTAGCAGCTTTTTTCAAAGTACCAAAAAGAATGGATACTGAGGGGGTACCCACCTATTGAGAAATATCTCAAATTATAGTATGTGAATGGAATGGGATGGAATGTTATTGTGCCATAAGAAATGTTAAAATTAATAGTTTCAGAAAAAAACTGGGAAGAACTTTATGAACTAATATGGAATAAAGTAAGCAGAATTAGAAGAATTAATTTATTCAAGTATATATACACATATATGTATTCATATATGTATAATATGTATATATGTGTGTATACATATATATATATATATATATATATATATATATATATATATACATTTATACATTATAAGGAAAAAACCTTTAAAAGACTTGAGAATGCTGATCAATTCATGAAATAGCTGTACCAAAGATGAAGCATGGCTACCCACCTCTTGACAGAGAAGCTGATGAACTCAAAGTAATTGGACATCGCCAGTTGGAGGATTTATTTTCTTGACTATATATATTTGCTGTAAGAATTTTTTCTTTTTTCTTCTTCAGTGGGAAGAGGGAAGAAGCAGGCAAACTTATTAAAGAGAATTCTTAAAAAAAAAAGTGCCATACAGATACTTTTTTACAGTCTGCAAACTTGGTTCTGACAAAAATGTTAAAAGGCAGAAATGTGGCCGAAAACTGGCGGGAGAGAAAACCCAAACATGAACAATGAGATATAGTTAGGGTAACTTTGTATTATACTAAAATGCTATATTAGAAGATGAAGAGTTGAGAGTGTAAAGCAGTGGTTCTCAACCTGTGGGTTATGTTCAATTTGTAACAATGAAAATACATCAGATATTTACATTACAATTCATAACAGTAGCAAAATTACAGTTATGAAGTAGCAACAAAAATAATTTTATGGTTGGGGGTCACCACAACATGAGGAACTGTATTAAAGGGTCGCGACATTAGGAAGGTTGAGAACCACTGGTGTAAAGGAACAGAAAGGGGAGGGGAAGTTAACAAAAGAAAGACAGAAGCTTGTACATCTACTTTATACCTGTTATTTCTCTTGCTGACTCCATAAGGATGAGCTGATTCATCTTTGCCATTAATAATCTTTTAGTAAAGATGCAGAAGAGCTTCCAGTTACAGAAGCTGAACTCCCAATTCAGTAGCGAGGTTCAGTCTTTAGTCAGCTTTACCAAGCATTTTAAAACATAAACTTAACAGAGAAGAGTGCTGGGAATTATGGTGCCATGTCCTTTAAATTCAATCCCTGAGGGCCCTAAAATCAACTCATTATTTCCCTCCCCCAAATCCACACCTATTTCTGTTTAGGGTACAGTCATCCTTCTGGTGTCTCTGGTTTCCAACTTCATCATCCTTGACATTTAACTCACTCTCCTTCACTGCACATAATTTAGTCAGGTGCTACCTCTCATAGTTTCTACTTCCATAGCATTTTTTGCATCCATCCCTTTCTTGCGACTCACTTGGCCACCATCCTGACTCAGACCCTCATCATTCCTCAATCTGACAATGGCAGTATTCTCTTAATTGGTAGTGCTGCCTTACGTCTCTTCTCCCTTCTGATCTGCACAGCTGCAGGAGTATTTTCTTAGGCATAGATCTCACCGTGTTGCTCCCCTGCTCAGTAAACTCTAGTAGCTTTTGGGTTCAGACCTCCTCTGATATTTCCAACCTGGCCCCATTTGCCACCATAGTGGAAAGAACCTGCATGTTCTAGTTCTGCCTTCGCCCCTAGCCAGTTCTAGAACAGTTAGTTAATGTGTCTCTTAAGTTCCTTAGGCCGCTTTGTTTTTTAAGTTAAGGAATTGAACTAAGGTTATCTGTCTTGTATCTAAGGTTCCTTCCAAGCTCTAAAATTAGTATGAGCCTCTATTTCCCCTTAACTTTTTTTTTCATTTTTAAGGATCCTGTTTTTTGTGACCTTCCTTAAGTTTTAGATCCTTTTTCCTCTAAATCAGGGTTTCTGCTCATGAGCCAAGAACAGATTTATATTTTTAAATACAATAAAATGTTATTTAAAATATATTTTAAAAACCCAACATGCTTAGCTCTCAGTCTTGGTAGAAAAGCAAATGACCCTGCTGTAAATCCTTAGTGTGTTTGGGTTTAAATTTCTCGTAGACCATGACAAAAAATTTTTGCTGGGTTTTTACATGCCAGCTTCTGCTGTAGACATTCAAACTAGGGCTGCTTTGTTCCTTTTTCTCTTTGTGTTCCAAAAGAGATTCCAATTAGGCAGAAAATCTCAGGCTTTCTCTGGTAGATTCTTTCCAATTGCAAAAGCAACTTTAATATTGCCTTAGAAGTGCTTTAAGTACTGTGACAGACACGTGGATATTTGCTTTGTATCAAAGATCTGTTCACGAATAGCTTGGATAGGGTTTAATTTCTAATCCATTCTAACTCTGTACTGGCTCTGTGTAAATCTAACAAAATATATACTGTAAGAAAGATTGATAGGAGCAGGAACCACTTCACTGAGAGATTTGTACATCCTGCAGTCTAGGGTGGCCCAGTTCCCATTTAGAGTAGTGTGGAGCAACCCACAGCTTCACCCCTTCCAGGGAAGGCACTGAAATAGTGTCTGGGAATTAAGCACACACATCAATCAAACTTACAAGCCCTTTCCCCAGTTAATATATAATAAAATATTTACAAAGCTAAATCAAATGTTTTTAGTTTAGCTGTATAAGTGGAATGCAATTTTGAGGTCTGTTGCATAAAGAAATCCAGTTCCCCAGCAGAGGAACAAATGAATGGGAAATGGGGGTGGGGTAGAGGGAGCAGCTAGTGAAGGACGCTAGGAGGTGATTTATTTATTAGCTGTGGTTCTTTAAGGCAAGCACAGTGGCTTTGCTAGACTTTTAAACAACTGGATCATAGAACCTCTCCTAAGAAATAAATTTCTGTTAATATCAGTGATTGAATTTGAATAGTAGGAAAGGATCTTTCTTGTACTCTGAGTCATTTGTAGTAATGTGGTGCATTGTAACTAACACTTGGGCATGGTACTAGCCCAGTATTGGTTTTTACTTAATGGAATATTTAATCACAAAGGTCCGAATTCTGCATCTCCCACAGGAAGGTAGTCTTGAGACCACTGACAAAAATAATTTAGCAGTCTGGTAGTTGAGTGCTTAATTACTAGAAATTGTTAAGGAAAAGATGTGATGAGTTCTTAAATGGTGAACATACTAAATAACTTAATTAAATGACTCAAAATAACAAACTAGTGAGATTATACTGGTTAAAAGCTAGTTAAGAAATCAAATTTTCTTCTTTCCCCCCCCCCCGCCCCGCCCCTTATACACTATATGAATGTGACTATTAAGAGGCTGCTACTGTCACTACCATTCGGGGATTGGGGAGACAATATCTGAGTGCACTTGATTGGTTGAAGTTTTTCATCTCAATATTAGTAGGTAGGATCTGTGATTGAGTATAGGATTTGACTGTCAAACTGAGGGGGTGGGGTGCTCTGTCCCCTTATGGGTCCGGGCAGAGGATTGTAACTTTTTAAATTGCAAACTCAGCCCTAGAAAAATATACAGCCGGCTTATAATGTTACTACTATAATGTTAGCAGTTAGTTATAGGATTAAAAAACATTAAGAAGATGCGGGAAGAAATAAGGATTAAGCTTGGAATCAGAAAACGAGATTTTTTAAAAAGCATTTAAAATATTTCTGAATAAGAAGAAATGCTGAATCATATAAAAGAAGAACTCAGTTCACAAGTGCTTTAGGTATTAGTCGAGGGGGTTACTAAAGCAAGAAAAATTATATTAACTTATAAAAAGTTCATGTTCCTCCTGCACATACCACTCAGCAAAGACTGAAATTGCCCATCTTGTTAACTAAGTTAAGCTTTCTTCCTTGAGTAAGTAATCTTTTTGAGTTCCAGTTTCCCCAACTGTCTTTCTTTGGTGATGTAACTCAGTTGTCTGAAGCCACTAAAGGTAAAGGTTGAAGCAGTCCCCAGATTAATGACCAACCTATCACCTTTTTTCAAAGCATCCATGGCAATGTAATCCATAGCAATCTTTTCTCTTGAAACCTTTGTGTATTCATTAATGGACAGCAGGATGTTAAATGTTAATAAGGAATTATTATTTCTCTAAGTTAAAAAAAATCTTTGTTTAAGGCTAAGTCGCCTCTCTAGCATCGTAAAACTCTTCTTAAAGTCAGTTTGCATTTTTTCCTTCTTTTTCTAGGCTATTACTGAATGGTGCTCCTCTTATAGCAATACACAAAGCCAGATATTATAAGAGGAAAGATGGCTTAGCCTTGGGACCTGGACCGTTTGTTACTGGTTTGGAATATGCTACAGACACCAAAGCCATAGTTGTAGGGAAACCAGAGGGAAAATTTTTCTTGGAAGCTTTGCGTGGCATTGATTGTACACCAGAAGAAGTCATCATGATTGGAGATGTAAGTAAATGTCCCATGGTTATGCCATCACACCTAGTTAACTGGTTTAGAAGAACTACTTTAGGAAAAGCAAATATTACCACTTGCCTTATGCATACAGCAGTAGTCCAGATTGTTGGCAGAATTAAACTCAGGTTAAATATTTGTTGACCCAAAATAATGTCTTATTGACAGATGGTTTTCGGAACCTAAGTTCTGAAGGTTCCAAGTAGTTCCAAAGAAGGTGAAGCACATATATACATATATGTCTATGTATATATATTTATTTAATATGTATTTACATACACAACATATGTTGGGGTTTTTTTTTTAATTTTTGTCCTTTTGGAAGGGGGGGAAGGCAGGGCAGTTGGGGTTAAGTGACTTGCCCGAGGTCACACAGCTAGTAAGTGTTAAGTGTCTGAAGTTGGATTTGAACTCAGGGCCTCCTGACTCCAGGGTGAGTGCTCTATTCACTGCGCCTCCTAGCTGTCCCTATGTTGACTTTTTGCCTGGGTGACTAAATTAATTCTGTGTTATATTTCCCAGGACTGCAGAGACGATGTTGGTGGAGCTCAGAGTATTGGCATGCGAGGTATCTTGGTGAAGACTGGTATGTATCTTTTACTTCTGCCTACCCTCCTATGCCGTACCATAGGGAAAACAATGACAACACCAGATCCAAAAACTACCCACCTGCAAAAATGGCAGAGGCCTCTGGAGACCTTAATTTTTCTTATACCTCCAGTGAGAAGTAAGATGCACTGAAGTTCCCAGTGGCCAGAAGCCTATAGGGAAAGGGCCTACATTTACCACTTAGGTTCTGCTTAGCATTAGGAACTTCATTCTAATGATTGTGAAATCTGCATTCACTCATTTACATACAGAATTCAGCCTGTGCGTCCTGGACACCTCCAATGCCATCTTAGGTTGATTAGATTAATTCACCACTGGTTACAGTGTTTTGTAATATATAGTGACAGCATAATTATTCCTTTACACACAGACACACACACACACCACACACTCGCCCCACACACGCACGCACGCACAGTGAAGCCATCCCATTTGGCAGCTGGCCATTTAAACAGTCTGATACATAGTATTCAGCGTTCCTAATGTTAGCATTTCTTAGGTCTTTTTCTGCCTTTTAGCCTGTTTATAATTAGTAAAGAAAAGTTTGTGAAGCAGTAGGAATTCAGATGCTTGAGAGCAAGGGAACACAAATGATTTGGTTTCTCAAATACTTTTTTCCTCAATAGAACATAACTGACTAAAAGTAATTTGGGTGAAGAAAAAACAGGTAGTAGATAAGGGTCCAGTAATTCATCTTCTATCCTGTTTTATTGAGAATTAATTAATTTAGCAGAAAGTAACCAGAAAATCTATCAAAGAATTGTCATCAAAACTAGACTGTGTGTTAATGTTTCCATTACTATTTATTTAGTTACATGAAGTAATAATAAGACCATTTAATATGACTGGTCAAATGAAAGAAGATTTAAAACATACAAGTCCTTCAAATTCTTTTTTTTTCCCTTTTTTTGGGGGGGGGGAGCAGGAGGCAGGGCAATTGGGGTTAAGTGACTTGCCCAGGTCACATGGTTAGCGTTAAGGGTCCAAGGCTGGATTTGAACTCAGGTCCTCCTGACTCCAGGGCCGGTGCTCTCTTCACTGTGCCACCTCGCTGCTCCAAGTCCTTCCAATTCGGAAATAGAATCTAAGAATTAACCTACCTAGGGAAACCACATTGGCCCCAACGTGAGGAAAATGAGTTTTGTCCATTCCGGTGTTCAGAATCGCTGTCCTGCCAAGGTTTGAAGAATGTGCAGCTTGTATTTTTGCTCTGCTGTTCAACAGTCTGATGTGCAGATTATTCATGACGGTAATTCTGGATCTTCGCCAAGGTCCTCCTTGCTTCCTGTGTTGGGAACTCTTGGTTGATGTCATGATTGCTCTGGTTTATTTTTTTTTGTTAATCCAGATTATATGTACCTTTCCAGCAATGGCATGCTTGCTCCCTCTGCGTCTTCTTTAACTTCATCAAGGAGGATGAAGTAAAATGTCTAAATTCATGATCTTGCTACCTACCCTTTATACATTCTTGCCTCTTGCTGTTTTATTTCTCTGTAACTTAGGACCTCCTCAAATGTAACACATGCTGTTTTGTACTGTGTGCCTACATGTTCCTGTCCCGTAGCTCTGGGTTGGACCTGGTGACCTCAGAGGTTCCTTCCAGCTCTAAATCGTCATCCTGCGATCCCACGGAGGATCCCATGGTAATGGAGGATTGACTGAAAGGGCCTGAAATGACCCTATTGGCGTTCTTCACTGGCCAGGCTTCCTAAGTGGAGCCCCAGGTTACCACCTAACTTGAAATAAACATTGTTACTTGTGGCTTTCTGCAGAGGAGTTCAAAGGTTAGCCAACAGAGGAGCAAAATACTCTGAAAGGCTTCCTGTTAAAGGATTGAAGTAACTAACTACTGCACATGAAAACAGATCTGAAAGATTTTGAAAATAAGACACGTCATTGATCATTTAGTTCAAACCATACTTGAAAAAGGAATTCTAACTACACCTTATCAGTCAGTGGCTTCCCAGCCTGTGTTTGAGGACTTTGAGTGAGAGAGAACTCACTGCTTCCCAAAGTAACCTGTCCTGCTTTTGGACAGCCCTGATTAGTAAGATCCTAACCTTATAGGGCATGAACCTTCAGACCCTCACTGTCTTGGTCACCTGTCTCTGGACTCTCTCCAACTTCTCATTGTCTTTCCTGACCCAAACATAATATTCAGATGTAGTCTGACTGGGGTAGGCTACAGCCCAACTGGGGTCTTCTTGTCTCTTAATGTAACTTTAGATTGCATTCTCTCATTCTCTCTCTCTCTCTCTCTGTCTCTCTCATTTTCTCTGTCTCTCTTTCCTCTCTCTCCTTTCCTCTTCCTCTCTCCCTCTTCCTCTCTTTCACTCTTTCTCTTTCTCCCTTTCTCCCTCTCTTTCCCTCTCCCCTTCTGTCTCCATCTTCCTCTCTCTTACCATATCATAATGTTGATTGCAAAATAGCAAGGAATCATGGGGAAAGGCAGGTTGGGAAGTGAGAACAAGAAGAACAAAGAGACAAGAGAACAGCTCCCATTCACATAGTATTTTATATACAGTCTCTCATTCCACAGCCCTGAGAGGCAGGTGGTAAAAAATGATTCCCACTTTTACAGGGGGGAAACAGTGAGTGTGACTTTTCTTGATCCCGATTTAAAAGTATTCATTTAACATTCATTCTTATCTTTACAGTAAGTGGAGGGGAGGTTTTGGCAGCTACAGAAATTTTAAATTGCCATAAAGCAATCCAGTAGCGGTGTCATTTGGCACAGTTCAGTGGCTCTGAGAATCTGGAATGTGAGGCTTTTTTGAACCATCTCTTGGTCCCCTAAAAGCTTCTGTAGGAGATGGCTACCTTCTGGTTCTCCAGTGGTTGGGGGAAGGTTCTCTGATGACCCAGGTGCTCTAGGACCAAGATTAATTTAACATCCAAAGCAACTGCCTTTGTTTGCTCTGTTTACTTTCATTTCAGGGAAATATCGAACAGCAGATGAAGAGAAAATTAATCCAGCTCCTTACTTAACCTGTGAGAGTTTCCCACATGCTGTGGACCACATCCTACAACATTTATTATAAGAAAGGAGGGCAATATGAAACAACTTTGAAATGTAACTTTTTATTTCCCAGAATGCATCTTTGAAAACTCATTGGGCCAGATTACACAGAAACAGCCTCTTACCACATTGTGACCCTCTTTTGTTATGCATTAATTAGAGGGAAAGGTATCCGGACTTTTAGCCAGTTGCTAAACCTTACTAATCCTAATCCCTCTTCTTTTATTTTATAAACTTGATAAAACCTAAAGAAACAAAAGCTGAAATTTTGTGCCATTCTTTTTAAAATATTCATCAGATTAGACAGTCCTAGGAGAGAAAATCCACCATAGGGATGGTGTTCTGCTTGTCTTTTAAATACTCTGGGAGGAGGGAGTATACAGTGTGTGAATAAAGTTGAATCGTTTTTTACATTATAAAACAATGTGTTAAAAGGTGCATCAGCCTATAGTTTTAGTATTGATTGCAACTGTGAAATCCATCAAATATTTTAAGCGAATGAAACATGTAGGAAGTAAAATGAATTATCCCTTAGACCAAGCAATCAAGTGAATTTGCTTTAACGAATGATGAAAACTAGATTATCTGCTGTATTATTCCCATCACGGGTGACTTTTTTTCTCTTCATTAGCCAGAAACGACTAATTTAAATTTAGAGCCTGATTTTAATTTAAAATAATATTACCATTAATAACCTATTCATTGCAGATACCTATTATACTGTGTAACAGTTGTTTTGGAAATTTTATGTAAAATTAAAACTATCAGTATTTTACAGATGTTTTAATTAGACATTGTTATTAACAGGAACAGTGCAGAAACTAAAATCAAGCCTTTAATGTCTTATAGACCATGCATTTTTGGAGTTACTGTCCACCAGGGTCCTATTAACTGTACATTTGTAAGATTTCATTATTTTTCCTTCTAACACTATGGGAAAAATCTTTGAGAAGCTACTGGGACATATTCAGGCTTTTATGTACTTGGTTAGTACAGCTGTAAAATGAAATCCTGTCATTTAGCGGATCATTCTTCTCATGTTAAATCCACCAAAATGAAGGGGCCTAAACTGGTAATGATTTCCCTCGCACATTTGCATACTGTGATAATCCCGGTCCTTTGCAGTTGTTGTACAGGGCTCTTGGGCATTAAATTATTAGAATGTAATTGTACATCATCATAGCATTCACCTTATTGAAACTCATTGGTGTTAATGAGCTGTGTGTTTTGGTACTTCAGTGAGTGTGGGCTTGGATAAGTTGAAATGGTCGTTGTCGCTCCTTTTGGTCCTTTTCCACAGGCCACCAAACACGGTTTGAATATCACAGACCACATACACAGATGGAAATCAGAGCTGCCTAGATCTTCCATGTTTTTGGAACTACCAGAGTGGTTGTTGTGCCCTTTAGACTGATTTCACTCTGCTTTAAAAGTAGGAGGAATGCTGCTCAGAGAGAGAAAAGCTCTGAGCTCAGCCTGGATTTCCCATAGTGTGTGTCTGCATCAGGGCCGCCTACAATTAGGGGGTGGAGAGAGGGAATCTTGTTCATAATCTCTGAATATTTAGAATATACTTTACAACCAAAACACGCAAGCAGTATTTGTGTTTATTTCGATAACTTGCAGGGGGGCACAAAAACCCTAAAACTTCTCTAAGGGTAAGTCATTCTGGGTAGGCTTCTAACGATTGCAGCTGCTTTTAGGTGCATTCGAGCACAGGTTCCTGCAAGATTTGCTACTTTGGCCGTGTGCCTATAAGAACCTGGTTCTCACAGCCTGGCTTTTTAACCCCAATTAAGTAGTTGAATACCTGTTAAAGATCCAGCTCTGTGCTAAATACTTTAGGGAATACAGAAAAGCATCTTGCTCTCTGGGATGAAAAAGCAAGACTAACACAAAATAATTAGAGTACAACATAAACCAGCATAAGTGATGAATTTTGCAGTCTAGGCAACAAAGAATTATATATGTTCAAAGAAGGGTGAAAGTGTGGGTTGGGTGGTTAAGATCTGTTTCTTGCAAGAAGCACTGATTAAAGTGCAGCTCTTACAAGGGGAAGACTAGGCATGACGTTGACATCTCTCTTGGTTTTTGAAGAGCTTATTCTTACACTTTTATGAAAATCTGCCACATCTGAGCTATAACCTGCACATTCAAGTATGAATTATATTCAGAGCAGCTAACTGCCATTCCTGCTGAATAAAAAGCCAAATATGAGAAAATACAAACCAGAAAAATATTTTGGTGAGGAGATCCAAAAGGACTCCTAAGGTTTGAATCAACTTGGTATGTTGACACTTGCCTGTAACGGTTCCCTTTAGAAAGGGATTCAGTAAACAGTCTGTCTTGGGGTTTGTCCAGTGACAGAAACCATGGATTATGGTATTCATCAGTTTTTGTATAATCCTACCAGCACCAGGAAGTGAGAGCAACTTGGTGGCAATTTCATGAGATTATGAACTTGATGGCAGTTGTACAATGTTTTTACATTTATCTTCTGAGACCAGTGGGTGCTTGATATCTTTTTGTTAAATGAAATTGAATTTTGAGGTCCTTTCTTGGGCTCAGAGGCCTTGCTACCCATGACTTTAATGTGCTCAGGATACATGGGTGCTGAGAAACTAAGAATTGATAGGAAGTTTTGTCATCATCCAGGTATCATTAAAAGAAATGATTTTCAAATCCTCAAGTTGCCATGCTGTTCCCTCTTTATTACTGAGCTTATATGTACATATATATATATATATATGTATAAGCACGTATGTATCTCAAATCAAAACAAACTCCACAGCTTTTGGGTGTGTGGCTACACAAACACAGACACACACACACACACACACACACACGACACACACACACACACACACACACACACACTTCATTCTCCTAAAAAGCTAGATGAAATTAGAAGAAGCAGTAGGTTTAAGACTACTTCACTTTATTTGTTAAGATTATAGTTCTACCAAGCAAGTGTTAAGAGCTTACTCCTCTTGTGTAGCCCCTCTGAGGATTTTTTACTATTATTTCCTCAAAGTGAGACTGAAGGTTGGTCAAGATGCTTAAAAATGTCTGCACAGATAGAAGCATATTTTTTCTTCTCCTTCTTTGTCTCTTTTCCTTGAATATGACTAATAAAGGGATTTGTTTTGCACGATTATACCTATTTACAATGAGTTTTTCTTTTCTTTTTTTTTTGGCCTTCTCAGTGCTGGGGAAATAGAGGAGAGAATTTAGAACTGAAAATACAATGGAATTAAATAAATAAAAATGTATGAACAATAATTTTAATTCCATTGTTTGGTTTCAGCTTTGGGCCTTCTTACAAGTCTTAAAATCCTTGGGCAGCTACAATAGAGAATTATTGATAGTCTGAGCACTAAACTTAATTCACTAAATATACTGCCTCTAGCAACAACATTCTTGAACATTAACATTTATTTGCATAGGGCATAGTTGGGTTTACTTTGCATATCAAAAGTTGTAAATCATTTTTAAAATTTAACATGGGGACCTACTGCTGACTACTGCAGAATCTGTGTTGGAGGAACCTCTGAGGTCACACAGCCTACCCCATGCCTAAACAAGAAACCCTCCCTTTACCAAGAAGATTCATATGGCCTGTGCTGGAGAGTTGTACTGAAGGGAAGCGTACCACAACGTACCATAGCTGACTGTTAAGAATTTTATCTCCATCGAGCCTAAACTCTTGAGCCTAGTTCTACTTTCCAAGATAAAACAGAACAAGTCTAACCCCTCATACCTTTGAACATCTGCTGGCTAAATTTCCCCAATTCCTCCACTTTTGTAGGCATTAACAGATGAAGGCATGCTGCCCCCAGAAGATTACAATCTGCTTTAATGAAGCTGTCAGAACACTTAAGATAGTTTTAATTAAGACCAATCCTAATTCTGAATACTTCTAAATTCGCCTTCATACTGTATGGGTCTTCGTCACCATCTGTTGCACTAAGATGGTGTTAGAGAGAGAAAACCAAGAGGTTGGAGAGACTTCATAATATAGTGGAAAGCGCACTGCATTTGGAGTTAGAAGGTAGGAATTGGGGTTTCTTAGAGATACTGGAGTGTTTTGCCATTTCCTTCTCTAGCTCATTTTACAGATGAGGAAACTGAAGCAAACAGGGTTAAGTAGCTTGCCCAGGGTCACACAGCTGGTGTGATCCAAAGCCTGATTTGAACCAAGGTCCTCCTGACTCCAGGGCCAGCACTCTGTATATACACTGTGCCACTTAGTTGCCCAAAAAACACTAATGATAATTAATAAAGTCAGAATTAGGATCCAGGCCCTGTGGTACCATATCAGGTGTTCTCCACTGCACCACACTACTTCTCTGATAATGGACATTTGTATAGTTCTGCACAGACGTATCATTTGATCCTTAGGACATCCTACCATCAGGAAGAGCAGAGGTAAAAGTGACTTGTCCACACCACTAGTAAGTCTTAATAACTCTATCCACAACAACACACTTGAATGGAGAAGGAATTCTTGGTAGGTGGGAGAAGATGATGGTTAACTTAATAAATATCTTCACCTGTTATGACAGGCAACTTTACCTACTTGTAACAGCCAAACGTGATAAAATTCATGCATTTAATTAATAAGAATCATAGATATACATAGAGTGTTAGAACTGTAAGGGCCTTAGAGGTCATCTGGACCAGGGGTCTTCACCTGGGATCCACAGAACTCCCAAGGGGTCTGGGAAAAGGTTTCAGAGGGTCAGTGAATTTGATTAGGGGGAAAATTGTTTTTTTTTCTGGGATCTGGCTTTCTTCACAATCTTATATACTGTGTTTTATATGTTTAAAAACATTATTCTGAGTAAGGATCCATGACACAAAAAGGACCCCTTGTCTAATCCAACTTCTTTATTTTACTGATAAGAAAATAGTCTCAGGGCAGCTAGGTGGTGCAGTGAATAGAGCACTGGCTTTTAAGTCAGGAGGACCTGAGTTCAAATGTGACCTCAGACAACACACACTAGCCATATGACCTTGGCCAAGTCACTTAACCCCAATTGCCCTGCCCTCCCCCCTCCAAAAAAGCAAAAAAAAAATAGTCTCAGAGAAGGAAGTGATTTACCCATGGTAATAGATACACTTAGAGCCAGAAATAAAACCTGGATCTAAGTCCAGTGCCTTTTGTACATGCCATCTCAAATCCAATAATCATAATGATAATTCACTTCAGGATTTACAGAGTGCTTTTTTTACTCCAATGCCGTGAGGCAGACAGTCCAATCATTTGGCAGATGAGGAATCGGGCACAGAGACTGATTTGTTTAAGGTTACCCAAGGAGTTAATGACAAAGCAGGGGCTCAAACTCAGATCCTCTATTTTTCCCCTAAGCCACGCCTCTTCAGCTTCAGTGAAGTTTAGAAGTCTTTTAGGGTAGGTATGATCCTTGGTTTGGGTACCTCTTTTTTTTTTTTTTAGGGCAGTTGGGGTTAAGTGACTTGCCCAAGGTCACAGGGCTAGTACGTATTAATTGTCTGAGGCCGAATTTGAACTCAAGTCCTCCTGACTCCAGGGCTGGTGCTCTATTCACTGCACCACCTAGCCGCCCCCCAGGTGCCTCTTTTAAGAAGTGTGCTCCAGGAAGTGTAGAGATCAATATTACAAGGAAGAACATGAGAATCGGGTTAGTCCCCAGGCCAAAATAAACAAATTGTTTTTGAAGGGTTCAGATCCCATTTCATAAAGTTTAAACTTTTTCAATTATACTGTTAATGCCATTTCATATCACAATAATTTAATGGTAGGCATTCTCTAATTGTGAGGTCCTGCCACTTAGTGCCTTGTCCTGTTTCAGGTCCAGACAGGTCAGTTGAGATCGCTTGGCTTCGGAGGGCAGAAATAGGAACAAGGAAATTTCAAAAAGATAAATGTAGACCTGATATGAAGAAAGGATTAAACCAACCCAAAGTGGAACAGCCACCTCCCCTCCCCCCAGGAGACAAAGGTTCCTTTTCACTAGAGATATCCAAGTAAAGGCTAGATGACCAGTTAGTTATCCAGTAGAGAGGATTCCTGTTCAGCTGTAGGTTGGAATGAAAGGCTTCTGGGGTCCCTTTCAATTCTATGTGATTTTACAAAACTTTTAACGTTTAAGAGTTGTGGCAATAGACAGGAAAGGATGGGAACAGGAAATGTTTTAGATGAGAACTCACTTGTTTGATGAGACCAAACATAGTGACAAACCCAATGTGAGAGGGGGGAAGAGGAAAAATTTCAAATATGAGGAGTTACGAAGATCGTACCAAGCAAAATGGTTGAGAGAGTTGGTGAGTCAAGAATACTGATACTGTGAGTTCTGGATATCAGACCTTCAGCTTAATCTGTTAGTCACTCAAGTTTGCCCTCCTCCATGTTCCATATCAATTACTTGTTCTTTTCATCTCTCTTGAAGCTTCCCACCACATCCCACCCTCACCCTCTCGGTTTGGGACCTTAATTTAGATTTCACCAAAGATTTTGAGGCCATTGTCAAAAGCTCTCTTTCCTTTCCTTGGCTCGTATCACGCAGATATATTCCCCCTACTAAATCCTCCTTCACTCCTGTCTCTGATGAAGAGATAGACCCTCTCCTTGCCGAAGAAAACTCCTCTTGATGCACTGTGGATCCTGTCCTTTTTCGTCTTTATCAGCAAGTTATACCGCTGATTATATTCGTTTTCATTCCTGTTGCTGTTCAGTCATTTTTCAGCTGTCTGACTCTTCTTGACCCCATTTGGGGTTTTCTTGGCAAAGATACTGGAGTGTTTGCTATTTCCTTCTCCAGTTCATTTTACAGATTAAGTAAACTGAGGCTGAGTTAAATGGCTTGCCCAGGTGTCACACAGCTGGTAAGTACTTCTTTGAGGTCAGATTTGAACTAAGGAAAATGACTTCCTGACTCCAGTCCCAGCCCTCTGTGCACTATGGTGCCACCCAGCAGCTCTAGTATTATCTTTACTCTCTCTAATCTTCAGTCTCTCCCTATCCACTGGCTCCTTCGCTTATGCCTATTAATATGCCCGCGTCTCTAATAGCCTTAAAAATCTTACTTAAGACCTAAGACAGCTCCAAAAGACTTATAATAGAAAATGCCGTCCACATCCAGAAAAAAGAACTATGTAGTCTGAATGCAAATTGAAGCATATTATTTACTTTCTTTTTTTTTGTTTGTTGTTTCTTATTTCTCATGGTTCTTACCATTGGTTCTAATTCTTCTTTACAACATGACTAATGTGAAAATGTTTACTATGAATGTATATGGAGAGCCTATATCAGATTGCACACTGTCTTGGGGTGGGGGGAGGGGAGAAAAAAAATTAATTATTAATAAAAAATCCTCGCTTAATCCAATCAATGTTCACATTTTTCTTCCCCTGCTCAACCAAGCTTAAGAAAGCCATCTATACTAGATGCCCCTACTTCTCCCACTCTCTTCCAAACCCTCTGTAATCTGGCTTCTGATCTCATCCTTCAACTGAAATTGTTCTCTCCAAAGCCACCAATGGTCTAATTGCTAAATCACATAGCCTTTTCTCAATTCTCATCCTTTTTTACTTCTCGGAAGCCTGTGACAACACTGATCACCATTTCCTCTTCGATACTCTCTTCTCCAGGTTTTTGTGATACTGTTCTCTCCTAATTTTCCTCTTACCTATCTGCACACTCAATATTTTTTGCTACATATTCATTCATGTCATGCCCACTAACTGTGGGTAACTCTCTACATTCTGTCTTGCACCCTTTTCTCTATATATCTTATCTGTGATTTAATCAACTCCTATGAGTTCAATGATTACCTGTATGCAAACATTCCCATATCTATATATCTAGCCCTAGTCTGTCTCCTGAACTCTAGTCCCACATCAATCAGTCAATGAATAGTTATTAATCACCTACTATATAACAGGAAACTCACAATCTAATGAGGGAGACAACAAGCAAACATATGTACAAACAAGCTACAGGAAAAAGAGAAAACCATTTAAAAGGTGAAGACACTAGAATTAAGAGGGAACTCAAAGGAAGACAGAGAGGCTAGTGGGTGAAGATGAAGGTGAGAATTCCAGGCATCAGGGATAGCCTGAGAAAATGCCCAGAGCCAAGAGATAGAGTGTTCTTGACCAGCAAGGAGGCGGGTATACACGCTGGGGAGTCATGTGTAAGAAGGCTGTCAGGGGAGAGGGTATGAAGAACTTCGAATGTCAAACAGAGGGCTTTATATTTCATCTTAGAGGCGATAGGGAGCCATTGGATTTTACTGAGGTGGCCATATCAGAGGAGAGGAGGCATATTTGAGAGATGTTGCAAAGAAGAAATTGGCTGACCTTGGCAACAGATTGGATCTAGAGGGATGAGATAGTGAGAAGTCAAGGATGATGCCAAGGTCGCAAGTCTAGGAGTTTTAGAGGATGGTGGTACCCTCAAGCAATAACAGGGAAATTAGTGGACTAGGCAGGGGAAGGTTTAGAGAAAAAACAGTGAACCCAGTTTTGGAAATGCTGAGTTTAAGACATCTAGTTTGATGTGTCTGAAAGACATTTGGAGATGCACGATGGGAGGTCAACAGAGAGATTAGGGCAGGACGGGTAGATTTGAGAATTGGCAACATAGAGATGGTAATTAAATCTATGTAAGCTGATGTGATCGCCAAGTGAAGTAGCATAGAGGGAGAAGAGAAGAGGACCCAGGACAGAGTCCTATGGGACACCTCCATTTAGAGGACATAACCTGGCTGAGGCCCCAACAAAGGAGGCTGAGGAGTGTATGATAGGTAGGAGGGGAACCTGGAGACAATGTTGTTCCAACAACCTATGGCAAAGAAAGTATCCAGGAGAAGTTAATCAGCAGTGTTAAAGGCTGCAGAGAAGTCAAGAATGAGGATTGAGAAAAGGCCATTGGATCTGACAATTTAAAATTATTGGTAACTGGAGAAGTTTCCATGGAACGATGAGGACAGATGCCATATTTTAAGAGGTTAAGAAGTGAGAGGAGAGAAAGTGGAAGCACCTATCATGGATGGCCTTTTCAAGAAGTTTGATTACAAAGGGTGGAAGAGATAAGATGATAGCAGAGATGGAAAGATCATATGAAGTTTTTTTCCAGGATGGGAAAGATGTAGACAGTAGGGAAGAAATCAATAGATAGGATGAGAATAAAATAAGGAGTGGGATGACAGAGGGGACACTCTGTTGGAGAATATGGAATGGAATGTATTGCTTTTGCAGAGGGAAGGGTGAGCCTTGGTAAGGAGCAAGGTCTCCTTCATGTGAGGCAGGGGTGAAATGGGTTACTGGCAGAAGGCATCTGAGTGATAGGAGATGAAGAAGAGGGGAGAAGAGGGAGTTCATGGCAAATAGCCTCAATTTTTTTCTGTAAAATATGAGGTAAGGTTCTCAGCTTAGGGGTCGGGAGGAGGAAGAGGCATGGGAGGTTTGAAGAGGTTTGGAAGAGCTGCTAGGGAGAGTGAGCTGATAAGGCAGGTTTAGAAGGCTTACCAAGCAGCAGTGAGAGCCCAGCTAAGGCTGCATGTTATACGTTTGTAGTGGACCCAGTCAGAACAGTTTGTGATTTTCTCCACCTACATTCAGCAGCACATGTGTAGGGGTCAAGGTGGAGGGTGGTGGGAGTCTACCCAAGGCTGAAGCCTAGAAGGGTGCAATCACTGATATGACAAGGGGCTGGGGACTCCAGACAAGAGGACAGAGTAGAGTTGAACTGGCTTATGTATGTGTCAAGATGGTGGAAAAAAAGGAGAGTGGCTAGTGCAGGGGAGAGAGCTTAGCCTAGGAGAGAATCGAAGGGTTGAAGGATTGGAGGTCACCACCAAAAGCTTTTAGGTCAGCTCGACCTAAATGTGACTAAGGCATTTTAAATTCTATATGACCAGGGGCAGCTAGGTAGCACAGTGGATAAAGCACCAGGCCTGGAGTCAGGAGAGCATGAGTTCAAATGTGACCTCCATTACTTGATATTTACTAGCTGTGTGACCTTAGGCAAGTCACTTAACCCCAACTGCCTTGCAAAAAAAAAATTTTCTGTGCATCCAAAATAGAACTCATTACCTCCAACCAGACACCCTCCTCCTACTCCCTTCCATCTTCCCAACTTCACTATTACTATCAAGAGCATGATTGCCCTCCCAGTCATCCAGGTTTAAAATCTGCATGGCCTCTTTAACTCCTCATTCAAGCTTGTTGTCAAACTTTGTTATTTCTACCTTCTCAACATTTCTTATATATGTCTCCTTCCTACCACACGGTCACCTTGGTCAGTTCTAGGGCCTCATCTCACCTGTAGCCTGGACTATTGCAATAGCTTTCTAAATTTTCTCCCTGCTTCAAGCCTTCCTCCTTGGCAGCTTAGTGGAGGATGGGTCAGAATGAAGAGCTGTGATTTTCCTAAAGTGGAGTTCTTACAGTGTCACCCCATTCCCCTCAATAAGTGATTCCCTGTTACCTCCAGGATCAAATATAAAGTCCTCTCTTTTCCACATTTAAAGCCTCTGACAGAGGAGTGATGGGGGAGGATATAGGAGAGAGCAGATTAGGGGAAGAGGTATATAGTGGGATTGCTGTTTTGGGGCAGTGGGTAGGGGAAAGATGGGGAGAAAATGTGTAACTCAAAATCTCGTGGAAATGAATGATGTAAACTAAAAATAAACAAAAGTTTAAAAAAAAATAAAAATTAAGAAAAAAAAAACCTCCGGCAACTTGGTCCCTTCCTAGGTTTATATGCTTCTTATACTTCTCTCTTGTCTTGCCATTCTACAGTCCAGCTGCACTGGCTTTCTTGCCAGTCCTTGGGCACAACACTCCAACTCTTAATGCAGTGCTTCTCCACTGGCTGTGCCTATCATGCCTTTTCCTTGCTCCTCTGGCTTCCTTCCAAGGTTCAGCTCAAATGCCATCTTCTGCAATAAGCCTTTCCCTCCCTCCTTTCCTCCCCCACCCCATCCCTCTTCTATCCGGTCTGTCTATATTATATATACATATAATATTTATTTATTTTGTATATATACTATATATAATATGTATTATATACACACATGTATATACATATATTTTGTATGTATACAGGATTTTTTGGACGGCAGGGACAGTGTTTCTGCTTTTATTTGTATCCCAAAGTTCAGCAGGGGGCCCAGTACATTTTAAGCACTTAATAAATATTCATGCTCACTAAAATGTCGAGTGTCAGAGGAGCTCTCAGACAGCTTTCAGCAGATTCCTCCTAAAAATCAGCTGTGTGGTACCAACATAACTTATTAATTTGGCTCTTCTCCCCTCAAAAGAAAGATACTGGATCACACTCAGAACTAATGTGGGTGTATAACCTCTATCAGATTGCTTGCCGTCTTCAGGAAGGGGATGGGGAGGGAGAAAAACTTGAAACTCAAAATCTTTTTAAAATGACTGCTAAAAAGTGTCATTATATGTAATTGGAAAAAATAAAATACTATTAAATTTTTTTAAAAAGAAAACTAATGTGGGTAATTATTCATCAAAGTTTTATGCAAAGAAATTGAAAGAACATCTCCGATGGATTGTAGAAGAGAAACAATATGACACACATATAATTGGATTTCACAATATCTTGTTATTTATCATATAAAATGTAAAAGGCATCCTGGATTTCCAATGAAAATACATTAAAGTCAAGTTTTCTAAAATAAAACCTCTTCCCAAAACTGAATGAATCCTTTTCACTTCTACAGTCAGTCAATGTGGCCCGCTTATGTCTGCAGAGATGGTGGGGAAGGGGCAAGGGTAAATTCAGACAGATTCGTAGTCGCTTTCCCAGGCTGAATATTTCTGAATCAGATTCTTGACAGAAGGTTTGGTGTGAGCCATCACATCCAGAAAGTCTTGGGTAGTAACGGTGTCCAGCTGGATGGCATGTAAACTGCTGTTCTCTAGATAAAAACAGGACAATAATCGACCTGATGTTGATCAATGCTGTCGAAATGCTAATAGGCCTTCTATCAATGTGATACATACATAATGTAGCACACTTAATGGTTAATGCAGCGAAGCTAAAGTAAATAGAGGAGGAAAGGAGATTCTTAATGTGAGATTGAGTCTAGTATCTGAAATCCCGACCCAAAGGTGACCTAAATGTAGCTTTATCAAAACATTATGTAATATTTATACAGTGCCTTAAATGGATGGCTCAATGTAAAAGAGAATTTGCAGAAGAAACAGAACCCTGGGCCTTCGGGTAGTTATCATTTGAAAGCAAATAGGATCCCAAACAAGATACTGAAAAAATATGCAAGCCCAGAGCCCCCGACCTGTCGACAAGGCCCATGCTGCAAGTCTAGGCCAGGGACGGGAGCCAGGCTCCACCTGCTGGCAAGTGTTAGACTAGGAAACACAAAACAAACTATTGTCTTCATCAAGCTTCTCATCTACCTGATTGGAGATTTTCAAGTGCATTAAAGATTTTTCTCACAGGTCGCATGGCTGCTTCCTTGCAGACTAGCTTGATGTCTGAGCCAGAGTAGCCCTCAGTCTCCTGAAGCAGTAACAAAACAAACCATTAGTTCACCGGCCATTTAAGTCTATTTTCCTGGATGTTTTCTGTGTTGAACAGTCCCTGATTTTCCCTCTGTTTATACTTTGTGTGTGTGTACTTAGAGAGCTCTCTGCATCTGATACTTCTGAGCAGTTTACAAAGCTTTGTAAGAGAATAATGAATGTCACAGTTTGGTAAGTGGATGAATTAAAGCATTAAACAACTTCCTAACATCTCAAGAGATTTTGTCTCACCCTCACTGGTGGGATAAATTGCAGGTAAAATTTGGAAGAAGGTGGGGCTCCTAAATCTAATCTGCTGAAGCTACTAAATTGTCTTCTTCTGCATAAAACTCTGCTCGACAGGAATTAATACACAAGTAACACCTGTCACTGGTGCTCTCCTGCCCTGGAGAAGAAACCTCTCTGCCCCATCTCTGCTGCTGAAATCCTTCTTCGAGGTCCAGCCCTGGCACCATCTCCTCCATGACATTTTCCCTTATCCCTCCAGTTAGAGAAATCATATCCCTTCCTTGGATTTCTCAGACTACTCCGTTCCACCTCTCTCCCGTATACTTAATCATTCACTAAGTTTTATCATAGTTTTTATATAGAGCTATCGTTGAGAGCTTCTTGAGGATGGGGACTATCTTATTTCTTGTTCATTCTCTAGTACAGCACTTCTTACATTAGTCCTAAAGAAATATTGAACTTTATTTCAATCCCAGGCCCCCGAAGGAAACTTTGCAAAGAGGATCTCCTAGTCAGCTAATCTACAAACATTTATTAAGTACCTACTGTGTACAAGGCACTGTGCTAAGTACTGATAATTCAAAGAAAGGCAAAAAATAGTCCCTTTTCTCAAGGTGCTCACAGTCTAATGGGAGATACAACATGAAAACATGTACAAATGAAATATACGTAGGATAAAATAATCTTAGAGGATTGGCCCTAAAATTAAGGAAGATTGGGAAAGGCTTCTTGCAGAAAGTAGACTTAGCTGACTTGAAGGAAAATTAGAGATGTAGGGGGGAGGAGGGAGAGTGTTTTAGGCACAAGGAACAGCCAGTAAAAATGTTGGGTCCAGAGATGGAGGGACACATGTGAGGAAGAGCCAGGAGGCCAGTGTCACTAGATTGTAGAGGGGTGCAAGATGTAGGAAGGGTCCAGGTTACAAAATGTTCTAAGAACCAAACGAATGATTTTATATTTGATCCTGGAGGTAATAGGGAGTCGTGGGAGCTGAACCAATAGAGGTGTGATGTAATCAGATCTGTGCTCAAGGAGGAACTCTTGACAGCCGAGTGGGCTATGGATTGAAGTGGGGAGGGACTTGTGACAGGGGGCCCTACTAGCAGGCTATTGCAATAGCTCAAGCTTGAGATGGTGAGGGTCTGCACCAGAGTGGCAGGGTCAGAGGAGGGAAGAAACAACAGGACTTGGTGGATGAATGGATATGGAAGGTAAGAAAGAAGGGAGGAGATGAGGGAGATACCTAGATTTCCAGTCTGGGTAACTGGGTACTCTCCATCAATAACAGGCAAGTTAAGAAGAGCATAGCGCTTGACGAGATTGGGCTACTAAGCTGGCAAAAATAACAAGTTCAGTTTGGACATGTTGTATTTACGATACTGATGGGATATTCATTTCAATATATCCAATAATTGTAGAGGCAGGACTGGAGGTCAGGAGAGAGGTTAGGAGAGAGATCAGGGCTGGACAAATAGATCCGAGAATCATTTACATAGAGATGATCACTGAACCTATGGGAGCTGATGAGATCACCAAGCAAATAGTATAGAGTGAGAAGAGGGCCCAGGACAAACTATCATCTCCAGAAATTCCCTTGTCAAGAAACCTGGGACATTCCTACCTCTCATGGGTCCCCAAGCTGTGCTGGGAGTGCTTGGACAGGAGCTACACCTATAATATGACCATCTTCTTCATACCCTGATCTGAAAGGGAATCAAATATGGAAGAGATCTTTGCCCTCCCCCCCCTCAACTAAATTAAATCATTCCTTCCTGTTGATTTAAACTCCCTGGACCTGGAAGGAATCATCTCATCCAGCCTTCCACCTAGTACAAGAATCCCTCAGAGATGGCAATAATGGTTCTGCTTTAATATTATCCCCACTTTATTCTTCAAGCTTTAACTGGCTATGTTGGCAAGACCCTGGCCAACACAACCCTGTTTACTTAAGCCCCTGGGGAATCGGGGGCTACCTTATTTCCTTAAGCTCAGGTGCTGACCTAGGACTTGGTGGTTTGGAGAAAAGAGCTCTCTGTATAAGGGTGGGGCTGGGGGAAGTTGGCCGTCACCTGGCCCAGCAGGCCGTACTCCAGCTCAGCATGGAGCTCTATGCCGCCACTGTTGCTTACAGCAGGGAGCCAATGGCGGATCATGGCCTGTCTGGCCTCCTGGCTCGGGAGATCCACCAGAATCCTCTTCTCCAGGCGACGTAACATAGCACAGTCTAACTCCCTGGAACATCATCAGAAACAGAAGTAAGATGGGTGGAAGTTGAAATTCTCAGCCAGGTATCATATCTTAAAGGTGGCCTGATACTGCTCTCTTGCAGGGAGTTACTTTGGATGTTAACAATTATGGGTGAGCAATATAATACTTATTTTCAGTCTGACTGAGGAGAAAGAATTGGTGAAAATATGTGTGTATGTCCATGTATGCGTGTGTGTGTGTGTGTGTGTGTGTGTGTGTGTGTGTGTGTGTGTGTGTGTGTGTGAAAATAACCTGGGCACTTTGGGGAATTCAATAGCCATCTCAATCCCTAGGAAACTCCTCAGTGAATGGAGAAAATGCTGGATTTGGAATCTGAGGACCTGGTTTCAAATCCCACTTCTGCTACTTGTTAATTGTGTTGTCTTAACCAAATCACTTCCCTGGGTCTCAGTTTCCTCATCTGTAAAATGAGAGGCTTAGATGATCACTAAGGAAGTAGCTAGTCTTCTCAACAATACAATAATCCAAGACAATTCCAAAAGACTCATGGCAGAAAATGCTGTCCACATCCAGAGAAAGAACTATGGAGTCTGAAGGCAGATCGAAGTGGACTACTGTCTTTCTCTTTTTTTTCTTTTTCGTGGTTTTTCTCTTTTATTCTTCTCTCACAACATGACTAAGGTGGAAATGTGTTTAATGTGATTGTACATGTATGGCCTATATCCGACTGCTTGCCATCTTGGGGAGGGGGGAGGGGAGACAGGGAGAAAAAAAATTTGGAACTTAAAATCTTATAAATGTGAATACTGAAAACAAACAAACAAAAATAATGGTGGGAAAAAAATAAGGAGGTATCTAGGCAGTACAGTGGTGAAGACCACTGGGTTTGGAGTCGGGAAGGTCCAAGTTCAAACACCACTTCACACGCTTCCTAGTTATATGACCCTGGGCAAATTATTTACCCCTCTCAGTTTAGGTTTCCTAATAAGTGAAACAGGGATAATGATTCCAACTAACCCCACAGGATTGTTATAAGGATCAAATGAGACAACACAGGTACAGCACTTTGGAAACTTTAAAGCACTCTGTAAATGTCATTGCAGGTACCACAAGTCCTTTACAGCTATCAGTGTTAGGTTACTATAAACTGCCAAGCTGCCCAACTTTGCCAGTGGACTCTAAAAGTTTGATGCCTCCCTAACGAATCCAGTATAAATAGAGATTTTTAACCCAGGGTTTTCCTGAAACATAGCTCACATTTTCTGCAATATTGTGTCAGTACATCTTCTGAAGTGTACATCTGTGTAACCCTGGTCTGTTTTCAACTGTGAGTTCCTGAAGGGCAGGAGCTACCCTTTATTTTTCTTGTACAGTACCTTGGTACTCAGTATTATTTAATGATGATGAATAATTCAATAGAATAAATATCCCTTGAAAATGACACTGATAGTTCTTTACCTCCATCTCCGAAAGAGTAAGAAATATTTAAAAACTACTATCAAAAGGAAACTCCCTTAAAGTGATCCCTACAGTATGTTGTTATATTTTTGTAAACAAAGAACAAAGACTAATATTCTATTGCACACTTCCAACTCCATCCTGGGTTCTATGCTACTGAACTTGGGAAAGTTAGAAGCTAATTGTAGGTGGAGTGACCTTCAGAACTACCTCAGTCTGTCACAGGGGTTGGTTTTGTCTATTCCCCATGTGATAGACCCTATTGAACTTTAAAAAAAAAAGTTTTAAACAACTTCAGATAGGATAATCACAGTGAGCTTCACCAACCACCCATAGGGGAATCCTACCTCGGCAAAGAGTCAGTAAGAGTCCTCCATGCATCAACAAGGGGAAGGTTAACAGTTAAGTCATGGGGCAGGTAGGTGGTGCAGTGAATAGAGCACTGACCCTGGAGTCAGGAGGACCTGAGTTCAAATGCGACCTCAGACACTTAACACAAAAACTAGGTGTGTGACCTTGGGCAAGTCACTTAACCCCAACTGCCCTCCAAAAAGAAAAAAGAAAAAAGAAAAAAAAAGAGTTAAATCATGATGGATATGGTGGTGGGGAAACCAGCAGAAAGACTGAGAAAATAACCAAACAAAGGACAACTCCTAATGCCACAAAGAAATACTATAAGTAAATTCCAGACAAAACTACAAAAGAAGAATAATTCTTCAACAACTAAAACTGGAATCCCAGAAATGACTATAAAATTATTACCAAGCTCCAAAAGAAATAAGAAGATCTCACTAAGAAATAGAGGAAGAGAAAAAAGTTGAACAGATAGCTGAAAATAGAAGCTTCTAGAAAACTTTAGCAAAATGTTGGACATCTTGAAAAAAGAATGGCAGAAAACAGAATTTAAACTTAAACAACAATATCAAGATATGTTAAAGCAAAGTTAAAATATAGCAAAACCAGAAAAACGTATAATATCAAAAACCTGAAAAAGGCTACAGAAAGTTAACTTAAGAATAATTTGGCTTGTCAAACAACATAATTTAAAAATGTGAATGTTGCATTTTAATAAATCATAAAGTTGCCCAAAAATATCATAACCAGAGAAGTGACAATATACAGAATCCACAGGTTATCACCAAGGGGAAATCCCATATATGACATAATGAGAAATGTGATTCTATGTATATATTTCCCAGATCAAAGGAAAATAATGCAAGTGACCAGGAAGAGACAGACCACATACCAAAGAACCCTTTCAAAACTGCAGAGGGCTGCTCATTAATTATGAATAGGACTAGATGGTCTATGAATAGGGTTCCTTCTAACTCGAGATCTATGATTCTAAATTTCAGAAAATGGTTATTATTGTCTCCTCTAAGTCTTCTCTATCTTGGGTTAAACATCCCCAAGTTATTCAACTTATCTTTTATGGCATGGTTTCCAGTCTGCCCACTACCGTGGCCACCCTCCTTCAACACTCAGAATTGAACACTACACTGGTGATGAGGTCTGACCAAGTCAGAATACATGGGTACTACCACCTTCCTCATTCTGGACACCAAAGCTATTACAGTTCTTTTTCATTGTCTTGTCATACTATTACCTGATATTGATATAGCAATGCACTAAATCACTCAGATTTTTTTCCTTCCAATGATTGCAGTCTAGCTTCATCTTCAATTTTTTGAAACCAAAGGAAAGATCTTACATTTATTTCTACTTCATTGCATTAGATTTAGATCATTGTTCTAGTTTATATGAAGAGCTTTCTGGATGTTTCACACACTGACCCCACCTTTTTAAACTGAGGATATTAAATAAAATTTTTAACCTTTCTTTGATGACTTAGGGTCAATTTATGAATATCAGTTTTTATATTTGAAAGATCTTTTCTCTCTTCTTTGTACCAGCACACACACACACGCACACACACACACACACACACACACACACACATACACACACACACACACACACACACACACACACACTCCCTTCATAACCAAAAAGGTTATTTTTATGAGTTACTTTGGCTGAAAAATTTGTCACCCCAAGGCCAAACTAATGAGTTCTTCCAACTGACCTGGGTTGGTCCCTCTCACACCAAAACACATAGTCCATTGTAAGGCACACATGTGAAGCCTTTGCAGATTGATAGGACTGGCCAGAGTGTCTCCTCCTGAGATAGCCTTGCACATAATAGGTGACTAATAATTGTTTGCTGAATTGAGTCAAGAATGCCAAGCTCGCCCTAAGCTATTGTAAAGCACCTTTGGTTTTCAACTTTTAATTTTTTTTTGGAGGGGGGAGGGCAGGGCAACTGGGGTTGTGACTTGCCCAAGGTCACATGGCTAGTAAATGTTAAGTGTCTGAGTCCGAATTTGAACTCAGGTCCTCCTCACTCCAGGGTCGGTGCTCTATTGACTGCACCACCTAGCCCAATTTTCAACTTTTATACTACACTACTAACGTGTGCACTCAGGGCTTTGTTCTTTTGCTAAATACTGGAGTCCACTAGTTCAAATTTTTCTGTCTCTTCATTTCCAGACAGACTCAACTCTGGGCCAGTAAAGCAACTGCATAGATTGTTGGTATCTTGTCTAAAGGAAAAGGCCAATAAATGAAGTCTGAACACACTGACCTTAGTTAGTACATGGACTCTGCAAAAAATCTATTTGTGCTACTCAAAGGCCTTTCCCACTTCTTTTCTGGTTTTCAATTCTGTTTCATAAAGAAGACTGCTGGGCATAAGTGAGGTATTACTCTACAGTCAGGTACAAGCCCCCTTTATAAGGGCCCTATTTGATGTTCTTGGCTTTAAATAACCAACTCTGTAGGGCAGCAAAGTTACAACCTGCCCAAACTCAGAGCTGTCATAAATCCCCCTGAAAGTAAGGCTAAAAGAAAACCAACTTGCTGGCTTCTGCTGACATGAAAGCCCTTATGTTTGTGCCAAAGATGCAAACCAGAACAATCTGGCACATGAAGTCTGAGCCTGGTCAACATCAGGATGACACCTACTGTGCAAAGACTTTTGGGAGCCAGGAACTTCATCCATCCATCCATCCATCCATCCATCCATCCATCCAACAGCATTTGTTAAGGGCCTACTATCTCCAATCCACTTGTAAACCCTGGGCATATAAAGACAAAATTCTAAAAATTAAAATAATTTTTTTTAATTAAAAAACAGTTCCTTCCCTCAAGGATCTTACAAGCAACTGGGAAGATATAATATAGCATGTCCCAGTGCAGAAAGAGCAGAAGTCAGAGCATGAGGCACTGAATTCAAGGCTAAATTCTCCTACTTAGCATCAAAGGATCTCAGATTTAGAGCTGGAAGGGACCTTGGACATCATTTGACAAGTGAGGAACTAAGAAACTTACATCTTCAAAGGAGAGGAAGAGGCAGTTGTCCCTTTGGAATTCCACCATTTCTAAGGGTCAGTGAAAAAAACAAAGCAACAAGGTAACATACCTCATTAAAGAAATAACCTAGGAAAGGAGAGGGGAAGAATGTTAGAATTTAACTACTTGTTCTGAGGTGTTAGAGGATATTATTGCTCAAACAGAGAAGTGCAGAGTAGAGACCTTCATAAATCTCATGCTTATCTGTACCAGGCAAAGCAGAGTTTGGCAAGGGGGAAGCCAAAACAACAGAAAAACTACAGAGATTTTAAAAGTCCTTAAGAAGGAGACTAGGTTGAACAAGGAAGAGGAAGGAGGTTAAGTTGGGAGATAGGGTAGAATCAAGAAGAGATCCTCAAGCAAAACAAACTACAGTTATAGAGGCATTGAAAACCCTTTACACAATCTACCTTTCCCCCTTCCTCACACATTTCTCCCCCTCTGCATTCTGAGATTTTGCCGAACTGGTCTTCTTGCTTGTCCTCAGACATAATATTCCATCTCCTATTTCTCTGTCTTTTCACTGGCCATTCCCTATGCCTGGATTATATTCCTTCCTCATTTGCACTTTGCAGAATGCCGCTCTTCCAGATTCAGCTCAAGCACCCCATTTTCCCCCAATTTTAAAATATTTTTATTTAAAGTTTTGAGTTCCAAATTCTATTCCTCCCTGCCTGAGACATCAGAGCAATCAGATATAGGTCATATATGTGCAATTATGTAAAACATTTCCATATTAGTAGTTTTGTACAAAAAAGCCCAAAGAAAAGAAAAAATGAAAGAGTGAAAAATGACATGCTTCAGTCTGTATTCAAACAATATCAATTCTTTCTCTGGAGGTGGATAGTATGCTCCACCATGAGTCCTTTGGGATTCTCTTGGATCACTGTATTGCTGAGAATAGCTAACTCATTCACAGTTCTTCGTTGTATAATATTACTGTTACTATGTACAATGTTCTCCTGGTTCTGCTCACTTAACCATGCATCAGTTCATATAAGCATTTCCAGGTTTTTCTGTAATCATCCTGTCAAACACTACCTTCTACATGAAGTCCTTCCTGATCCCCTCACCTACTAGTGCCTTCCCTCTCAAGCTACCTTCTATGTAAGTATTTACATACTTTGCATTAGGATCTGGCCCTGTGTTAGGGTGACCACAGATCTTCGGACACTTTTCCAGCATCCAAGTCCTTGTTGAGCTCAGGCTCTGTATGAAAGTTTCTGAGACTGTTCATGTAGAGTTCTGAGAAAGATTCTTGAATCAGCCATGTGGCTTTTCTCTTCAAATGCTCTGAAGGGAAAGGCCCTTCTTAGTCAATCTAATTTTGCTAATACCACAGGTGAGCTGGGGACAAGAATGTCTGTGACCAGTGAGTCCTGAGCCTCAGCTACCAGGTTGGGTGAGATGACTCCTGCTGACCCAAGGGCAATTCTTTCTCCCATGGCTGAGTCAGGGAGAAGTCAGCTATTGGTCATCACAACACTTAATTAGAATCTCTGCTTCCCTTCTCTTTTTAGAGGAAGGAATTAGTGCTATATCGAGTCAACATATTCTGACAACAATTAGTTTTCCCTTGCAATTTCCATACATTACTTTGCCACTGTTAATTCGAAATAAAAATATATTAGTGGTCACTAGCATTTGTTTGTGTGTTGTAATGTGGGTGATAGAAATTGGGAGTTCCCCAGCAAAAGAATCATCGAGGGGTGGCTAGGTGGCACAGTGAATATCAGAGCACCGGCCCTGGAGTCAGGAGGACCTGAGTTCAAATCCAGCCTCAGACACTTAACACAAAAACTAGCCATGTGACTTTGAGCAAGTCACTTAACCCCAACTGCCCAGCCTTCCACCCTCCAAAAAGTAAACATAAGTAAATAAATAAATTCCTGTATAATTAAAAAAAAAAAGAATCATCCAGCACCTATACGAGGCTGGAGAAAGGAAAGGGAGGTTAGCAATAGCTTTTCCCCTGGGAGGTTTGCTAACCTGGTGAAGCTGCCTGCCACAATTTTCAAAGTCAGTCCAAGGTGATAAGCAGGAGGGAATAAAGCATAGAGAGTTATCTGTAATTTGAGCCTTCATTCCCTATGTGTATGGGTGTCTATTCAACTAGATAGAAGCGTAGGTCTACCTAGGTAAGTCTATACATGACAATATGGATTTATCTACATTTATAATATTGGGGGAGCCCAGAAGCCACGGATGAAAGAGGGACAGGGTACAGGGACTGCACCAAGGCAGGCTCTCCCGAATTATTCTACATCTGGCACTCAAGTCCTTCCGTATTTCTGGTGGCATTTTCACCCATCACGCTGGTAATAGGTTTGACATGCTAAATGGTAGATAAAACACCACATTTATTTATTCTCTTTAGTTGATTCTGCAAATAGTTATGTACATCCTGGTCTCCCCCTTGAGAATACAAGCCTTCCTGGGCACAGGGATTGCTCCATTCTTCGTATTTGTATCCCTAGCTCCTAGAATGGTAAACAGTAGGTGCTTGATAAATGCTTGTTGATTGATGGCTGCTACTCTCATTTATTTAGAGCTCTCAAGTTTATGAAACCCTTTCCTCAAAACAAGGCAGTAAGATGTTATCGTCCCCATTTTCAGACGAGGGGACAGATTTTAGAAGGAAAATGACTTTCCTATAATCGCATACCTAGTAAGTTTCAGAGCACTTTTACCGTGTGCACCAATTATGGAAGAAAGGGGGCAAGAATCCTATAGGATGGGGCGATGATAAGATAGAGATGAGGTGTGATCTGCATTGTTAGAGAAAGTATCTGTATGGATGAGGTCACAAATCCTACTGAAGTACTGACCCTGGCAGCAACATGGAGGAGGAAACTGAAATGAGGGCAAAGAAGGCCTGGACAAAGGTGGCAGCAGTGGTAAAGAGGAAGAAAGAATCCATTCAAGAGACTCCCAGAGGGAAGAATCAAGACTTGGTGGTTGATTAGGCACTTTGGAAAAAGGAGTTGTCAAAGAGGTTTTTGTTTGTTTGCTTGTTTGGTTTTTGGTTTTGTGTTTTGCTTTTTGGAGGGCAACTGGGGTTAAGTGACTTGCCCAAAGTCACATGGCTAGTAATTGTGTCAAGCGTCTGAGGCCGTATTTGAACTCTGAGACTGTATTTGAACTCAAGTCCTCCTGACTCCAGGGCCGGTGCTCTATTCACTGCGCCCCCTAGCCACCCTGTCAAAGAAGTTTTTTTAAGGTTCTAAGCCTGGGGAGCAGAAGCATCCTGACCCTATTCACAGAAATGTGCAAGACAAGAAGCTGCCGTATCTCTTGCTCGGTCCTTTCCTCTGTCTGATCTGGAGGAAGGTGGGGCCTGCAGAAAGAGAGATTCATCGGCAGTTGGCCTTGTTCTTTTTCCTCTGCCCACCGATCCCAACAAGACCCATCTCTGGCATCAAGAAACAAGCTCCAAATCCCAAAAATGCCATGAGAAAATTGTTTAATGCAGAGGTAGGTGATAAAAAGGCCCCTTGGTGATGGTTCTATTGATCAGCTAATGCCCTAAAGAAAGAGATTTACCTCAAAACTGCTGGTAGGCACAACATAAATGAAATAGCGACAGCCCTGCTGGATGAATGCACTTTTAATGACATCAATAATAAAAGTCATACAAGGGCGAAAACAAAGGACAAATGAAATGTATCATGGGATCATCATTCTTTGCTCTAAAGAAGAAAAATAAACTTGTAGCCACCAAAACTAAGAGTCCCCCTAGTTCCTTCTTGGAGGAGTAGCTAGGTGGCTCAAAGGATAGAGGATAGAGTGCTGGGTCCAGCCTCAGGAAGATCTGAATACAAATCCAGCCTCAGCCACTTACTAGCTGTGTGGCCCTGGGCAAGTCACTTAACCTCTGTTAGCCTTAATTCACTGGAGGAAGAAATGACAAACCACTCTAGTATCTTTGCCAAGAAAACCCCATGGATAGTATTGGTTTGCCTTGGTCCATGGGGTCATGAAGAGTCAGCTATGACTGAACACCAACACCAGTTCCTTCTCGCTCTGATTTCTGAAGTTTCCTGATCTCAACACTTCCAACCTGAAACCTCCAAGGCCCTAAGTTATCCAAAACAATGATGCAAAAATAAATTTAGACACATCAAAATTCTGTAAACATTATAGAACAAATAATTTAGCGCCCTGGGCTCACCAGTTGTGGGACTTTTCTCAGATAGTAGTGACCAGTTCAGTCTTAAACTGAATACTGACCACGACGGTCTCATGTTTGTCCTTCACTCTCCAAGAGGACCATGACATCAGAGAGGTGATGACAGGACTTGCAGCTGACTTCGATTTGAGTGAGGGAGGCTGTGCAAGGTCACCAGCCTCACTTTCTCCTCCAGACCCATCTGGGTTTAGTGGCCAGATATTCATCAGGATGACTGGAGATGGCCCAGGATGCAATGGGAGACCCTGGCCCTTTAGGTTAAGGCCTTTTCATGTTCTCACTGAGAGTGAGGTAACGCCTATTCAGTGAATAGGCCTGCTTAAGAAAAGAGTGAAGGGATTGCCTCTTTAATTATAAAAAAAGAAAAAAAAATCAAGATGAGGGAGGGGAAGACCTTCAGAGTTGCTGTTCCAAAGAGAAACAGTTACCACTGACATTTACTCTAAGCCAGGAGGGCCCAAAATACAGCCATGAAGTGGAGCCTGGGCAGGGACATATTGTGGTCCAATTTATGAGCTTCAGAGTGAGCTGCGTTTAAGGTTTTGTGAAAGAAAAAAGAAAGAGAGAGAAAGAGGGAGGAAGGGAGAGGGGGGGAGGGAGAGAGAGAGAGAGAGAGAGAAGGAGGGAGAGAGGAAGAGAGGAAGGAAGAGAGGATGGAAGGGAGGAAAGAAGGAAGGAATCTAGTCAATAAACCTCAAATTAAGTAGGCAGCTTCTGGCTATCAAAATTAACCTTCCTTTGGAGAGGAGAAGAAGAAGAGGAGAGGGAGAGGATGCACTGAGTTGCCCAACTAGCTGGGTCCCCATTCAGGCAGCTCTATCTACTCACAGGTTGTGTTTGTCCTTTGTTTTCGAAGGACCATGGCATCAGGGAAATGATGACATGACTTACAGGTCTACAGAGACCATGAATCTGTAAGTCAGACTCACTCAACAACTCTGGGATCCACCTGTATCACTAGATTTGAAATTAGTAGGGTTCAAATCCCTACTCTTCTACTTGCTACTTATGAGAATCTGGACAAGGTTTGTTACTTCTTTGGCCTGTGTCCTCACCTGTAAAATGAGGGGGTTGGAAAAGATATGGGATTCTTAACCTGGGATCCATGGATAGATTTCAGAAAACCTGTGAACTTGTATGGGAAAAAATTTACATCTCTGTTTTCACTAGCTACTAACTGAAATTTAGCATTTCTTTCCTGTAGGCAACTACTCATTATTCTGAGAAAAGGGTTTTTAAGCTTTACCAAGGTCATTTCCATGACTTTTGGCTAAGAATCCCTGGGTCAGGTGATCATGAAGTATTCTAGTTCTGAATCCTGTAATGCTAGTCGTTCGGAACTTTCATGTTTTCTTTAATATCATCTCCAGTATTTAATAGTGGCACTGTAGTAATTAAAGAGCTATCACATCAAATTGGTGATTGATAATCATGCAATATGGCTAGGGTTAGCCCATAATTAAATTGTGAACACACACACACACACACACACACACACACACACACACACACACAAAATCAATGACTATTGCTTGCCTTCTCAATGAGTGGGGGAGGAGCTAGAGGGAAAGAGGGAATTTGGAATTCAAAATTTTTAAAAATGAATGTTAAAAACACACTGTATGACATCACTGAAAAGGTATGTATGGAGAAGAATGGCAAAAAAAAAGCAAACAAATATAAGAAAGTATAGCCCAGTTTAATAAATGAAAGAGGCTAAGGATGTGTAGACTTAGAAGTCTACCTAGAAGACTTATTCTTGTACATCATGAATATTTTCTTCAAGAGGCAAGTACAAAGCAATGGACACAGAAAATCCTGAATTTATTGTTTGTTGAGTATTTTTATGGTATTTTCTATGATAGATTTAAAAAAAAACAACCCCAAATTTTGAAGTAAAAAATATAGGAGCCTCCTTTACCTGTCGTACCCTATGGTTACCCTTCATCTTATTCATTTAGGAAGCTAATGCCTTCCTGTTTCCTCCCTGCCTTCCTTCTAAGAAAGCCTCTTTCAAGGAAATGATCTGATCTCAGTCATTTTTACCTGAGCACAAATTTAAACTATTATTACATTTCCCTGGCATAATTTCATTTAGGCCTTCTCTCTACTGCAAGAATGAAAAATATATAGTAATAGGATTTTAGGCATAAATGAGCAAACAGGGGAAGAATTTTTTAGGGCAAGCAGAAAGACCCCTACTGGAATCCCTAAAGTCACAGCTCATAGAAGGACCTCTATTCTGCTCAGGCATAATACCAGTTCCTGCATGCATAAAACATGGCATGCAGCATAAAAACCCCAAACAAACCCCAACAACAACAACAACCTTAAAGCTCTCCCTTAGGATTCAGCTACCAGAACAGAAAGATTACACAAATGTTTATAAAACCTGTCGACCTGATATAGTAAATTTGTTATTGAGAAGGAAAACAGAGGGCTTTAATCTTGACAAATGAGCACTAAACATTTACCAGCTCACATAATTTTAACAACACTCTCTATCCCAGGTCTACAAGGGTAAACACACATACACACACTGTAGGTAACAGGATAATATAAACACTATCAGCAGTCTGGTACCATTATATTATTTGACAAATTCTTTGAACATGTCACTCTCCTTCACCGCCCTTAGTGTACTTTCTGCCCCATCTTTAATTCCTGAAAAGCAGCTGTATTCCCATGTCTCACTGCCACATAGCAACACAAGAAAAATGTCCAGCAAGGATAGTCCACAGCAGCCAAACTCACTGAGGAACTAACCCTGAGGAACAATGTGCTTGACCGAGGTGAATATTACATCTACCTGGAAGCCAAAACATTGTGCCCCACAGGCAGGGGAAGTGACTCACGCAATGGCTATGCCACATATACAGAAGTGAATTTGGTGGGTGGAATGTGTGATATTCACCTCCTGAATTTTGATCCACTTTCCCGAGACACTAAGTGGGAGTATAAAACTAAGTGTTCTTTAGTTGGGAGAAGAGGGAAAGGAATATTTTTAAAATTCTGTCTTTGCTATAGTTCCTCAATAAATATCCCTTTATAAAAGCTACTTTAGAGGGTGGAGCCAAGATGG
>CM053580.1:278197960-278226812 GCA_028627135.1 Pseudochirops cupreus | reverse complement strand
CTTAGCACTTAGCACTACTAAGTGCTAAGTATCCTGCTAAACTAATTACTATTACAGCCCGCCTGGAGACGGATAGAGGAGCGGTGTCTCGGTCCCTAAGACCATCAGAAATATGTGTTTTCCAATGGTCTTAGGCAACCCCGTAACCCCTGTGAAAGGGTCGTTTGGCCCCCAAAGGGGTCACACCACACAGATTGAGAACCACTGCTCTACCAAAAGTCAGGCACAGAGGGAGTAGAACACAAACTAAGTAAAAAGCACACAATTCCTGGCTTTAGGGAGTCTCTAGACGAAGGAGGCAACAAGAACTTAATGCTACCTACCAAACAACAAGGGGTTACCTGATTAAACCATACATAAGGGTTGAGGGGAGGTGGACCACAGGAATGATCGTCAGGGAATGCAGCTTCCTGGACGAGGTGAGTTTTGATTTAGATTTGAAGAACATGGATTGGCAGAGAGAAAGATCAGAGGGCATGAATAGGACGTAGAAGTCTGCAAGGACTTTCTTAAAATACGTGACTCTCCCCACCCAGGTGTGCTGTACTTCTTGTTTGCTTGTTTGCTGCAAATTAAGTGGTTAAAATAATTTCCTTCAAGGTTTTTTGTACCATAGGGTGGTGAGTGATGCTTCTCAGAATCTTCCTAGGATCTCTCAGCATCGGCCACCATCAAAGACGACATCAGGGAAGACATTGGAGCCCAAGCTCCCCAACAAGGATAACTCTAAACAGGTTAAAATGGAACTGCCCGAGCTTGTTTGCTGAATTGTCCTTTCATAATTGGTTCTCATCAGTCTTTCACACTAAGAGATAGCTAGCCAAAGGGGAGAAATTAATTTTTTTGTTTTGGGAATCAAGATGATTCTCTCCCAATGCGTGGTGAGAGGAAATAGTTGTTTGCTCTCTTAGATTTCTATGTGACTTTTTGGTGGAATTTTGTGGAATTACTTATCCTTTGAACATGGGCACTAGACCCAAAATACTTTCTGAGGTCTGTGACCTTGGTCAGAGCAGGGAGAAACTAAGCAAGGTGTCCCAACCTGAATTGACCCTGTGGATGGCTCCAGTTCTCTTCAAGGCTTCCTTTTGTCATGAGCACAATTTCAAAAATATAGACTAGAGAGAGGCAAGATAATGTAATGAAAAGACACACAGAGAGAGAGAGAGAGAGAGGGAAAGAGAGAGAGAACCTTTAGAATCATGAAGACTTGGTTTCAAATCCTGCCTCTGAGACATAATGACTGTGTGACTATGGACAAGTCACTTAACCTCACAGGCAACTCTCTTAAGACTGATTTTTCAGAGCAAGTGCTAGTTTATATGGTTAGAGGGATTTTTCTTACAAGGACTTCTTTATGCCAATGAAATCACAAAATTAAAAAAAATACAGGGTTGCTATGAATTAGAAGGTTAGGGGAGTTGATCATATAAAAATGTAACTCCTCTTATCTTTATTTCTGCAATCCAAGGGGCAAATAGCACTGAATAAATATAGAAAACTCATAGTAGGACATTTAGGGGAAACCGTATAATGGAAAACTAAAGTAGAAGGCAAAGAAAAAGGATCAAAAGAAATATAAAGGAAGACTGGTGGGATTCAAAAGCATGTGATCATGTTAATCATTGGTTAGCCAGGAGAATCTTTTCAACATCTAATCAGATCCTATAATTCTTACATAGGTTGGCTTATGAATGTTTACCTCAGGTAATCACAGCATGATGCTAAAGAGGCAAAAGTAATGGGTAAGGAGATAGACTAGTAGCTCTGTTCAATGTGTTCTCTTGATAGGGATTTGCCTTTTGGATGGTTGGTTAGTAACATCACTTGAGTATATAAAAGATAGTATCTTACATTACATAGAGAATGATGTTTCATTCAGTTGGAATTATGTACAAAATCACAAAAACACTGAAGAAACTTCCCTATTCATAAGACCAACATATTATATTTAATTTTTTTGTCTTTTTGGAGGGAGGAAGGCAGGGCAGTTGGGGTTGAGTGACTTACCCAAGGTCATACAGCTAGTACGTGGTAAGTGTCTGAGGTCAGATTTGAACTCAGGTCCTCCTGACTGCAGGGTTGGTGCTCTATTCACTGCACCACCTAGCTATCCCCTATATTTAATTTTTGAAGGTTATTTTCCCCCCACAGTGTGTTCTTATAAGAATACTCAATGAATTAGTTCAGTGCTACCAACAGAGAAAATATTACCATTATTTACTCATTCACCAAAAATGAATTAACTACCTACTGTGTGCAGAACACTGTGCCAGGTCCATAGTCTCTGCCCTCATAGAATTTATTGCCCAGTTGTAGGATAAGACACAAATAGAGGCAACCTTAATATGCAACATGACATATGTTCAGCATATGCAGTTGCTATGTGTGACTGGGCCCGTGTTCAAAGCTGAATTTTTATCTTTATGACCGTTCTCTTCTTTCTTCAGGAGACTGACAATGCAGCTTACTCAGAGACTCCTGACTTTGGTTTAAATGTATCAGGAATCAACAAAAGCATTGGAGGTGAAAATGTCCATCCAAGAAGGGTGAGTCGAACACTGAAATATTCATCATTGGAAATGGGAAGATTTCTTATAGGACTTTGAAACAAATAGGATACCTTTTCCAGTTGTAGCTCTGATCTGTTATAATTGAGGTTGTAACTATGAGTAGGTCTGGCACATATTATTTAATGAGTATTTTTTTTACTCATTGGTCAATAGTGACTTGCTAATGTTGTTATCTTTTATCTCTGATGTTGGAATCTAAATTTACAATGGAAGGAGAAAATGTTGATGGTTCTTAAATCTTGTCCTTGGTAGAAATTTCTTCCCATATTGGGTTTACCACATGTCCTGATTCTTAATTGACAGATCTTATCTCAAGCAGAAGAGACTCAAATTGGACAGATGTCTGAGCAAAGAGAATTTCATTCATAAAGTATTGCTAGGATCATCTACATTTTCTAAGCAACAGCAAAGTTAAAATGTTCCTGAAAAGAATGACCTCCAGCATTCTATTTCCTGCAGAGTCCCTTTTCTATTTTTTTTGGCTTGACCAGACTCTCATTTATGCAACTTCTGATACATCCAGCCCTAACCAGCCAAACTGAAATAAGGGTGGAGAATATAATGCCTCTTAGACAACTGAGGCAAACAAACGATCAAAATCCCAAAACCTTATGTCAATGAGCTGGGTAGTTTAAAAAAACTGCCTTGAAGTCTGCATAATTTGGATAGGAGACTAGAACTGAGATAATTAAGCATCTCTTGATTTAGCCTATATTGATTAGTTCCTAACTCTTTTTCACCTTTACCCCCAAATTGAGAGGAATCTTTACTGTTCAGGTCTTCTGGCTTTATTATGTAACCCGGCCAATTCAGTAGATGAGACGTCCCCAGTGCTTTTTTGTGGTGAGCTACTGTGTTCTTTACCTGAAGCATTATGATTGACTGTGGGAAGGATGTTGGGAAGATGTGTGGAAAGGAAGATGCCAAGCTAGACATTCACTCAGTTGGCCTTATGGAAAGGAGCGTATACCAGCAGTTTTCAGAATCACTCTCATTCTGTCTAGAAATGCTCTCAGGATACATGGAGGAAGGTGTGATGCTAAATGTCACCCTCACTGCTCCCTCAGCCCATAGATATTTGAAATTGGGAAGTTAGGGCCATTTTGAATGCCCAAGGAGCAAAGCCTTCACTCTTGCCCTTTTCTCCATAGTATATTGTGTCCAAGGAGAAACACTAAAGGGATATCGCATGATGTTCCTGCAATAGAATGTTACTGACCTATTTAGAATCCTTGCTCTAGGTTATAAATTTTGTTTTGGTTTTTACACCAAAAAGTAGGAAACTATGTCACCTTAGTCACCCATTCAGTAGTAGGTTTGTTCATTTTTTATATGCATAGTTTTTTCTTCCAGTAAGCTCATCTCATGTTGAGATTGCACATTTTCAAAACTTAAGAAGACCAGAAATGTATTATATATTGTATAATACTGTTAGAGTTGGCAAATGGAGTATGGCAATAGGGATGTGATCATACCTCTCAGTCTTCACTTATATCCAGCAAGACAAAACTACCTCTATTTGATGACCTAAGACAGTTTTCTCCCATGTAGTAGGGTCTTTATGGTGTAGTGGAAGTGGGCTGGGAATTAGGACAAGTGGTTCTATTCCTGGGTCTAATCTCTCTGACCCTCAGTTTCTTCCTCTCTAAAATTTTGGGATTGGAATATGTGCTGTCTCGGGTTGCTTTAAGCTCCACCATTCTGTGATTCTGTTAGGTACAGACCACCTTTTTGCTATATTGCTATTGCTTTTTTCCTTGTTTAAGAAATCTCGTCTTATACACTTGAAAACACATAAAATGATTCCTGTAGCTTTAATAAAGATGGGATATTAACTTAGTATTTAAGTGTAAAATTCAAGTGAAATATTTCAACACAGTAAATAACCATTGTTAACTTTCAGGGTCAAGTAATTGACTTCCATGGGTTGATCACAGATGCTATCAAAGGAACAACCAATGAAATAACCTTAAACGGTTTTGACTATAATCCAGACCCTTCAGTAAGTGGCAGTTATGTTATATTTGTCTTTCAAAAGATATCAAAATCCTAAATGAGCTTTAGAAATCAGATCCTCAGAAATGCAATTTAGAAATAGAGATCAAATCACAGGTCACGTGTGTTCATGCACGCTCTTTTTCTTTTCTGAATTATGAAACAACATTTTAATGTAAGGCTTTTTGTTTCTACCTTCAGGTACGATTGCTAAAACCTCTTAGTGCCTTTATTGGCATGAATAGTGAGATGAGAGAACTTGCAGCTGTTGTAAGCAGGGTAAGATTGGATATTCGATTCACAAATTTACTGAGCCTGATTGTGGCTACTGGAGCATGTAGGCGGTTTCTTTTATTAATAACAATAAATATGATCATTTATTTATAAAGTGCCCCCACTCGCAAAGATGCTCATATTTAGAGGCACAATAATGCATGATAAATAAATTATAGAAGCATAAAATTACAATACAAAAAGCCCATCTTACTATAGAGACCAAGAAATAAAACTGAAGAAGGACTTACTTATAAGGAAAACATAGGGACAGCTAAGGTGAAAGATACGATCTCCTCACCACCACCATCCCCCCAGCCAAAAAACAAAACAAAATAAAAAACCTTTAGGTCTCATTTAGTCAGTTTCAGAGAAAGGCAAAAGAAAGTCAAGAAGATGATTTCATAATTTGAAATAATTCAGGATAAATTAGACCATTATGAAAGAGATTTCACTGATGATGCCAACCAAAAGGACTACTTCTGACTTTTTGTATTTGTGGATCACAGTATTAGAGTCTGGAGGCAGATAGCAGGAAGTGTTGCCTGAACCGTCCTTCATAAAGTAGATGAAGCAAGAGGGTAAATCAATGCTGAGAGCAGGATACTAGAGCAGGAAGGGGCCTCAGAGGTCATGCAGTTCAGTCCGATGCTTGATGGATGAATCCCCACCAGATCTTCAACAAGTGGTACCCAGTCTCTGCCTGGGGTAGTCAGTCCATCCAGTTTTCAGATAAGTACGAGTCACATCCTATGCTTTCTTTTCTTTTATTTCTACATTTACTCACTGGGTGATCTCATCAGTTCCCACAGCTTCCATTATTTCTGCATTAATGATTCCTAGACCGTTGTATCCCTCCCCAGTCTCTCTCTGGAGCTCCAGTCCTATGTCACTGACTGCCTATCAGGTATTTTGAACTGCATGTACCATAGCTCCAATTCAACATGTCCAAAACAGAAATCAATTACCTTTTCTCTCAAACCCACTCCTCTTCCTACTTTCTCTATGAACTTTAAGGAAGGCATCATCTTCCCAGTCACCAAAGTTCACAACATTTGTTGTTGTCTTCATTCTTACTCTTACCCAGTACATCCAATCAGTTGCCAAATCTTGTTTTCCCTCCTCTATATAACTCATATCCATACTCTTCTCCTACCTCCATGCCTTTGTGCTGTCTGTTCTCATGACTGGAATGCTCTCCCTCTTTATCTGTACCTTTTAGAATCACTGGCTTCCTTCAAGACTCAACTCAAATCCTGCCTGCAGGAGAGATTAGTCCCTCTCCCCCCAGATTCTAGTGCCTTCCCCTCTGAGATTACCATCTGCTCTTCATCCATCTTGTATGTACCTATAACTATGTACAGCTAGGCAAATTAGTGTGAATAATGAATCCCCTGAAGAGGTCACTGTGGTCAAATTCGTGCTATTAGAAGTTATAGTTAATATAAAATATGCTAGTTGGTTCCAGTGCAGTGGAAATATTTGAATTAAAATAATATGACCATTTCAAAAGATTTATTATTTGCAATAAATAGGACCTAGCTCTCTACAGTGCCCATTCCCATTCTAACCCCCTGCTCCCAGTAAAATTAAACTCCTTGAGGGCAGGATGTGTTTTTGCTTTATCTGTGCATCTTCGGGACTTAAAACATAGTAAGCACTTAATACTTTTTGGTTGATTGATTGGTGTTTGTAGCAGATTATATCTGCTGCTACCATGAAAGGTGATATGATATTTTGACTCTTTATCTCATGTAGAACCACTTTGATGACTTAGATGCATGTATTGATGTGAGAAACAAGATCAACTTTTTTCGAATTTCATGCTACTTCCTATAGTTAAATAAACAGTGGAACATAGACTCATCTCAGAGAAAAGTCTAATGTATCTTCCTGTCCCTTCACCTATAGAAAATAGCAACAGAGCTGAAGGGATCTCAAAAGACCAGTAATTGACCTCCTTTCATTTTACAGATGAGGAACCTGAGGACCAGGGGGACTTGTTTGAACACAAGTGTCAGAGAGGCAGCATTTGAACCCAAAACTTCTGACTCCTGAATAAGAGCTCTTTCCCTTACACCATGTTCCAACCCCCATTTCTAAAAATCATTCAGCTCCACCAACTGTCACATTGAGTGACTTCATCAAAGTGCTCCAGCAAAGGCTAGAAGACTCCTTGGGCTAAGCTTTTGTCATAGAAGGAAATCTGACATTAGACTCTATAAATTAGGAATATGTGACTGTATTGTAAACTCCACAGTCACTTAAAAAAAAATCAACCCAAGAGTTCTGTCAATTGTAACTAACAAAAAAAATTTTTTACTGTTTTTTTTTAATATCACTTACATTTCCCAGTTTATCTCCCACTCCCACTCCCAGAGTGCTATCTCTTATAACAAAGACTTTCAGAAAGAGAAAAAATAATTCAGCAAACCTAACTATTACATTGCAAAAGCATGACATTATAGCCAGTGTTTCACATCCATAGCTCCCCACCTCTTCATAGAAGTCAAGGAAGAGTCTTCTCATCTTATGTCCAAGCTCGGTCAGATACTCACTAGCTGTATGAGCCTGGACAAGTCACTTCACCTCTGTTTGCCTCACTTTCTTCATCTGTAAAATGGGGATCATAATAGCATCTACCTCCCTGGGTTGTTGTGAGGAGCAAATGAGATAATAACAGTAAAGCACTTACCCTGCCTGGCACAGAGTAAGTCCTATATAAATATTAGCTATTATTGTAATTATATAACATTCATTTTTCGTTGTTTTGTTATTATTGTTTTTTTCCCATTTACACTACTTATGCCTCGTGTATAATGTTTTCCTAGTTCTGCTTACTTCACTTGGCATCAATTAATATGCATCATTTTTTTATGAAAGGGTCAAGGTGAACAAAACAATCATAGAGTGTAAGCTGGAAATATCTTCAGAGGTCAGCCAGTCCCCAAAGCAAGAATCTCATCTGTATCTTTCCTATAAAGTGGTTACACGTCCAGTCTCTACTTGAGATCTTCCAATGCCAGGGATTTTACCAGCTCCAGAGGCAACCCACTCTATTGCTGGACAATTTTAATTGTGAGAAATGGCCTCCCTATACCGAGCTCACGCTGTAAAGATACTGTTCATAAGGATAACCAACCTTGATCTCAATTCTGGGTAAAAGTCTTCCATTGGAACATAGCTGCCCATACTTTGAAGACCAAGTAGATATATTACCATTCCCTCGGTCTTTGTTGCTTTTTTCCCAAAGTAGGTCATAAGATAGTGATTGGTAATCAAGGGAACTTGTAAAAATTTTTTGAAAGTCAGGTTGGTCACCAGACATGAAATTTAATCTTGCATACATCTTTTAACTCTAATCTGTGGGGGAATCTGGATTTTATAATGTTTGTCACTTATGTCTTTGCTAGCATTCCTGGTATACATTGGCAGGTCTCAGAATCTTTGTGGAATGTCTTGTTGTAAGAACAGTTCCGTGATTGTATCTTCCTTAGTGACATTAAGTCATGTTAGAAAAAAAGCTTTTCTGATATAAAAGACTTACAAATTCAGGTGGCTCAATGCAGGGAAAGACCCTGAGAAACTTTTATTATGTCTCTTGTGAAATTGAAGTTTAGAAACTCTAAATTGGTTATCAGTAAAAGCCATCTTAATTGATTGCCTAAAATAGTTGCGAATGCATCTAAAAATCAAGAGATTAAAGACCCTGTAAGAGAGAAACCTGCACTTTAGTCGTTTAGTTGACTTTTTTGAATTTGGTAGAAGCAATTGGTACCTGATAGAAAACAGGAAGCTATCACTGGGGATAAAAAGAAATTGCTTTCTAAATAGCATTACCTCTTTTTGTGTAATGAATTAGGAAAGTGTTAGCAAGACCAAGGAGAAAAAAAGAGCCCAGTACTCCTTCAGTAACTCTGTTTCACAGTAAAAACTCATGTAATTTGAAGGCATGTTCTGGAGCCTCTTTAATTATTGCCATAAATCACCTTTATTTGTTATTGACTGAAGGCAGGTAAAGTCCATAGTTATGAGAATTTTTCTAGAACTTTCTTGTCATCAATGACTTCTCTAGGGAAAAGAACTGAACATTTTCATGGCCTCCCTTTGGCAAACCAACCAAAAATTCCACTGTGTCCATGTATAATATGAAAAGTTTTTTTTATAACCAGCACTTTATGGCCTATTATAAGTCAAGTGTTATTCTGCCTCTGTGTTTATTATTGTTGTAGAGAGAAACATTAATTTTAACAAAATGATCAAATGTGCATTGCAGGACATTTATCTCCAAAATCCCAACATAAAGTGGAATGACATTATTGGACTTGATGCAGCCAAGCAGTTAGTCAAAGAGGCCGTTGTGTATCCTATAAGGGTAAGAACAAAAAGGCTTTAGTCACCTCTTGGGAGTTATCCCTGCCCAATATCCATTGGACAGATATATGTTAGAGTCACATGCAATAGCAAAGGAAGTACAGGGTGTTTCGTCTTCCATGAATTAGCTTCTTAGCCATCTCATGCTGCTTTGCCCACATTGGGGCAATCTAAAGCCAAATCCATAGTGTTAATGTCCATTTGGAAACCCTAGCATATTGATTACCTTGTCTAAGATAATTGGCTGGGTGAAATAACTCATTAAGATCATAGGTTATAGAGCCATAGGATCATAGATTTTGAGCTTAGGGAGTAGTTGGATATATTCAGTTATTCTTTGAATGGCATGTCACCATCTATTCAACTTCACATGAGCTACCTAAAAAATATACCTTTCACATAGTAAAAATGCCTTCCTTTAAAAAGACAAAACTCATCCACATATCCCATATTATCCTCATTGGACCCAATATGAGTTAGATAGACTGAGCATTATTATCCCCATTTTACAGGTGAATAAATTGAGAATCAGAAAGAGTTATAGGTTATCAGAAATGTTAGTGCTCAGAAGGGCCCTTAGAGATCATTAAATCTCTTCTTTATAAAGGTAATGAAACTGAGGCACAAAGCAATTACCAGCACTGGAAAGATCACACAGCTAAAGCAGCCCACCTGGATAAAATTTTTCTTCTTAATCCCTAAAGCACTTTGTCCCTTTCTTAAGATACTTATGATACCTTAAGATAAGGACTATGTACCTGTTTTATTTCTTTTAACTGATTCTAACCAGTTCCTTGAGGGTAGAGACTGTCTCATTCAGCTTTGTATTCCTCACAGCACCTACCAATCAATAAATTAATAAATATATATTAAGGATTTACTATGTGTTTGCCACTGTGCCAAGCACCAAGGATTTAGCAGGAGGCAACAGACAGTCCCTACTCTCAAGGAGCTCACCATCTAATGACAGCGCTTTGTACCAAGTAGCAAAGTTTCAAAGATTTGTTGAATTTTAATCAGTCAGTCAATCCAAATACAATCCTGTTACATGAAGCTAAAAAAAAAAAAGCAGGGGCATGTTCTTCTTCCATCTACCATTGTCTACATGTTGGCAGGTTAATATGTGCCAGCCTCAGGCAACTAAGAACTTCTCCACTAAGTCATAGATAGAATTGCAGTCTGCTTTAGTGGGAGACCTGCCCACAAATGGGAGCTCTCTTCACTGATTAAGTCACAGAACCTTTAAGTGTTTAAGTATTTTGATGTGACATCGGCATTGCCCTGGAAAATATATGTATTATGTTGGAGTTATATGAACATCATAAATGTATCAAGTTACTATTTCTAATTCGTAAAATTCTTCCCCACCTTATCTTTATGTCTGTTGGTCTGTGGGCCTACACACCAAAAGTTTAGATTACTAAATACAAGGATATCTATTAAAAATGATGATTCTTAGTTTTATCTGCTACTGAATTTGTTACTGAATGTGATTCTTGCATGAAACATGCCACTTCAAAATGGCAGTAATGCATAGCTGCTTAATTCACATATTTTGTATTTATTAGTTTTGGTAATTCTTTTTATCTTAAAAATAAAAGATAGAAAGATCCTGGCAAAGTTTGTACAATCCCTATAAATTTCTCAAGAGTAGTAATCATAGAATTTAGGGCAAAATAATGACAAGCCTGTAAGAAATACTGTGAATTGTGCTGCCAGACATAGTATCTACATACACTTTATTAAGAATAAAACTTTATTAAGAATAAATTATTTAAAAATTCAAAGCCAGAAAATCAAGTTGGTCACCAGATGTGAAATTTAATCCTATTCAATATACCTTGTAACTCTTCTCTATGAGAGACCTGGATTTTGTCTTTGTCACTCTTGTCTTTGCTAGCTTTCCTAGTACACATTTGTGAAAAACACATAACGGTCCCTGAATTTCTCTTGTTTCCATAGTATCCACAGCTGTTTACAGGGATTCTTTCCCCATGGAAAGGACTATTACTTTATGGCCCTCCAGGTAAATACACATTTTTATTTCTTCTACTTTTGTTTCTGTGTCAACTGAATTATCCTTTTGTTGAGAGGGATGAGTTCATTTTGAAAGTGTTCTATTCCACTTCTACCCATTGGAAAAGTTGCTATTGTAGGTCTCAGCCCAGCTGAGCCCACCTCCAGACAGCGTCTGGCTTCTGCCTCTCCATGTTTTCTACATTTAAGAAAGTTCAAACTCATTCTTACATCTCTAGGTACTGGAAAGACTTTGTTGGCTAAAGCTGTGGCTACTGAATGCAAAACAACCTTCTTTAATATTTCTGCATCCACCATTGTCAGCAAGTGGAGAGGCGATTCAGAGAAACTCGTCCGGGTAGGAACCCCTGATTTTGTTTTCTATAAGTTCTTGTAGGGTGGAAGGAAGTGAGGAGGTGATTTCCCCTGGTTTCAAAGATGATGCTTGTGAGAAATTTCACTGTGGGGTTTTATTTTCCAAGAACATACAAAATAGAATGACCCTTTTTATATCACCTTTGATCACACATCCTATCATAGGATCATTAACAAAGGACGATTGTCCTCTATGGATTCTCGTTTCTTGGGAGAATGGAGAAGGAAGAAAGCATTTACGTAGCACCCACCGTGTGCCACATTATCTCATCTGATCCTCACAACAGCCTTACGAGGTAGTTGCTATTAATTATCTCCATTTTACAGTTGAGGAAACTGAGGCAATCAGCAGTTAAGTGACTTGCCCAGGGTCCAACAGCTACTAAGTGTCTGAGGAGGGATTAAACTCAGCTCTTTCTGACTCTAGACCCAGAGCGCTGTGCACTATGGCGCCACTTAGCTGCCTATCAACAACTTATTGCCCATTTTATTCCCATCCTTTTCCAAGGCATGGCTTATTGTCATTGACAGAGAAAATGGAAACAAAATAAGAATTAAACAATTCAGCTTTCCTTTTGTCTTTAGTTATTTTTATCCCGGGCACTCCAAGCAGCAGCATTCTCCCTTCTTTGATTCTCCATGATATAGCTTTAAAAAAACAAAACAAACGCCTTTTTAATTATGTATTTCCTTTGTTTGGCATTTAAGGCCCTCTACTATCTGGCTCAAATATCCTGTTCTGGCTCTGTTTCACATTTTTGCCTTTCATGTACTTTTATATTCTACCCAAACTGGACTACTAGCTCGTCTCCAAACTCAATGTCCCATCCATGATGTGTAGTCTCTTCTCATTTTTGCCTCCTAGAATCCTTGTCTTCCTTTTAGGCTCAGCTCAGATGCCATCTCCTCCATGAAGCTTTTTATAACTACCCCACTCAAATTACCTGGTACATATCGTAACCCCTCAATAGAACACAGACTCTTTGATGACCTGCTCTGGTTTGTATTTGTCTCTCTATCCTTAGCACCTAAGAGTAGAAGTAGGTGATCAGTAAGTGTTTGTGGAATTATTATTGTTGAACATCAGTTTCCTCACTTGTACGATGGTGATAATAATACCAGTTTTGCTTGATTCATGGTTATGAGATAGTATATTTGAAATCTCTAAAGGATATTGGGAGGGTCCCAAAGTCCTATCTTCCCTCCTTTTCATTTTTTTTACTTCTGCTTTGACACTTTAATTTCTTCCCTTGATTTTAAATTTCATCTCTGATGACTCCCCAGATTTTTGATAGATTTGTGCTGCCTCTTATGCACTAGACCCACATCTTACAACTGTTTCTCATTTGGCCCCTCAATCACAATACTTCCCAAAATTAACCTTGTTATCTTCCCCTAAACCAGCGATTCTCAACCTGTGCGTTATATTCAATTTGTAACAATGAAAATACATCCTGCATATCAGATATTTACATTATGATTCATAACAGTAGCAAAATGACAGTTATAAAGTAACAACAAAAATAATTTTATGGTTGATTAAAATTCAACAAATATTTGAAACTTTGCTACTTGGTACAAGGCACTATCATTTATGGTTGGGAGGTCAACATGAGGAACTGTATTAAAGGGTCACAGCATTAGTAAGGTTGAGAACCACTGCCCTAAATCCTAGTATCCTCTCCAACTTGTGGTTAATTTTTTTTATTCTGAATTTAACAAACATCAATGAAAATGAGTATTTACATATACTTAATAAAATAGAAGAATATTTGTATGTGCAACTGTAAATCTCTTTATATACAGTTTGCTTTTCTTTTAAAACTTATAGTGCATACCCTTTGATCCAGCAATACCTTTACTAGGTCCATATCCCAAAGAGATTAAAAATAAAGGGTGGGGTGGGGGGAAAGACCTATTCATACAAAAATATTTATAGCAGCTCTTTTTGTGGTGGCAAATAATTGGTAATTGAACAATGCCCATCAATTGGGGAATGGCTGAACAAGTTGTGGTATATAATTATAATAGAATATTACTGCACTATAAGAAATGATGAGCAAGAAGATTATAGAAGAACCTGGAAAGACTTATATATGAACTGATGCAAAATGAAGAAGAACCAAGAAAATATTGTACACAGTAGCAGCAGTACTGTATTATGATAATCAACTGTGAATTATTTAGCTATTCTCAGCAGTACAGTGATCTAAGACAATTCCAAAAAACTCATGATGAAAAAAATGCTGTCCACCTCCAGAGAAAGAACTGATAGAGTCTGAATGCAGATCAAAGCATACTATATTTCATTTTCCGTATATTTTTTCATGATTTTTTTCCCTTTGGGTCTGTGTCTACTTTCACAACATGACCAATTTGGTAATATGTTTTACATGGTTGAATATGTATAACCCATATCAAACTGCTTAGTGTCTCAGGGAGGGAGGGGAGAAAGGGAAGAGAAAATTTGGAATTCAAAAAAAATTTTTAATGAATGTTACAAATTAACTTTACATGTAACTAGGGAAAATAAAATATTATTAAAATATGATAAATTCAACATGCAACTTTTAAAGCTACCCAGCTTATCTCCAATTCTTTTTGGCCTTCCTTTTTTTTCCTCTTTTGTACAAAAACAAATCCTTCAGTGACTCTCCTTTTTTTCTTTTTCTTTGGAAAACCCACCCCCATTTTCTTCCTCCCTTCCCTACTCTCTTTTAAAAAAAGAAAGAAAAGGAAAAACAAAATCCTTATAACAAATATGTGTCTGACTTCACTAAATAATAATAATAATAATAATAATAATAATAATAATAATAATAGCTGATGTTTATACTTTTACGGTTTGCAAAGTTCTTTACTTGACCTTTCCACATACCTACAAGGTAGGTGTTGCTATTATATTCATTTTACAGATGAGGAAACTGAAGTCCATAGAAGTTGGGTGATTTACCCAGAGCTATACAGCTAGTAAGTGACTAAAGCAGCTGAATTTGAATCCACTTCTTACTGACCTCTCCTCACTCTTTCATCCCATGCTGCTTCTCTGGGGTCCCAACACTCACTCAGTCTCTTAGGTTAGAATTCTTGGTGTTCTCTTGTACTTTTCCCTCTCTCTCACCTATTATACATAAGCCCTGTGAAATTGCTCTTGCATATTATCTCTCACTTTTATCACATATGCCCTATTTCTATTGCCACCATTTAGATACAGGCCATCATTAGCCCCACCTGGACTCTTAAAACTGGCCTCCTAATAGTTCTTCCCATTTCTAATCTCTGCTTCCCCCAAACTCTTTTTCACACTGTAGTTAGATTTCTCTTCTTTATGCATTGTGTAAGCAAGTTCATATTGTTCCTTTTCTTATAAGTCATCAATGGCCAGCTAAGTAAAATACAGGTAGTCAAAGGCCTCCACAGCTTGGCACTACTCTACTTCCTCATGTACTCTGTCTTCCATATTTTTAATGTTATTCTCTTTCATTCTCTTCTGCCTTCCAAACCACAGTGAACTACTTCTTGTCCCCTATATGAGCTTGTGCTTTCTTGCCTTTGTTCCTTTGTCCCAGTTTCTGGAATCTCTGTTCAACTACTGAATTCCAGTATGTTCTGTAAAAACCAACTTAACAATGACTTCCTCCATGAAGTCTTCTGAATATCCCTTCAGATGGCACCTCCCTTGAATAATAACCTTTTCTCCTTTGTACTTAACATAGTTCTTTACTTGCATTTGTTAAATATTATACATTATCTCATATGATATGTATAAAGTTCTTTAAGAGGCATGTGTCAATTTTCTTTTTTTTTTAATTAAATCTGTGATTTCATTGGCATAGGGAACTCCTTTTTTGAGGAAGTTACATCTATCAATACAAACCAGGAACTGCTCTGAAATTTAGTTGCCTGGGAAACCAAGAGATTATGTGATTTGCCCAGGAGCACACAATTAGTATGTGTCTCAGGCAGGACTTGAACCCAGGTCTGTTCTCTCCACTGCTAGCACAGGTTCTTAGATCTGCTTTACTAAGAAAGTGGTTTAAGGGGTCAACAATCCTTATTTAAGTTACATTCACTACTAGGGCGGCTAGGTGGAGCAGTGAATAGAGCACCAGCCTTGGAGTCAGGAGGACCTGAGTTCAAATCTGACCTCAGACACTTAACACAAAAACTAGCTGTGTGACCTTGGGCAAGTCACTTAATCCCAATTACCCTATCTTCCCCCCTCTAAAAAAAAGGCAAAAAAAAATTACATTCACTAGTTCAGTGGAAAAGTCAGCACCTTGAACTTCAGAGAAAATGCAGACAGAGAAAATACAAGCAGAGAAACAAAGACTAACAAACGGGGTTTCTAACTGTCTGAGAAATTAGCACAAATCAACAGACAGATCCAACTGTCTGACCAACACAATACATACATAGTTACCAGAGAGAGAAGCACCAACGTCTGGGTTTTTCAAAGTTGAGGGGCTCCTTTGCGACCAGCCAGAGTCTCATCTGGTCAAATCACAAGAACTTCTACTCTTCCAGTGAGTGAGCCCCCAAAGCAAAATGCTAACCTCAAAGTATATATACCCTTTTTGTTACGGAAATAGAACCCTTAAGGGTAATGGTGAGATCTAAAGTATAGGCAGAGGGCATCACAACCCTCATGACCTAGTAACAAATTAGATATTAGCAAAAGATGTGAAAGCCTTCCTACAAGCAAGTTTCACCTAAGCAAGCTTCCCTTAATGGGCTCTGCTTGAGGCCTGTTAATGGATGGGAAAGATCTTATATGCCATTAACATTACAGTTGTGAAGAACTTTACAACCAAATAGAAGAGTTTATTTTTTTAAATTTTATTTTAGTTTGCATCATTCATTTCCAGAAGATTTTGAGTTACATATTTTCTCCCCATCTTTCCCCTACTCACCTCCCCAAAACAGCCATCCCAGTGTATTCCCCCTCCCCCAGTCTATTCTCTCCTATGTCTTCCCCCCTCACCCCTCTGACTTTTCGGCAGGTCAGGATGGATCTCCCAACCACAGTGCCTGTGTATCTCAAGTTCCAGTTGGATGTAGTTAATAATAATAATAATAATAATAATAATAATTGCATATATATATAGATATATATTTTTAACATTTGATTATAGAACTTTAGATTCTAGATTCTTTCTCTTCCTCCCCAAATAGAAGAGTTTATATTTGATTCTAGAGGTATTAGGAAGCAACTGGAGTTTATTGAGTAGGTAAATGAAGTAGTGGGACCTCTGTTTAAGAATACGTAAACAGCTATGTAGAGGGTGGATTTGAATGGAAAGAGACTTGAGGAAGTGAGACTAATTGGGAAGCTATTATAATGGTCTAGGGAAGATGAGGGAGGGTCTCACTTAAGATGACAGTTATATGAATAGAGAAAGGGTCAGATGCAAGCAATATTGTAGACATTAAGAGTAACAAAATTAGGACACTGATCAGTTATGTGATTTCAAGGAGACAGTAGAGTTAAAGATAACCCCAAGGTTATGAACTGGGAAGATTAGAAGAATGGTGACATCCTTGACAGAAATGGGAAAGTTTGGTAGAGGAGTTCATTTGGAGGAGGGGGAGGAAGAGAAAGACATTTGAGTTCTATTTTGCACATGTTGAGTTTGAGATGTCTGAGACCCCCAGTTTGAAATGTCCAAGAGGCAGCTGGTAATATGAAAGTGGAGCTCAGGAGGGAGACCAGGGCTGGATATATAGATCTGTGAGTCATCTGCGTAGAGCTAGTAATTAAACCCATGGAAACTGATGAAGTCATTGAGGGAGAACGTAGAGAGAGAGAAAAGATGGCCCAGGACCAAACACTGGAGAACACTCATCCTTAGGTGGCATAATATGGATGATAAACCATCAGCGAATCCTAAGAAGGGGTGATGAGACTGGTAGAAGGAGACCCTGGAGAAACAAGTGCCATGAAAACAAAATCCATGCCATTCTCCAGAAGGAGAATGTATCCAGGAGAGAGAAGTCAGTTAATAATGTTAAATGCAGCAGAGAGGTCAAGGGTGAGGACTGAGAAAAGACCTTCAGATCTGACAAATAAGAGATTGTTGATAATTTTGAAGAAGGCAGCTTTAGTTGAGCAGTGAGGCCAGAAGCGCGATTACAAAGGGATGAGGAATGGGTGAGAGGAGAAAAAGTGAAGGCAATGAGTGTTGATAACTTTTTATAGGAATTAAGCTAAGAGAGGGAGGAGAAACATGAGAACAGTAGCAGAGATGATTGGCTCTTTCTAGTGAGGGTTTCTCATGGATGGGGCAGACCCGGATATGTTTGTAAGCAGCTGGGAAGGAACCAGTAGATTGGAAGAGATTGAACATTTGAAGGTGGGAGGATAATTGAGGGGCAATCTGCTGTACAGGATCAGAGCGGACAGGATAAAGGACTCTTATAGAAGATTTGGTCTTCATTAGGTGAAAGACCATTTCATTATCAGAGACTGGAGAAAAGAATGGAGAGAGTAGGGGATAATGTCAGGAGGTTTTGAAATGATGACAAGGAGAGAGGGGGAGCTCATGAGGAATGATCTTAATTTTCTCAGTGAAGTAAGAAGGTATGTCCTCTCTTGAGTGGATGAGAAGAGAGAGAGAGGGAGGTGTGAGAGGCTTGAAGAGAGAAACTATGATTTGGAATAACTTCTATGTAGATTAGGATGTGGTAAAAAAAAAATAGCTTTAAGGAAGGTGAGGCATAGGGAGAGATAGAATGATAAGAGGTAGGTGGAGAAATATAAACCTTTTTTTGTTGTTGTGGAAATGGAACCCTTAAGGGTAATGGCGAGATCTAAAGTATAACGCAGTGGGGGTGGGATGGAGAAATAGGAGGTGGGATTTATACTGTTGCATTAAGGAGAATGTTTGATGAGTGAGCAATAAGAAAATAATAATAATCGTTTATATTTACATAATACTTTAAGGTTTACAAAATGCTTTCACAAACATCTCATTTGATCAGATATTCCTGTAGTCAGAGAAAAATTAGTTCTCATATTTTAGTGGCTAAATTGGTGTCCCCTGGGCCTACCATTTGACTTCTTTTTGATAGATTGTGACTTATTTAGAAACTTTCATTATGTCACTTTTAGCTTACCAAGTGACTTTAAATTTGTGGTCTGTGTGTTCTCATCAGTAGATATTAAAGAATATAGTCAGACCTCAAATAACCAAGATCCAGTTGACCAGAATTTTCAATTAGCCTAATTTAAAAAATAACAAACCAATTGGTCTGATTTTTATAAATCCAATGTTTCTAAAGTTAACATTCAGAATTTATTAATTTCCTCTCCCTTGCAAACAAAACAAAAAATACCACGCAACCTACAGTTGGAATGTGCACACACAAACACATGCATTTGCACACACACACACACACACACACACACACACACACACACACAGTAAGACAGGTAACACTAGCACAGAGGGGGCTGCTAGCACAGGTTCACTCTTGATGTGGTAAGACAGGAAGACAGCTTTGGAGGGGTTAATAATCTTACTTTATTCTTGTCTAGTCTTCTCAAAGGGGTTGCTGATAAAGGGAGCACCAACTCTTACAGCATTCCCTAATCACCCTTTTTGCAGGGGCCAGCAAGAAGGGTGGGCAACTACCCCTACATCTTGATGAGGTCAGTTGAGACAGGCACAGCTTGTACACTCCCCTAAATCCCCTCAAGCCTCAATGGGGGCTACTTGAGGCAGACACAAATTCCCCTCAAGTCTTGTGGGGGCCGATCAAGGCACACACACACCATTCCAGCATTCCAATTTAAGGGTTCCCCACCAGTGCCCACCTGCATTATAGGGCAACAGACAAAGAAGGCATCTTGCCAGCAATAGCCTCCAGTTTTATATTACCTCATCCCTGTATCTCATTGCGCAGTCGCAGTGGATATTTATAATTTAAACTCGAATATTTATATTATTTATCATTATATAATGCTGCTCAAGCATGGTGATTTTTTGAATCATAATTGTGAGAATTCATATCTAATACCTGGGAACAAGAGATTGTTATGGCTATGGATCCTGGGAAACTGAACTCCAAAAGAGAACAAAAATCTACTTCACACACACTAAAATCCACCTTACTTACACACACATACACACACACACCAGAAACAATACACATTCAGCTCAGTGTCCCAGACCTTTTCCATCTATAATGAGAATTTGTGTTCAGGACTATCATACTAAAACCCTCCGAACACTTTATTCAAGAGAAGTTTGGTAATGTTCCCTGAAGCCTGGATTTGAGTGAAATAAGTAAGTCAGATCAGATGTGTTAACAACATTTGCATCAAGGGCAAGTTGAAAAAGACCTTTTTTGCTAACCTCAAATTAACCAGAAAATTAGTTTAGCCAGATTCTCACATTTCACTAGGGTTTCAGTTATTTGGGGTTTTGTTGTCTTTAAGTCCAGTTTAGTGGAGAGGAATTTGTTAACTTTGCTTGGCCCAGTCCACTTTCTTTGTTTTTGTTTTTAAATTTTAAAGACTAGGTCTTTCTTCTCTTGCCCAGTCTGGAAGGGCAGGAAGTACAGGGGTTCTTGTGGGATCCTGCCCATGATCAACATGGGAGCTTTGACTCATTCAGTTTCCCACTTGGGAGCCAGTTTGCCCCTCCTTAAGTAATTTCATGGCCACTTGCTCCTGGAGCCTCACCATATATATTGATATGAACTTAACTCAGACACCCTATCAGCATAGCCCACTGCAGCCTGGAACCCCCATGCTCAAAAGATCTGCCAGCTTCAGCCTCCCTATAAACAGGAATTACAGGCATACACTATCATAAATTCATACTGGCTACCCACCCCATCCTTTATTTAAAGAAATTAGAAAAAGGAAAAATCTAACTTCTCCTGACTTAAGGAATTCACATCCTGTCAGAGCTCATGCTGAACACTGTCTTGACTTTCTAAGCGCTTGGCATCCAATGGTGGAAAAACACTTGGCCTGGCATAAATCTACTTCCTCTGTTTAGAAGCCTTTCACAGGACCTTTAGGACTTTCCTCTAAATCAGAGAGGGGAGTTTTCTTGACATTTGTTTTCCTTATTTCAATTAAAGAGTTATTTATAGATAACGGTTTGGTTATGTCCCTCTTCTCCTAATGGGTGAAGGCATTTGTTCATGCCTCTTAAGAATGTGATTGCTATCGAATAGTTGAGTGATCTCTTTAGCAAATGCATGCAACTTGTTGATACCTACCTTCTTTCAATTCCACAAGTTCTATAGAGGATTCACCTGATTTCCTCCAAGTCCTTGGAGATCCTTAGGTATACTATTCTGGGCGTATTCATCGCTTACATATTCTGATATTGTGGAAAGAACACTGGACTGAGAGTTGAGGCACTCTGGTTTGACTCTCACTTTCCCATTTTCTGACCTTGAATAAATCACCTCCCTCTCTGAGATCAGTTTCTTAAGTTGTAAAATGAAGGAATTGGCCTAGATGATTTAGTAAAAACAAAACAAAAAGGTTACTATGCAGTACACTGTGATTTTACCTTATGCTGGGGTTAGGCAATCAACCCATAAGGCAGAAATCCTTCAGAGTCAATATTATCTTCCTTCCAATGTCTTAAATCTCATATAAAGTTTAGAAGTTTGAAATGGGAATCCTACAACTGCAGCTAGATGAGACCTTGTTTCTTATCATTTGGGAATGAGAAGAGTAAATCAGTGGTGGCTGTAAACCAATCTTGGCTCTTATCATGGATTGTCTCAGTTCCAGAGGACTTGAGGGTGAGGCTTGGGAAGCATGGCCTGTGCATGACCTACTTCCCAGTGCCACTGGATGGTTTTGCACCCAACATTGCTACACGTAGATCTATTTTTTTCTATCTTTTCCTTTTTTGTTGTTTAATGCATATGGTTGAGCTTAAGTTAAATGCATTTCTGATGCAACTCTGCTATGTTGTATCTTCCATTTTTTATTCTTCCTTAGAGTAGATTGCATTTGCTCCATTCATTTCCAACCTTGTGATCATCATGTTTTATGGCAAGGAAATAAACAGGAGACTGTTTAAACTAGAGTTTTTCTAATGATCAGTCTGGACCACCTGGTTCCTTTGGGAACCCAAGTCTTATTGCACATCCTTTTGCTTCTCTTCCCTATCCCCTTTCCTAGAATAAGCCTTCTGCAATTATTCCTAGCAATTATTTGTAACTATAAATCTATTACTGATGAGAGAAATCATTGTGAGTGGCTTTTAAAAAATATAGCTCTTGTGCCCATATGTTATGATGCAGTTCTAGCTTCTGTTGTTGTTAGCAGGGGCTAACCACTAGACTGGGAAGTCAGGGAATGAGTTCTCAGTTTGAGCTCACCCATTGAGGATTGGGTAACCTTGGACAAATCACTTACCCCTTTCTGGATATGATTTTAACAAATGATAAATGGAAATAAGACCATTTAACCTCAAGGGGCAGTGCTAGGATGAATAACCAAGTACAACATAAATGCTTAATGATTTCTTCTTTATAAACCCTTAAGTGAGAGCTACTAAGACTTTTAACTCGAGCATTTAAAGAGTTGGTTTTTTCCTTGGTACAGGTGTTATTTGAACTTGCTCGGTATCATGCCCCTTCGACAATCTTTCTGGATGAACTAGAGTCAGTAATGAGCCAGAGAGGCACTGCTCTGGGGTGAGTGAAGACTTTGGCTTTCGTTACAGAATAGTATATTTTTTGTTGTAATTTTTCCCCCTCTTGTGTGTCTGATAATCAGAAACCCATCAACATTTACCAGAAGAATGAGCCCATTAATAAGCCAACGCATTTTCAGCAAACAGATGGGAAATCCTTTAAATTAATCTTGTTAACTGAATAGATGCTTTAAATAGTTTCTTTGACTGGCAAAAATTTATCCTCCACCCAGGAGTGGATTTTAGGACTAAAGATCATCCAGGCCCAGTGTACCAGGCTGCCAACATCATTCTGCTGGCATGAATGAGTTGGACATAGCTGCTTTCTCTGGATCCAAGGACTGCCTCTCAGCCACAGGGCTCTCTTCCTTAGTGGGTACCAAAGAAGGGGTATTCCATGCCCTTAAAAACCCCTCTCAAGAGAAAGACTTTTTTGCTATGGTAGGCCAAGGTAGCAACCTTAGTTCTCTGTAACATCAGAAAAGGCACACAGCATATCTAAACCAATATTCTACGTGCTGTGGCCAAAGACTCAATACCTCCTGATATCATCAACAAGAAGGAACAGTTGTCCAGCCTGTGAGTTATTCCCCTTTTTTCTGAAAGATACTTTTTTTAGTTTTATGCCTTGATCAGACCATTGTGTCTGACCTGGAATCTCAGACCTAGCATGGATGCCAGAGGCCATCTGGTCCAACCTGTATTTGAATAGGCATCGCCTCTATAACATCTCTCACAGCAGCTGCTTGATGTACCTCCAGAGGCAGGGAACCCACTATCTTCCAGGCAGCATGTGTGGCTTTTGGACAATTCTTACTGTTGGAAAACTGTTTGGCAATTTTTCTTATGTCAAACAAATCTGCTTCTTTGCAATTTTTGTCTGTTCCTGGTTGAGTCCTCTGGGGCCAGGCAAGACAAATCTGGTTTATTTTCCATGTATTGGCTTCTTTAGACACTTGAAAATGGCTGTCATGTCCCCTGGCCCATTCCTAAGTCTGTTCTTCTCCATGTGAAATATCTATAGCTCATTCAGCTAGTTCTTACATAGTATAGTCTCCAGGTCCTTCACTTTCCCGGTTGTCCTTCTTCAGATGCATTCCATCTTGTCATTGTCCTACGAAATGTTGAATTGTCTTGGAAAAAAATTTTAAGTGATATCTTTTTTTGAATATTTTGTTTTTTCCAATTGCATGCAAGAATAATTTTTAACGTTCTTTAAAAAAATATTTTGAGTTTCAGATTCTCTCCCTCTCTCCCTCTTTCTTCCCTAAAGTGATATATCCTTTTTGTTGGTTGTTTTGGTTTTTTTTGAGAGGCAGTTGGGGATAAGTGACTTGCCCAGGGTTAGTGCTCAGGGTGACATAACTAGTAAGTGTAAAATGATATCTTTTAAGAAAATCCATCCAGTTAGGGAATAAGTAATTCCCCCAGAGACAATATGAATCCTGTGCAAACTTTCTTACTCCCTTCACTGTCCCTTATATAGAATCATAGATCTAGAGCTGGAAGAGACCTTAGAGACCTTCTTGGCTGTCTCTTTCACCTCACAGATAAGGAATCTGAGGCCTAGAGAAAACAGGTGATTTGCCACGGATCATATAGTTAGGAAAGGGCAGAGTTAGGATTTGATTCCAGATCCTGCAACTACCAGGCCGACTGGATAATAGCTTTTCTTGCATCATGGCTTCCACCTTTAGGGCAAGACATAGAAAGTTCTGCTGTCCTCAAAATTTGTTGTTCAGTTGTATCTGACCCTTTGTGACTCCATTTGGGGTTTCCTTTGCAAAGATATTAAAGTGGTTTGCCATTTGCTTTTCCAGCTCATTTTACAGGTGAGGAAACCAAGGCAAACAGCATTAAATAATTTGTTTACAGTCACACAGCTAGTAAGTGTCTGAGGTCAGATTTAAACTCATGGCTTTCTGACCCAGCACTCTCTCCACTGCACTCTCTGCTCAAAAGACAAGAATTTAAATGCTTGTCCTTTTAGCTGAGTCTAAAGAAAACAAAGAGCTGAGCAGCTTTCTGATGATTTGGTCAATGGAGGTAGCCAATTTGGGTTATCCAAGCCTAGGAAAAGAGGCCTTTTCCTTAAAGTGGTTTTTGGAGGAAAGAAGGGGTAGGAGACAAACTTAACTGTGCAGAAAACTGTCTTGTTTTTGCATTCTGACTGTATATGGGGTAAGCTGTACCTTCATTGTACTTATATTAGTTGTTCTGTTAAAAGCACAGAAAACAGCTTCAGTTTGGCTATTAATGTCTATTCTTGTAACAATTTAAGATCTCTAAAAATAGGCAGCCTATGTACATTGGTTTATCAAGAGACTATATAATACATATAATGCTGCAGATGGACACAGCTTCATCACTTCTAATCCACCAATAACACCAATAACATCCTTGTCTTCTGCTGTTTCCTAGTTTACTGCCAATCCTCAATTTGATGGCTTTTTCTGTTAAATACCACCATTAGCATTCACTCACTTCCATTCTGTTAATCTTTATGCCAAGATTAAACTAAGTCATATGTTTTTTGTTTTTGTTTTCTGGCTTCAGTATCAGTGGCTTCTCAATGTAGTGAAATGAAGGGGGAATTTGACATAATGCATGAGCGTTAGCCAGTATAACTTAATCATGGTTTGTAGTTGGAAAGAATTTGAAATAGTGACTAGGAGTTATTTACTGTGGGTTATACTGTTAAATATAAAAGTGATGGTTCCCCATCACTTTGGAAATTCATGCTTTTCTTCTTCTTGATAGGGGAGAGCACGAAGGAAGTCTTCGGATGAAAACAGAATTGCTAATGCAGATGGATGGGTTGGCTCGATCTGAAGACCTTGTCTTTGTTTTAGCAGCTTCCAATCTGCCATGGTAAGAGAACAGGACCGTACATTTTGAATACATTTGCCTGAGCCTCTAAGCACAGATAAAGATTTCGTCCAAAGAACTTAGGGGAAAGCTTTTATATTTGGTTAAAGCATTTAAAGATTAATTTGAAGCTTTTTTGTTAGGCTCTGCAATTCTTACTACTTGTACCAAGTAAGAATCATTCTTAATAAAGAAAACATATGTTAGTACTGCCGTATGCTAATATTTTAAATGTCCTACTTCCATTTTAAAGCCAAATTTTTAAAAAATTATATTTAAGCCACACAAGGCTTTGACATGGATCTAGAAAGTACTTAAAAATTTCCAGGGCTCAAAGAGTATTCCTGAAGTGGTATGGTTGGATTTAATGGGCATATTTTTTTAAAGTTAAAAGGAAAATCTTTTCTTTATTGAGATCACAGTAAGTAGGAAAAATAAATATTCTCTCATTGAATACATAATCCACCATTAGAATCCTGGTTTTAGGGTCAATCCAATACAAGTCCTGGAGAAGTGACAGTGACTTCTCTAGCCTCATGCCTGATTCATGGCAAAGACCAGATAAGGACCCAGATCTTCAAATTCCTTACTCCATTTCTCTTCATCCATCTTACCTACAATGATATATATATCAAGAAGGTGAAAATAGTATTCCCTGCCCTCATCAGAATGACACAGTCATCATGTAGGATGATTTCTGTGAAAGCCCTTGGAAACTGTCCAATACTCTATACATGCAAAGAAAGGTATGTGTCATAAGAAAGAGTTAGTTTCAAAGAGAATGCATGTAATATTCTTGATTCTTCTAGTGAGGAGAGTAGTAATCATTGCCCTTTTGGGAGCTGAGGAAGTTCTTTCAGGCTGGCATCAAACCCTATTTGGGGCATCTTTCAGGGCAGAACACTCTGCTGTCCCTGAGGATTCCATTCACTTAATCATTCCACTCTGAAGAGGAGGGGCTAAATGACACACATTATTTCTGTCTGTTTAGCCCTTTCCCCGACCTGCTGTGTCAGGGAATGGTAGGTAGATAAAGGAGAAATAACATCTCATCTGGGTCATTTCATGTGAAAATAAGCAGAGGAATAATAAATATTTCAACTTTAATATTATCATTTAAGGTAATAGGCAGGTTAGAAATGTTCAGTGTGCACAATTAGGGCTAATTTGACCTGCCTCGATTGCTGAGCATTCATAAACCTAGGCCTAGGAGTCCAGAGGGAAACAGGATATTTAACAGAGCTATTAAGGCAAATCCTATCTTTAGATGTCTACTTAATTCAATGATAATTTGCCCAAATAATGAAAGTGTGAAGGAAGTGAAAGCTGACCTCTGTTCGACTGTTAGCAGTAGATTTGCAGGTTCCTGTTTCCTCTGGGAAACCAAAGCCCCAGATTACAAAAATAAGAAATTTGGAAGAAATAATGGGAGTAAAATGATTTGCATTGAAAGTAAAGTTGTGAGGGGTGGCTAGGTGGTGCAATGAAAAGAGCACCGGCCCTGGAGTCAGGAGGACCTGAGTTCAAATCCACCCTCAGACACTTGACACACTTACTAGCCACGTGACCTTGGGCAAGTCACTTAACCCCGATTGCCCTACTTTCCCCTCTCCAAAAAAAAAAAAAAAAGAAAGTAAAGTTGTATTGGAAGTTGTCCTGAAAAAAAAAAGTGAAAATAAAGCTGTAGTTAATTGATGAACTCTTATCTCTTCTTTTGCCTGGCAACCTGTGTTTTTCACTCATGTGTTTGTTCTCCACTCTGCCTATTTAACTACTGTGGAAAAGTCAAGTTTGAAGCCCCCTCTCCTCTTTGCTATCTCTCCTTTGTTATTTACTGTGGTATCTTTCTCATTGGAAGACATTCCTTTGTGATTGTGTGTGTGTGACCAACATACATGATCTCAGCTGAAAAAGATCAGTAACATGAATTACAGTTTTTCCCAGAGTGAAGATATGTGTATTCGCCAAATTGTGGGTATAGCTGAAATTTCTAGGGTCATTTGCTGTCCCTAACTTTGCATCTTGGTCTTGTGTTTCACTTGTCACATTTGCTCCAAATTTTGATACCACTTGCCAGATGCCTACACCTTGTATTGTTTCTTTTTTTCCTAATTTATTGCTTGAAATTGCTTCCTTCTGCCTATCTTCAGTGTCCCATATAGTAATTACTTTTACCTACTATTACTGTCATCAATTCATTTCAACTTAACTTAATTCTCTGTACAGTCTCAGAGTAGGAAAGAACCCTCCACACCATCTTGTTCAACCTTGTACCAGAACAAAAAAGCCTTCTATGACATCCTGATAAGCAGTCAACTAACCTTTGCTTGAAGACCCCTAGCAAGGAGAAGCCCATTTCCTCCCAAAGGAATGGCTCTAATTGCCAAGATGGTTATAATTGCTTCATGAGAAGCTTGGGGTTAGTAAAAGCCTCGCTGTTTCCCAAATGGAATCCAACACCCCCTCCTTCTGTTCAACTCAGGACCCAGCTTGTTGTACCTCTGTACTGTCTGTCCCAGATATACATACATACTGTTGGGTGAGCTCTATAGGGTATCCATCCAAATACATGTTGACATAGAGGTAATTCTTCACCCACTTGGTTTTTCTTGAATGGATAGACAAGTTAAACTCAGGAGGTTCTGTAGTGTTCTGAGACTTGGTGTAGTTGGAACAATGTCTTCCACAAACAAGAGGAGCCAGAAAGGATCTCACTATTCACAGGGAATCTCCCTTTGACCTGTACTCCATGCTGGAGCTTCACCGTCGCAGTCTCCCTGATTCATGCCTCATCTGAAGCTTATGATCAGACTGAACAGGTTTACATCTGTTGTATCTGTCAAGGAATCTTGAATGACCTTGGTGTAGAGATAGGAAACACACAAGGCAGCACTCTCTTCTGTTCAATCAAATGGTTTTTGTTTTCTTTTCATAATCAACAAAGCATAATGGGATATTATATTCTCTATGGTTTCCACTTCATTGCAAAATGGTAAACATGTGGTCTATTGTTGAATATCACTTGTGGATGCCGCCTATTCTCTGCTAATATCCTCATCACAGACTCCTTTAATTTGTGTGCATAAGACTCAAAGATTTTGCATCAATAAGACAATAAGTCTATAGGTCAGTAGTATTGATGTTCTCTCAGTCATTTTTTTTTTGGTATTAATAAGGCTCATAATTTTTTCTATGCCTTTTGTATCTTTTTCTTCTTCAGAGAGAACTTTGCATATTGGTCCCTCAATGCACTCACAATTGTATTATCTCCATCACAGACCTCCTTTATGTATACTTGGTTCAACCTGCCTCATTGTGCATCTTTGTTTTCTTTATTGCCATTTCTACCTCCTCTGTAAACACTTCTGAGACTGTGATGTTGGGGTCCCAGAGTGGTGATTCTATCCTTGTTGGAGAAACAGTTTGTTGAAATGTTTTTTTGCAATTGTTTTCCATTTTTCTTCTGTCTATATTTCTTCCATAGTCCCTCCTGTCTTTTCCTACAGATTGTCCCACAACTGTCTCCTCTCTCTCTGTCTCTAATCATTAGTCTTCTCTTCTTTATCTACTAGCTCATTCCTTGAAGCTTATGAACATGCTGATGTTTCCCCAGTCCTTGGAAAACCATCACTTGACCCCACCCTTACCTCAGGCTATTAATTTGTTGATTGCCTCCCTGTCACAGACCAACTCCCAGACCACTGT
>CM053580.1:278175405-278197460 GCA_028627135.1 Pseudochirops cupreus | reverse complement strand
TCTGGAGAGCAATCTGGAACTATGCCCAAAGGGCTATAAATAATTGCATACCCTTTGACCCAGCAATACCACTGTTGGGATTATATCCCAAAGAGATCACAGAAGTGGGAAAAGGTCCCATATGTACAAAAATATTTATTGCAGCTCTCTTTGTGGTTGCAAAAAACTGGAAATATAGGGGATGCCCATCAATTGGGGAATGGCTAAACAAGCTATGGTATATGAATGTAATGGAATACTATTGTGCTATAAGAAATGGGAAGGAGATGGACTTCATAATTACCTGGAGAGGCTTATACAAATTGATGCTAAGTGAGAAGAGCAGAACCAGGAAAAACTTGTACACAATCACAGACACATCGTACATATGATGACCAGCCTTGATAAACTGGACTATCCTCAACAACGCACAGCTAAAGACAACTCTACAAGCTTCAAGATGGAAGGAGATATCTACATTCAGAGAAAGATCTAGAAAGATCAGAGTTTAAATGGAGATTGAAGCAAAACACGCTATCGTTCTCTTTTATGTCTGGTTTTGCTTTTTTTCCCAGTGATCACTCATTGGTTACAACCTTTCTATATAACCAAACTACTGTACAATGTGAAAGTATTTGCAGATCCTATACATGATTGCATGCCACCATGGGGGCGGGGGGGAAGGGAGAGGAGAAAATCTGAAACTCAAGTGATTGTGGAACTGAATTTTGTAAACTAAAAGTAAATAAACAAATCATTCAAAAAAAATTGAAGTCTAAAGAGGTTTTGAAGGAAGTCACAAAGGTGGTAACTATAGCAGAAGCATGATTTTGAATCCAGTTTCCTTAATCCCAAATCTTACACTCTATCCTATTATGGATGAGGGCACCACCATTCTCCCAGTCCCCCATCTGCATAAACTATGAGTGATCCTTGACTCCACATTCTCTCACCCCCATATCCAATCTGTTGTCAAATTTTGTCAATTTTACCTTCACAGCATCTCTTACATTTATCTCCCCCCTTCTCTCTGATGTTACTGTACTCCTGGTCCAGACCCTCATCACCTCATACCTGGACTACTGCAAAAGCCTACTGGTTGGTCTGCCTGCCATAAATCTCTCTCCATTGTAGTCCATTCTCCAGTCAGCTGTCAAATTAATCTGACCATGCTTCCCCCCCTTTTCAATAAACTACCTATTACCTCCAGGATCGAATATTAAATCCTCCATCTGGCATTCAAAACTCTTCATAACCTGGCCCCCTCCCACCATTCCAATCTTTTTACACCTCACTCCCTACCCCATACTGTGTGTCCCAGTGACACTGGCCTCCTCCTCGCACCAGACACTCCATCTCCCAACTTTGATCATTTTGCAAAGTTGTCTAGCTGTCTCCAATACAAGGAATTCTCTCTGTATCTCTGTCTCCAGACATCTCTGGCTTCCTTCAGATCCCAGCTAAAATTCTACCTTTTACAAGAAGACCTGAGTTAAAATGAACCTGCAACAAACACCTATCACGTTTTATATTGTTGGCTTTAGTGATTTTCTTCTTTTGTGAAAGGATCTAAGTCCTAAAGTAGCTGCAAAGGACTAGGGCATTCTCATAGGTGTCTAGTGCACTGTATAATGAAAGGAAACATCTTCAGCTCCTAGTGAGGGGAGGTCAAAGGGAGCATTCATTCTTTTCCTCACTCTGGTCCTGCAGTAGTCCTCTCTCTGGGTTCTTATATAGACTACAAACAAGATACAGGCCAGGGTCAGAGGGTGGGTCCAGCGGGTAGGCTTTTCTGCCCCCCTCCTCTACTTTATCAGCTTTCTGCTGGTTATAGATCTACAAGAACACTTGTGACTATTGATTGATTTCTTCCTCACTGATCTCACTGGAGGTATATTTTGACTCTTTTTTTTACTAGCAGGGTGCCTGGTCCTATTTGCATTTGAACTCAGGTGATAGGTTAGGTATCCAGGAGTGGTACAGCAAGAGGAATCAAACCAACTCGCTTGGCCGCTTCAGGTACTCCCAGATACTCCTATTCCATTTCTCAGGGCTACCTAAGTTCCTTTCCAATTAAGACTCAAAATTTTGAGTATAGATATTTGGCATGGTGGTGAATTAACTTTTTTTGCATTGCACTTTCTATAATAAGCAGGGTTTGAGGCACTCTGTGCTCCCTTAGCCCATTTCTGGCACTCCTCCAACATATTTTTCCAAAATTAACTTAGGTACATCTGGTTCCTACCTGCCTGGTATGACACTAATCCCACTTCCTCTGCAGTTCATTTAAATTTGTTCTTTTTCCAGGACTGTGGCAGATATTACACCCCATCCCTCCTCATCTTTGGACGCCATCATCAGGGGTTAAGCAGATAAAATACTGCTTTTCACTTTGAAACTGGAGGCATCCCTTGTTATTTTCTATTTCAGAAACCCCACTTGTGCCAATTTGTCTCAGTTTATTAACTTATTTCATTTTCTGATAACAAAAGTAATTAATGGTCTTATCTTTGAATCCCAAAAGTAAATGCTTATTAGAGAACCAAACATCTCTATCTATCTATCCATCTATCATCATATATCTACATATTTTATATATATATGATATATTGACATATATCATACATATCAATATCAAGGAACATTTATTAGGTTTCTGCTACGTAACACTATGCTAGGCACTGGGGATACAAAGATAAAAGGGAAGGCATTCCTTGCCCCCAAAGTGCTTGCTTACATCATATAAAGAAAGATAGGCTCATAGTAAAAACAAATATACTGCCCATCTGATGTTGGAAAACTATTACTACAGTAAATATGGGATAGAATAGAACAGCCCAAGTAGTGCTGAGAGCATCTAGTGGCTTTGTTTCTTGGGGTTTTGGGGGGGGTGTTGAAAGGCAATTGGGGTTGAATGACTTGCCTGGGGTCATACAGCTAGCAAGTATCAAGTGTCTCAGCCTGCATTTGAACTCAGGTCCTCCTTGACTCATCTAGTGTTGTGAGGTAGGTGCTCTTTAATCTAGGCTGAACATTTTCCCAGATGATCCTTAGACTAAGAATTCTGTATACCAATCCTGGATTTCGGTTTATCTGTCTTAGATAAGTAATCAATTATTCAATAAACATTTATTGACCACTGTGTGCTAGACACTGTGCTAAGTACTATAAGTACAAAGACAAAAGTTCCTTACAATTAAGAATCTCTAAATGTTGGAATATTTTTTCTTTGCTATTTTTTTTACTGGCCATTAATTCCAAGGAACTACTGACTATGGAACTTCAATGGACTAGTTAATATGCTGTCTTACAGAAGGCCAATATGTATCATATCAAAAAGGGTTAATGAACCCTAAAAAATTTCTGCAATGGGGACAGATAGGTGGCACAGTGAATAGAGCACCGGCCCTGAAGTCAGGAGGACATGAGTTCAAATCTAGCCTCAGACACTTGACACTTAACTAGCTGGATGACCTTGGGCAAGTCATTTAACCCCAAATGCCTTGCCTTCCCCCTCAAAAAAAAATTTTCTGAGATATCTTGGAAAATTAACACACACACACACACACATCATTATCATCATCATCATCAACAGAAGTGTTTAGATTTCATTTATTCAACAAACATCTCCTTACTATTCCAAGCCTCATTGATTTCTTTCTTCTCTCAGCTACCAAGCACTCAATTATACATGTAGCATAAACTATCTCTGGTATATTTGAAAGGTTGCTTCATATATGTTGGTCTTATCTTTTCCATTAAACCATAAGCTACTTTAGAGCAGGGATTGTGTCTTTTTCATCTTCCAGGTCTATGACTAAGCAATTTCTCAGAGAAATTACATATCAGAGCAATATAAATAAAATGGGATATATAAATCACCCAGTTTTAATTGACCTTATTATAGACAGTGACATCTTTCTTTACAGACTTCAAGTTCCAAGGGGACAGGAACTTTATCTTTGTATCCCCTAAATGCCTAACAAAACGTCTTGAAAACAACAGGACTCAATGAACATTTGTTAAATTGGAAATTACTAAATTTAAATGAATCTATTATCTCACAGATGTAGATATTTCCTCTCCCTGTACACCATGACCCATCCATGGGCACCACCAAATTTTGACTGGAGCTCTTTCAGAGTAGAATGATGAACACACAATGAGAAATGCAATTCTAAGAGAAATCATTCCCAGAACTGGGAGTGGTTAACCTGGAAAAGAGAAGACTAATGGGGGACATAGTTATATTTAAATGGCTATCTTCAGAAGAGTAATTAGCTTCATTTAATGTAGCCCTTAATATAAGGAGTTGTTCTGTGCAGTTTGAATTCAAAGAGATGTACCAGTCATAGACTGCATGGAACTGTCAGACCTAGGGGTCATATGTAGCCTCAAGGCTGCAGGTTCTCCACTGCTCATCTAGACTATAGGAATTCCTTATTCACATAAACTAGAAAGGAACTGTAAATTGAATGAATTAGCATCCACCATAAAATTCTATTACTTAATGCCTTGAAATTTTGATTTGCTTCACTTATAGTGCCATCTAGTGTAATACGGAGAGAACACTCTTTCAAGAAATTATTCCAATAATTTGATGACAGTTCCTTAAATCATTTACAACTTAAATTCTTCTTATATCAAAAGGAAAGACCATGTCTCTTACAGAATCTAGTCCATAATTCCTTTTTTTTAATGACCAAAAACTAAAGAGGAAGAATCAGGAGGGAAGAGATGAGTTTGATAGCCTGTTACTAAATGACCAACTCCTCCCACCCTTGGCTCTACCTATAAAAATCCAATCTACCTTTCAAGGTTCAACTCAGATGTCACAGCCTCCATGGAGTCTCCTCGATGTTACTAGACATAAGCAATCTCTTCTTTTCTCACGCCTGTCTTCTGGCATTTCACACCTTCTGTCTGGTGTTACAGTTACTGATGTACATGGTCCATCTCCCTATCTGGATTATAATCTCCTCAAACATATTGTCCTTATTTTTATAACACCCACCACACCCAGTACATCGACTTGCTTTATTGAGTAGGATGGTTCAATAAGCAACTTGTTGAAAAAAATGAATCAAAGGAAACTGATACTGAGGTATGTTAAGTGACTTGCCCAAGGTCACAAAGCTAATCAGTAGTTGTGCTAGAATTACAACTTATATCTTCTTATTCCCAGTTCAGTGTTCCTTCCATTACAGCATTTTGCTCCCTCCCCACCCAGACTACACTAAAACTGCTTTTTATTTTGCCTATAAACATTTTACAGCTATGGTTACCTAATAATTAGCCTTTGGCTAATGTGAAGTAACAAATGGTTATTGTTTTTAAATTTCTCCATCAACCCTGGAGACTTCGAGATTTTATTTATGCCTTTTAGTTTTTACACCACCCATAATTTCCTGATAATACCAAGGGGAGATAACAAAGAAAAACAGTTAAGAACAAAACTGATTGATATAACAGCCTCATCTAATAGGATATGCAACATTCTATACCCACAGTCCCCCAGTTTTCAACCAAGAGAATAGAGTTATAGTTCCTCATCTATTATCTGGGACCAAAATTGGTCATGTACCTAATCTGAGTTTAAGTGTTATTTTCATCTACATGATGTCATGTATATTATTTTACTGGTCTTATGCCTTTGTTTTGTACATGTTTTCCCACATTTCTCATATTCATTTTTTTCTTCTGGTATAATAATATGCTATTAATTTATATACTACAATTTGTTCAGTCATTTCAGGTCACTGGGTTTCTACTTTGTTTCCAGGTTTTTGGTTACCACAACATATTGCTAAGAACTGTGGGATCTTTCTTTTTGTCCTTAACAAAATTTTTTCCATAATAGTTGGCTCAATTCACAGTTCCATCAATAGCATATAAATGTGCCTTTTTTTCCTGAAACTCTACTAATGTCAACTATTCCCATCTTCTACCATATCTGTGAAATAAAACCTGAGAGATATTTTTAAATTTGCATCTATCCTATTATTAGTACCTTGGGCATTTTTTCATATGGTTAATGTATGCTTGTACTTCTTCTGGAAACTGTTCATATTCTTTGATTGGTGACCTTTTAAAAATTTTTGGTTAGAACCTGTTCAGAAGTTAGCCAGCATCCTAAGCTAGAATAAATATTTGTGACAATGGCTGGTAATGGCTAGTATGTCAAAGTACTGTCATCCATGTATAAAGCCTTCCACCAGAAATCTAGGGTTGAAAAAACCTTAAAGAGAGGCAGCTAGGTGGCACAGTGAATAGAGCACAGGCTCTGGAGTCAGGAGGACCTGAGTTTAAATCAAGCCTCAGACACTTAACACTTACTAGCTATGTGACCTTGGGCAAGTCACTTAACCCCAATTGCTCTGCCTTCCCCCCTCCAAAAAAGACCAAAAAACAACAACAAAAAAAAAAAAAGAAAAAAACTTAAAGAGATCAACTAGTCTATCTACATTTCCATTTAGAATTGTCTCAAAATTACCTCAGGCATATATTAATTTATGCTCTTGTTTAAAAGTCTCCATAGTCTCCTATGACTACAGCACCTGGCACTGTGGCACTGTGACTTGCATAAAGCAGGTGCTTACTTATGAAGGCATGGATGATATATTTATCACACTCAGGGTATGTCATGAAGCTAGGAAAGATAATAGAATTGACCTTCAAAAAGATCCTGACACGGTAGAGTAATGGGCTGAGCTTAACAAGAGGAAATTTAACAGCATTGATGATTTAGGGGCAGGGGAGCTAGGTAGTACAGTGGATAGAGCACGGGTCTTAGAACCAGGAAAACTCATCTTCATGAGTTCAAATCTGGCCTCAGACCCTTACCAGCTGTGTGACTCTGGGCAAGTCACTTAAATTTAACCCTGTTTGCTCAGTTCCTCATCTGTTAAAACGATCTGGAGAAGGAAATGGCAAACCACTATAGTATCTTTGCCAAGAAAACCACAAAATTGGGTCACAAAGAGTTGGATATGACTGAACCAACTCAATAACAACAACGGTGAGTTAGGGAACTAACACAAATAACTAAGACCAAGAGTGATTCCCCAACGGATAAGGCATCAAAGGATATAAAGACTTTTCAAAATAAGGATTGCAAACTATCAACAAACACATCAAAGACTGCTCCAAATCAAGACCAAAACACACTCAAATAAACTAACAAAGGCAGTAAAAGTTAGGAATAGTTAATGTTGGAGAGGTGATGGAAGACAAGTACACTCTACGCCCAACATCCGTAGAGTTGTAAATTGGTCCAACTAGTCTGGAAAGTAATCTAGAATAATGGCAGAAAGGGAGGAAGGGAAGAAGCATTTATTAAGCACTTACTGTATGCGAGATACCAAGCTATGCACTCTACCTCACAACAACCCTGTAAAGTAGGCGCTATGACCCCCATTTTAGAGTTGAGTAAATTGAGGCAATCAGAAGCTATATGTGACTCATATCCTCATGTATCTTCTATATCAGAGAAATTTGTTGCAAAGATTTTTTTTTCCCAAATTAACCATTTCCCTCCTAATTTGAACTACATGGATTTGGTCTGTGCAAAATTGGTCATGAATACTTGTTCTATTCCTAAGTTGTCTATAATAAGACCTTTCATATCTAAGTAACGTGTCTGTTTGGATTCATTTTGGCATATGATGTGAGATATTGCTCTAAACGGAATTTCTGCCAGAACTGTCCTAGCGGTTTCTGCCAAATGGTGTATTTTTGGCTCAATCTTTGGAGTCTTTGGGTTTTATCAAACACAGTGCTGCTATGATCATGATGCTTCTTTATGCCGTATACCTAAAATGTCCCCCTGATCAACTTTTGATTGGTTCTTTTTAGTACAGTTTGAAATCTGGTATTGTTAGGTTTATCATTCCACTTTCTTTCTTTTCCATAACATTCTTAACATTTTGTTCTTGAAGATTAATTATTTTTTCCTAGCTCTATAAAATAATCCTTTGATAGATTGATTGGTATGGTACTGAATAAGTAAATTAATTTAGATAGTACTGCCATTTGTTTTCCATAATCCATTTCCCTTTCCATTTTTGCCATTATCTTATATACTTTGATGCCATTATCCATTATCTTTCCAACTATGAGCAATCTATAACATGATTTAGGCCTATTTTTTTTTTCCTGTAAAAAATATGTTTTGTGATTGTATTGACATAGCTACGGTTTGTGTCTTGGTAGTTGAACTGCTATTTTAAAAATTCTTTAGAATTCTTTTAGAAATGAGTTATTTTGAGTGGAATTTTTCTGTCTTCCTTTTGGGCTTTGTAATATATAGAAAGGCTGATGATTTGTTGGAATTTATTTTATATCCTGTCATTTTGAAGAAGTGATTGATTTTATTGGAAAGGGCCCTAATTTATCTCCATTATATATAGTACTAGATTTTGGTTTTAGATAGATAACATTTGCCACATTAAGGAAAATTCCATTTATTCCTTTTTTAGTGTTTTCAAAAGAAACAGATGTATTTTCACAATCATTTTTTCTGCATGTTATAAGCATGTGCTTTTTATTTTGGGTATTAATGTGGTCTATTATATTTATAGTTTCCCTAATATTAAACCAACTTTGCATCCATTCCTGGTATAAATCCAACTTGGTCCATTATTTCATACAGTCCTTTTGATATACTACTGTAACTTTTTTGCTAATATTTTATCTAAAATGTTTGTGTTGATATTCATTAGGAACATTGGTTTGTAGTTTTATTTCTCTGTTTTGTCTCTGCTAGTATCAGAATCATATCTGCACCATATAAGCAATTTGATAGGATTTCTTCTTTTCCTATTTTTGCAGGTAGTTTATATAATACTGGAACTGGTCTCTTAATGTTTGCTAGAATGCACCTATAAATCTAACTAGATCTGAGGTTTTTTTCTTTGGGAGTTAATTTATGGCTTGTTAAATTTCTTTTTCTGAGACTGGGTTATTTAAATTCTCTCCTTCTTGCTCTATTCACACTCAGGGTAGGTCACGAAGCTAGGAAATATAATATAATGGAACTGGCCTTTAAAAGGACCCTAACAAAGTATAATAACGAGCTGAGGCTAATAAGAGGAATGTGGGTATTTTAAATTTTTGCAAATATTTATCTCTTTAAGTTGCTAGATATTTGGCACCTAATTGGACAAAAGAGTTTCTATTAATTTTCATTTGTTGTGAAATCTTTTATATTTTTGATACTAGTCATTTGGTTTTCTGCTCTTATGCCCTCCTTTAAAAATAACTTAATGGCTTATCTATTTTTCTCCAAAACTAGTACCTAATTTGAATGATCAAATCATTGATTTTTTTTGTCTTTCAATTTCATTAACCTATTCTTGACTTTTCAGAATTTCTATTTTGATGCTTAGTTGGGTTTTTTTTTTAATCTGTTGGTTTTTCTAGTCTTTATAAAAAGAATTACATGTCCAATTCATTAAATTGTTAATTCTCTCTCACAGATTAAAGTGTTTAGAGATATACATTTTCCCCTCTGGATTATTTAGGCTGCCTCTCAAGAATCTGTGTATGCTATTTCACTATAGTCATTTTCTTTGAAAAAATTATCTTTCTTTGATTTGTCTTTGACCCACCAATTATCTAGGATTAAGTTACTGAATCTTCAAGTATTACTTAATCCTTTCTTCAAAGGCTCTTTATTGAATATAATTTAATTTCATTGTGCCCAGTATTTAATATTTCTCCTTCTCTGCATTTGTGAGATCTTTATGTCCTAATGTACAATTTAATTTTATAAAGATGCCATGCAAAGCTGAGAAATATATGTCCTCATTTCTATTTCCATTCAATCATTGCTTTGTTATACATAACTTTTCTAAAAGTTTGCTCAGGTTTTAAACTTTTCTTGTTTACCTTTTATTGCATTTGTCTGGGTCTGAGAGAGGTGCATTGTTATCTTCAACTATTATAGTTTTACTCTCTATTTCTTCATATATATCAATTAACTTTTCCTTCAAATACTTTAATGTTATGCCATTTGGTGCACATATGTGTGTGTGTGTGTGTGTGTATGTGTGTGTGTGTATATATACATATATATATACACACACACACATATACACACACACATATATATGTATATAAATATGTATATAAAGTATTAGTATTACATAACCGTCTGTGGTACCTTTAAGCACAATGCATTTCCTCTGTTTATCACTTTTAATCAAGTGTATTTTTTTAAACTATTGCCTTGTCTGAGATCACGGTTGCTATTCCTGGTTTTCTGAGTTCAGCTGAAGCATAATAGATGTTACTCCACACCCTAATTTAAACTGAATCATTCTGTTTCAAGCATGTTTCTTGTAAATGACATATTGTCAAGATTCTTTTCTCCTAAGCCATTCTGCTGCCTTCTCTTTTATAAGGCATTTCATTCCATTCATGGTTATGATAAGGAATCTCCCTATATCCTATCCTCTTACACTTTTTTCCTCTCTGTATTGCTCATCTTCCCTACATCCCTCTCAAAAAGTAGTGAAAGGAAAGGAATGTGCTCACCACTACACACACATACATATACACATACACATGAATGTATACATGTGCATGCATGTGTGTAGATGTGTACACATGTATATGCATGTGTGTACATATACACACACAGGCACACACACATATGAAAGTGCTTCAGCTCCATTGCTCAATTCTCTTCCCCTTGTCCAGTCCTCATTCACAGCTTCCTTCCTTTCACTGCCTCTCTCGTAAGCCACCCTCCACAGTTGGAGTTTGACCAATGCCTTCCTAAATCTACCTTTCCTCCTTATTGTTTCTGCCTGTTTCCCTAGTGAGTCTAATGTATTTCTACACCAATATCTTTGTGTAGAGGTTGTCCATGTGTCCAATCTCTGTCTGCTCCAGACCAAAGCAAGGTCCCTGCTCAGCCTGCTTGTCCCCCCACACCCTGACCACCTCCATGTTTGTACAGTCTTCACACACACTTCTCTTACATCAGTTATTAAGGGTCATTCCTTCCCTCTTTCTTCTCCAATTTATTCCATTTCCTTCCCTGCTTTTTCTTCTCCTCAGATCATCAAAACAAACCAAAAGCAGTCCCAGTATCCCTCTATGACCCTTGAAAAAGTTAAAGTTCTCAGGGACCCTGGTTTCTTCTCCTATTGTTAGAATGCAAACATTTCATTATTCCTTCCAAAGGCTCAAACATATTTCCTCTTTTTTTGTCTCTATAGACTCCTCTGCTTGCATTTCAAAGTAACTGCTCAGCTTTATCGGGAAAGCTTAGAGGGCCTCTATTGTATTAGAGGTCTATTCTTCTCCTGCCTGGAAAATTATTCTCGGTTATAAGCCTTTATCTTTTGACTTCTGCCACCAGATCTTTTTTCTTTGACCTGAAAGCTCTGGGTTGTGACTATGACATTCCTGGAAGTTTTCATTCTGGGTTTTCTTTCAGGAAGTTACTTTGCCCACTGTTACTAAAAAGCTAAGCAGCCTTCATTTATGATTTCTTAAAATATGAGATGTCGGCTTTTTTGCTTCAGTCATAGTTTTCAAGCTATTTGGTAACTCTTAGATTATTGTTTCTAGATTTGTTTTCCAGGTCATTACTTCTAAATAAGAGATACCTCACATTCTCTTCTATTTTTTAAGTCTTTCCAATTTGTTCTATGCTTCTTGTCATCCAACAAAGCCATTAATTTCTGTTTGATCCAATCCGATTCTCAGGGAGTCTATTACTTGGCTAAAGTGTATCACCTTCTGTACTAAACTGTTCATTCTACTTCTAATTCCATCCTCTAGAGTAGAGATTCTTAACCTAGGAATTCTAACCATGGGGGGTTCCTCCCCCCACCAATGTTTTGATAATCACATTTCAAAATATAATTAAATATCCTTTGTAATTTTGTATATTTTATGCATTTAAAAACATTTTTTTGAGAAAGGGTCCCTAAACTTCATCAAATTGCTGTAGGGGTCTATGCCACAAATGACATAAAGAACCCTGGCTCCAAAACTCTAACTTCCTTTCTAATTTTATCCCCACAGATTTTATATTTATAATATTATTTTTAACTCTTGCACTATTTTTTCAAAAAATTCCATACAGCTTGTGGCAACTCTGTATTTTTAAGTCTCTCCTTTCTGAGGCTGCTTGGGGATACAGTGGATAGTGTGTTGAGCCTGGAGTCAGGAAGACAGTAATCTGGCCTCAGATACTTACAGCTGTGTGACCTTAGACAAGTCACTAAGAACTTTTTTGTTGGCCTCAGTTTCCTCATCTGTAAAATGGAGATAATAATAGCACTACCTCCCACAGTTATTATGAGGATCAAATGAGGTAATAATTTCAAAGCACTTAGCACAATATAGGAGACAGAGTAAACACTATATAAATATTATTATTATAATTATAGATATTATAAAATTATTCTCTTCTGAGTTTGCATCTTGAGTGTTTTCTTTTATTTACTCAGTTTTTCCATCCTTACTTCCTGAATTCAAACTCTGCGTCAGACTTCTCTATATACTTCTAGAAGGCATGGTGGGGCCCTGTTTGGTCCCTATCTGTATTAGCAGGCATGCCGTAACTCCTTCCTCCAGGTTGTGAACACTAGATTCTTCAAGGGCCTCAGGGGTTGCTCAGGCCAACAATCTATGCTACAGCAAGTTGATCCAAAGAACAGAGGGATTGGTGCCTTCTTGGTCCCAGCTTCACAGGCCTGGATATGCAGCATCAGAGATGCACACTTGGGAAGCGGAGACAAGATGGTAGAGTAAAAGTTGGAACTTGCTTGAGTTCCCACTCCAACCACCTTCAATACCTGTTAAAAAATTACACTAAACAAATTTTAGAGCTACAGAACCCACAAAGTGACAGAGAGAAACAAATCTTCCACTGATGGCAGCCCGGCAGGCCAACAGGAAGGGTCTATCACACCAAGCACAGTCTCATGTAACCTATGCCAGCCCAGACTCACAGCCCAGACCAGCAAGACCTGACTTCAGGAGAGTGAATCACTGGCAGCTGTGGAAGTTTCCAGACTTCTCAACCCATAAATACCAAACAGAAAGTAAAAGGTCAGTGGGGAACTCTGTTGGAACTGGGTGAGAGAAGAGCATGGTCTGGCTCCTGTCCCTGGGGTGAGAGGTGGCAGCTGCAGCTGCTACCACATAGCTGCCTCCAGAGCTCCTGGCCTGCAGATCATGGGGGACTAAGTGACCATTCAGAGGATAATCTAATTGCTCTTGTTTTGACCTGCTTGGATCTGGGTCACAGTCTTGGGTGGTGGTTCTGGGGTAGGGATTGCTACTGCGCCAGAGCTTGTGGTGGCTGTAGAGAGGGAACCTTCCTCATAGCTCTGACAACAGCTCTGACAACACTGCGAAAACCCCAGCAATTTGGGACACAGCTCTCTCCACCATGGAAGCAGAGTTATACCGTGGCAAAGAGCTCAAAAGTCAAGTCATTGGCTGGCAAGATGAGCAAGCAGAGGAAGCGCAATCAGACCATGGAATTTTTGGGGGGGGGAACAAAAAGGATCAAAATATGGAACCAGAAGAAGTCAACAAAGTCAAAACTCCCGCATCAAAAGCTTCTAAGAGAAATATGAACTGGTTATAGGCCATAGAGGAACTCAAGAAAGATTTTGAAAACCAAGTAAGAGAAGTGGAATAAAATTGGGAAGAGAAATGAGAATGACCCAAGAAAATCATGAAAAGAGAGTCAACAACCTGACTGAAGAAAATAACACTTTAAAAAAATAACACCTCAAACACTTTTGAAAAGGGACAGGGTCAAACTAGAAAATAGAACAGGAGGGGAGCAGGATAGGATGGAGGTAAATATAGTTAGTCTTTCAGAATATAACTACTATGGAAATGTTTTGCATAACTACACACGTACAACCTATACTGAATTGCTTGTCTTCCTAGTGGGGGTGGGTAAGGAGGGAAGAAGGGAAAGAATCTGGAAATCAAAGTTTTAAAAACAAAGATTTAAAAAATTCTTTTTTACATGCAACTGGGAAATAAGATATACAGGTACTGGAGTACAGAAATCCATCTTACCCTACTAGAAAGTTAGGGGGGGGGAGGGGGAAGGGAGAGGATATAAGAGAAAACTGAATCAAATGGCAAGAGGTCCAAAAAGACAATGATGAGAAGAATGCCTCAAAAAGCTAAATTGCCCAGATGGAAAAGAAATTTCAAAAACTCACTGAAGAGAATAATTCCTTCAAAATTAGATTGGAGCAAATGGAACCTAATGACTTTATGAGAAATCAAAATACTATAAAACAGATCCAAACATATGAAAAATAGAAGGCAATGTGAAACATCTCATTGGAAAAACCACTGACCTGGAAAACAGATCCAGGAGAGATAATTTTAAAAGTATTGGGCTACCTGAAAGCCATGATCAAAAAAAGAGCCTAAAAAATCATCCTTCAAGAAATTCTAAAGGAAAATTGCCCCCATATTCTAGAACCAGAAGACAAAATAGAAATAGAAAGAATTCGCCCATCACCTCTTGAAAAAGATCCCCAAAAGAAAACTCCTAGGAATATTATAGTCAAATTCCATAGTTCCCAGGTCAAGAAGGAAATATTACAAGCAGTCAGGAAGAAACAATTTGAATATTATGGAAACATAATCAGGATAACACAAGATCTAGCAGCTTCTATATTAAGGGATCAAAGGGCTTGGAATATGATATTCCAGAAGTCAAAGGAGCTAGGATTAAAACCAAGCATCACCTACTCAGCAAAACTGAATATAATACTTCAGGGGAAAATATGGTCATTCAGTGAAATAGAGGACTTTCAAGCATTCTTGATAAAAAAATCAAAGCTGAACAGAAAATTTGACTTTCATATATAAGCAGCAAAAGAAGCATGAGAAGGTAAACAGGAAAAAGAAATTATCAGGAACTTATTAAGCTTGAACTATTTACATTCCTACATGGAAAAACAATAATTGTAACTCACGAGACTTTTCTCAGTATGAAGATAGTTGAAGGGAATATATGTAGGTATATATGTGTGTGTGTGTGTGTGTGTGTGTGTGTGTGTATTCCACATATACATATATGTATACATCTACATGTTTCACATATACATATGTGTATATGTGTGTACATAGAGGGCACAGGATAAGTTGAATATGAAGGGATGATATCTAAAAAATAAAATTAAGAGGTGAGAGAGGAATATATTGGGAGAAGGAGAAAGGGAGAGATGGAATAGGGTAAGTTATCTCATATAAAAGAGGCAAGAGAAAACTGTTACAATGGAGGGGAAGAACAGGAAAGTGAAAAGGAATGGGTCAACCTTACTCTCATTGAATTTGGCTTAAGGAAGGAATAACATACACATTCAATTGGGTATCTTAACCTACAGGAAAGTAGGAGAAAAGGGGATAAGAGGGGGAATGAAAGAAGGGAGGGTGGATTGGGGGAGAGGGTAGTTAGAAGCAAACACTTTTGAAAAGGGACAGTGTCAAAGTAGAAGATAGAATAAGAGGGGAGCAGGATAGGATGGAGGTAAAAATAGTTAGTCTTTCACAATATAACTACTTTGGAAATGTTTTGCACAACTACACACATACAACCAATATTGAATTGCTTGTCTTCCTAGTGGGGGTGGGTAAGGAGGGAAGAAGGGAAAGAATCTAGAAATCAAAGATTTAAAAACAAATGTTTAAAAAATTGCTTTTTTTACATGCAACTAGGAAATCAGATATATAGGCACTGGGGTATAGAAATCCATCTTGCCCTACTAGAAAGTTGGGGGGGATGGGAGAGGATATAAGAGAAAATAGATTGGGGGAAGGGGTATTCAGTAGGTTCACCATCTTGGGGTGGTGGGTAGGGGAAATACAGGGAGAAAATTTGCAACTCAAAATCTTGTGGAAATGAATGTTGAAAGCAAAAAAATAAGTAAATAAATTGCAAAAAAAAAAAAAAAGATGCACACTGTAGTTTCCAGAAGACCCTGGATCTCCCATGTTTGTCTTCTCTGTTCCCTCCTGGGTACTTACATGCAAGTTCTAGGCCTGCCCCAAGTCCAAGAACTGGACTTTTCTGGTTGGATTTATTCCCTAGAGCCAGCACATTTTTGCTACTTCCATGTATAGATGTGGACTAGAAAGATCCAATTAACTATAGTTTCCTCTTGGATTTCTTGATCTAGTCTGGTGGTGTTCTTTCATTCTTGCTACAGCAGGTGTGTGAGAGAAATGGCTCCATTCATTCCACCATCTTGAAAAGATCTCCCCTCAAGTCATTTTTATAATGCCTAGGGGTATGTTAAAATTATGTGACATTTTTCTTACATATGTTTCTCATTATTATGATAGTAAAGGCTGTACTGCTGATTCATTGTTAAGCAGAATGAAACAAAGAACAAGAATAAAGAACACTGAGATCTAATTCCAGGGTATTTAATCTTTTCATCTTAAGAAGATTTAATATGAGGTTTATTTTCCCCAAAGAAAACAGCTTTTATAAATCTTTCAGAAAGCCCCATCCATTCTCCTTGCCTGAACGGCCAACGTCCCCACCTCCTTCATAAGCTTCTTTCCCCTGGAACCTCAAAGCTTTCCAAACTGCTTTTATCGTCTCTACAGGAGATGATCCACGGACAGAAGCTGCTTGGTCCAGTGATTCAGGATTCTGTCAGCTTGGTAACAAGGCCATTTCAAAACTGGTTTTCTTATTATGGCAGACTGTGAAACAGCTTGTAATAGGAGCCTCTAGGCCCTGAAATAATAATGTGATTTTTACTTTTAGACAAGTTTGATGGAAACCCAGAACTTAACACTAGAAAAGAGATAATGATAAGGAAACATACAATCCAATCTCTCCCTGCCAAATATATCAGTTTCTTATGGTGGCTTTTATTACTTGGATTCAAAAATTTAGCTTTCCAAATATACTGGTTAAAGAAAGACGTCTTCAGGTTCTGATGAACCTTACACATTTACTTCTCAAGGCATTATATGTTTGTTGTAATGAATTATATCAATGAAATTCAAATTTTTACAGAAAACTCTTCTGTGACTTGAAAAATTAACAAACTGAGGTCAATTAAAGGTATAAGAGGGTAAGTGTCTGGACACATAGGCACAATTAGATGTTCAATTAATTTGTTCCTACCTAGGGAGAAGCATGGGAGTGAGCATTTGATCTGGGCATCTCATCTATCCCTGTTTTCAATGATCTTAGCTTCTTTGTTCATCATTTATTTCCTCTGTGGGCTACTGTGTAGCAAATTTTTCTATTATGAGATTCAAAATTGAATCCTATGGTACCAGAGACGGAGGAAAAAGGAAGCATTGAATATCATTCCCACTTTCACACTTAGAAGATATTTATAGGAAAATTTTCAGTATATAAAACAAACACAGCATTAGTGTTTTTAATTTCCTTTTTTACGGGTGCAATGGAGATTCACTTGCAATAGCTTATTTCAATTTCTATAATACATTCCAATTTGTACATTAAGCTTTCCATCTTGAAAACATACAGTTAAAAAGGATCCATCTATTCCTTTTGAATGTTTTTATTATCGTTCTATTTTGTAGTCCCTGAATCTAATATTCACTTAGAAGCTTCAAAGTATCCACCCACCAGTTCTAATGTTTTTTCCACAATTCTCTCTTCCTTTCCTCCAGGAATCCTTCTAGATTTTGAAAACAATCTGCAAAAGCATTACTGCTATGAAAAGAAGTATTTACAATTCTGGGAAAGATGTTGATTACATTAAATACAACAACATAGTTAGCCAAGTATGCACAGGAGCACAGTGTTCCATAAAGGGAAACTTTTTTAAAAAACATTTTCCTGACTATGGCTTTCAAGGAGTACATTCAAAACCCAATGAACTTCCTCCAACAGATTACTGTCATTATCCAGAGAACTAGATTATACAATTATGACCGACTCATTTATATATGTGCATGTTAATACCCCTCTCCCTAAAAATATTCCTCTCTTTAAATTCACTCCATTGATAAGGCAATATAAATAATATATCAGAAAAATTCAAGCTTGTATTTCTTTTTTTTTATTATTATTTTTTGTTTTTGGAGGGGGAACACAGGACAATTGGGGTTAAGTGACTTGCCCAAGGTCACACAGCTAGTAAGTGTTAGGTGTCTGAGACCACATTTGAACTCAGATCCTCCTGACTCCAGGGCCAGTGCTCTATTGACTGCACCACCTAGCCATCCACCAGTTTGTATTTCTAAGAGTACTGGAAGCAAAAGGAGAATCAGCTGATGGTAATATAAAGAGTATGGAGTACATTTGATCCAGCAATACTACTACTAAGTCTATATCCCAAAGAGATCAAAAAGAGTGGTAGGGGGATGGGGGAAAATGACCTATTTGTACAAAAATATTTAAGGCAGCTCTTTTTTCTGGTGGCAAAGAATTGGAGATTGAGGTGATGCCTATCAATTGTGAAGTGGCTGAACAAGTTGTGGCATATGAATATGGTGGAATACTATTGTGGTATAAGAAATGACAAGCAAGATGATTTCTGAAAAACCTGAAAAGACTTAAATGAACTGATGTGAAGGGAAGTGAGCAGAACTAGGAGAGTGTCGGTACACAGTAAAACAGCTACAATTTTGTAGGATGATCAATTATGAATGACTTAGCTATTCTCAGCAACACAATGATCCAAGACAATCCCAAAGGACTCATGATGAAAAATGCTATATACACCAAGAGGAAGAACTCGTGGAGTCTGAAAGGAGATTGAAGTATATTATTTTCACTTTATTTTTTTCATGGTTTTTTCTTTCAGTCTGTTTCTTCTTTCACAACATGACTAATATGGAAATATGTTTGACATGATTGAACATACATCACCAATATCAAATTGCTTACTATCTTAGAGAAGAGGGAGGTGAAGAAGAGAGTGAGAAAATTTGAAACTCAAAATTTTTAAAAAACAAAGGTTGAAATTTGTCATTTACATGTAAAATAAGTTTTTTTAAAAAAAGAGAATGGAATACAAAATTAATTATGCTTCTCCCACATCTAAGTCCTACCCATTTAACTCCTTGTCAGTGTTTTCCCATATGGGACAGGCATAAGTAATAACCTTCTACTCTAAGCTCCTATAGCACTTATTATTTATATCAGAATTTCCCCATCTGTAGCAGAGTTATCCTGAGATCCTAGTGTTTTCTCCAAAGTGAAGAAGGTTCTGTGGGAAACTGTTATTGTTGATCAAGGCTGGCAAGGGCCTGGGAAGTATTGCAGGGGAACTAAAAGGAACCTGAGTAGGTCAGGAACTCAACTATGCATAAGCCTGGGTAAATATATGGCTTTAGGCTTGCCCAGTTCTGCCTAGGGCAGGAAAGAGACTATCATTGTCTATGTTATCCCTGTCATGATAGAAATCTGTGATAAAGAGAAATTGAGGCAAAAAAGTTCTGAACATGTTCAATTTATTAGCAAAACTAGCAGTTACCAGTAAGTAGGGTTAATGATTTCTTAGTAGTCAAAGGCGGAGCATTTTTGTAGTCTAAAAAGGGGAACTAATTAAAATACATCTTATGAGATGAATACATATTCATAGGATTTATAGGAATAGGGAAATATAACAGGGCTAGGGAAGTATGCTAATTTGTAACAATTAGGCTGTACTCCATGTGACTTTAATTAGACCAAATCTCAGCTTCTCATTGGCTCAGATATCTGATTAATGAAGCGATTCACTGATATACTAGTCTACTACAATATACTAAGAGAGCAATATGGACTATTTTGTAAGTTTTAATGAGTCTACATAAGGAATTAACTTACTTACACAAAAGGGAACTTTAACATATAGAAAAGGGCAAGTCTTACCAACATGGGGCTTAGGCTCACAAAAGCAGGGAGGCTAAATTTAATAATTAATAGCAGGCCTTAGCTAAAAATCGAACCTGATTATAGTGACTGAACTCAATTCCCATCCCTATTTCCCTAGAGTTTCATCCTTCTGACTCTCTCACCATAGCTCTATCATACACATACTTCCTATCTTATTTATCTTGCTTCATGTCTTATTTAAATATCTGCTTGGATTTATGTTACTGGTGTATTCCATAACAGAGTGACCATCAGGTGAGGGGGGCTCATAAGAGGTGGATTTTAATAGCTGATTAGCTATAATAACATTTTCAACCATGGTAGTTCTGAGTGGATCCCAGAGCTTAGGGGGAAAGAGGTAGGGCTAGTTTATATATAATTCATGCTGTCATGGAGTTTATAGTCTAGTGTTCGGATTATAAGAACAGAATGTTTTCAATAGTGTGGGTGGGGAATAGAGAGGAAGGAAAAGGTTTAGGGAAGGCTTCATGGAGGAAGTAGCATGTGAACCATCTTTTAAAAAAGATAGGAAAAGAACAAAATCATGAAGGCAGAAAAGTGAACCTGTTCAGTTTGTTTAGAATAAAAATAGATAATAGGGGAATATTAAAGCTGGAAGGTAAGATTGTGGAGGCCAGGCAAGTATGATAGGCACTTAGGAACCAATGAAACTTCTGGAACAGAAGAATAACATGACTAGATCTGTAAAGATTAGTTAGAATACTAAATAATGAACTGGAAAGAGGAAAGAGGCAAAGTTTGTTGGGTGGTTATTGCAGTTGTCCAAGAGGAAAATAACATAGGCTTGTACTAGAGTCATAGGTACGTGTATAGGGTGTGTGCCCAATCACTCCCTAATATCTCCAAAAAATTAGCATTTAACATCTCATTCTTAAAGTTCATATTTATGATTAGCTATTAATCTAGGGGAAATTAAATTTAAGTGTTTAGTTTTTTTAGTTTGATGAATTAAATAATGTCCTTTATGATAAAGTATACGAGGTTCACATATTTGTAATACTGTAAAACATTCAGTCCATATTCAAAAAATAATAAACAGTTCTCTGGGAGCATACCCCATGGAAATGATGTGGTTAACCATAAAGAGGGTTAGGGTTGCTCTAGACCCCAAAATACCAACACGCCGGGTCCTGCTGAAAGAATTCAACTCAAGTCTTCTCTCAGCCAAAGAAAAGCAAAGTTTTTTGAAAGTTCATTAAAAGTTCGCCATATTGGCTAGGCTCTTAAGGAGCCTAGGTATCTGTGAGTCTTGCATTGGGCAAGCGGGTCAGAGCAAGTTGGACACAGAATAAGTATGTGCTAAGTCATTCTATGGTGCTCTCACACCATATGGAGGGAAGATGGGATCTTATATACAGAAATGTTGTGGGAATCTAGGGGTGGTAGTTTGGGGAGGGTCTTCAGGAGTCAGACGAGGTCAGACTCCAGAAATGAGTGATTAAGAGTGGGAAGTTGCTGGAGGCTACCTGGAAAGCACAGACAATGGTGGGCTAGGCCAGTTCAAGGGTGGGACAGGAGGATCAAGGGTGGGAAATTGATGGACAAGAGGGCTAGCTAAAGACTTGGACTGAGCCACAAGGAAAGGCCTATGGCCTCAGGCGAATGCCTTCCTTGGGAAGATTCAAGAAGACCTCAAGGGGCTCCCAGAGCCTGTACCTCAAAGATTCAAGGAGAGCTCAAGGAGGCTCCCAGAGCTGGCACCTCATCAGAAATGTGCCGTGCATGCCTAGGAGATGAGAATGAATAGATGTGAGAAATATCTGAGGAGGTGGAATTGACAGAACATTACAGACAACACATCTGCTTACACCTTATGGGCTTTGAGGATAGTGGCTGATATAGTACCCTAAGGTTTGCAAAGTATTTTGTAGGCACTCTGACCCTTAAAACAACCCTGTGAGATTGGCATAACGAGAATTACTATTGTGAGGGATAATTTATAGTGAAGTTTCCCATTCTGAAAAATCAAATCTAGAATGGCTTCAGTACTTACTAGGCTTAAGGTCAGATCACGTGACCTTCAAACATTAGAGCAATGGAGACCCTCCCTCAGAGCCAACACAGCAGAAGATATGCCAAATAAGGTTAAGACTGTTTTCATTGGACACCCACATGTTTCCTGGTCCTTTGTCTCAGAGAGATTCCCATGCTTAGGTTGTGGGACAGCCCCCCTACCAATAAGAGTTAAGGCCAGTTG
>CM053580.1:278151208-278175305 GCA_028627135.1 Pseudochirops cupreus | reverse complement strand
AGCTAGGTGACTTGTCCCTAGTCACACAGCTGTTAAGTATCAGAAGGAGAGATTTAGACACAAGTCTTATTCACTCCAAGTTCCATTGTGCTCTGCTACCTCTCCAAGATTCCAAAGGTATAGCTAATGAAATATGAAACATTTTGACCAATTAAAGGCTGACATTTCACTGATGTATACTCAGTGTTGAGAAATGTGGAGGAAAACCACCAACAAAGTGTGTAGACCTCTGCAGAGGATCTACGGCAGGATAAAAACTAAAGTCACACAGGATGAAATGGCAAGGATGCAGATTTGTAATACTGGAGGCAGGACCCGCATCAATAAAATCATAGTCCAATCAAAATAATAGCTTTCTTAGCCTGATATTTCATTTTTGGACAGGGAAGGGAGGCCATAAGAAAGGAACTTAAGAATAAATCACAACAAATGTAACATTTCATCAACGCATTTTAAAAAGCTGTAGAAAAAATTTTTTTAATAAATTTTTTTTAATTTAAAAAATTAAAAAAAAATTTTTTTAATTTAATTTGTTTTTAAAAGCTATAGAAAAGCAAACATGTTTCTGCAGAGGGGCCAGGCATCTTCCAGAGCCTTCATGCATCTTTCCAAGGCACCGGAATTGAGCCCATAGCACCTGCAAATGTTCAGGATCTGTTGTCTAATCTAATCAGTATGCCTTGCTCAGTACAGGTACAGGAAGAACCTGGTTCCACAGGAACCAAAGCAATTCCAAGCAGTGCCCACAAGTCTGCAGCAGTGGTCAGCAGTGAAGTGGTTAATCTTTCTCATCAGTTAACAAAGAGCAGCACTTAAAACACAAAAGTTACTTAAAATTCAGCTTAGCTTTATTGTGATTTAAAGTTTGTTTAATTAGTATCTAGAACAGCACATTGTTTATAGCTACTGGTGTTTCAATAGATGTTTAAATGTTTGAACATTTAAAGTTTAATAAGCTCCAGTTCTTTCAAGAACAACAACAGAAAAAAAAACTGGTGTAATTAAACTTTCAATTACTGTGGAGAGATTTTTTTGGTCCACACAATTAATAAAAGCTAAGGCACTTAACATCGCATTTGAAAAACTAAATAGCCAACCACCTCATTAATTAGCAAACATTTACAGTAGATTTTATTTCAATATAAAAATCTGTCCTAGGCAAAGAAATAACTCCCAGAAAGTATCTGCTATGACTCCATAAGAGGAAAGACAAAGAAATAAATCCCAGCTTTCCCAGTCACTTTGTAGCATCCACGTAAATTTATGGATCAAACACCACTTATGGATCCAACCCATAGCTGGTATGCTGATGTGGTCAAACTAAAAATGTCTAAGCAATTTGCCTTTTTTTTTTTTGCACATTTCTGAATGCTCCTAAGAGACTGGCAAAAATTTAATTTAAAAAAATACCAATCTGACCTTGATCTGACTTTGACCTTTGATGTCTGCAGGGATTAGGGTAAGAATCTATTCCATTTTCAATACTCCAGTGGAGCTTTGGTCTCATTTATGTGGATACTCCCAAGGATACAGATCACAACTTATCCCTTGCTATTTCTAGAGTATTTAAAAGAATTCTCAATTTAGTGGTCAAGTCAGGAACTTGTCAAACAGTTAACAGAAAATGTTCCTATTCTGATAGGTGATCTCTTGTACAGCATTATCGTACTTATTTTTTTTAACTCTGCCTAAAGGTCAATGAGTTCAATATTCCCATTATTAAGGGAAAATAAGTCAAAAATGCAATTTATTTGAATTGTAAAAATTCATAATTACTAGAATTCTACTAAGACCTTAATAAATATATGAAAGCAGACTGGGGTGATGAGTTACTGGCTCTGGGAACCCCCTTGGGCTCTCCTTGAATCTTCCCATTTGATGAGGCATTTGCCTGAGGCCATAAGCCTTTCATTATAGCTGGGCCCAAATCTTGGTTACTAGCCTAGCCCTAATTTGTACAGTTAGCCCCCACCCTTGATCCTCCCAAAATATCTATGCCCAAATCTGTTACCCTTAAACTACCCTAGCCCTCCTTTGTCTGTCATCTCCAGGTAGCCTCCAGCTATTTCTCATTACTGGAGTCTGACCTCTTTGACATCTCCTGAAGACCCTTCCCAAACTCCTCCTCTGGACCATCCCTAAAATCCTCCTATAACCTTTCTGTATATAGGACTCATCCTGCCTCCATGAAGGGGCTGGAGAATTATCTAGTGCAGACTCACTTTGTGTCAGATGATTCTGGCCCGTTTGTCCAATGCAAGTCTCACAGATACCAAGGCTCCTTAAGAGTCTACCCATTATGGTGACCCTTTAATAAACTTTGCTTTATTTTGGCTGAGGGAAGACTTGAGTCGAATTCATTTGGCAGGACCCAGCATATTCGTAGTTTGGGGTCTTGAGTACCCCTGAACCCTAGACCTCAATATTTTATGGTTCCCTGACCTCAACAGGGGGAGCCAAGATGGCAGAGTAGAGACAGGAAACCAGCAGAAAGTTCCCAACATTTCCTCTCCAACTTTAAAATAACTCATCAAATTGAGTGGCAGAGCCAACAAAAGGTCAGGATGAGACATTTTTCCAGCCTAAGATAACTCAGGATATTGGCAGGAGGGGTCTATGATACCACGGTAGGTGCGTCCCAGAGCCTGTGTAGCAGCAGCAACATTGGTGGGCCTTGGAGTAGCTGTGATAGCAGCAGAAGCAGCTTTGGGAGTTCTCAGCCCATAGATGGTAAGAGAGTCAGACTACTGGTCAGAAAGACACTACCAGCGACCCTCTGCTAACACTGCATGTAATTGGTACTAACTGGCATCTCTATTGACCATAAGGAGTTCTGGGTCTCAGTTTCAGGGCAGAGAGGAATGCTTATGATTGGTCATAGGGAAGCAGGGATGCTAGCTCCCAGCTGCAAGGCAGAGAGAGATGCTAATGCTTGTGGATACAGGAGAGCAGGGGAACTGGATCGCAGTTCCAAGGCCAAGAGGAGCACTACCATTTGCAATTTCAGAGGAATAGGGGCCCTTTCTGGTTAAGAACAGAGCATAGACAAGGAGAGCAGTGACCACATCTCTTACCCGATAATATCACCTTGAAAACACTGAAAACCTGCACAGTCCTAGAACTAACTCTGAAAATAGCAGCACAAAAAAGTCTTAAGCTTGGGACAGTGTCTCCCTACCCAACCCAAGTGAGCATGGCCCAATTTTAACACAAAGTTCAAAGTCAAGAAATAAGCTGAAAAATGAGCAAACAACAAAAAAGAACTTGAAAATAAAAAGTTACTACGGCAGCAGGAAAGACAAGACCCAAACTTGGAAGACAACAATGTAGGGGGAAAAAAAAGCTACAATTAAAGCCTCAAAGAAAACTGCTAAACAAGCCATGTGACCTTGGGCAAGTCACTTAACCCCAACTGCCCTACCTTCCCCCCTCCAAAAAAAAAAGCAAAAAAAAAAAACAACTAAGGGGCAGCTAGGTGGCACAGTGAATAGAGCACTGGCCCTGAAGTCAGGAGGACCTGAGTTCAAATCCAGCCTCAGACACTTGACACTTGACTAGCTGTGTGACCTTGGGCAAGTCACTTAACCCTAACTGCCCTGCCTTCCCCCCTCCAAAATGCAAAAAAAAACCCCACCAAACTGCTAACTGGACACAAGCCCAACAAGAATTTCTGAAAGAGTTTTAAAAAAAAGAAATGAGTAGTAGAGGAAAAACTGGAAAAAGGAATGAGAGTGCTGCAAGAAAATTTTTTAAAAAGAATAAATATCTTAGTAAATAAGGCAAAGAAAACAACACCTTAAAAATAAAATTGACTTCATGTTAAAAGAGGTATAAAAATTCACTAAGGAAGAGAACTCCTTAAAAAGTAAAGTATGCCAAATGGAAAAAGAGGTATAGGAATTCACTGAAGAAGAGTTCCTCAAAAAGCAGAATCAGTCAAATGGAAAAAGAGGTATAGGAATTCACTGAATAAAGTAATTCCTTAAAAATTAGAATTGGGGATATCTATAAGCATATAAAAATGCTCTAAATCACTATTGATTAGAGAAATGCAAATCAAAACAACTCTGAGGTACCACATCTCACCAGTCAGATTGGCTAAGATGACAAAACAGGAAAATGATAAATGCTGGAGAGGATGTGGAAAACCTGGAACACTAATGCATTGTTGGTGGAGTTATGAACTGATCCAACCCATTCTGGAGAGCAATCTGGAACTATGCCCAAAGGGCTATAAATAAGTGCATACCCTTTGACCCAGCAATACCACTTCTAGGGTTATATCCCAAAGAGATCATAGAAGTGAGAGGAAGACTCATATGTACAAAAATATTTATAGCAGCTCTTTTTGTGGTGGCAAAGAATTGGAAATCAAGGGGATGCCCATTAACTGGGGAATGGCTGAACAAGTTGTGGTATATGAATGTAATGGAATACTACTGTGCTATAAGAAATGAGGAGCAGACGGACTTCATAATAACCTGGAGAGACTTATACAAACTGATGTTGAGTGAGAAGAACAGAACCAGGAGAAATTTTGCACAATTACAAGCACAACATATGTGTGACAACTAACCTTCATAGACTGGACTCCTCTCAGCAATGTAAGGTTATAAGACAAGTCCAAAAGACTCATGATAGAAAAAGATGTCCACATCCAGAGAAAGAGCTATGGAGTCTGGATGCAGATTGAAGCAAACTACTTGCTCTCTTTTTCTTGTTTTGTTTTGTTTCCTCTTTCCCATTGTTCATTCCATTGGTTATAATCTTTCTTTACAATCTGACTAATATTTAATGTGAAGGTATTTGTAGATCCTATACCGTGGTACCTTGACTTACGAGTTTAATTCATTCTGTTACTGAGCTCGTAACTCAATTTGCTCATATATCAAATCGATTTTTCCTTATTGAAATTAATTGAAATGCCATTAATCTGTTCCAGCCCCCAAAATGCCACCCTAGTATTTTTTTGTTACATGTTTTTAAATAAGAAAAAGTATTTATAAATAACAAATATTATATAAAAACATAATAAAAGAGAACATAAAGAAATAAACTGGTTTTATAAAGTGTATATTTACCTTAGATATCAGATGACTTTAGCTAACAGAAGACACTGGTAGAGGTGGAGGGTGAAGGAGAGAGATGGAGGAGGTTACAGTTTTGTTTCATGCTCTTTCATTCACTTACTGGCTACATTCTTAATGCTACACTTTATCTCTGAACTTAATTGCTACAATATCTTTTTTACTTTCACTTAACTTAATTTTCTTCACTGGTGAGGTAAACATGTGGACTGAACAAGTGAGGTGCAGGATGCTGGGTGGGCGTTGGGTTGTGGTGCTTGCTGTGCCAACTAGCAGTGGCTCGTACCTCAGATTTTGGCTTGCAATTCAAAGCAAAAAATACACCTAGTGACAATCTCGTAAATCTCTTAAATTCGTGCACTTGTATGTCAGGGTACCATTGTATTTGACTGCATGCCACCATGGGGGCGTGGAGGGAGACAGAAAGAGGGAGAAAATTTGAAACTCAAGGGATTATGAAACTGAACGTTGTAAACTTAAAGTAAATAAACAAATTAATTTTTTTTAAATTAGAATTGAGCAACTAGCAGCTAATGGTTCCATGAGATATCAAGAAACAGTGTAAAACAAAGTCAACAGAATGGGAAAAAATGAATGTTTTAGACAAAAATGTGAATTATCTCATCAGAAAAACTACTGACCTGGAAAAAGACCAGAGAGATAATTCAAGGATTATTAAACTACCTGAAAGCCATGAGAAAAAAAAAGAATAAGAAAGAGGGATGCATTGGGAGAAGGGGCAAGGGAGAGATAAAATGGTGAAAATTATCTCACATAAAAGAAGCATTAGCAAAGAGTTTTTACCATGGAAGAATAAATGGGGGGTTGGTGGGATATTTGAACCTCATTCTCATCGGAATTGGTTCAAAGAAAGAATTTTTATGTACATATTCATTTGGGTATAGAAATCTATCTTATCCAATAGGAAAACAGGAGAAGGGAATAAGACAATGAGGGGTCAAGGGGGGTATAGATTAAAGGAAGCAGTGGTCAGAGGCAAAATGGACTTCTGAGGAGGAATAGGATAAAATTAGATAAGGAAAAACAAAAGAAAACAAGATACACAGAAATGCTCAGTAATCATAACTGTGAATGTAAATGGTACGAGCTTACCTATAAAATGGAAAGGGATTCAAATCCCATAATATGTTGTTAACAAGAGATACACTTGAAACAGAAAGACACATACAAAGCTAAAATAAGAGATGGAGCAGAATCTATTACGCTTCAGCTAAAGTAAAAAAAAAAAGGAAGGAGTAGCAATAATAATCTAAGACAAAGCAAAAATAGATCTAATTAAAAGAGATAATCAGGGAAATTACATTTTGATAAAAAGTACAATACTATAATGAAGTAATATAAAAAATTTTGACAGCAAGTTTCTCTGATAAAGGCCTCTATTCTCAAATATATATGGAATTGAGTTAAATTTATGAAAATAAGAGCCATGTTTCAATTGATAAATGATTAAAGGATATAAAAGGGCAGTTTTCAGAAGAAGAAATCAAACCTATCTACAATAATATGAAAAATGCTCTAAGTCACTATTGATTAGGAAATACAAATTAAAACAACTCTGAGCTACCACCCTCATATCCATCAAATTGTCTGATATGACAAAAAAGGAAAATGACAAATACTGGAAGGGATGTGGAAAAAGAGGAGCACTAGTAGAGTTGTGAACTATTCCAACTATTCTGCAGAACAATTTGGAACTATTCCCAAAGTACTATAAAACTGTGCATACTCTTTGACACAGGAATACCATTATTAGGTTTGTACTTCCAAAATGAAAGAAAAAGGAAAAGGACCTATATGTACAAAAATATTTAAAGCATTTTTTTGTGATGGCAAAATTGAGGGGAGGCCCATAAGTTGTGGTATGTTTGTGATGGAGTACTATTGTGCTACAAGAAATGACAGAGAGGGACAGTTTCAGAAAAACATGTGAAGACTTACATGAACTGATGTAAAGTGAGCAAAACCAGGAGATTATGGTACACAGTAACAACAATATTGTAATGGTGATCAACTAAGTGAAAGACTTAGCTACTCTGATCAATACAATGAACCAAGACAATTCCAAAGAACTCATGATGTGAAATGTTGTTCATCTCCAGAGGGAAAAAAATGAAAAACTAAGTGCAAAGTAAAGTACAATTTTTAACTTTATTTTTCTTGCTTTTTTTGGTGATACAGCTAATTTGGAAATGTATTTTGTATGATTTCATACGTATAATTGATATGTTTGCCTTCTCAGTGGGTGGGGGAGGAGAGATGGGAGAGAATTTTAAACTCAAAATTTAAAGAAAAAGGATGTTAAGAAAATGTATGTTTATGTATTTATGTGTTATATGGGAGTCCTCACCACTAAGGGACAAAGGTGTTAACAGAACAGGACCATCCACAGAAAAAGTATGTTGAAAATGCAATCTAATCCAACAAGTATTTATCAAGTACCTACTATGTGGAAGACACTCTCCTAGGAACCAGAAATACAAAGAATCCTTTGATGAGGTAGAGAGCAAAAGCAAACTATTTTTGGCTGAAAGTTTCTGTTTAATAGTTCCATGATTATTATATTTGTTAGTTTTTAGAGGAAAAAAGGTCAGTAGTTACTTATACAGTGCCAGTCACCATAGAACCCTTAATTAAAGCGTGGCAAGGGAAGGAATGTTGTCAATGAAACAGGCAGTAGGTGGGAGGAAAGAATAAGTTACAGTATAAGAGAAAAGGGAAAATACCTATAACCCAGCAAGAAAAAAGGTAACTGGATTGTTTTATCATTTTTATTACTGTTAACCATGTACACGATTTTTATTCCTTAAGAAAAAGGTCTCCACTGTATTCCAAGTTAGGAGTTGGAGTGGGAATGCTTAACTTTATTTTTTTTAAGTTAATTTATTTATTTTTAGTTTTCAACATTCACTTTCAATTGTCTCCCCTTCCCTTCCCCCCTCCCTCCTCATGATTGCATGCAATCTGATAAAGGCTCTACATATACATTCCTATTAAGCATATTTTCACATTAGTCATGCTGTATAGAAGAATCAGAACAAATAGGAGGAACCATGAGAAAGAAAAAAAAACAAAACAACAACAAAAAAAGAAAATAATATGCTTCACTCTGCATTCAGACTTCATAGTTCTTTTCTCTGGATATGGATGGCATTTTCCATCATGAGTCCTTTGGAATTGTTTTAGGTCCTTGAATTGCTGAGAAGGACTGAGTCTGTCAGTCAGTCATCACACACTGTGGCTGTTACTGTGTACAATGTTCTCCTGGTTCTGCTCACTTCACTCAGCATCAGTTCATATAAGTCTTTCCAGGTTTCTCTGAAGTCCACTTATCATTTCTTACAGCACAATAGTATTCCATTACATTCATATGCCACAACTTGTTCAGCCATTCCCCAATTGATGGGCATCCCCTCAATTTCCAGTTCTTGGCCACCACAAAGAAAGCTGCTATAAATATTTTTTGTGTATGTGGGTCCTTTTCCCATTTTTTTATGATCTCCTTGGGATACAGCCCTAGAAGTAGTATTTCTAGGTCAAAGGGTAAGTACATTTTTATAGCCCTTTGGAATAGTTCCAAATTGCTCTCCAGAATGGTTGGATCAGTTCATAGCTCCACCAAGAATGAATTAGTGAGGAACATTTAACACTTCTTTGTGTTTTAATATACCTCAATTAAGCATATCTCTCCATACTATCCATATTTTTGTGATCTCTAGGATCACAACCCATTTGTTTTGGGGAAACTACAGTCACACATTTAACTTTTGTGACTTCAAATATCTGTGTGATTTTATAGTAACCTCATTTTCACTTTATTTTAAGTATTTTATTTGCTGTTCAGTATTTATGGTACTATAGATTTCATGTGTTATGAAAATGAACATTGTCTGAAATCAAAAACTTTTTAATTGAGATTTTAGCACAAAAGGTCACAGAATTCTAGGGAATAACTAGTGAGAAAAACTGTTTTGTATGATATCAATTTTATTTTGTGTACTACATTATGGGAGATTTCATGGTTACTGGGTTAGAAAAAGTGCTCATTATCAGAATTAATGTTTTGTTATAAACAACTGTATGCAGCAAAGTATATTTGTAGCAATCTCTAGCAAAAGATTACAATTGTTGGTGGTTGCAGAAACTTAACCCCCTATTTCCCATAGGTTCAATGTGTCAATATTCATATTTTTCACTTTCATGCTTTCTAGGAACATAATGTTACCCCACAAAAGCTGAGGATTGCTTGTGTTTTTCTCTTTCCCTGAACCCTGATATCTGCGAGGAGGGGGAAGGAGGAAGCTGGAAGAATTAACAACAAATCCCTACACTATCTGTGATATTAATAAGTACTTAGTAGAATCTAAAATGTATCTAAGAATATAGAATTCATAACTTTTTATATGTCTATAATTCCTTTGCTTCATTGACCCTTAAAGACTTTACAAATTAGTGATTATAATGTAGAACTGGGGTTTCTGATTAGTATCTAAGAAACTACTGGAAGAACTCAAAGTTTTCCCTGGTGACTCTCTAAATGGCTTGTTACCACCACTCATATCCCTCACCTCTTGGGCTTCTGATAGGATGTTCATCCTAGTTTCATGCCAGGTGCATGTTTGTTTCCAGATATGAAATTCAATCTATAAAGTCCAAAAGAACTGGCATCAGATTGATGGGATACAAGTTCTGTGAACCCCCTTGAACTATCCTTGAATCTTCCCACTTCATCTGGCCAGATACTATAAACCTTTCATTATCAAACCTATGCCCAATTCTCTGTTACCCTTAAACTAGACTACCCCTCCATTGTCTGTTATCTTCTGAGAGCCTCCTGGCTTCTTCACACCCTTAATCCTATCAAAATCCCATTCTCTTATTTCCTGGCATCCTACCTCAGTTACCCCAGTCCCATCAATATCCTCCTTAGATCCTTTTCAAGATCCTCCCTGGACTCCTCCTCCAGTCACCTCCAGACTACTTGACCACCCCTAGATCTCTCCCACAATCTTTCTGTATATATATAAGATTAATCTTGTTTCCATGAAAATGCTCAGAATCATTCTGGCCCACTTGTCACACTGTAAGTGGCACAAATGCTCAGATTCCTTAAGAGTCTACCCAATATGACGGATCTTTAATAAACTTTGGTTTTCTTTGACTGAAAGAAGACTTGGGTCGAATTCATTTGGGAAATACTCGTGTGTCACTATTTTAGGGTCCCAGCACCCCTAAACCTCAACAAGATTATCTCACCTAAAGTTTTCATGTATGTATTTTGATATAGAAGCAATCAGCTACAATACTTCTGGAATGCATGTTCAAAATATAAACTTCAAGAAATGGAAAACAGGATGACCTTTAGAATTTTCTGAAGCAAGAACTCTAGTACTCTAATACAGTCCTGGTTTGCCAAGGCCCAGGCATGTGATGTGATGTGATATGATTCTAATCTAGTGAAAGGATAAAATCCATCTAATTTTTTACTTGCTTTATACTCTCTCATTCATTCTCTCTTTCTCTCTCTCTCTCTCTCTTTCTTTCTCTTTCTCCCTCTGTGCTGGTCCTGGAATCAGGAAGACTCATCATCATGAGTTCAAGTCTGACTTCAGAGACTTACTAGTTATGTTACCCTGGACAAGTCACCTAACCCTGTATGTCTCAGTTCCTCATCTGTAAAATGAGCTGGAGAAGAAAATGGCAAACCACTTCTAGTATCTTTGCCAATGAAACCCCAAAATGGGGTCACAGAGAGTTGGACACAACTGAACTGACTCAACAACAATCTCCTCAGAAGTCCTTTGTTAAAGAATCATAAATCTAGAGCCTGAAGACACCTGAGAAAACATCTAATCCTTTGAGATATGAGGAAACTAAATCCAAGAGAGCCTAAATGACTCTAGGCTTTTTGAAGGCGATATCAGCAGAGTGCAAGGTCTACCAAATATGCATGTCAGTCTAGATCCAGTTTATCTAAATCAAGAAAGGTTGATTGATCCATAGTACTACACGACCAGGTACATATATACACACACAAAGAGACAGATAGATAAGATACATACATACATACATACATACATACACATATACCAGAAACTAATAAAGACCATTTATTTCAGTTGCTGTAATGCAGAGAAATTGTGACCCATGTCAATCAAGGCAGTATCCAAGCAGTAAAATAATGGATCTTTGAAGAAAGTTGAAATTAGTAGTGAGGGGAACACTATTTTCAATTTCACCTAAATCTTGAGAACAATGGGGAAGGTAATCAATTAACAAGATTCTGCTGTGTTCCAGAAACTGACTTTGAATAAGAGAGTGTTAATGGTAATTAAACTCTTGAGTCTAGTTATTGCTAAGAATAAAGTTTCTGAGCAAGGCTGAGGAGCCCAGGACCATGACTAAGTACATCATCCTCCAGAATGAAAACCTTATCCAAAGCCCAAGAAGGGAGGCATAACAGTATGCGTGGTGGGCGCAATCTGTTTAGAGTCACTAGGAAAGACTTTGAGATCTATCAGTGATTTCTTATATATTAAGATTAAATATATTATATGTTTGTATGATACATTGTATATAATATATAATTTATTTTTATTTATATATAAATTTTTATATGTATAAATATATAAAATATATTTACAATATATATTATATACATATATATCAGAAAGTCACCCCTGGTCTACACTGTAATCACTAATCTATAGTATTGTTAAAAGACCATGAACTAAAAATTCTTCGTTATATGTTCTCTGGGTGGGAGGAGGAAGGAGGAAAGAAGAAAGGGAAATTTAGGTAATGTACAAACAAAAGATATCAATCAAAATTTGTTTTCAAAAGGGCATTGTGGTAATGTTGATTAGAATGTCTTTGTACTTTTGGAAGAAAATATGATTTTGGATTTTTATCACATCTCTGCTTTTTAATGTAAGAACTATTATTAACCATTTAAGCTATTTCTAGAAACACCTGGTACAGTGGAGAGAATCCCAGGCCTAGAATCAGGAAGATTCATCTTTTTTATTCCAAATCCGGCCTCAGACACTTAATAGTTGTGTGACCTTGGGCAAGTCACTTAACCCTGTTTGCCTTATTTTCCTCTTCTGTCAAATGAGCTGGAGAAAGAAATGGCAAACCATTCCAGGATCTTTGCCAAGAAAATCCTGAATGGGGTCACAATGAGTCAGACACAACTGAAAACATATGAACAACAACAAAAAAAGTTATTTCTAAGCCATCATACTTGAAAACTTCCCTTTCAGTTATCTTCTGATTTAGTTCTTCTATTCCACTTAATTTTAAACCAAGCAATGTGTAAACTGGTATTACGTCCAAAGACCAGTTGGACAAGCTTTAAGTTATTCAAGGTCAAAATGACTATCATCAGAAATTCTAGCAGGTTCTTTGCTAGAATGTGATCAGCAAAGCCACAGTTCCAGCCATGGGTCTGAACTACCTGTAAGAAAACAATTCCAGTCTTTGTCTCAGTCATAACCTCAGTAAAATGGACAGAATTTATAACCCAGGCCAATATAGAGACAGTCAGAATGGGCCAGAGGTCCATTAAATCCCGGACATTCTTGCCACCATTTACAACATCTGCAAATGCAACATTAAAAAAAAACCAAACAAATAAAAACCAGTAAGGGTGGAGAGCCCGGCTTTTAGAATAGGCTCCAAGAAGGGAAAATGCTGAAGGCCAAACTTGTCATGCAATTTCTGTTTTTTTTTCAAGTTTGAATGACATGTTTATTTACTTTTAATTTACAAGATTCAGTTCCACATTCACCTGAGTTTCAGATTTTCTCCCCTCCCTTCCCCCTGCCCCCATGGTGGCGTGCAATCATGTATAGGATCTGCAAATACTTTCACACTGTACAGTAGTTTGGTTATATAGAAGGGTTGTAACCAATGAGTGATCACTGGGGAAAAAAAGCAAAACCAGACATGAAAAAGAATGATAGCATGTCATGCAATTTCTTAACCAGCAAGTATTGTCTCATAAATGTCAACAGAGAACTGCCTCATTAAAAATGTAATTTTAGTAACTCAGGGCTTGAAACAATAATATGGAAGTAAAACTAGACACAACAAATGAGTTTTGGTTCCCATGATAATGAAACTTTGACTCTTTTTACTTTGTGTATCTGATGTTGAATTGTTTCAGTCATGTCCAACTCTTCGTGGTCCCATTTGGGGTTTCTTGGCAAAGAGATACTGGAGTGGTTTGCCACTTCCTTCTCCAGTTCATTTGACAGATTCGGAAACTGAGGCAAAACAGGGTTAAATACCTTGCCCAGGATCATACAGCTAGTGTCTGAGGCCAGAAGTGTACTCGGGTCTTCCCAACTCCAGGCCCAGACCTCTATCTGCTGCATTACTAGCTGCCTTCTCAGGTATCTGTACACTTAAAAAGATATGAATTATATGCAAGTCTTTATCAAGGACAAGAAATGTGGATCTACTAAAGAAGTTAACAGTATTTGGCATTAACAAAACATATTTAAAGCATTTGAAAATCACTATGTCTGCAGTGATAGAGCACCGGCCCTGGAGTCAGGAGGACCTGAGTTCAAATCCAGCCTCAGACACTTAACACTTACTAGCCATTTGACCTTCGGCAAGTCACTTAACCCCAATTGCCCTGCCTTCCCCCCTCCAAAAAAAAAAAGCAAAAAAAAATTAAAAAAAAAAAAAGAAAATCATTATGTCTGGAATATAATATATGTCAATATTATTGTCCATGTATTCAAATAAGATTTTTTTTAAATGTCCCAGTGAAGTCATGGATAACCAGGATGTGACTCCTAAAATGTCTAGCTCTCACTGATAATCATTTGTTAAGCACAGATTATGCGTCAAGCACTACGCAAGATGCTGGGGATACAAAGACAAGAACTGAAACTGCTCTCAAGAAGCTTATATTATTCTCCACTGGAGACAGGTGTATGTATATGTGTCTGTGGACTAGGTCAGAGGCATCAAACACTAGACAGGCAGGCTGCAAACCACATTAAAATGCAATTGGGAAATATTTAACAAAATAAATAAAAATATTATGGAACATAGATAATGTTAACAGGTGATTTTCTAAGTCACTATGTGGCCACAGGAATCCTTAGACACAGCTCGGTGGCCATCATTTGCACTTGTATTTGATGCCACTGGACTAGATCATCTCTGAAATATTTTCCCATGTAAGATTCTTTATTCTAGTCCAACCCATTTACAAGTAAGGAAAATGAAAAGCACTGGAATAGGGGGGGAGGAGGGAAGCCTTATAATTTAACCTTTGAAAAGTGAAGAATTTTTAAAAATAGTACTTTATTTTTTTCCAATTACATGTAAAGACAAATTTTAATATTCATTTAAAAATTTTTTTGAATTCCAAATTTTTTCCCTCCCTCACTTCTCTCTAAAATGGTAAGCAATTTGTGCAATCATGTAAAACATATTTCTATATTAGTCATATTGTGAAAGAAAGAAAATAGTACGGTGAAATCTGTATTCAGACTATCAGTTCTTTCTCTGCAGGTGGATAGCATTTCCCATCATGAGTCCTTTGGAATCGTCTTGGATCACTGCGTTGCTGAGAAGAGCTAAGTCATTCACAGTTGATCACTGTACAATGTTGCTGTTAACTGTGTTATGTTCTGGTTCTGCTCACTTCAAAAAGTGAAGATTCTAATGATCTAGTCATTTGAATATTTCCTAATTTATTTGCTTTATGAATTGCGCTTTGGTAGACAAGAGGGGTACAATGAGCTAGATTTGGAGGATCAAGTCCCTGATCTGCTACCCACAGAATCAGAAAAGTCCCAACGTCTCTCACCTTCAGGTTCCCAACTTCAGTTTGGATTTTAGAGGTGGGTGGCTTCCATCTCTACATGGGCAGCTAGGTGGCGCCATAGTGCACAGAGTGCTTGGCCTAGAGTTGGGAAGACTAATCTTCCTGAGTTCAGCACTTCAGACACTAGCTGAGTGACCCTGGGCAAGTCACTTAACCCTGTTTGCCTCACTTTTCTCATCTGTCAAATGAACTGGAGAAGGAAATGGCAAAACACTTCAGGATCTCTGCCAAGAAAACCTCAAATGGGGTCATAAAGAGTTGAACGTGATTGAAAATGACTTAACAACAAAATCACTGCTACCTCTATGATGGCCTTACAGCCTTCTTCGAAGTAAGACGTCAGTGCCAATCCTCTCTATGTATACAGTCATCCCTTGACATTTTCAGGTTCCATATTTATAGTTCTGGCTATTTAGACTTGGTCATCAGATAATTTAATGGGGAATTTTTAGGGATGACGCATGTATGTAAAGAAAACTAAAACAATTTTAGTAAGTCATAAATGCATAAATACTGTATATCATTCATCAATTTTCACTTACCACCATAAGCATACAAACATAAATTTATTATAAACAGATAAATTTTGTTAAAAGTTTCACTCTCTCTGGACAAGCCTCCTCTTTGTCGCTGCCCTCCACTCAGTCGCATGGTTTTCTCTTTTCCTAGGAAAAGGAAATCCCTGAAGCAGTTGCTGCAGCTGCACCTGAGGCTGCCAAGCTCCTCTACCTACAGCTTTCCAGGCATGGTGCTAAGCACTTTTTAAACACCAGTGACTTAACAGAGGTTGCAAAGCTAATTAATGACAAAGCCTACAGAACAGAATACAGTTGTCCTCATTTCAAATCCAATGTTTCCACTCTGCTAGGTTATCTCAGGTTAGCTCCTAAGTCCAGAACTGGGGGCTCTTTGTGAGTAGGGCAGGTCACTGAGGTAGAGGAGGGGTTAAATGAAAAATTCAATTCAACAAACATTTATTAAGGGCTTAATAAGTGGGAGGCACGGTGGAAAGCTGGGTGCAGAAGTTACAAAGACAAAAATGAAAAAGTACTTGCCCTCAGGAAGATTACATTCCGGGGAGGTATATGGAGAGAAAGGAAGAATCATAAAACATATGCAAATAAGTCAAAACAAGGACTATACAAAGTAGTTGCAATAAAGAAAATGCACAACACCAGAGTGGGAGAGGGGTGCAGATGGGGGACATCAGGAAAGGGGGCACCAGAGCTGTGTTTAGAAGGAAGCTAAGGATTCTACCAGGAAGAAGTGAAGAGGAAGTACCTTTGGGCCATACATACAGGGAAAGGGATCAAGCTGTATGGGGAAGAGCTGGCAGGCCAGTGTAACTAGAAGAGAGAATCCTGGAAGGGGATGGAGTGGGAATAAGTGTATTAACTCAGCATGAACAGTAATATGAAAAAAGAAAGGGGACAGGAGCTGGAATGTAGGAAACTTGAAATGTCCAGTGGAGAACTTTGTTCTTTTCCTAAGACTTCTGAGGGGGTCATGGTCAGATTTTCAGAATATCAATTTGGCAGCTTAATGGAAGATACTGAGTGGAGTTTATTGGAGATGGGGGAGCCTAGAGGTGAGAAGATCAATTAGGAGGCTGTGTGAGGAGAGAAAGAAGAGTAGATGAAAGAGATATGAAGGTAAGACAGAGGCTGACATGTAAAGTAATCAAAGTCTGCAAAACCCTTGTATACATTATCTAATTTTAGTCTTATAACAACTATGTAAAGTCGTTATGGTTTGCCATTTCCTTTTCCAGTTCATTTTACAGATGAGGAAACTGAAGCAAAGAGGGTTAAGTGGCTTGCCAGCGTCACATAGCTAGGAAGTATCTGAGGCCAGGTTTGAACTCAGGAAGATGAGTCTTCCTGACTCCAGGCGTGGGCTCAGCTCTATCTAATTTGCCACCTACCTGCCCAGGGTCATAGAGCTAATTAAGTGTCAGAGATGGAATTAGAGTCCTCCTCTTCCAGACGACAAGGCCAGCACTTCCCTCACTACATCTTGGGCCTCTCAAGAGAGAGGAAGGGGAGGGAGAAGGAGATGGACAGTAGGAGCAACAAGGGTGAGATGGGTCTGACAAGGGAGAAAGAAAAATGAACATAATGTGGCACCTTGAGGGATCCCAGGGAGGAGAGAGTTAATGGGACCAAATTCTATAGAGATCAATAATTGACAAAATGCAGTTTCCAGGATTGGGGAATTTTTGGTGATTTCTGAAAATACGATTTCAGTAGTACCTAGGGACTGAAATTAGGTCACAAAGGTGGAGACAATGGAGATTAAGGAGGAAGGAGAAGATCCTGCTTTGTCTCCTGTCTCCATTGCATCTTAATCCTCTATCCTGTGGTTTTTCCCCTAAACTCAGTCCTTGGTTACTAGCCCCAGCTCTCCTCATCTCTTTTGGCTTCTGAGATCCCATTTCCTAACCTTTTACCTATCCAAATCCTTCCGTCCTTCAAGGCCAAATTTTTTCCTCATTCGAAAAGCCTTACAGACCATTGCAGCCCAGTGAACTCAACACTGCCTTTCATTTCATAACTACAGTGAACCACCTTGCAACACTTGTTAATCTTATTGAACCTGTCCAGGTCTAAGGCCAGAACACCAAGACTATAGGCCGCTGGACTTGCATTGTGGATGTGGCCAAGAAAAAGTAAGTCTCTACTGGCTTTGTCTACTAATAGTTTATATACTGAAATTACAAACAAAAACCTACTTTTCTTTTCTAGTTCAACTGAAAATATTAATAATATTTTCTTTAGCCTAAAACTCTTTCTAGATTTTTCCCTGTAGGAAAATGTGTAAAAGGTCAAGTACAGAGATTTAAGTCCTGGGAATGTGATTAAGAGAGATAACCAAACTTCTTGTCTAGTTAGGGTCATTGCCTTCAGTGGGGAAGGAAGTGATTGATGCCACCCAGGACTCCTTTTCCATTAAAGGAGCACTTCACAAATGTTATCACAACCACAACCACTTCTGTCCCCCGAATCAAGGTGGGTACTATTGTCATCCCCATTTTGCAGTTGATGGGGTGCGGCAGACAGAGGTTAAATGACTTGATCAGGGTCATACAAGTAAATGTTTGAGGCTGTATTTGAACTCATTGCTTCCTGACCTGTTTCTAGGCCCAGCACTTTATCCCTTGCACCACCTAACTTCAAGGAAGGAATCTGTAGTTTTTAGCTAAAGATCAAATAATTACTGATCTAGAATATTAACCCTAAGAAGCAAATGCGCATATTGTGACCTTTTCCTTAGTTCCTCAATTTCTAAACTAAGTTTCCTTAGTTTCCTTTAATGTTACCTCAAATTGCCTTGAGGTAGGGAAATGTGGGGGAGGGTCCATGTCTGAAGTAGGGGGAACACAACTGTGTCTGTTTGGACATTTCTCTAAGCTAGAATTGCTTCGACTTAGAATAATTTTAAAGTCATAGTTATTGGCAAACTGGTGGCTAAAATGTATGGTGTATTAAGATGTTTTCATCAACAGTACTCATCTTTGAAAATCACAAGTACAGTGTCTTACATAGGTAGTCACATAAGATATTTTTAAATTATATTTTGAAGAGGTAGGACAACAGACTAGAAATAAAACTTCCGTCCTGTCTTTCATGAAGAGGCTGCTCTTCTCCTAGGTAAGGCATGCATTCCGGATCTCATCTCAACACCCCATTTTCTCTTGTGGATTGGTCCCACCAGTACAAAGGGCTGAAGATACAAAGAAATGTAAATGCAGTCCTGGCCTTCAAGGAGCTCCCAGCGTAAAAGGGCAGACAAAAGGCAAACCACTAGATACAAACAAGGCATATACAAGATAAAATGGAGAGAATCCAAAGTGGGAGGAACTATCATTCAGAGTGATTGAGAAAGCCTTCCTGCAGGAGGTGGGATTTTAGCAGGAATCTGAAGGAAAGGAAACTGGGGGGCAGGAATGGGGAAGGAGGATGCTTCGGGTGTGGGGTGTACCATGAGTTCCCAGAGTCAGAAGATGGAGTCTTGAACTAGTAACAGCCAGAAGGCCAGTATCACTGGATTACAGCAAAGGCGGTAGGGGGTAAGGTGTAAGAAGAGAGGAAAAGTGTGGGTTACGGAAGCTTTTTTAAAAATTTATTTTATTTGTTTACTTTTAGTTTACAAGATTCTGTTCCACGGTCCTTTGAGTTTCAAATTTTCTCCCCTCCCTCTTGTTTTTTATTTATATTTTGTTTTTAGTTTACATCCTCTTCCTTCCTCCATCCCTCCCCCACCCCCTGAAGAGGCAAGAAAAACAAGATTCATTATGCATAAACGGTCCTGCAAAGCATTTCCTCATTAGTATGTTCTGAGAAAAGAAATACAGGGGAAAAAATATGCTTCAACCTGCACTTTGAGTGCATTAATCTTCTCTCTGGAGGCGGGTAACATTTTATATCATTACACCAAGCAGTGTTACTAACTTTCACAGCTGACCATCTTCACATTATCGCTGTTACTACATTCTCCTGGTCCTGCTCACTTCACTTTTTCAGTTCATAGAGGTTTTTCCAGGTTTTTCTGAAACCATCCCCTTCATCATTTCTTACTTCTCAATAATACTCCATAACACTGATATACCATAACAGTTCACAGATGGTTATGGAGGTCTTTAAAAGTCAAACAGGATTTTGTCAACAGGTAATCACAACTTTACAAAACTTATGTGAACGTTAGGTTTATCACAGGAAAAATGAACATGCAGGTGGAACCCAAAGAGTTTACTATTGATACAGAAGTTTCCGTATTTAGGACAGTAGGTCAAAGGGAGGAAGAGGTACCAGAAACCTCCATTTAAAGGTACGTGGCATGAAGGGGAAAGGTGAGGTAAAGGTAGGAAAAGGACAAAACCCCTCCAGAAGGGAAGGAGCAAGGCAACAGCAAAAGCCACATTCTTTTCTCTTGGAAACTTATATACTATAAAGATAGGAGGGTCTGTTTATCTACAAGGGCACCAGCTGCACAAGCAATTTCCCAGTCTAGTGTAGACTGACTGGTGCCTGTCTTGACTCTCAAGACACACAGGGAGTCCAGTGTGGAGTGCAAAGAACAAATTATGTCAGCTGGGGGTAGAGGGATGACTTTATTCTTGACATACTCAGGGTCTCCTACATTCTCTGGGTCCAGTATTTCTGGAAAATGTGGTAACTCAAAAAGACAAATTCAAGAGACCCATTAATAGTTCTTAACAATTTTATATTTGATCCTTGAGGCAAGAGGGAGCCACTGGAATTGACTAACTATAGGGTAACATGGTCAGACTTATACTTTAGGAGATCAATGTGACAGGTGAATGGAGGATGGACTATTGTAGTAATTCAGGCATGTAATGAAAAGGGCCTAGTCTAAGGTGGTAGCAGTCTCAGAGGAGAAAAGGGGGTATATATGAGAGATTGCTATGAAGGTAGAAAGGACAGGACTTCACAACTAATTAGATATGGGATGTGTGTGCCTGTGCATAATCTTCTGAGAAATGCAAACTGTACATTGTGTTTAATCAACATAATCAGACTTGATTTTTAGCTAAGGCCTGCTAGGAATTACTAAACTTAATTTAGCTACTTTTTTATTAATAAGTTGTTAAAATTTAACTTCCCCACTCTTGTGAGTCCAAGTCCCTTGTTTTATTAAGACTTTTTTAATATATAAGTTAAAGTTTCCCTTTTTGTGTGTAAGTTAATTCCTCATTTAGACTCATGAAAACTTACAAGATAGTCCATGATGCTCTCAAAGTATATCAATGAGTTATTTCATTAATCAGACATCTGAGCCAATGAAAAAGCAGAGCTTTGATCTAATTAAAGTCACGTGGAGTTTGGAACATCTCCAGCTCGAATATTACAAATCATTTTTGTACATATAGGTCCTTTTCTTCTTTCTTTGAGCTCTTTGGGGCATAGGTCTAGTTGCTGGTCCAAAGGGTTAAATTAATATTACTAAAGAATAGCTCTGACCTCATTATTTCCCTGTCCAAAAAGGGTGGCCCACTTTTTGCTCATCCTTCTTTCTCTTCCCTCTAGGATAAACTGTTCAGTGTGTAAAGTCCTCTACTATCTGGCTCCACTCCTCCTCTCCTGGCTCACTGTATAGTACTTTCCTTCACACACTCTACATTCCAAACCAACTGGCCTACCAGCTGTTCCCCCTACATGAGATTCTCTTTTATCATGTCTTTGCATAAGTTCTCTCTAGCATCTGGGGTGTACTCCCTTCTCACATAGACCTTTCAGATTTCCTAGCTTTCTTCAAGGTTCAGTCAAGGTTCAACTCTAGCATCACCTCCTATGCAAGGTCCATATGGTTCTTCATAGTTGCTAGTACCCTAGGGTTCCCCTGAAGCTTGGGTCATAAGGTAGCCAGTTTTAAGACAAGAGGCTATAAAAGAAAGAAGAAAGCACAAGGTAAAGACTATTGAGGGTTTACAATACACACAGCTTAAATTATATATTTTAGAAGACCACAAAGGAAAGATAGAAACCCAGAGCAAGTTATCTCAGTGCATTCTAAGTTAAAATCGGAAGGGTTTTTAAAGAATGTTTATTTCACTCCTCTTCCCCCTTGTTTTACATATGAGCTTTCTGATCTGTAAACTGGAGTTCTCTCAGATATAAAATAAGGGATTAGATTAAATGATCTTTAAAAGCCCTTCTAGCTTTTTTATGGTTCTAAGATTTCTAAGCATTTATTGAGTGCCTACTATAAACTTAATATATTATATATATGTGTATGTATATAAATGTATGTATATGTGTGTGTGCATATATATATATGTGTGTGTGTGTGTGTGTGTGTGTGTAAATGTGTAATGCTTATGTGTATAGTCCAAAAGGTAATAGAGGAACGAAAAGGAAAAATAAGGCACTACTTGGTTGTGAAGACAAACTACACCAATGAAACAAGTAGCATTAAAAGCATCATACTATAAATGCTACAGGAGTTCAGAGAACTGACATTTTGTATAGTGCTTCACGTACACTGATCTCATCTGGGTCTCAAGTTAACACTGTTAAGCAGATACTGTAGGTGCAATTAATCCCCATTATACAGCAAACTTGGAAGCTCAGAGGTTAGTGACCTTCCCAAGATCCCACAGTTATTGAGGTGGAATTACAACCTAGGTCTTCCTGACTCCAGGTCCCACAATCACACCACTAGCAAACACCTGGCTCCCTCTCCAGAAGAGCTGGAATGGCTATAAAGAGAAGGGGAAGCTTGAGTCGAGGTTCTTGAAGGAGGAGGAGGTCTTGGATGAGCTGAGTGGGGGGTGGGGAGGGTGGGCAGGAGGTGCTTTGCCAGGGGGACTGAAGAGCAAAAACGAGGGTACGAAGGCCAGGATGGGTGTGTCTTACTTATTAGGGGAACTGTGCAGAGATGGGACCATAGATAAAGTTGGTAGGGTTAAGGTGAAGCCAGATTATTCGAGGACGTAAAAAGAAACAGGATTTCCAGGAGGAGGTTCCCTCCACCAGGGCAAAAGTCAGAGCCTTTTTCCAGGTTCCAGGAGCACCCCAGGCACAGAACCCCCGTAATATTATTCATTCATCCTGCGCATCAACCTGCACTCTCCCCCCTCCCTAGCAGAAGATCCTCTCTCCATCTGAAATCCCAATCTAAATTCTCTCTACGCCTGCGCAGACAGCTCAACAAACCTTGGGGGCCCTTTCTGCGCTTGCGCTGCTATGGCTCATGTCCGGTTGTCACTATAGCAACGGGTGACTCTCTCGACCTGCCTTCTCTCTGGGGTGTGGGCAAGGAAACTCAGAGTGCTCAGAAGTCGGCCACTTACTTATTAGTAAGTACGCTGGTAGTAATTATCAGTCAGCCATTACTCACCGCTTCTCGCGCCTGGTGTGTGACTTTGAGAGTCTGGTAGGAAAGCTCCATTAAGCGCTGTATTATCGGCGGGAGGAAGGAGAAAAAGAGACCGACCCTCGCCCGACCACCTCAATAGGTACTATAGTTGCGGCTCGTGAAACCTAGTGATTATGTACCCCGCCTCCTTCGGGATAGGGCAGGGCCTAGGAAAAATGACCAATCATCAGCCAGAGTTGAGCTAGGGATCCTGTCAATCACTGTATATAAAGGCCGTTCGGCGGTTAGACTTTGTTGGTGAATAGCCAATCATATTTCAGTTTGTCCAACCTCTGGCCAATCGTGGCTTGGGAAGGGCAGTGGCCAAAATGAGTGGCAGGGCTGGACAAGAAAGCTTCCTTCTTAGTCTTAGGGCGGTTCCTTTTATTCTCTCTGATTGTTGCGGTGTTTGTCTCCCTCCCTCATTCAATCTCTTGGACTTGTTGCATACGTCTGACTTCTCTCTAGTACTGAGGGCAGTCCGTTCCTCCATTCCCCCTGAAATTGGCTTGGTTCTCTCTGTCCCCTCCATCCTGGCATCACTCAGCCTGCCCAGGCTCATCTCTTGTCACTCTTCCCCATCTCTTGCCTATCTTGTAAAGCCAAATTCTCGTGCAGCCTTCTCCAGGAAGTCTTCTCACTAATCCCTTAATAAGCCTTCCTTTCTTACCTCACGTGGTGCTGTTTATAGCTCTCTGATCTCATTGTATATTATAATTGCATATTTAAAGAGACTTATCTAAACTTTCTGCATCACTCAGAGGTAGCACCTTGTTCTGAACAGTAGTGAAAAAATAAACGTTTGCTAACGGATTGTTTCTTGGAAAAGATGGCCAGCTCCAAAGGAGCATTAAGAAACTTTTTATTCTGAAATTATCCTGGCAATTGTCCTCTGATCTTTACAAATAGAAAGAAGTATTTCTATACATTAATGAATGCAGGATCTCATGAGTAGGTACTCTCTCCACCCTTCCAGTGGCATGCCATCTATATCCTCTGATTCCGTGCAATTCTTGTCTGTGTCCCTATAAAAATCCTTCCTAATGGATTTACTCCTTTGTGCTAGAAACCTTTCTCTAGGTAATTTTAATATCTTAGGGTTCTTACTGTTTTTTTTTATTATATTTATGCCAGATACATGACTAGTCTACCTACTTTGCTGGTAATATATGTATTGTATTACTATAAATGTATAATTATTATGTTAGTATGTATGTATAATCATAGAATTCTAGTCTATTTTTAATTCTAAAATTATTGT
>CM053580.1:278113164-278150708 GCA_028627135.1 Pseudochirops cupreus | reverse complement strand
TACCAGAGGTTTGGGCCCAGCCACAATGAAATACTTATGGCCTCTGCAAATGCCTCATCAAGTGGGAAGATTCAATCAGACTTCAAGGGGTTTCCCCCAGAGCCTGTACCTCAAAGATTCAAGGAGAGCTCAAGGGGGATCCCTGAGCCTGCACCTCATCATTATGATTTATCATAATGATTATTTTCATATTATTGAACTATCCTTGTATTTCTGTCTGGTTCATAATGAATATTTTATATACTTTGATGCATTTTGTTAGTATTTTTTGGAATATTTTTATGTTTTTGCATCTTAAATATTCATCATGGTACTGGCCTATTGATTTCTTTTTCTGGCTTATTCTTATGTCTTGGTTTGTCAATATTTGGGTCCTAATATTGAAGATAATGAACAGTCTCCTCTTTAAATACCACAAGCTCAAAAGAAACATATATATATATATACGTATTTAAATGTATGTATATATGTGTATGTTTGTGGACTAACAGTACAGCACAAGTATGCTGTTTACTGGCTATTAATATTGAAAAACTATTGCCACACCAAAAAAATGGCCTTTCTGGAATTGGCAGACTGGTACGCTCCCTATTTTTGTACAGTGATCTAAGAATGGTTTTTGTACATTTATACACAAAAACAGGTTGGCTGGCAGGATCTGGCCCAGGCTGGTAATTTGTTGACATATCACCACCACTGAGGGGCTACAGGCTGTGGAAACCCCTTTAAACTCTCCTTGAATTTTTCTGAGACTATGATCCTCTCAACTGACCTTTCATTGTCAATGCCCAATCTCCCAGTTCTCTGTTACCCGTAACCTAGCCCAGACCTTCATTATCTGTTACCTCTAGATCACCTCTGGTTGATTCCCATTCTTGATCCTCTCTTGACCTCATTCACCCCAGCTTTTAGGCCACTCCCATAGAGATCCTCCCTAGACCCTTCCTTCAGTCACCCCAGACTATTTAGCCATGCCTAGATCCTTCCTACAGTCTTTCTGTATAAAAGATTGTAGTGGCAACCACACTGACAAACCCAGAATGACTACTATAATAGGTTCTTAGATCTGCTTTACTAGGGAAGATAGTCGTTTAAGGAGTATAGCACCAATGCAATATTTACAGTGCCCATGATCACGATCAAGACTGTGACTATAAATATCGCGTGATGTTCAATCACAAAATATACCAAACTCTCCATATGGAGGACAGAACTGAAGCACTTGTTTAGATACCAGAAAACCAAATCCCAAAACCAGTAAGCCGATTTCATCATAGTACCAATATTAAGAAGCCATAATAACGCTGAGAGCCATAGCATCCTTCAGCCTTCCCACAAACCAATACAAGATCAATATTTACTCACAAACCCCTCTATCTCCTTGCCTGAGCACCTCTCTCTCCCACTGTCTCTCTGGCTCTGGCTCTAGCTCTCAGCTTCCTGTGGCTCTGCTTCCCTCCAGCAAACTCCTCCAACCACAGACTCCATGTGACTATATTCAGCCTATTAGGGGGCAGAGTTTACTTTCAAAGCAGAGAAGGTCTTCAAACTCCCCCCAAGATCTATTAAGGGGCAGGGAAGATCTTCAAATTCTCATTACCATTAGAAGAGGTCAGCAATATTTTTTAATTATATTCACTAGTTCTGGGGATAAGTCAGCACCCTGAACTTCAGAGAAAATACAAACAGAGAAATAAAGACCAACAGACAGGGCTCTGACTGCCTGAATCAAAGCAATATTGCTACACATTTTACATATATCCCTGGATCAAGAGAACTTTTACATCTGAGCAGCCGGAGAGCTCTGAACATGTAGTCACTCAGAATCTTGACCAGGGAACAAGATCCTTCTCAAAAGAGAGCTTCCAAATCAAAATAGCAACTTAGAGCATATATATACTTCTCAAAGCCAGAAGGCATCATAACCCTCCTGACTCAGTGCCTAATTAGAAATTAGCAAAAGTTGTGAAAGCCTTCCTACAAGCAAGCTTCCTTTAATGGGCTCCACTAGAGGCCTGTTAATGGGAGGGGAAGATCTTAAATTCCATTAACATTACAAAGATCCATCTTGCCTCCATGAAAAAGCTTAGATTCCTTAAGAGTCTAGCCAGTGCTCAAATTCCTTAAGAGGCTGGCAGATATGGGGGCTTTTTAGAATCACCCTGTATAGATATTTTAATAGACCTTGTCTTTGGCAGAAATAAAGTTTGGATTGAATTCATTTGGGCAGGATCCCTGTGTTGATATTTCAGGGTCCCAGCACCCCTAGACCTCAACACCATTACCACCACCATAGAATCATAGTAAGTATTTATAGCCTATGTAACGCTGACAGAACATAACTTCTCATAGAGCATTTCTAAGGTATATATTCTTAATATAGGTTGATTCTGTCTTTCTCTTGGGTGGTGCTTAGCTAGAGAATTCCTGTATAGCTGTGTGGAAATCTAGTTTCCTCTTTCCCTGGATATGTAGCCAGCTTCTGATCAGTAAGGATTTAAAGCTAGCTATCAGGAAGGCTAGAAATTGCTAGCTAAACAGCTTGACCAGCCTGCTGTAGAACTGAGTTATTATACTTCTTTAAGTAGAACAACAGTTTTACAATGTACCTTTTTGATGACAGTTTATTCTTCATTTCTAGAACATCTTTAATTGGAGAAGCACCAGTAAGTTAGATGACTGAACTTGATGATATGCTGTCATCAATCAGCTGGTGAGTTGGATGGGGATAGGGTGGAAAGGGGGGAGAGGAGGTCCAGTTGTGGGGAGGAAGAGCCATTGATCAAACTGAATGAATTTCATAAGCCCTGCAGCATCAGAAGCTTGGAGAAGATTGCAGATTCAGTTCATTTACTTACCAGGTTTGGAGATCAGCACCATATTTACATCACAGAAAGTTTGGTAAAAAACTTTCTTTATTTTTTGAAAATTTAATATAGGAGAGATACTGGATAGAGAACTGACTTCAGAGCCAGGAAGCCAGGAAGACCCAGATTAAGATCTTGTGTCTCACTTTGTGACTTTGGGCAAATCACTTAACTTCTCTAGGAAACTCTCTAAGACTGTAAACTGCAGAGAGGAGCCTAACTTACTTTTATATAAAAAGTTGCTCATCAGAAGCTCCCTAGCCTGAGGAAATCACAGGTTCAATCCCTATCCACATTCACTTTATATAGCATAAGAAAGAGCACTGGCCCTGAAGTCTGTAGGACCTGAATTCAAATTTGACCTCAGATACTTGACACACTAGCCATGTGACCTTGGGTAAATCACTTAACCCCAATTGCCCTGCCATCTCCCCCAAAAAAAGCAAAAAAAAAAAGGTTTGTTCTTCTAATGTTTGATAGAATTTACTTGTGAATCTTTCTTGCCATGGTATCTTTTTTACATGATAGTGTATTCATGCTTGTTCAATTTATTTTTTCTGATATTGGTTTATTTCAGTTAATTTCTCTTTTGTCAATTATGTATTTTATAAATATTAATCCATTTCTTTTATATTTTGTTTTGTTAACATATCTGTGTATATAATAGTCTCTGGAAATTTTCTGTCAATTGTGACATTCCCTTTCTGATTTGTTAATTTGATTTTTTTTCTTTTCTCTTTTTGATTAAATTTGTTAGAGGTTTATCAGTTTTACTAGAATATAAGAAACCAAAGAAAAAGATATCAGGACAGTTCAGATAGACTTGATAAAGGAATCAGAGTAAATGTATTGTTTGATATCTATGAATTTTTTTTGTTTTACTTTGTTAAATGCTAAAGATTTAAATGGGTTTATTCTTTATTTTATATACTTATTTGATCATTTTTGTTGATGGTATTAAGTTTAAAATAAAAATACTTTTGTCTTTTAAAAATGAGGCTTGGTTTATTTTTTTCAGTTCTGTTATTTTCTGTCTTGTTCATTTCTCTTTTAATTCTGGCAACTTCTTTTTTTATGTTTGTATTCAGTGTACTAATTTGTTCATTTTCCACTTTTATAAACTATGAACTCACCCCATTAATTTTTTTCTTTCCTATTAATATAAGTATTCTGGTGTATAAAATTTCCCCTGAATACTACTTTGTCTACTGACCTTTGACTGTTCTCCTACCCCTCCCACCATCATTCCCCATAAATTTTGATATCTCCTATTTCTATTTACTTAGTGTATGGTATGAGGTTGATTGGGGATTCATGATGGATTGAATCCTTCCCACTAAAGGGCAGGTAAGCAAGATGATGGGTTGTTAAGGTTTTGCCCCTTTTCTACTTGGAGTAGGCACATTTGCACCTTTTACAGGGTTACCCCTTTCATATTTTGAGTTTATACCTCATAAAGAATGTTAAGCTTTTGAGTTTGCAATCTGAGTGGCCTATTAAAGATTATAAAGGAAGTAAAACATGTATAATTGATATCGTATTGCTTGCTTTCTCAAGGGGTACAGAGGGGAGCTAAAACATCATTAAAAATTGAGCCGTGGAGATCTTAACTGAACACCATACTCCAGATGTCGTCTGAGCGGGGTAGAGTTCTGTTGGACTGACAACGACCCATCTTACTGAAGATTAAGATCAAAATAGCTTTTGTTGGCAGCCACATCATAATGTTGACTATGTTTCTTGTCCACTAAAATTCCAGGTTTTTTTTCTTTTAAAAAAAATTGCTATCTTTTGTTTTGATGTCACCTTTATTTCTGAATAAAGAAATATTTTCTCCCTACTTCGCAAATCATCCCTTTTAAGAAAGAACGAAATAGTAAGTTATTTTTGCTCTTAGCATTCAATTATCAAATAAACATTAACATAATAATAGCTAATAGCTAACACTTAATGCAGTGCTTACTATGGGCCAGGTACATATTACAATTATTTTCTCATTTGATCCTCACAACAACCCTCAGAGGTAAGGTGCCATTCTTCTCCCCATTTTACATGTGAGGAAACTGAGGTTAAATGACTTGCCCAGGGTCACAAAGCTAGTTAGTGTCGGGCTGGATATGAACTCAGGTTTTCCTGACATCAGGCACAGGAGTCTTAACTACTGCACCGCCTGACTGTCAAGCAGCTGGAAGACCGCAGCTTTCAAAAATATCAGAATGTCCATCAAATATGGCATCAGTCTAAACCCAGATGTTCTAGGACAAGAGTAGTTTGATTTTGTTTGATTCTTGACAGTGATGCTAAGGAATATAATACCAAGACAGTTTTCACAGGGATACTTGACTTATTTCTGGAAACCAGAAGAACTCTGGACCTAGGATTCTGGTAGATTTGAGATCTCAGCTAGTGCTTGGAACTTGGTTATGGTTATCTTGTGGTTGGTGGGGCCCTCCAGCCCATCTGGGCAAAGCCAGCCCATGTCAGATCAGGGTAAGTGGACTCAGTGGCTGGCCCCAGCAACATGGGGCCATCTTGATGGGGCTCTCTCCTGCCATAGTTGGGTCTCTCATCACTTCCTACCCCTTCCCTCCTTCACTTATCCAACCCCTACTGCTCAGCATAGTAGGATAGAATGGTAGACCCAAGTGTAATACTAAATCTTATTTAACCTTCTGTATCTCAGTTCCCACATCTATAAAATGAGAGGCTTGGATTCAGGTCTCTTAAGGTCTCTTTCAGCTCTAAATTTAAGATCAGATTATTTAAAAATTTTGAAGTATTATATCAGAGTGAGGTAATTAGAAGCAAAACCAAAATAAAACTTTCTTGACTCAGATTTGGTGATTTAGCTTCTTAGCCTAATTCAGTTCCCTAGACTTAGCTTGCCTAATATCCTCTTGATGACAGGAGTCCCAGGACAAGTGTTTGGCTCTCTTCCAGACAATTCTCACAACTTTCCATAGCCAATTTGATCTCATCCCACCTGTGTGTTCTCTAAATCCAGTCTAGAAATCCCATGCTTGTTGTCAGCCAATAGGAAGTCTGAGGTTTGCTGTTGGTGCTTTATTCATTTTGTTACTTGATCCATCAGCTAAGTAGATGTCCACTCCTCCTTGGAGAGAGGGAGGGGACAGAAAGAGAACATTCAATTCTCATCCCATGTCCTCAAAACACTTCTCACTTCAATAATCGATTTCTACTTTTCTTATAAGTGATGTGGAAACTTTTTCATAGATGGCAGTTCTTCTTTTGAAAACCGTCCATATCCTGTGACCACTTGTCAGGGAAAAGCTCCCATTCTATTTGGGGAACATAACCTAATGCACAAATAGTAGTACAAAAAATTTGAGGAAGAAGAACATCACAGCTCGAAGAGCTTATAATCTAACAAAGAAAATAAAATATGGGGCTGTATGGGATAAAGACCCCAAAGACCCTTACTCAAATAAAACTCAGAGGTGTTTCCAGGTAGAAAGAGAAGCTGTTTGTTCCTAAATAAGTCTCACGAGAATTGGGCATCACCTACCCAGAACATATAGCAGTGTAAGGAGGCAAAGCACAAAATCAAGCAAGCAGTTATATACCCTTGTACAAACAATTCTAGGACAACCCCAAACCCCCCAAATCCCCTCCCCAGTAACTGGACCTTCATTCCCATTGGTGGGAAAGTGTGTCCTTATAATCCTTTTACCCAGCACAAAATTATCAGAAATAAACTTATTACAGATTACATGTTACTTTTGTTTATCAAAAATTGGGTAATTATAGATCACTTGTTGCTTTTCTTGTTTACCAAAGGTAGGCACCTGGGAGACACATTATAGAAAAACAAAGTTTGGGCCCATCAAGACTAAAGCCCAGCTCAAGTGTGGTGACTGTCTCCTTTACTTTATGAGAATATTTTCACTTGTCCCACTCAGGGCAGAGTAAATATTAGTTGAATAGATGAATAGTTAAATGATGCAGTACTAAAAACTAGGTCTCTTTACTCATAGTATAGTATACTTTCCAGTGTACAGAAATGCTTTCTTTCTTACTGGTGCTTTTTGAATAGTCAGTTAACCAACATCTTGGCCCCTAGTCCGACTCCGGCCTCCAATACATTCCAGAAGTCAGATGGGGGAGTGGTGTGGGTGAAGTTCATCTCAGGCATTTGCCATGGCAAATGCAAAGACAGGAAGACTGGAGGAGGTGGAACTGATAGGAGGGTGTGTGAGTCATCCCAGTTTGGCTAGAATGTAGAATACATTAAAAGATTGAATGAAACATTCAAAGGAGAAGGAGTAGAAAGAAGAAAGAGTATCAAAGACAGAGTCTTAGAGGTGGTTATTAGTGAAGAGGTTACCCACAAAGAGGGTTAGGGTTGCCTGAGACCCCAAAATACCAACATGCTGGGTCCTGCAGAAAGAATTCCACTCAAGTCTTCTCAGCCAAAGAAAAACAAAGTTTATTAATAGTTCACCATATGGGGTAGACTCTGAAGGAGCCAGTCTATGCTAGGTCATTCTATGGCGCTCTCACACCACATGGAGGGAAGATGGGATCCTATATACAGAATGGTTGTGGGAGGAATCCAGAGGTGGTCTTGAGGAGGAGTTTGGGGAGGGTCTTTAGGAGGAGTCACATGAGATCAGACTCCAGTAATGAGTTTGGGGAGGGTCTTCAGAAGTCAAGATGAGGTCAGACTGTAGTATTGAGTGATTAAGGGTGGGAAGTTGCTGGAGGCTACCTGGAGACCACCGACAAAGGTGGGCCAGGCCAGTTCAAGGGTGGGAACAGGAGCACCTAGGGTGGGGAAACCGTTGGAACAAAGGAGGGCTAAAGACTTGGGCAGAGCCACAACTTAAGCCCAAGACTTCAAGCAAATGCCTTCAGTGGGAAGATTCAAGGAGAGTTCAAGGGGGGTCTCAGAGCCTGTACCTCAACGATTCAAGGAGAGCTCTAGGGGGCTCCCAGAGCCTGTACCTCATCATTAGTATGTGAATGAGGAAACAGAAAAGTAAATCTATCAGTTAACAAGCACTTAGTACTGAGGAATGCAAATATAGCCCTTACCCTGTAGGAGTTTACATTCTAATACAGGAGACATGTACATCAATAAGATACTACAGATGATAAGATGCTATAAGGAAAAATAAGATCCTATGGTGTCAAACTTGTCTCAGATTTTATCGAGTTCAACAGCAAGGGAGCTACACCCCCATGGGCAGAGACTCCTCAAAGTGAGTTTATATGGGGCTTAAACCACAAAGGAGACAACAGGAGATAGGTAAGGAGTGTTGCTGAAATATTAAACGAAGACAGTATTACTCTTAGTCTCCCCTTTTATCCCGCTCTGCCAAGCTGGTTGATTAGATATCTTGACCTGAATGACTAGCTGATTCCTGAAATCGGGAAACCTTTGAAGTTTCCCTGAGCAGATGTTATCACCCAGGATATTCTTGTGGAGAGGTCATTGGGGTGGGGAGCAAGTCAGGGCAGTCCTTTCATTGGTGAGTCAATGCTTATCACAAGATGGAGGGAGTTGTGCTCAGTCTGTCATCTACATTACATACAGAATAGAAGAAAAGCCACCTTGGAGGGAAGGGCTGAAATAGCCGAGTGGCCTGGGGAAGGCCTCCTGCAGAAGATGGCATCTGAGCTAAATTTTGAAGGAAGCTAGGGATTCCAAGAGGATAGGGAGTGAGGTAGGAGGGCGTTACATACAGCTAGAGCTGTAGCTATAGATCTGGGCATCATCTGCAGAGATGATAATCCAACCTATGGGAGCTGATGAGAGAACTGAGTGTGAGTATATAGAGAGAAAAAAAAGGGAAGGGAGCCCAGGTTAGAACCTTGAGGTATACTCATAATTAGTGGGTATGACAGGGATGATTTTCAGCAAAAAGACTGACCAAGTGTGGTTAGACAGTCAAAAGAAACACAAGAACAGTGTCATGATAACCTAGCGAATGAGGAACAAATAAATGAATAAAACATTTATTAAGTATTTTTTTTTCTGTGTGTAAAGCACTGTGCTAAGTATTGGAGACACATATACTAAAGTCAGACAGTCCCTGCTCTCAAGGAGCTCCTTCTAATGGAACAGATGACACATAGAGAAGGTTTCAGCCAGATGGGAAAAGCCCACAGCCATGAGGGTATAGCCGCAAAGCAGATGCTAATACCTCCTCTTTAATGTCATTTCCATTACATCATATCAGTGTCTGATGTTGAACCTTTTGATAATACTAAGGATTTTGGTGGCAAGAACATTTTTTTCAGTAACTGTGGCTGTAACACCTGCAGGAGCATGGCTGCATCTCTACAAGGGCTTCTTCCTAAGATGATGGCTTTGGACAGTGGGCCATTCCCAAGGCTCTTGGGTCCAGAGTCCTAGACAGTCTCCATCAGGGTCTGAGGGGAGAGACTGGTCAAGGTATTTTGAATTGCCTGACCTGTGTTGCCTCCTGACTCCCTATTTCACCAATGTCATACGTACAGCAGCTGCTATGAATATGCAGGCATATTTCCAGGCTTGAATCTCAAGATATAATAGACTCTCTTCCTTTAAGATGAAACCAAGACATTCATTCAAACACCAGTAAGCCAAATCCATGTAGTAACAAAGAAGTCCATATACATCATGAATGCAGAAAACACAAATATCCCCAAGCTTTCCCTCCATTAGGCCTCCCCACAAAACAAGTTCCCCCAGGCAAAAATCCTCCCTCTCCCACTCACAGCTCTGCCTGCTCTCTCTCTCTCCCTTTCTCTCTCCCTCCCTCCCTCCTAGCTTCCCAGTTCTGTCTCATTCCCACTTTCTGCTCCATCCATTTGGTAAGCTCCTCCCACCATGGGCTCCATGTGATCACATAGGCTTATTAAAGGTCAGAGAAGATCATTAAATTCCCTTAACATTACATTCTCCCTCAAGTGAGATGAGAGATTACCATAGGAACTAACCCAGGAGGAGAGGGTGAATGGTGTCAGATGCTACAGAGAGGTCAAGAAGGATGAAGATGACTATGGAAAAACCATTAGATTTGGCAATTAAGAGATCAGTTATTGGTCACTTTGGAGAGAACAGTTTCAGTGAAATGATGCTGCTGAAAACCAGATGCAGAGGGTTTAGAAGAGGGTGAAAGAAAGGGAAATTAAATTGCCAAATGTAGACAACATTTTCAAATAGTTTAGCTGAGAAGGAGAGGAGAGTTACAGGACTATAGTTACCAGGGACAATAGGGATTTAGTTGGGGTTGTTTTATCTTTTTTGTTTAAGGATAGGGGATATTTGGGCACGTTTGTAGGCAGCCAGGACAATGATCAGTAGAGATTTAAGATTAGAGGGGGTGGTGATATTATGGGAAATGTTCTGGAGAAGACAAGGAGGTGACATGTAGAGCACTGGCCTTGAGAAGGAGAAGGACCACCTCTTCATTTGAGACTAAAGTGAAGAAGGAAGTAGGGATGTTGTGAGATGTAAAGGGGTGGTGGTGGTGAAGGAAGCTCATGGAACGGCCTCAATTTTTTTTTAATGAAGTATGAGAAGAGATTCTTAGCTGAGAGGGAGGACGGAAAGCATGCTGTGAGAGGTTTGAGGAGATAAGAGAAGGCTTGGAATAGTTGCTGTGGTGAGTAGCGGAATTGATTCAAGAAGAGCAAAAGAATTGCCTTGTTACCGTAAGGCAGTGGTTCTCAACCTGTGGGTAGAGACCCCTTTGGGGGTTGAACGACCCTTTCACAGGGGTCACCTAAGGCCATTGGGAAACATATATTTCTGATGGTTTTAGGAACCGAGATACCACTCCTCTATCCATCTCCAGGTGGGTCTGTCCACATGCAGATATGCCCATATATGAGTATTAAAAGGTTGCGGCATTAGGAAGGTTGAGAACCACCACTGTAAGGGCTCAGTTGGGGTTGCTGTTGTTGAATCATTTTTCAGTTGTGTCCAACTCTTTGTGACCTCATTTGGGGTTCTCTTGGCAAAGATACTGGAGTGGTTTGCCATTTTCTTCTCCAGGTCATTTTACAGAGGAGGAAACTGAGGCAAACAGGATTAAGTGACTTGCCTAGGGTCACATAGCTAGTAAGGGTCCAAGGCTGGATTTGAATTTAGGGAGATGAGTCTTCCTGACCTCAAGGCCAGACACTCTATCCACTGGGCCACCTAACTGCCCCTCAGCTGGGATTAGATCACACAAGTTAGTAGCAGATTTATATAATGGTAATGGGATTTGAAGATCTCCCATGCCCCTTCAACTTGTTGATGTAACAGGAGGGGCGGAACAGAAGCCCAAGCTGAGAGAGGATAGAACCTCTAGGATCCAGCATCTGGAGGCTGGGCTGCCACTATTAGAGAGAGAGAAATGAGAACTGAGGACTGAATTGAGAGTTAAGAACTCCTGAGAAATGAGAAGAGAGGAGAACTGGGAGGAAGTATGACTGTGGTACTGGTACTTTGTCTGTTTTGATGTTACTTTGTCAGATTCATCTGCTGATGGAGAATGTCACTGTTGTTGCAGAAGTCCTGGGACCTTGCTATTGGTTCAGAAGCCCTGAAAAAGGATTTTCTTGTTGTATGTTTACATATTGGTTTTTTTTTTCTTTTTGGAGGGCAATTGGGGTTAAGTGACTTGCCTGAGGTCATATGGCTAGTATGTGTTAAGTGTCTGAGGCCGAATTTGAACTCGGGTCAGTGCTCTGTTCACTGTGCCACCTAGCTGCCCCTATTGTTGTATGGTTACAGAAATCCTGGAGGAGGGTCTTGTTGATGTTTTCAGGGGTCCTGGGACTATACTGATGATTTGTGCTGATTCCTCAGACCTTGTTATTGGGTCTAGGTTGATTTCACAGGCAGAGATTGAATTGATGAGGATGCTGGCAATGTGTATGTTTGTTATTGTGGCTTTGTTAAGCTTTGTCTTTCCAGGAACAGAAACTGCTGAAAACTTGCCTTGGGTCAAGATGAAGAAAAGACCTCTCCTTGGGTACTGAATGGCTTGTTGATATTGTAACCTAGTTGTGACCCAGGAATGGATGTATTTTGTGCTTTCCACAGCTCCTTGAGAGGGTGCTTGGTGGTGACTGATGTCATTGTAATTCAGTTGTGATCCAGGGGTGGAAAACTTTTGACCTTTGTACTTTGTGACTGACCAAATGGATGCACTTTGTTTATGATTGGAAACTAATCTCCAATTGAAGACTTACTAAATGATTGAGTTACTCTGTATTTTGATTTTCTCTTTTCTGTAAATGTTTTGCCTTAATCTGTCACTGAATAAATGTGGAGTTTATTATGCTTGTAATCAGAACCTTGAAACTACTTATGCTTGGCATTACAATTTAGCAGCAACTCTGTTTAACAGCACGTGAGTAGGAATGAAGGAATCAGTTAGGAATAATCCATAGTAGGAGTTTGGAAAGACATAACTGACGAAGGACAAGGAAAGAAAAGATTTGAGAGTAGAAGATAGTGTGATATCAAATTGATTCATCAAGGGAAGGAATGGGAAGGGAGGTCATTGTGTATAACCAGATTGGTGGTGATTGTCTGGAAGAGTCAGAGTTAACTACAAGTGCCTACCATGTTCTGTTTATGAAGTGCCTACCACTATGCTAAGCACTGAGGATATATAGAAAGGCAAAAAACTGAAACACCAGTCCCTACTCCCAAGGACCTTACACAGTTGAAGAGAAGGGTCAACAGTGCAAACTACTTTGTACAAACAAGATACAGGCAAGATAAACTGAAGATAATCTCAGAGGGATAATCCTTGGACTAAAGAGGATTGGGAAAGACTTAGAAGGGGGGAATTTATCCGGGACCTAAAAGAATCCAGAGAAGCCTGGGGGTGAAGACAAAGATAGAGAGAATCCTGGGAATGAAGGACAGCCAATGGAAATGCCCAGAGGAGCTGGGATGGAGTGTCATCATGAGTAAGAAAGAATATGTGGGGAGTAAGGTATAAGAGGACTGGAAAGATAGGAAGGGGTCAGTTGTAAAGGGCATTAAAAGCTAAGCAGAGAATTTTACATTTGATCTTGGAGGTTATAGGGAAATACTGGAGTTTATTGAATGGCGGGGTAGGACGAAGGGACTGATTACATAATCAGACCTTCACTTTAGGAAGATCAGTTTGATAGCCAAATAGAGGATAGACTAGGATGGGGAGAGACTGGAGGCAACAAGACCAACCTGAAGGCTATTGCATTGGTCCAAGTCCAAAGAAGTGATGAAGGCCTATGCCACAGTGTCAGAGGAACGAGACATATAGGAGAGATGTATGAAGGTGGAATTAATAGGATTTGGCAAGGATTGGATATGGGGAGTCAGAAAGAGAAGTAGAGAATGAATGACACTTAGGTCAAAAGCCTAGGTGACTAGGATGTTAGTAGCATCTTCCAGAGTAATAAGGAAGTTAACAAGAAAGGAGAATTTGAAGGGAAAGATAACGAATTACATCTTGCACTTACCGAGTTTACGATGTCTATGGAATATCCAGTTCATGATATCAATAGCCAGTTGGAGATATGAGACTTGAGGCTGAGAGAGGTTACAGCTAAATAAATAGTTTATGAGGGGTTGAGAGATTGAAGAGCATGGTAAAGAAGAATATTGTTATAACAGAAGAATAGTAAAGTAAGGGAGAGACATAATGATAAAAGATAATTATTATTCCAGTAAAATAATTTTGGAGTTCCTGAACATGAAACACCTCTGGGTAACTGCAAGATCAAGGGATATGAACATGCCTGTGTGTAGCTGAAGTGGAGTGGAATAGTCATAGGAGTTGAATGAATGGAAGATCTGAGAAATTATGGTATTTGAGTAAACATCAACTTATGCTGAAGTCTCCCAAGATGGAGGTTGGAGTTGGAATGTTGTAAAGCCAAGCACAAGCAGCTTTCCAGAGGACGGCTGCTGTGAACAGTTTTTCAAGGTTCTGATTACATAGCATAGTGAACACTATTTATTCAATAACAAATCAGAGCAAAACATTCACAGAAAATCAAGGTACAGCATTCACAATATTATAACTTATCACGGAAAATCAAAATACAGCATTCAAACAAGTTATCACTGAGAAGGTCACATAGTTTTCACCACAGTGGTCACAAAGTTTTGAACAAAGAAAGATCATTTAGTAACCTGATCATTCTATCATCTTTAAGGAGGCTTGCCTCCTTACTCAGTCATTCAATCATCTCAAAATACAATAGTCAAAGTTCTACACTCATGGGGCACACTAAGTTACAAATCAGTCACTTATTCAATCATCAATCACTAAGTACAATCATTTAGTCAATCAATCATTCAATAAACTCAATCATTCAATCATCCTTCATCATTCACTATTCAATAAATCAGAAAATACACAAGCCCTCTACACCTAGGTCACTAGTAAATTACAATTTCTCAGTCAGTACACAGTATCCAAGTAAAGTCTTCTTTCAGCTTGATTCAGGGTGGTCTCTTGGATTCCCTGGATCCCCTGCCATGGTCCCAGATCCTACCTGGATTCACCAAACTGTCACCTAGGTTTAAAGGCAGACAGCTCCCAGGTCCTTGTCCAGCTCTCTGTGCAGTTTCTGCTCCACATTGGAGCTCACAGTATCCAGTCCATCTCAAATCCTTCACGGTGTCTGTTCCTGGGAAGTCAAGGCTTAACAAAGCCACCAACAGGTTCACTGAAAGTACCAGCATCACAGTCATGCTTCCTCAGTCTTTTGGCAGCTCTAGCTGGCCCTCAAAAATCACCAGCCTCCTCAGCAGCTCTGGCTAGCCCTCAGCTCCAGCGGGCCCTCGAAAATCCTCAGCAGCCTCAGCAACTCCAGCTGGCCCTTAGAAATCCTCAATAGCCTCAGCAGCTCCAACTGGCCCTCAGACTCCGCAAAAGTTTCAGCTGGTTCCCAGAATCAAAATCACTTCATCCAGGTTCTCCAGATCAAAATCATTCTCTCCAGCCTGAGGGTGGAGGCACTTTCCTCTTCAGCTTCCCCAGCGGCAGTAGCTTCTGCCTCCACAGTGCTTACTCGAAGAAGGTCTGACTTTCCCAGCCAGAGTCTTTCCTTATATACAGAGAGCACTAGCTTCCTGTTTCAGCCAACCCCTTCCTGTTACATCAGCAACAGGGATTCATACCTTCTGCTTCTTTAACAGAGGCTTGATTAATTACTAATTACTAAGTACCTGTTACTTTTGCCAATACAAAAGGATCTTCAAATTTAAATTACATTACTATTACAAATGTAGAGGGAGATTGTAAGTCAAGCAGTGAATTCACTGAGAACAGAAGGAGAATGTCCTTGATGTTGGTTTGGATTGGGTGATAAATTTGGATAGTGAGAATCCTAAAGGAAAAGAGGTTGCTAAGTGATGACTTGGAGGCTCTTTTTGGAGAAAAATTCCAAATGCCTTTTGGAGATTTTGAACCAGTTATCTTATAAAATGAATGTTCCAAACTGAATTCATCTTTCCACCCAAACCCTCATGTCTTCCTAGCTAGTCCCCATCACTGTCCAAGGGAGGAGGGGTGAGAAGAAGCATTTACCAAGTACTTCCTTACTGTGCACCAAGCATTATGTGCTAAGCATTTTACTAATAGTCACCTATACTACTATCCTCTCAGTTATCCAGGCTGTCAATCTAGGGGTCATCCTCAATTCCTCACTCTTTCTCACTCATCCCCATCCCATCTAGTCAGTTGTCAAGACCAGTCATTTCTGTCTTTTTTAATATTTTTCATATATACTCCCTTCTTTCTTCTGACTTCATTTCACTCCTCCTCATTTGTAATGGTAATGAGATTTGAAGATCTTCCATGCCCCTTGTATTGGCAAGCAGACAGGTACTTAGCACCTTGTTTCAAGTTCCTTAAGAAACAGAAGTAATTAACACCTTGTTTCAGCTATTTAACTACTTAGCTCAGTTCATGATTGTATTAAGTATTAAGATCCAGAACTTGTGAATCTCACAGTGGGATAAACTTGCTGATGTAACAGGAAGGGGCAGAACAGGGAATAGCTAAACATATATATAAGGAAAAGCCCAAGCTAGAGAACCAGAACTGCTGGGAGCAAGCAGCATGGAGGCTAAGCAGCTACTGTTGGAGAGAGGGAAGAGAATTGAGAACTGAACTGAGAACTGAGAACTGAGAACTTAGAACTTCTGATAGCAAGCAGTGTGGAGGCTGAGGAGCTACCATGAGTGAGAGAGGAAGATCCTTGCTTGAAGGAGTCTGTTTTGTTGAGAATGTGGGTGTTTGCTGCATTGTTGTGTACCAACCAAATGATGTATATCATTTCACACCTAAACTATTGTAATAGCCTGCTAGTTGGTCTCCTGGACATACCTCTTTTCCCACTTCATTTAGCTATCAATTTGATAGTATAAGTATGACCATTCGTCTTCTATTCAATCAACTCCAGTGGCTTCTCTACTGCCTCCAGGATCAAATATAAAATCCTCTGTCTGTCTTTTTAAAGTCTTCTGTGTTCTGACCCATTCCGACCTTTCTAGTCTTCTTACAAAGTTAGCTTGTGAAGTGGATACAGCACTGGACCTGGAGTCAGGAAGACCTGAGTTCAAATGAGACCTCAGACATTTAACTATCCCTGTGACTCAGGGCATGTCAAACTTCTGTTTGCCTCAAATGAGGATAATAATAGCACATACATCTCAGGGTTGTTGTGAAGATAAAATGAATTATTTGTAAAGCACTATATAAAGGGCAACTATTTATCACCATCATCATTATACTTTACAACCTTCCCTCCTGTCACTCTGTGATCCAGTGATTTGTTCCTCACAGGAGATACTCCATCTGCAGACTGAGCATTTTCACTAGTGATAGCCAATGAATGAGCACACTCCATTTCTGGGAGTCTCCTCCTTAACTCCACTTCCTGGCTTCCCAGAACTCTCTGCTAAAGTTGCACCTTCTACAAGAAGCCTTTTACAACTCCTTTTAAATCTTAGATGTCTTTCCTCTGACATCTGACCTCCTGTTTAGCCGGTCTACACGTGTTTTGTTTGCACATCATCTTCCCTTTCAGACTGAGCTCCTTGAAAAGAGGGATGGTCTTTTTTTTGGGGGGGGGGGGGGGGAGAATTTCAGTAGTTAGCAGAATGCCTGGCACATATTAGGAACTTAATAAATGTTTGTTTTACTTACTGACTGAAGAGGCATATGAGGCTGATGCAGTTAGTTTTGTTGTGTCCAATATCAAACATCATTTCATGGGGCATTTGGTTACATAGTGCAGCGCTGATGACAAAGACTTCCAAAAGGAACATCGCTTATTAGCTGACATTGGACAAATCACATAATCGCGTTGAGCCTCAGTTTCCTCATTTGTAAAAGGAGAGGATGGGACTCCAATGCCCTTTACGATCCTCTCCAGCAGTAAAGCTCTGATCCTGTAACTACGGAAAATAATAGTAATTTGCGTGCCAATGTGAGACTAGGACAGTTCCCAGAACTAAGAAAGCCAAACTGGTTAGCATATCTATGATAGCACTTAGCACTGGAGAATTTGCAATTAAAAAAAAATCTCCGTTTTATTCCTAAAGGCAAGCACAAAGTAGGTAGAACAGAAACTGAATTTGAATCACATTGAGTTGGTTTGGATGGGGCAGGATTTGGCAGGGGGGATTCGGGCCCCATCCACATGTCCTACAGACAATTGCCTCAGGAATGGGCTTTCCCGGGTCAAGTCCATCCCCTCCCACCGCGGCCCGGGAGCCTCAGCATCTCGCCTCTCCTTAGCTCCCCGGTCTCGTCCCGTGCGTCCCGCCCACTTCTGCACTAGAGGGAAGAACAGCATCTGCTCTTGCTGCACCATCCCGGAGGGAGCAAGGAAGAAGGGAGAGGGAAAGAGGAAAGAAAACGAGAGAAGGGCAAGGATGATTCAGAGTGAAAGGGGATAGGAGAGGGAGGGGGACGCACAGAGTACTGAAGACGGGGACGAGTCAGGTGAGACCGCAGCAAGGAGGAGAGAAGCCACAGGGAGGACGAAAAAGAAGAAAACAGGGAGAAGAGCAGCGCCGAGGTGACTAGCCCCGAGAGGAAGGAAAGGGGGTGGGGGGAACTGGCGAGTTTGGGGGGTGGGGAGGAGGAAGACCCGCGAGGGTGGACGAGAGCAGAAAAGGACCAGAGGGAGGGGGACGCGGGGGCGGGGCCAGAGGCGGGACCGGGGCGGGGCGGTGAGGGCTCCTTGTCACGTGACGGGGGCCTGGCGGCTCGGCGGCGGCGGTAACAGCGGCGGCGGTGGCGGCGGCGCGTCGTTCGCGGCGCCCAGTGCACCATGGTGGTGGTGGCGGCGGCTTCTGTAGAGGCTGCTGGAGAAGCGGCGGCGGCGGCGGCGGCGGCGGCGGCTTCGCCTGCCCCTGCGGGTGGTAGAAAATGGCGGATTTTGAGGACTTGCGGGTAAGCCCGGGATGGGCAGCGGTAGAAGTTGAGGAGGGACGGGAAGCGGCCACGTCTTCCTCGGATCCCGGAGGCGGAGTTGGCCCGGCCCAGGAGATCCCCGGAGCCGATCCCGGGCCGAGCCGCGGGGCCTGGAGGGGAGCCCCGAGGGGGCTGACCCTCCTCGCCCGCTTCCTTGGGGGGAGGGGCCGGGGGCGCAAGCCCGGAGTCTGGAGGGGGGTGTAGGGGAGGGGCCAGGCCTCTGGCGCGGCCCCCCCTCCCCGCGGGTGGGAGTGCACGCACACATCTGGGCATGCATTGTGTGTTGATGGAGACACTCGCGCGTGTATATGTATTTGTTTTATCTGTTTCTTTGGGTAAGGACTGGGTCCACAAACGGTGAAATGGGTGTTAAGATCTTTGTTGTTTTGTGCTTTCCCCCCTCTTCCTGATGCTGCGACTGTGGAGGCTAGACAGGTTTGCAAAGGGCTCCCGAGACCCTACGGTGTGAGGAGTGGCACAGAAATAAATGAAGGAGCCCCTTCCAGTAACAACTTCGATACCCTCCTCCTCCTCTTCTTATGTTGGTGACCCATGGGACAGGTTGGCTGGACGTGGGTTTGGATTGTGTGGTGAAGCCAGCGCCAAGGAGAACACTCCCTGTCTCTTGGACAAGCTTTTAGTGTTATTTCCTCGTGACTCTTAACAAATGTAATCATAGCATTTGGAAGTTATAAGGGACTTTAGAGGTCACCAAACCACGCCTGCAATCTTTAAGCACCTACTGTGTGGTTAGGGCTGAGAGACACCAGGGTCTGTCAAACATCACATATTACCACTAGCGCCTGTTTTTGTACTTGCAAGGTAAGAACGGTTTTTACATTTTAATATACCGTATTTTAAAATGTAAAAACCGTTCTTAGCTCCCTGGCTGCACAAAACTGGGGAAGGTGGGATTTGACCCCCTTGCAGAGCTGATATGGAGGCTGGAAGTTGTGAGTTCAGGTTCTTCCTCCAGACACTGCTGGGGTGACCTTAGGCTAGTCAATTAATCTCTCTATCTCGGCTTCTCTCCGAGACATGACGTTGCTGAACAGTTGCTAATGTGCATTGGTCCTAGGAACTCTCTTCCATGAAAGAAATCCATTCATGGTGCAAAATAAAAAAAAAAATGCCCCAGGTACTGTAATGGGAGCTAGGTGTTTAAAGGCCAAATGAAAAAGTTTATTCCTCTAGGAGTGTATATATTTTAGGAGGATACAATCTATTAATATTTATCAAGCAAAAAAAAAATATTTATCAAGCAAAAAAAGGCAAAATGTGAAGGCCAGTAGAATTTAAGTGTTTATTCTGTGCCTGGTGCCATGCAAAACACTGGGAATACCAGTACAAAGGAGAAAGACTATCCCTGCCCTCTGGGAGCTTACTTTTTAATGGGGTGACACAAAAGAAAACTGGCAAGTATGGGGTGGAGGGAGAAAATGAAAAGCTATAGAGTTTGGGGGCTGGGTAGGGAATTAGGAATGCAGCCGCTAGGGGAATAAAGATAAGATTGGCTTGGAGAGTTTCCTTAAAATGGAGATTCTAAAAGGAACTGGGTTCCTGCACTCTAGGAACTCACCATCTAATAGATGAGACCACTTACAAACTATTATGTATAAACAAGATGTATTGTCCAAAACTGAGAAGGTACCATTATTAATGGAATCAAGAAAGGCTTTCTGTAAAAGCTGGAATTTTAACTGATACCTGAAGGACACCAGGACTCAAGAGGGGGGAGAGAATTCCAGATATGAGGGGACAGCCAGAGAAAATGTCTAGTCAAGAGAGGGAGTGTCCTGCCTGAGGAACAGGAAGGAAGCTCCTGTCATTGGATTGTAGCATTATTAGAGGGGAGTAAGGTGTGAGAAGACTGGAAAGGTAGGAAGGTGCCAGATTGTAAAGGGTTTTGAATGACAGTATTTTATATTTGATTCTAGAGGTAATCGGGATTATTTATTGAATGGAGAGGTGGGAATTATATGAATAATTCTTCACTTTAGGAAGATCAGTTTGACATCTCAGTAGAGGGTGAATTATGGAAGGGAGAGACATGAGTCAGGGAGGATACCCGCTAGGCAGTTTGAGTAGTCCAGGTGTGACATGAGAAGGGCAGTGTCAGAGAAACCTAGTATAAGATGAGTATATGAAGAGAGAGAGACTCTAACAATAAAAGCTTCTTGTAGGAGATGGCACACAAATTGTTCTTTGAAGCGAATTAAAGATTCTTAAGAGGTGGATTTAGAACAGGGAATTGATAATTTATGCAAGAGATGAAATGATGAGTTCATGAAGCAGATAGGCTACTGTATCTGGATAGTACCTGAAGGGGAGTAATGTGAAATATACCAGGAAAGCTAGGCTGGAACTAGATGGTGAAGAGTTTTTAAATGCTAAGCAGAGTAGTTTGTATCAGCAGTTGAAAGCTACTGAACGTTCCTGAACATGGGAGTTCTATCTATCAATCACTTTTTTTTTAAACAAAGATTATTTTCATTGCTGTTTGGTTGATGAATTTGAGAGGGACTGAGGCTGAGATTCCACTTATGAGATTGTTGCAAATGAATAGGCAAGAGGCAGGGAGGGCCCTGAACTGTGGTGCTGGCAGTATGAGTGGTGATGAGGGATGGATGCAAGAGATGTGGAGGTAGAATTGACCAGATTTAGCAAATTCTAGGCTATGGGAAAAGAGTGAGAGTGAACAGTACAAGATTTCTCTTAGGTGGTAAACATGGTAACCTCTACAGAAATTTTGGATGTGTTGAATTTGAGATACCTGCAGTTAGAGATGTCCAACAATCCATATCTAGTTTTATACCCAATGATTGTTTCCTCCACCACATTCCTGAAAAGTAACCATTTATCCTATGCTTCACCGCCTAATAAATAGTGCATTTCACTTCTAATCATCATTGTGTTTTGGATAGAGGTCTGTTTCAGTGATTTCATTGGCGTAGTGAATTCCCGGTGTTGAAAAGGTTCCTGAAATTCAGCAATGACTAAAGTAAGACAGAAGAAGAGAGTTATATATGAAACTGAATCTATTATGTACACATTATTTTAAAAATATATAGTAAAATTATTTTAAAAGCTGTTTTGTTTGTTACCCCCTTATCATGTGGACATTTTGTTTAAGAACTTACTGATCACTTTTTCTTTAACCTTATTGCTAGGCCTCCACTCTCTCCTAAATCTTCACTAAAAAAGGAGCGGGGGGGAGAAAAACAACACCCCTCTATTATACACAAAACAAATTCCCATATGGGCCCATCTGAAAATGCATGCCTCATTCTGTACTTTGATTCTAATATACTCTGTCAGGAAGTAAATAACATGCTGCTTCTTATGTCCTTTAGAATCAGGGGTCTTCATTCCATCAAATTCAATTCTTAAATCTTTAAAAGTGAATGAGTGATTTTTCTTTACATTGTTTTTACTTTATAAATTCTTCTCATTTTACTCTTCATCAGTTCATATGCCTTCTCAGATTCTCTGCACCCATACCTTTCATCATTTTTAAGGCACAGTATATTGCTGCATTCATTACATTCATATTCCACAACTTGTTCAGCCACAGTTTCTAGTTCTTTGCTGCCACTAAAAAAAGTTGCTTTTAAAAGTCCTTGTGTCATTGTGATTGAAATCTGCAAATAAAAACAATCAGTTGATTAGCAAAGTATTTGCCAGCAAATGAGGTCCAAGACTCCTCAGTAATCAAGTACTCCCTTCCCTCCCCCCAGTTCTTTTATAGTTACATAGTTATAAAAAAGGAACCTGTAAAGGGCAAAGAAAGGGACACAATCTATAGCAGTATGGGCACTATCAAGTAATATTTGGTTAGTATCAGAGACTGGGGATTTTTGCCTAGCTCCAGGCAACAGCAGCAACTTCCTGGAATATCTGACATATGTGTTTCATGGAATACATTTGACTTTTTAAGTAAGCTCCTAAAAGGGGATAATGGGTGTCTTACAAGGGTAAAAATAGGGAATTTACTTAAGGAGTTTAAAGATGTAATGAGGAAGAATAGTAATTTGAATAAGCCATAATGAAATAGAGTAGTATATCAAATTGTACTATCATTGGATTTCTTCCTTGAACTGCCTGTTTAGACCATTTGTCAATTGGGGAATGAGTCTTATTTTTAAACATTTGAATCAGTTCCTCACGCTGCAGAAATTTTTCTTGTTTGTATCCCTTTTAATCTTGGTTAGATTTGTGTAAAATCTTTTCAGTTTTTTGTAATCAAAATCATCCATTTTATCTTTTAGATTTATCCATAGATCTGATAGTTTCTTCCATGTTTTTCAAGCTTTCTTACGATGTGACCTTTTATATCTAGGTCACAAACCCAGCTGGTGATTATTTTTGTGTGAAGTATTGGTCAAAATTGCTCTTTTTGACGAAGAATTTTTTAGTTACGCTGTTTTGCTTTCTGTTTGTTGTCATTCTAATCCTCTCCATGTAGGTAGGGACTAGTGTTTATATTTCCATTCTATTAAAGTTTTGTTTAAAATCTTTTAATTTTTCTTTAATATAAATATCATGGAAATAGGAACTAGAGGCCTCAAAAAGTTAAGTTAGTGGCTTATAGTCACCTACATATGTGTGTCATATTTTTGTTGAGATTCACCTTTGATTTAGAAAAGTAAAAACTTAAAATTCTAATTCTTGTGGAACACGTTATCTCCATTTCTTCAACTTTGTTGCATATTCCTGACTTTTTCTAAAAATTTTACACTACAGATTCCTTCTGGTAAATCCTCTGCTTCTGTACTCTTACAGCATGTGAGACATTGGACAATTACTTGATTTCAACTTTCAAGAATTAAAAATTTGGTTTTCTCTGTAGATTGCTTATTGCTATGAAATTTTTGTTCAAGGTCATAGAGGTTGTGACTGAATACAACTAATCTTCTGAGCATGGTGCATCAGGTCCTTACTCTCCTCTTAGCTTACTAGCATCCATTAAAAAATAATGATACTGCTATGGAAAGATGCCAGGGTGCATTTTAACTCTACATGTATACAAACATAGTGATAAGTGTAATAAAAAAATCTATAGAATTTCATCTACATGAAACAAGGTACTTTGTCTACCTTTCCCTTCCCAAATGAACTCATAATGTATCTTATCTTTGCACATCTCTTAAAGGTTATAGCTGACTGAAAATATTATGCTTTCTCTATTGGATCTGGGCTTTAAATCAGGCTAAAAGGGGTCAGGTTGATTGATTTCATATATGTGTGTATACAGAAATAGATACCTATTTGTTATGCAAGAGGTTGACTTTCCCCAAGAAAAAAGATAATTAAGGCAGAATAGTAATAAGTAGAGACAATATTTTCTTGAAATAGTTTCTTCCAGTTACTGTAAGTCCTCCTTGTTCTTTGCTCTATTGTCCTTGTCTGTCTTTTCATCAATTCATTGTCCTGCCTGGGGCAAAAAGATTATTTGAAGCGGACCTTGCCCTAATCTTTCTGCCTGCTTTTTTTCATGTCTATGATCCTTGTAACCACCTGGAACACATCCACAGTGAATAATGAGTACTTGTTTTAGTTAATAGTAATTTTAAAAATAAAAATTGGTATTCTGTCTTTCCTGGGGCACCTTCAACTATGGTGATCATGTGTCCCTTCAATCTAGTATAATGGAAAGAGTGTTAAGACCCAATCTTAATACTGGAGTTTGAACATTAGTTCTTTCGTTTATTGGTTATGACTTGGGAAAATCACTTTGCCTCTCTGGGCCTCAGGTTTCTTATCTATAAAATAAAGGTGTTGGACCTCAATGTTTTTTTTAAAATAACTATCAATACCTTTTTTAATATCACCCATTTTTCCTAATGTATTCCTTACTTCATCCTTTCTGAGAGAATCATCTTGTATAACAAAAGAATAAAAAAAAAAGGGGGGAGCAGCTGAGCAGAATTAACCAACAAATCAACTATGTCCAATATATATATGTAATCTACCTTCCTTACCCCCTTAATCTCCTACCTCTACAAAGAAGTTAGGGAGAGTGTAGGGTTTTTTATCTTCTTCAGGGTGGGGCTGGGCTATTATAATTGCATAGTATTCAGTTTTATTGATTTCTGTTGTTTTCCTCCATTTATATTTCTAGTCACTTTTTTTTCCTTATTTTGCACCATTTTATAAAGTTTCCCTATTCTGTGTTCTACAGATCCATTTCTTACAGTTCAGTAATGTTCATTCATATACTAATAGTTTGTTTAGCTTTCTCCAGTCAGTTTACATCTGTCTTATTTCCAACTCTTTTGTCTTACAGGAAGTGCTGCTATACATTTTGGTGTGTATTGGGGACTTCTTTATTTTTTACCTTTTGGTATGTGCCTAGCAACAAGACTCAACTCAAATCCCACTTTCTACAAAGAGGGCTTTTACAGTTCCCCTTTTCTTTTTCCCCTCCCACTGCCAGCCTCTCCCTGCTAGTACCTTTCTGATGAGATTTCCCCTTCCACTTATATGTATCTTATGTAACCTCTTATTTGCATGTTGTCTCTCCCAGTAGCATGTGAACTTTTTGAATGTAGAGACTATGTATTTGCTATTTTTCATATTCTCAGAACATAAGTGCTTAATAAATAAATGCCTGTTGCCGACTTCTTCAGTATTTAACATCGTTGGCCACCCTTACTTTTTGTATGTTCTTCTCTTGGCTTTCATATCTCTTGGCCTTACGCTTGGTAAGCACTTGCTTACTCCTCCAGCCCACCTGACCCCTCCAGTCTCCTTTGTTGGGTCACCATGGCCCCAGCTAAAAATCCAGCAAAGGAAACTGAGAAAGTAATTCTGATGCTTGGGAGGAGAACTGGGAGGAAGCAGTGTTAGGAAAACCGAAAAAAGTAATACTGTCCTATCAAGGACAAGAAGGTGACTGCAGCATCAAAGAGTACTGGGAGGCCTTGAAGGATGAGGATTGTGAAAAGGCAATAGATTGAGCATATAAGAGATCATTGGTGACTGAAGACAGCAGTTTAAGTCAACTCATGAAGTTGGAAGCATGGAAACAAAGTGGTGGTAACCAGTGTAGACTACATTCTCAAGGGAACTCACACAGGGCAAATGTTGACATGGTGGTCAGAAGAAGCAATACAAGGACACTCTCAAGGTCTCTCTCAAGAAACTTGGGAGACACTGGCACAGGACTGCTCAGCATGGCGTGCCCACATCAGAGAAGGTGCTGTGCTCTATGAGTAAAGCAGAATTGAAGCAGCTGAAAGGAAACATGGGATGCCCAAATTTGGAGAGTCCACCCCAAATGTTTACACGGACTATTTGTACCCGACCTCTGATAGAGCTTTCCGAGCTAGTATTGGTCTGATCAGCCACAGTCAGACACATTGAAACTTAAATGTTCGCATTGTGATGTCGTTTTGGTCCTCTTTGAGAACGGACAACGCCCAATCACATTCTCAAGGAGTTTAGCCGTAAAAGTGTGAAGAATTAGTAAGGTGAATTAATTCAGTCTGGTTTTTAAGGATTAGAGATACTTGGCCATATTTGTGAGCAATGGGGAAGCAGTCAGTCAGTGTCAGGGAGCAGGAAGATTAGAAAGTGTTGATGAAAGACAGGATAGTCTGTTGCAGAAGGGTCGAATGAGATCAAGAGTGCCTTGGCAAGGAGAATGTCCCATATCTACCTCTTCTCATGGGATGAGAAGAGAGGAAGAGGGAGGTGTCTGTGGAATGACCTCAGTCCTTTCAATGAAGTAAATTAGACTTATTTACCTTAATAAATAAAACCCTTACAGGGTGGGAGGGGAGATATATGAAAGGATGAGAAGATTTTGACTAATCTCTGTGGTTAGTAGGAAAAGTTAATGATTTTGGGAGATGTAAAAGGATTGCCTGGTTGAAATGAGATCCCAATTGAGATTACGTAATATAAACTTGTAATTTCAGTCTCCTTTGGTAACAGACACGTACAGTTAACACTGTTTTACCACTTTATGTAGCTCCTTTCAACAGCATGTGAATTATGGAAGGTTGGTGGGGGAAAGGATTGTAGGAGTTACTTGAAGTTAGGGTTTGGCAAGCCATGATCAGAAAGAGAAGGACAAGGAAAAATGAACTCAAGTGTAAAGGGCAGTGCAGAGTTGAACTGATTCACCAAGGAGTTGAAATAGGTAAGGAAGGAGACTAACTAGTGCAAGAGTGATAGTATCTGAGAAAGAATTGAAGATTTATTTTTTAGTTTTCAACATTCATTTCCACAAGATTTTGAGTTCCAGATTTTCTCTCCATCTCTCCCCCACCCTTACCCCAAGTTGATAAGCATGCTGAATTTCCCTTCCCCCAGTCTCCCCTCTCTTATATTCCCCTCTGCTCCCCCTTACTTGTAGGGCAAGATGGATTTCTATACCCCATTGCCTGTTTATCCTATTTCCCGGTTGCATATAAAAACCATTTTTAACATTTGTTTTTAAAACTTTGAGTTAACAGATTCTCTCCCTTCTTCCCTTCTCACCCACCCCCACTGGAAAGACAAGCAATTCAATATAGGTTATACATGTATAGTTACACAAAACATTTCCATAGTAGTCGTATTGTGATAGACTATATTTTCCTCCATCCTATCCTGTACCCCCCCCTTTATTCTGTTTTCTACTTGACCCTGTCCCTTTTGAAAAGTGTGTGCTTCTAACTACCCCCTCCCCCAATCTGCCCTCCCTTCTATCATCCCTTATTTCCTTCCCCCCTCCTTTCCTGTAGGGTAAGATACCCAGTTGAGTGTGTGTGTTAGAAAGAATTGAAGATGAAAAGGATTGAAGGTTAACCTAAGGATGAAAAACAAGGTTAGGGAATGGTAGGTAAGGTGGAGGGAAAATTGGAATAGTTTTTTAAAATTATGATCAGATAATGGGATTTCAGGTGTCCTAAAGCTAGAGTTGGAATAATTTGAGTGATGGCAAGATCAAGAGTATGTCCATTTCTTTTGTAGATGAGGTAGAGTGGAGAAGTAGATCATGAATAGTAAGTCTATTGAAGAACTGGTAAGTTAAGAGTACTTTAAAGGGAGTATCTAATGTATTTTGCAATCCCCTAGTATAAGGACAGGAGCTAGTGGAGAGACTGAGCCTGGTATGCATTGAACTTATTGTGAAAGGCAGGAGAATGTCCTAGGGGTCAGTTGTTTTGGTTTGGGCTTGACTCAGGCTTGTCTCTTGGTAGTTGAAGTTGAATATTGTTAACAGAATGTGACACTGGTAGGTCATTCAGGAGTTAACAAAATGAGATTTACGTAGTCATAACAGGAAAAGGTTATTCAACAAGGATAGGCATTTGAGAAACCGCTTGAGTTCATTTAGCTGAGAGTCTCTCTCATCATGATCTGCTAGCCAAACATCTGAGAGCACCTCCGGCTTCTTGTGACTGCTTTGTCCTCAGGCAACGAAAGAACTGATTGCAACTGTCCCTTTGTCCTCTGAGCTAACCAAATCTTGAAAATTCTGAATACCTTGTAAGGAACAATTAGCCAATGGAAGGAAAGAGTTAGGACATTGCTTATATTTTTATCAGAATACCAGAATCTTGGTTGGGTGATAAATTTAGATTGAATGAACCTCAAAGAAAGAGAAGTTGCTAAATGAAGTTGGTTGAAAGTCTAGTGGAAACAACATTAAAGAAGATACATTGCCATCTCTTTTTGTTACTATACCCTAAGGACCATGGGACCTTTCCATGTGAATTATGCCTGAAACCTTTGATACATTGTTGCAACCATTAGAATGTGAGTTTCCTGAGAGTAGGGACTCTCTCCTCTTTGCTAATTATATACAGTGCTCTTTGTACACGGTAAGTTAATAGTAAATTCTTTTTCATTCATTCGTTAACACCAACATTTTGCCAATATTTTTATATCACAGTGAGATGTGGCATAAAGTAATTTCCAAAGAATGAAAAATGATTATTGTACAGAGAGCATTGGAGAGGCACGTGATGGTTGTGAGCAGGCTTCATTTTATAAGGTATGTCAAAGAATAGGAGCAAAAGATGTTGAAAAAAATGCATCCTGTGAAGGGAAAATGGGCCAACCATTTGGTAAGGGTTAGGGATGAGAAATGTCCAGCTACAGGGAGGGATTGGTACCCTCTTGATGTCTGGAAAAATCAAGAAAAACCTCTGGCACTTTGAGTTTGCCTTCTTGTGGAAGAGTTATTGGAAGAGGTGAATAAGGGTCATATGATGGGTGGAAGAGTTTGCATTTGCATCATTGGGTGGGATTTGTGAATGAATGAATTCACAGACCCATTTAAGAATTGAGGGAGGATTAGAAGCTTCTGATGATTTTGTTTTCAGTTGATCAGTGGTCTAGAACATTAGTCTGGGTGCTTCCTGGTCAAGGCAAGCATTTTTTCCTTTCTCTATTAATAGCCTTTAGATCATTGGTTCTCAACCTGTGGGTCGCGACCCCTTTGGGGGTTGAACAGGGTCTCCTAAGACCTTCGGAAAACACATATTTCCTATGGTCTTAGGAACTGAGAGACTGCTCCTCTATCAGTCTCCAGGCATCGGTATAATGATGTTTCTATCAGTAGTGTTACAATCTTTAGTATGCTAGTACATCTTACTCTTCACAGTATCATCCTCACATGGACCTTTGTTATGGTGGAACACTGAAAGTTACTGCAGTATACTGTTATCTCCACACCTTCCTTAAATGACAAATCCTCTACTTTCTGTAATTTCCCACTTCTGTCCTCTTTTCCCCATCCCCAAATCTGACTTCTGCACTTCTGTTCCTTGGATACTGAGCATTAATGGACAAAAGTCAAATTGAGCTGAGTTCATGTCCTAGAAATTTAGTTTGCGTAATCCCAGTGGTGATTTACAGGCAGCTGGATGTTTGACAATCCGTTCCTATCTCCTTCTTTTTGTTCCTCTCTCCACCTGTCCTTTATACTTCAGTGCCACATGGCCTAGCCTCTTACTTCATTGAAATTGAAAGGCTTAATGTTTATGCTTTACATCTTCTCCATTCCTCAAGAACTTGAGCAGTATTACCCACCCTTCTGTCCTTTCCTCTGGTAACAGAAGGGTCCTAACTAAAACTTCTCCCTCTCTCTGTGCCCGTAATCCTCTCTTTTCTTCCTTTCTTTCACCATCAGTCAACTGACAGACTCTCAGGACAGGAAAGCTACCCTGGCTGAAGCAGCAAGTCACCCAGAGGGGGACAGGAGAGGCAGCATGTACCAGGCAGATCAAACCACCCCCCACCACCTTAACCATCTTTTAGAGAGAGCCCAGGACTCTGAACTTCAGAGCCATGGGAGGAACAGCGCTTCCTGCTCAGAGTTCTCACCCACCCACCTTGTGGAGATATGGCCTGGCCGCTGCTTCTGCAGGTGCTACAGGTACAGCCACGGTTGAGGAAGATCTAGAAAGGAAAGTTTTTGCCACCACATTCCTTGATTTTATTAAATAGTTCAAAATCAGAAACTGATACAGTTTTTTGTCAGTGGAATGATTCTAAAGAAGAGATATTGCCATCTACTTTGCTATTACACCCTGAGGACCCTGAAACTGTTCCATCTCATTTGAACTGAAACTTTTGACTATGTATTGTCTGATTTAAAATGTGAGCTCAATCTGTTATGTAGAGTTTGCTTTTTTTGAAAAGTATGTCATAAATTCATTACATTTTGAAACTCTTATTTGTGTTGAAGTTGCTTGTGTTTTCTGTACAGTAACAATAATATTTCAGTGACCCTCTCTTCTTTCTTTTCTGTGGTATTGCTATTGTTTTTTTTCCTTTTCCTGAATTGCTCCCATTTAATTTTTTTAAAAATTAAATTGGTTTATTTACTTTTAGTTTACAACATTCAGTTCCACAGTCCCTTGAGTTTCAGATTTTCTCTCCCTCCCTCCCCCTCCATCATGGCAGCATGCACTCACATACAAGATCTACAAATATCTTCCCATTAATCATTAGTCAGGTTGTAAAGAAGGATTGTAACTGATGGAATGATCAGTGGGAAAGAGGAAACAAAACAAGAAAAAGAAACAGGGCAAGTAGTTTGTTTCAATCTGCCCTCAGACTCCACATATCTTTCTCTGTATGTGGGTATCTCCTTCAGTCATGAGTCTTTTGGAGTTGTCCTGTAACCTTGTATTGCTGAGAGGAGCTCAGTCTATTGGAGTTAGTTGTCACACATACATTGTGTCTGTAATTGTGTACAAATTTCTCCTGATTCTGCTTGTCTTGCTCAGCATCAGTTTATATAAGTCTCTCCAGGTTATTATGAAGTCCATCTGCTCCTCATTTCTTATAGCACAGTCGTGTTCCATTACATTCATATACCACAACTTGTTTAGCCATTCCCCACTTGATGGACATCCCCTTGTTTTCCAATTTTTTGCCACCACAAAAAGAGCTGTTAGAAATATTTTTCTACATATGGATCTTCTTCCCACTTCTCTGATCTCTATGGGATATAACCCTATAAGTGGTATTGCTGGGTCAAAGGGTGTGCACTTATTTATAGCCCTTTCCTCCCATTTAACTTTTTTGTTTTTTTGAGGGAGGGAGGCAAGGCAGTTGGGGTTAAGTCACTTGCCCAAGGTCACACAGCTAGTAAGTGTGTCAGGTGTCTGAGGCCGGATTTGAACTCAGGTCTTCCAGACTCCAGGGCCGGTACTCTCTTCACTGTGCCACCTAGTTACCCCCTTAAAAAAAATTTTTTTAATTGCTCCCATTTAAAAAAACAACACAAAATCCTTCAAATAAATAAGCCTAGTGATGTAAAACAAATCTGCAAATTTGTCTGTGTATGGAATTGTCTCATTCTGCACTACAAACTCATCACCTCTCCCTCAGAAGATAGGTAGAATGTTCATTAATCTGGAGGAGTTGTGCTCGTACACTGCATTAATCACAACGATAGCCAACATTTACTTAGTGCTTACTATTGGTGCAGACGCTGTGCTACGGCACTTTACAATTATCATCTCATTTAATCCTTACAACTACCCTGGGGAATAGGTGCTATTACAATTCCCGTTTTCCAAAAGAGAAAACTGAGACAAGCAGAGGTTGAATGACTTGCCCAGAGTCACACTACTAGAAAATGTGAGGACAGGTTTAAACTCTCTGATTCCATTGCTCCATCTAGCTGCCTAGGCTAGGAAATGACCACAAAGGGAAGCAGACCTTCAGTCTTCTAATCCAGTACAATAGTTCTTACGTCTTCTAAAGTTTTTCTTTATTCTCCTAGATCTTATCATTTAGTTTTACGTTGTTTTATACTGGTCCTCCCATTTTTTTTTCTGATTCCATAACTTTTGTTATTTTTTTATATCACAATATTACATTACATTTATATACCACATTTTTTCAGCCATTTCCCAATTTATGGGAATTCTCTTGGCTTAACATATGTTTTTCACTCATTCATTCATTCTGAATTTTGACTGGATCTGTGTGTTTCACTTTGCATCATTTACTGTAAATCTTCTCATGCTTCTCTGTATTTATGTTCATGTTTCCTATAGCTGAGTAATATCCCATTACATTCATCTACTAAAATTTGTATAGACATTTACCAGTCAATAGGCATCTACTTTTTTGCTTCTACCAAAAGTGCCACTATAAGTATTGGTGCATTTGGAGCCTTGGAGCTTTTGGGAAGAGGGGTAGGGGGGGCATTGACCTCTTTGGATTATATGCGTAGGAATAAACTCTCTATTATGAGTATTTTTGTCACTTAGCATAGTTTCAAATTGCTTTCTAGAATGGTTAAATCACTTCATTGCTCTACCAACTGTACATAGTATGTTTGTGTTTGGCTTTTTTTTTTTAAATAGATAAGAGTCTGCATTTTATTTTCAAATCTGTCTTGTTTGAGGACCTCCAGATCAGATGACCAACAAGACTAGCCACTTTCTGTGATCCACCTAGGCAGCTAAGTGGCACACTGGATAGAACCCTTCACCTGGAATCAAGAAAACCTAAGTTCAAATTCTGTCTTAGACACTGGGTAGTTGTGTGACCCTGGGCCAGTCACTTAAATCCCTGCCTCAGTTTCCTCAGCTGCAAAATAATAATAATAGCACCTACTATGCAGAGATAGTACTTGTAAAGTGCTTAGCACAGTGCCCAGCACTTGATAGGCAATATGTAAATGTTTATTCCTTTTCCTTTCCCTTCCAAACCTCTCAAACTCCTCCAAAATAGGAATTATGTACAAAATATAAAGCAGTTTCAACCACCTCTACAGTCTGACCCCCCAAAACACCCTAAAGGTAACAACCCAGTGAACTAACACCCTAAGCAGTAAAAGGTTCGCTTGGCATTTCTTCAACTCCCTTCCCTACTGGCTATCATATTTGGGCAGAGCTGTACAAATCAGCCCAGAGTTTGTAGGAGAAATTAACTCAGCCCCTCACTTCCAGCCATAGAAAGCCAAAAGCCAGAAGTTTGCTACAGCTTAGCATAGCAGCTGTGCTACAATAGCCAAAAAATTGAGAACAGAGGGAAGTGAAATAGGATGCCATTGTATATGTGGCTCTACCTGGCCTTTAAAAAAAAGGATTAGGGGTGGGGAAAACTGACATATAGCAATGGTTAATTCTCATCCCCCATATGTAACATAGGCAGATACTGGTGAGGCTAATGAGATGTGATTTGTACAGTAAAGAAAGAAGACTGAGATAGTTTCAAAGGGAAAAAGTCAGAAAGTGAATGATAAAGGGAGCATGAGAAAAAAAAAGATTGACATTAGTATTTCCAAATTCCTGACAAATATCCTTTAAGATTTGGGAATAAGGAATTAAAATTGCCCAAATCATGAGTTATTTTATATTTTCACATTTAATATACATGTTTTTAAAGATGAATGACCATAATAGTAAATGGTGAATCATTTTTCTGTAATAGGGTTATGCTAAGTATTTTAGAGCTTTTCTGTAAAAAAAATTAATAAATGCGTAGTTTAGTATTATGAATCAACATATAGTAGCAGTGATTTTAAATATCTGACATTGACCTGATATCTTTTTATCTTCCTCAAAATACTGCCAGCATTCTTCCTACTCTAATTATTATAGATGTCTAAAGTTTTTGAGTCAACAAGGAATCTTGTTTCATAGTATATACAAAGAACTGTAGCTGGTAGAGAATATTCAAATATTGGAAAACATCAGCAAACATTGAGTAGTATTCGAATAATACAGTATTCAGATCTGGTAAGGTTAACAGCAGTACATAGAATCACATGTTGAAATAGTCAATTTAAGGACTTATTTTCCTTCTAAAACTTTTTTTCTTGGAACGATACTCTTAGGATTTTTATAAAGTATCCTGTGCCCAAAAACTTCTTTATGAGGGTGACTTTTCAGTAGCAGCAGACAGGGCCATAAACATATAAACTTATAACATGGCAACAGTTATAAGCCAGTCTGATTTCGTTATGACTGCTTCTCTAAGAGACTCTGAGGACATTTTCTCATGGAAATGTCAACTTAACATTTGACTTTGAGTGTCATCAATTCCTGCTTTTCTTTTTTGATGTCAGTGAGTTCTTTTGAACCAGTAAAATCTCTTTGTTGATTTCTAAAGTTTTAATTTTCTTACTGGAATCACAGAACTTTTTTCCATTTCTCAATTGATTTTTCTTGGGATTTGGAAAAATATATAAATTATCTGAGAAATGCTGAGAGGAAATTTTTCCATGGAAAGACTAATTGAAATTACCAGAGGGCTCAGGAAGAAGAAAATTCAGTAAAAATCTTGAGCATAAGCTGAAAACCTACCAGGGAAGATACTAACAGAAATGAACATGATCTTCAGATCAGGTAAAAGAGTTCAGTTCAGATATCTATAAATAAATATTGTAAGACAGAGGAAAATGAATCACTGCCTAATGAGGCGGAGGGCTATTTGAATTCTTAAGAGAGCTGCAATAGAATGTTCCTGAATGATTTAAAAGAGAAAAAAAGAAATGTAAAAGCAGAATTTGGGGCATATTTTGCAGAAGTAATTTCCAGAGTATAAAATCTCAAGTCCAGGGTGGGGAACCTAACCAAAGAAATGAGACAGAACAACTGATTGGGAATGCAAATACATTAGAAGAAAGGACAATCTAGAAGAATAGAAGCCCCCAAAAAAATAAGAAAAAAAAGAAAACATGATCTCCAGACACGCAAAACAGTGATTTCAAAGATAGGATGGCTACACTACTTAAAGATTGTGGGTCTCTCAGAAGAACATGACAAGTTAAAAATCCTGAACACTTCAATGTAAGAAATAATAACAAAAAACTAACCAGACACCCAAATGTTAATGGAAAGAATCCTCAAATCACCTCCAGGGAAAAAAATTTGTAAACTAAGACACATAATGGATAAATTAAACTATTCCAGTGATAAGAAGTTCTACATAGCATCAGTCACTTCAAATATAAAGGAAAAGAAATTCAAATAACATTACACTATTCTGTATCTAGTAGAAACTACAAGAAGGAGTGGAATAAATGTATTTTAAAGGACAAAGGAGCACAACATGCAATTCAAAGGGACAAAAAATGCAAATATTAGCTTCACCATTAATGAAAAAAAATGGATATTAAGTAAAAAAGTGGCTTTGGAAGCATTCCTACAGAGAAAACCACATGTGATCTGATTATTTGCTTTTCAGATGCCCCACATTACAAAAATATAAGGAAGGTAAACAGAAAGAAGGTAAAGAAGAAAGTCACAGGTAAGGGAATAAATTATTCCAGAAAATAAAAACCTAAAAGGAGATAAGATATCTAGGAATTGAGCAACCAACAACAAAAGAACGAGAGCATTAAGAGATTTCTACCTAAAAATATACACATTAATATATAAATACACATACACATCAACAAGGGTGAAAGCCGAAGTCAAATAGAGGAGATGGTGGAAGAACACGCCTGAAACGTCATGGACTCAGTATTACAACATCTCACCCACAAATGAATCACTTTTTTTGTGGGACTAAACAGCAGAATGGGACTATATAATTGGGGAAAAGTTAGAAGAAGCTAGATGGGAATGTGTGGTGTGCCCTAATCAAGTCAAAGATTAATAATAGTGAAAGGAAAATAACTTATTTAGGCTCTCAGGAAGGAGAAAGCCTACAAGAGAATGAATGAAGAGTCAAAAGGAGAGTTTGAAAAAAGGGAGAAATCTTTCAGTAGTGGGAAACTATTCTTGCATGAAAGAAGAGATTTTATAAATGGAGATGAGTAATTCACTGGTTAGGGAGACTTCTCCTCCCCTAGGAGAAGGGGTATCAGGTCCTGAGGACAAGTGATACCCAGAATAGTGGGAGGGCTAGCATTCAGAGACAGTTGCATGGCAAATGGGGCAAAAATGATCATGGTAGGGGCAAAGGTTATAATCAAGGGCACAGGAAAATTCTCAGTATGGAACAATGTCCTCTATGTTACCTGCAGGAATTTTTAAAATATACATATTTCTAAGAGAATATGGTACAACCCAAAAAGGGGGGAGCAGGGGAGGTATGACTTGTGGCATGATCTGCAGCAACCATATAGAAACTAGAAGAGGTCATCCAAAATAGATTCCTGGAAGTTTTGATTCCATGAGTATTAGAGATAATAAAGAAAAAATAAATAAACAAAAGGGTTGTGAATCAACGGGAAAGAAATCAAATAGAGAAGGAAGAGAAATAATGAGGGGAAAATCATTTTTACAAAAAGGTACAGAAATGAAAATTTAAAGCTATCAAGAAAAGTTGAAGGGGAGGAGATGGGGATGGGGATATGTGACAGAAAAAAAGGTGAAAGAAAAACAGAGTTAACAAGGAAAATGCCTACAGTAGGGAAAACATTGAAAATGAGGGGAAGAATGAAGATACGGGAGTAAGTTTGCTTCCAAGTAGATTAAATAAAAATAAATGAATAGATATAGTACTGTGTTTTCAGAGGAAGGGGTTGGGGGAGCCCTAATTTGGAAAACCTAATATTAGAAATAAGTGGAGGAAAATATAAGCCTAACTTAAAGCTTTATTTTTGATTGTATATATTTTTTCATTTAAAAAATCCACCTTAGCCATCCACTGAAGTCTCTTCCCCCTTTTCACCTATTGAGAACAAAAGAAAAACAAAGATTATTACAAAAATATAGTCAAAGATTTCTGCTTTTGGCCATGTCCAAAAAACGTATTTTATTTTGAGTTTCTCAACTCTATAAGGAGGTGGGTAGCATGTTGCATCATTATTTCTCTAGAATCATGATTGGTCATTGCATTGAATGCATATTCCTGTTTCTTTCATTGTTTGCCTTTACCATATTGTCATTATATAAATTGTTCTGCTTCTGTTCCCTTCCCTCTGTATGTATATGTGTTGTGTATATTCTTCCTTCCTTTGATCAGTTCAGATGAGAGTGAGGTTCAGGTATCTGCTGTTTCCTGTTACCCTTTCCTCTTTGTTCTTACAAATGTCTGCTTGTGTACCTTGCTTATGTGAGATAATTTTCTTTAATTTTTCTTTCCCTTCTCCCCACTAACTTTTCCATTCTTTTTTTAAGGTTGTCAACATATAACTTCCAAGATTTGTCTAATTAAACTTCCTCTCTGATGCTTGATAATGATAGGATTCAGAGGGAGTATTTTTATATCATCTTATATTAGAATATAAACAATTTATCATTGTTTAGTTGTTTATCATTGTTCATTGTTCCTTTTTATATTTTGCTTTAACTCCTGTGCTTGAGCTTCAGATTTGCTATACAACTCTAGTCTTCTCATGAGAAATGCTTGCTTGGAAGTCTTCTGTTTCATTTAAAGTCAATTTTCCCCCCTGAAGGATTATACTCAGTTTGGCTGGGTTAGTTATTGACCATAAGCCTAAATCCTTGGTTCTCTCTAAGTTTTGCACTTTACTATTATCTCTGCTAAATTGTGTGTGATCCTGATTATGGTTCCTTGGTACTTTGATTGCTTTTGGCTGCTTACAGTATTTTTTCCTCTATTTTAAAGCTCTGAATTTTAGGTATAATGCTCCTGGTTTTTATCATTTTGTTAATTTTTTTCAGGAGGAGGAGCCTTTTTTTCTGTTTTTTCTTTGTCAGTGAGATCTGGGCAGTTTTCTTGAAATTTGATGTCTAAACTTTTTTTTTTATATGAGATTCTTTATTAAATTTTTTTGAGTTACATCTTTTCTCCCCGTCTTTCCCCCGCCCACCACCCCAAAACAGCCATCCCAGTATTTCCCCCCTCCCCCAGTCTATTCTCT
>CM053580.1:278096650-278112664 GCA_028627135.1 Pseudochirops cupreus | reverse complement strand
TGAGATTCTTTTTCCATCTGGCAAATTTGGCTGTTTAAGGCATTCTTCTCCTCATTGGCTTTTTGGGCCTCTTTTGCCATTTGAGTTAATCTATTTTTTATGGTGTTATTTTCTTCAGTCAGGCTGTTGACTCTCTTTTTGTGATTTTCTTGCATCATTCTCATTTCTCTTCCCAGTTTTTCCTCCACTTCTCTTATTTGGTTTTCAGAATCCTTCTTAAGCTGATCTATGGCTTTTAGGCAGTCTTCATGTTTCTTGGAAGCTTTTAGTGTGGGAGTTCTGACTGTGTTGTCTTTCTCCCATTCCATACTTCGATCCTTTTTGTCCCCCAAAAAGGATTCTAGAGTTCGGTTGCTGTTCTTACTTTGCTTCCTTTGCCTGCTCATTTTGCCAGTGAATAATTTGATTTTTTAGCTCTGTGGAACTCTGCTTCCAGAGGGGAAAGCTCTGTCCCAAATCGCTGGGGTTTTCGCAGCTGCTGGAGCTATTAGGAAGCTGCTGCAGCCCCCACCAGCTTTGGCTCACTGAAAACACGCCACAAGACCATGATCCAGATCCAGGCCGTTCCACGCAAGAGCACTTAGCCTCTGAATGATCGCATGGCCCCCCTGCAGTCTGCAGGCCGGGAGCTCTGAAGCAGCCACGTGGAGGCAGCTATAGGGCCTCTGCTTCTGCCACTTCCTTGCCCTGGAGGCAGTTCAGCTGGACAGCTTTTCTCCCCCAAATTTAGCTGAGTTCCACTGACCTTTCACTTAGTCCTTGTTTCTTATGGCTTGATAATTCTGAAAGCTGCCACTGCGGCTGCTGATCCACTCATCTGAAAGCTCCAGCTGCAGCTCATCCTGGTCACCCAGGGCCAAGCTGCAGTTTCAGGCTGGGCTGGTTTTGGCTTCCAGTGTGCCCTTTGTGCCGAGCTGCCTTCAGCGGGAGATGTGGTTTTCTGTATTTTTGTGTGAGTTTTGGAGCCCTAAAATTTGTTTAGAGTCATATTTTATGGGTATGTGAGGAACCTTGTTGCTTCTATGCTGCCATCTTGCCTCCGCCCCTCCACTACTAGTCTTACACCAAAAAGGGACCATTGGTAAGAACTACTCATAGACGCTAAAATATTTATAACAGCACTTTTTGTGCTAACAAAGAATTGGAAGCAAAGTAGATGCCTATCAGTTGAGGAACTGCTGAACAAGTTGTGGTACACAAATAATGGCATGTTACTCTGTTGTAACAAGTGATGAATATGATAAAAGAGAAACATGGAAAGATCTACATAAACTTGATGGAGTAAAGTGAGCAGAGCGAAGAAAACATTATTCATGACTACAATAATATAAATGGAAAGAATAACCACAACAAATTCAAAAGTGAATTTGCAAAAGTACAAAGAACAGCCATTACTTAAAAGAAGAGGTACACACTCATATAATCTTTTGCATTGGTGGAAGATGCAAAGGTGGAGTGCATTGCACTGTAGTTTTGAAATTAGGGTTTCAGAGTTTTTCTATGTCTTGAGTGGTTTTGCTGGGTATTTTTCTTCTCTTTTTTCTTTATCTTTAAAAGTGCTCCTTTAAATATTGTATGTTCTTTTGGGATGGGGAGGGATATGCCCTTGTAGAAGATGTTTTCCTGTGTCTGCTACACCCACTGTCGACTCCCAGGGTTCTCTGAAATCAACTTTTAATGTCATTTCTCCTTATGCAACAATATAGACTTTCATAGGTTGCTTAAATTTTTACATACTTGATATTCATGTTACATATTTGTTATTTTCTTCTATAAAATATTTTCGTTATGGTAAAAATGTCATTCAGTAATTATCCTGTTTTCCTTGAAATCATTTGGAGTGATGTACATAATTTAGTTGAATGTGGACTGAGAGAATCTTACATAGAATTTTAATATTGTTAGGGATCTAACCTATGTAAGAAAAAGAATCCTTACTGTCATATGAATTGTCTAATGAATTGTCTATCATCCAGCCTCTGCTTAAAGATGTCCAATTAGGGGAACTAACCACCTCTAAAGACTTTCTCATTCCGCTTTTGGCTATCTCAGATTGTTAGGAAGTCTTTCCTGACTGGCCTAAAATTTCCTCTTACGACTTCCACCCATTGTTCCTAGTTCTTCCCTCTGCGGTCAAACACTCAAATTTTCCACATGACGACTCTTCCGTTAGACAGCTGTCCTGTTCCTCCTGAGTCCTTCTAGTCCCCAGGCTAAACATCTCCAATTTCTTCAAATGACTTTCATGTGGCAGGGAGTCAAGCTTCTTTACCGCCCTGGTTGTTTTTCTAAGTCCTCTAGCTCATCAGTGTGCTTGCTAAACTAAGGAGTCCCTGATTGAACACAGTACTTCTGATATAGTTTGACTAGGGTGTCTCACCTATTTACATCTGGTCGCTACGTTGTTTAAAAATCTAAAATAGAAGAATGATGCTCCAGGTAGGAGGGGGAGGGGCACGGAAGGGAAGAGGAGCTCTAGGGTGGCGATGAACAGAAAAGCTTCTGCCAGGTGCCCTGAAGCCTAGGACTTAGGCCCAGGTTGTGATGCTATTTGTAGTCGCAAACATTCAGAACTTGAAGGTCAAAGTGGAGTGATTCTATGTGAATAGCAGTTTAGCATAGAGATAGCCATCATAATGTAACTCCTGGCTTATGTGAATTGGATTATGGGGTTGACATCAGACGTTATCTCTCTAGTTCATTGTGGGACCTTGAATTTTACCAGGAAATCTAGTATATTCAGGGTATGTGGATAAAAACATTCCTAACCTCAATCTGTTTTACCCCATAGAAAATGCAGGAGACCTAGAGGACTCAAAAAGACCCATAAATAGATACAGAATCATAATCATGTAAAAAAGCACTCAGTAATCGATTAGCTTTCTCTGGAAAGGGAACTGAATATGGAATTACCGATAGGCTACACCAACATTCTGATGAAATCCTTCTTACCCACAGTCTTTCCAAACTAACAGAAGCCACTCTTTGGCTTAGATTTTCTCTGAAAATTGAACATTTTGGGGTGCTGGTGAACAAGCAACGTTCTCATTGAACTGTGCTGCCTGAGGGACGTGTTAGCTTTGCTCTCCAAGTTCTGCTGCCTAGGAAATTGTGTTTACTTCCCTTTTCTTTCCTTAAGGAGTGCTCTGAATCAAGGAATCTCCCAACAGAAGGTCTAATCCCCAACCTCTTGAAATTGTGATTACCTATAAAGTGACTTGACAACTCCCAAAACTCATATTGTAAAAGTAATAAACTTATTTTTGCTTGACTAATTTGATGAGTTACTGCTGTAAAGCCAAGGAGAATATGACATTAGACATCTTTTAACATTTTAATTTTTTAGGTTCATAGTGACTTTCTTCTCCTCTTCTGTTTTTTTTTTGCAGTAGTATCCAATGAGGTATTTATTTTGAAAAAAAAATTTTTTTTACAAAGGAAATCAATTATATTGCAATACAGTTACCAAAATATTTTTGGGGGGTATTAGTCTTTTTATTTTAATATTTGTTTTTAAAACTTTAATTTCCAGATTGTTTCCCTTCTTTCCTCCTCACCCACCCCCACCAGGGAGACAAGCATGTCAATATAGGTTGTACATGTGTAGTTACGCAAAAACATTTCCATAGTAGTTATATTCTGAAAGACTAACTATATTTACCTCCATCCTATCCTGCTTCCCTCTTATTCTGTTTTCTACTTTGACCTGTCCCTTTCAAAAGTGTTTCCTTCTGCCTCTCCCCCAATCTGCCCTCCCTTCTTTCATTCCCCCTCTTATCCCCTTTCCCTCTACTTTCCTGTAGGGTAAGATACCCAATTGAATGTGTATGTTATTCCTCCTTAAGCCAAATCCAGTGAGAGTAAGGTTGACCCATTCCCTTTTACCTTCCTGCTCTTCCCCTCCATTGTAGCAGTTTTCTCTTGCCTTTTTTATATGAAATAACTTACCTATTCTATCTCTCCCTTTCTCCTTTTCCCAATATATTCCCCTCTCACCTCTTAATTTTATTTTTTAGATATCATCCCTTCCTATTCAACTGATCCTGTGCCCTCTGTCTACGTATACATGTTCATACATATATGCATATTCACATGTATTTGTGCACACACATGCCCTTCTATACATACATATATATTCCCTTCAACTATCCTCATACTGAGAAAAGTCTCATGAGTTACAATTATTGTTTTTCCATGTAGAAATGTAAATAGTTCAACTTTAATTATTAGTTTATGATTTCTTTTTCCTGTTTACCTTATCATGCTTTTCTTGCTTCTTGTATTTGCAAGTCAGATTTTCTGTTCAGCTATGGTTTTTTCATCAAGAATGCTTGAAAGTCCTCTATTTCATTGAACGACCTTATACTCAGTTTTCCTGGGTAGATGATTCTTGGTTTTAATCCTAGTTCCTTTGACTTCTGGAATATCATATTCCAAGTCCTTTGATCCGTTAATGTAGAAGCTGCTAGGTCTTGTGTTATCCTGATTGTGTTTCCACAGTACTCAAATTGTTTCTTCCTGACTGCTTGTAATATTTTCTTCTTTACCTAGAAACTCTGGAATTTGGCTATAATATTCCTAGGAGTTTTCTTTTGGGGATCTTTTTCAAGAGGCGATGGGTGAATTCTTTCCATTTCTATTTTGCCCTCTGGTTCTAGAATATCAGGGCAATTTTCCTTGAGAATTACTTGAAGGATGATTTCTAGGCTCTTTTTGAATATGGCTTTCAGGTAGTCCAGTACTTTTAAAATTATCTGTCCTGGATGTATTTTCCAGGTCAGTGGTTTTTCCATTGAGACATTTCACATTGCCTTCTAATTTTTCATTTTGGATCTGTTTTATAGTATCTTGATTTCTCATTTTTTCCATTTACTCCACTCTAATTTTGAAGGAATTATTCTCTTCAGTGAGTTTTTGAAATTCCTATTCCATCTCACCGATTTGGCTTTTTAAGGCATTCTTCTCCTCATTGGCTTCTTGGACCTCTTTTGCCATTTGAGTTAGTCTATTTTTTAAGGTGTTATTTTCAGGCTGTTGCAGCATTCTCATTTCTCTTTCCAATTTTTCCTCTACTTTTCTTACTTGATTTTCAGAATCATTCTTCAGCTCCTCCTCCATGGTCTGCAACCAAGTTCTTATTTTTCTTGGAAGCTCTTGATGCAGGAGTTTTGCCTTTGTTATCTTTTTCTGGTTCTATTTTTTGATTCTCTTTTGTCCCCAAGAAAGGATTCTATAGTGTGATTGCGCTTCCTCTGTTTGCTCATCTTGCCAGCCAGTTACTAGACTTTTGAGCTCTTTGCCACAGTAGAACTCTGCTTCCAGAGTGGAGAAAGCTGTGTCCCAAATTTCTGGGGTTTTTGCAGTTGCCAGAGCTATTAGAAGGGTGCCCTTTCTACAGCCACCACAAGCCCTGGCACACTGGCATTCCTCACCCCAGGATCACTGCCAAGACTGACCCAGATCCAAGCAGATGAAAGCAAGAGGGATTGCCCTTTGAATGGTCGCTTGGTACCCCTATGATCTGGATGCTAGGAGCAGCTGCAGCCACTGTGCCTCTGGGTACTTCTTGCCCTGGGGGCAGGGTCCAGATCATGCTCCTCTCTCACCCAGTTCCAACAGAGTTCTCCACTGACCTTTTACTTTCTTTTTGGTGTTTATGGGTTGAGAAGTCTGGAACCTGCCAAAGCTGCCCCTGATTCACTCTCCTGAAGTGTGCTCTAGGTGGTCTGTGCCACTGGTTGGCGCCCAGTCTGGGCCCATGTGGCTCTTGTGGGACTGTGCTGCCAGCTTCCAGCTCTGTGATCTACCCTTCCTGTTGGCCTGCCAGGCTGCCTTCAGTGGGAGATTTTTACCCTCTGTCACTTTGTTGGTTCTGTAGCTCTAAAATTTATTTTACAAGTGTTGGAGTTGGTTGGAGCTGGAGCTTAGATATGTTCCTGCTTTTGCTCCCTCCTCTGCTTTTAAAAAAATTATTTATTAATACCTTTTGTTTTTATGTAGGTCATTACCAGGCATATCTTTCCCCATTGGGAGGAAAAATGTAAGCAAAACGAATTGACAACATATACAGCATTCCACAATCAGGCCTTCTTTCTCTCCAGAGAAAGGAAAATGGTGCATTTCTTTTTTGTTTGTGCTTTTTTGGAGGATAGTTGGGGTTAAGTGACTTGCCCAAGGTCACTTGGCTAGTTTTTGTGTTAAGTGTCTAAGATTAGATTTGAACTCAGGTCCTCCTGACTCCAGGGCCACTGTTCTATTCGCTGTACCTTCTAGCTGTCCCAAGAAGACGATGCATTTCTAAGATTGATCAATATACTTAAACAGAATTGAGGGGTTTTTTGGTCTTCTTTTTGTGGACTTTAACATAGTCGTTACGTATGTTGTTTTCCTGGTTCTACTTTTATTCTATATCAGGTTATATAAGACTTTTCATATTTTTCTGAATTCTTCATATTCATTTTTTCTTGTAATACTCATTTAATTTCATTTACCATAATTTGTTTTAACCAAGACACCCACCTTGTTTCCAGTTCTTTGATACCATTAAAAAGTACAGTTATAAATGGGAAAAGTACTTAATTTAGTACTTAAAGTCTGTAATTTCATCTGTCTATGTATTTCCTCCTACTTTACTCTTGGCTATAAATAGCCTAAATAATTCACTTGGTGGCTGTCCTTTATTAATGAGGAATTTCTTCAAGCTTAAGTTAGACTGGTCTTTGGAGATAAACATATAAGTCATTACTGGGCCCACATTTGCCACTGCACCCATATATTTGAAGATTTTCCAGTCTGATACATGGCCTCTGCCAGAACTTGCTCCTGCCTTAACTTCCTGAAATCTCCCTCCACTGAATGTTAATACATTCACGGAGAATTAGTCAATGTTTAAGAAGATAGTTTTAGAAATAAATATTTAAATTGGAAAGAGATTTTGTAGCCACTAAATAAATATAAGATGATAAACTTAGTATCTAATACAATAATGGTTTAAGGTTTTTTTGTTTGTTTAATTAGGTATTCTGGTTCATAGTGTTATTATTACTTACCTTTCCCCATACATGGCATTCAGTTTCATGTCTCCTCTTTCTGCCAAAAGACTACCTCCTGTCTCTTGCCAACATTCGTTCCTCACTTCTTTCTCTTAGAATACCTAGCTTTCTTATTTGCAGATCCTATACATGATTGCACGCCACCATGGGGGGGGGGGAAGGGAGGGGAGAAAATCTGAAACTCAGGTGATTGTGGAACTGAATCTTGTAAATTAAAAGTAAATGAGTAAATAAAAAAAAATTTAAAAAAAAAAAAAGAATACCTAGCTTTCTTCAAGATTCACCTCAGCCTTTGAGTATTTCTTGCATTTACTTAGCTATGTACAAGTTATTTCCTCTAATAGAATATAAGCCTGCTGAAGATATGGACCGTTTTGGTTTTGATTTTGTGTCCCTGCTACCTGACATATTCATAATGTAATAGAACCTAAATGCTTTTTGAATGATTATCATGTCTTATGGATTGTCACTTTTCAAAGAACTTACTCATGAAAATTATTTCATGCTGAAATTTATGGAATACAATTTAATCTAGCTCTCATTTCAGAGGTACTTCAGGATCTTTTAATTCCTTAGAATAACTATAAAAGTAGTGATTGGCATATAGGGGGTGTGTGAAAATGCTGGTTAATGTTCCAGAAGATAAATCAGGCTACATTGTACTTTGTATGTTGCATTTTTGTTTTCACGAGAAGGGACTGTTGGCTTATGTATTTTTTTTCTTTTTCTTTTTTAGAATATGGTTTCTAGTTTTCGGGTTTCTGAGCTACAAGTATTGTTAGGCTTTGCTGGACGTAATAAAAGTGGACGCAAACATGACCTCCTGATGAGGGCTTTGCATTTATTGAAGAGTGGCTGTAGCCCAGCAGTTCAGATTAAAATCAGAGAACTTTATAGACGGCGTTACCCACGGACAATTGAAGGTCTTTCTGATTTGTCCACGATAAAACCATCAGTTTTCAACTTAGACAGTAGCTCATCACCTGTGGAACCTGACTTGACTGTTGCTGGAATCCACTCATTGCCTTCTACTTCAGTCACACCTCAGTCTCCTTCCTCTCCTGTGGGTTCAGTGCTCCTCCAAGATACTAAGCCTTCATTTGAGATGCAGCAGCCATCTCCCCCAATTCCTCCAGTCCACCCTGATGTTCAACTGAAAAGCCTTCCATTCTATGATGTTCTTGATGTTCTTATCAAACCTACAAGTTTAGGTAAGTGTTAATTTCTTTTGGTCAGAAATTAAATAGAATAAACTGTCAGCTGTTCATTAAATGGGTTGGTGTTCCTGTACAATTGAGTCATTAGTTGCTGTTATATCAAATGATTAATGTAGGTTACTTGTAGCTTTTTTCCCTAATACTTGAGTGTTCATTTTATTATGCTTCCACATCACATTCTAACCTGAATTTTATTTGTATAGTGTCATATTTTGCAAAACCTTTTATTTTGCTATTTTTCCCCCCACCATGACCCAGAAATCTGTTTAGTTGTACAGATAAAAATCATATTCAATAACCATAGGTTAGTTTTGAAGACATTTGTCTAGAATGTGATTTTAACGTTGTGGTCAGTTTTTTCTAAGTAAACTGTTTTTTTTAACATATACTTGCTAGGTGTTTGACAGAGAAGATGGTTTTTGTTTCTGAAGAGTATTGCCTATTTGTTCAAGTTTTTTGTCTAGCATTGGTACAGCTATTGACGTTGGCTGTAGTTTTGGTGTCCCTGCCTTATAGTGATCACTGAAATGATGTTTCAAGAAGAGTAGGAAGTAGATTGGGAAGTAGCATAGGGTTGGGGGCACTCCAGGCCTAGAGTGTCCTGAGAAACAAGACAGAAGGTCCAGGGGAAAGATGGATGTGTTCTTGGAATGCTCTTCATTTTCCAGTGCACAGTGATTATGAAAGAAGTATGAGGGTAAAGGTAGGGGAAGACTTTAAGCTTCTTCATGCTTACTGCTATAGTAGTATTTTCTTTCTTTTTTTCTTAAAGAGGATAGTTATAAAAGTAAACATGTTATGTAATGAAATGACACCACTTAAGATCATAAGATTTTAGAGTAGGCCTAATGATTTTGCCTCATGGGATTACTAAAATAGCCCATTATATATCACTGTTTGGTGACATAAGTGTGAATGTTTATGACTTGACCAAAAAGTATATGTAAACAGTAAAGCTACATAAAAGTAGGTGATATTTGTTGGAGAAGACTTTATAGCAGATGTAGGGTTTGAGAAGGAATTTAAGGGATGAGTAAGACTTGGATATGTTGAAGGCAAAAGAGATGAGTGTAGCCCTAAGAAACGAAGATGGTATTATCCCCAAGCAATTAAATTGCCCTGATGACAGAGGAGCATTGATTTTTAGTAGTCAGCAGAAGTATCTCTTGACATATTTTTAAAAGGCAGGACTGCAAATCTTTGTATTCACTTTTGAGCTGCTTGAGATTCCTTGTTTTTCAAAAATTGAATAAATCAGTCATTTCCACCTATTATGGTCATATATTTTGTGAATGGGTATTTTCAGGATAAACAGAAACAAAAGCTACATTATTATGATTTAAGTACAAAAATGGCATAAGGCTACCTTTCTTCCCTGTTTACAATTTATTACCAAAAAAACCCCAACATTCTTATTTGTAATGTTGTTAGATTCAGAATAAAAGTTGATTGGAAAGTAAGATTTTTAAGAAATTTGTGTTTTTTGGTACAATTAGTAATTGACACTTTAATTTTAAAAGATTTTACTGTTAAAATTCTGTTGAACGTTTTGTTTGAATTTTGACTGCTACAAAAAATTTGAAAACCATTGAAGTAGAAATTAGGTATATAAACTTAAGTATTATAGTTCTGCTAACTTTTCATTCTCTCCCATATCTTAGGCAGTCATCTCTATAAAAATAACATTCTGGTAAAAGCAAACCAGCATGCCAATGAATGCATTATTCCACATCCATAGTGCCACACTTCTCTAAAGAAAAGAACTGTCTTCTTCTAATACTTGGATTTCTTATTTGCTCTTGAAGTTTAGTAATAATCAGTTCTGTTCCTTTCAATAAAATTTTTAAAGTTTTACTATAAACTCTACCCCAAACCTACTTCATTTTATTATTGTTTTTGTAAATGATACCATCCTTCAAACTGGTAGCCCATGTTCAAAATCTTGTATTGACATTGACTCTTACTTCCCTTAATACCAGAAGTAGAAGGGATTGAAAGTGCTTTTAAGGGGCGTGGGGGTGTGGGTCAGCATTCTCAGTACCCCAGGGAAGATTTTTTTTTAAGACCTATATCACAATTCCCATTGATTTTTACCTGAAGTTTCCACCAGTGTTTGAACTACAGACAACTATAATGATTGCTTACGTTCCTATGTAACTTTAAGGTTTTTAAAGTGCCTTTATATAATTATTGCATTTTTCCGTCATCCGTCAAGTATTATTAAGTTCCTGCTCCTAGAATTGTGGTAGGTTTTGGAAAAGAGAGTAAACATTTTATCATCTAGTATAGGACGAACAGTAATACAAATTAGGATAGGTTCAGGTGCAGAGGAAGAATAATAAGTACTTGACTCAAAGCACATCGTTGGGGGCAAGGGTACTGTCACAAATATATCTTGTGGAGGACGACTTATGGTGATTTTATACAGATAGTATGATAGTAGACAGATTATAGTATGGGCAGTGGGTGAAAACTGCATTCTAAAAGTAGGGAATAATCCATGGGGGCTGGAAATTTCAGGATGTGTTTGGGAGATGGTGAAGAGGTATGCAGCATGGGCTAGATTGTAGTGTAGGCAAGGGACAGTAATAAAAGATGAAGCTAAAAAGCTAGGATGGAGCCCTTCTTTTGGCCTTGAAGAAGGCTGAAGAGTTAGATTTGTATTTTAGAAGCCATAAAAGATTTTTAATAGGAGAGTGATATCATCAGACTTGTGTTTGTTTGTAGGATGAATTGTAGTATAGCAGCAAGAGCTGTCGACCTACCTGTAAGGATGTTCATTTATTATTCCATAACTGATTGAGGTTAAGCGAATTATCCTAGGTCATACCACTGGTAAATGGTAGAATAGTATAGGTGTGCGGAACCTTTAGTCTTTAGTTTGTTGTTCTTCTGTACTACATACAGCAAAGATGCTGACTAATGCCTAGCTTAATAAATGTGTGAACTGTATTTTGAAGATTCTATGTTAGTAAATAAATTAGTTTCTGTGCCTTTCCTGTGTGGCTTATTCTGATGACAGATAACAAAGTGTCAAGGAGAGAGTTTCAGTGAGGCTAATAAAAAGGCATGATTTAATAGAACAGTATCCATTATTGGGTTATTAAATCTACCCCATGATTTTGAATAATGTGCAGGTGGTTAGTAAAGAGGAAAGAATTGAGTTAACTGTTGAAGAAATTCTTTTTTTTAGTTTTTACCACTGAAGAAAAACATTTTTATGGTTTAATGGATAGAGTAAAAGATTTGGAGACCGGAAGACATAGGTTTGAATTCAGCCGCAGATACTGGTGAGTCTTTGCAAGGTGCTTCACTTTGCTGGCTTCAGTTTCCTTATACGTAAACTTTAAGGGATTTGGACTGAATAACCTGAGACCCCCTTCTACTTCTGGATCTCTGATCCTGTGAATCTGTTGTGCTACTTTGACTGCAGCTCCAAGGTTAATGGGATAATGTTGAATCTGTTGGCTATAAGGAAATGACACATTTTTTAATTTTAGATTTTGGGTTTTATTGTTGCTGTTTGCGTTACACCATGGTCATTTTCCCTTCCTCCCCCCCTGCATTGAACCCTACTTTGTAACAAGGAGAAATATTTGGCAAAACCAGCTGACCAAGATCTTTTGTACCACATTCCCAATCGTTGTCTCTCTAATGAGAGGAGGAAGTTGCCATATTAAGCTCTCTCCAGAACTGATATTATTAGAGTAATTTGCCAAAGTTTCTACAGCTACGAGGAAATATATTGAGAAGAAAAAAAGACACCTGTTCAAACTTTTGCGGGTTTCTTTTTTAAAAAAAACTTTTTGTATTTATTTAGCATTTAATTTTTCCCCAGTTATATGTAAACAGCAATTTTTAACATTTGTTTTTAAAACTTTGAGTTCTAAATTCTCTCTTTTCTTCTCTTCCCCAACCTCCTCATTGAGAAGGCAAGCAATTCCATATAGGTTATATGTGTAGTCATGTAAAACATATCCATAATAGTCATTTTGTAAAAGAAAATATAGATTTAAAAAACTCAAGAAAAATAAAGTGGAAAAAAAAATCTGAAAGTTGCTTCAGTCTGTATTCAGACACCATCAATTCTTTCTCTGAGAATGGATAGCCATTTTTGTCCCAAGTCCTTCAGAGTTGTCTTGGATCATTGTTTTGCTCAGAATGGCTAAGTCATTCACTGCTGATCATCCTTATACCCACAACATTTCACTTTGCATCAACTGAGGGTTTCTTTTTTTTTTTTTTTTGCAGGGGGTAAGGCAGGGCAATTGAGGTTAAGTGACTTGCCCAAGGTCATAAGGCTAGTAAGTGTTAAATGTCTGAGGCTGGATTTCAATTCAGGTCCTCCTGATTCCAAGGGCCCCTGCTTTATTCACTGAGCTACCTAGCCACCCCTTTAGAAAGAAAATTTAACCATGATTATCATTCCTCAAAATTCCTTCCTAATTTTAAGAAGGCAAACATGGTGAATTATATGTTAAATATTTATGGATAGCATTTGTTTTAGGTCAAGTTTACCATATAATTCATGTGCATTATTTAATGTTTTGTATATGGGGGTAGATCTGAACCAGAAATTTCATTAGGAGAGCTTCTGTGTGAGGAAACTCCTCTACCAAAGTAGATTGGCATCTTCAGCAGTGTGTGTTATATGTGTTGAGGTAGAACTTGAACCCAAATCTTCCAGACACAAATGAGGAAACCCATAATTGATAGGAGTAGAAGGAATAACTGAGAAGTCATTTTTTTTTTTGTGGAGAGGAGGGAGGATAGAAATGTCTTTTTTAAAAGGAGCAGGGTAATGAACACTGCCTGATGATTTAACTCGAGCCTCATCTCCCTTCACTGTCCTTTTTTGACCTTGTTCTGTCTGCTTAAGGGCACTCTTGCCAGTATTGGTACTTAGACCCAGAATTCAGTTCCCTGTATTGTTAATATGTGCTCTATAGAACTCATTCTAAGTATTGTCTTTATTACTTTTAAATGCTTTAGGAGTATCTAGTTGTATTCTTGGGATTTAAAAAAAAACATCATTGGTCATGTCTTTGCTTGAATGATGCTGAATGCTTGTTTTCAAGAATGTAACTCCCACTTACAATATTTTACCTTTGGCAAAATAGGACCCACTTTATGACCATTTTCCACTGTGAAGAAACATAGAGACTGTGATAAACCTTAATGACCATTATGTCCAACGCCTTTATTTTACAAATGAAGAAACTGAGGCACAGAGCGATGAAGTGATGGGTCCAGGGGGATCCAGCTCGTGTTCAGTGGTATTTGCACCCAGGTCTTCTGGCTAAATGATTGCACCTATTGCTGATGTCTATGTCACTGCCTTCATGTGTGTTGGGTGCAAAAGTAGTCATCATGTGCAACTCTACTATGTAATTTTCCTTTCCTTGGCTCTGTCATAGGACTAGAGAGTGGGAATGGGGGCAAGAGAGGAGAGAGAAGGGAACACAACTTTTTAAGTACTTGCTGTGTGCCAGGCACTGTGCTAAGCACTTCATAAGTATTATCTCATTTGATTCTCACAACAACCCTGGGAGGTAGGTGCTTTTATTATACCCATTTTACATTTGAGGAAACCAGGACACATGGAGGTTAAGTGACTTTCCCAAGGGTCACGCAGCTATTAAATGTCAGACGTCAAATTTGAAGTCAGGTCTTCCTGACTACAGGCCCAGTGCTATATCTGCTGTGCCATCTAGCTGCAGAGCAGCATTTTGTTTTTGCAGTCTTTGGGTCCTTTGTAGCACTCTAGAAATTCTTCCCTTTTTAGCTGCAATAAAATCATTTTTTGGGAACTGTTCTTGGAATCTTAAATAGATTCCAAGTCTTCAAATAATGTCCATGGCTTTATCAAAACATGTAGCATCTCTAATCAATCTTTCACTTTTTAAAAAATATTGTCATTTTTTATCATATTGGCATGGTATAGTCATAAACACTAAATATTCCTCCAGCTAATTGAGTTATTTCTTTAAGGAGTACTTTGCAATTGAACCTATAGCAAGTACTTTGGAAGATGGATTCCCAGATATTTTGTGCATTATGTAGTTATTTGGAATGTGATTTAACCTTTTTCCTGTTGCCTCGTGGATTTTGTTAAATGCTATTGTTCTTTTTTTTTTTTTGGAGGGAGGAGGGGAAGGCAAGGCAGTTGGGGATAAGTGAATTGCCCAAGGTCACACAGTTAGTAAGTGTGTCAAGTTTCTGAAGTCATATTTGAACTCAGGTCCTCCTGACTCCAGGACCTCGGCTCTATTATTCACTGCTCCACCTAACTGCCCCCAATCTTTCACTTTTAACATTGAAATAATAGTTCAGATTTTGCTACTGGTTTATTGTACATTTTAATAACTACATTAGTAGGATTCAGGGGAGTTTATCTTCCCATTTTTTTTTCCTAACAAAATACAACTGAATATAAGGCACCAGAGAAATCTAATGAATAGAATTCTTGTATACATGAGATCATTTGTTTCCTGCCATCTTTGTTATATGATAACATGACTATTTTCATTAGGTGACACTATGGTTAGAGATGAAAAATTACGACCTTGAAGGAGTCTATATTATGAATATTTTAACTGTACTTTCTTTTGTGCTTTTAGGATGAGGAATAATTGAATACTAAAGTTCTGTCAAACACCCTTTCAAAAACTTCCACCTTTATTTTTCCACCATGAATTGCATTCATTGTACCCACTTCTTTATTAGTATGTTTCAGTAGTAAATAATGTAAGAATTTTGTAGGTGCTACACTGTCTGGCTATTATTGGCTGTTATATTCTGAGAATTTTATTGAAAGGTCATCTTTCATTGTATTTTTTTCTCTCCAGTTCAGAGCAGTATTCAGAGATTTCAAGAGAAGTTTTTTATTTTTGCATTGACACCTCAACAAGTAAGAGAAATATGCATTTCCAGGTAAGAGGAGGGTCTGAAATATGTTTCAGTGGGTGTGGGGCTCGTTTCTCTTTAGTTAGCGTACGGAAATTTCCTTACTCTTAGTCCTATGACTAGTTGATGTCTGTGTGTAAATACATGTGGAGGTGCCGTAGACAGGAGAACTTATTTTTAATGCCCAAGACCCAATAAATAAAGTGCCTTTTGTATTATTATTATTACTTTGCCAGTGACTTCAGTGCCCTGGTTAATAGAAATATAATAATTTAAAGAGAACATTTGAGAGATTAATAGAAATTACTTAAAGAATAAGTGGGAAACAAACCTGAAAGTAACTCCTAATCATTACAAAAATAACAGATGCTTAAAGTTGAAACAGGTTTTTAAAGTAAAATTAAGTAGATATAAAAAGTGAGCAAAGGAAATCTGGAGAATATGCTATTATTGGTTTTAGATCAACAATGTCGCTGATGCTGCATTATAATGTTGTAAGAGATGCACATAGATGATAGCCGTTTTTAAAGACCTAGAATGAGAAAAGAGAGCTACTCAGAGGTTAGATGACTCCCTAGGTTATATATATAGAAGTAGTTTCTTAGCACAAATGCAGAAAAATTTGGTTTTCTATCAGTGTTAAAAGTGAATTTTCTAATATTATAAAACTTTTTAAAAATCTTTATAAACTAAGAGGGGAAAACAAAAGTTTTTTTTTTATTAATAATAAATTTATTTTATTAATTTTTTTTTGAGTTACATATTTTCTCCCCGTCTTTCCCCCGCCCACCACCCCAAGACAGCCATCCCAGTGTTTTCCCCCTCCCCCAGTCTATTCT
>CM053580.1:278072832-278096150 GCA_028627135.1 Pseudochirops cupreus | reverse complement strand
GACTTTAGTGGGAAGTATCTTTGTGTGCGTTTTGGAGTTCCAGGATTGGTTTAGAGTCCTATTTTATGGGTATTTTGGGGTGGCTATGTGAGAGCTGCGATGTGTTGCTGCTGCTATGCCGCCATCTTGGCTCCGCCCCCCCAAAACAAAAGTTTTTAAAAGGTTTAGTATAGAGGTATGTGTATCAAAATAGTTTTTTCCTCTCTGCTCCAGATATTTTCAGCATTCACATCACTTCTAAATGTTTTCATAATTCCACAATTTAATTTTCTATCTCTGTTGAAGATAGGGGGCTCAAAAAAGTTAGTGAAACACTACCTGTGGCTAGTTTATCTCTTGATGGATTGGCCCTGGTAGTGTTATGGTTGAATTTGGCTCTTTCCTAGGTATAAGACATTAAAATTAATTTCAGTATTGGAAAACTTTGCAGTTTCATGTAAGAAGGACAATAATACATTGGGTGTTACAAAATTTTACATCATAAGATCATTGACCTAGAACTGGAAGGGACTTCAGAGGTCATTTAATACAACCTATTAATGTTACAGAGCAGGGCACTGAGGCCTAGGGACGTTAAGTGTTTTAGCATTTTGCGTTTTCCATCACAGTTAATAATCCTGTTACCAATCAGGTAGATGGTATTTAAGGATCCCCCTTCTTTCTGTGTGTCTCTTCCACCCTTCTCCCCACTGGAAAACTCTGTAGTAGGTGTTAAATATTTAACAAAATAAATAAAAATGTAATGCAAAATAGATAATTTGTGGCCACCTCATGTATGTTTTTATTTAAAAAATTAACCAATATTACCAACTTTCATATGGCAGATGCCAAATAAGGACTGTGAATATTTATTAAGTAATTTGGATTTACAGTGGAGTTAGAGATCACTGTGACTTGTGATGTATTGGGAAGCTTTCACAGAGGGTATTATTTTACTTGGAATTTAGTGGAAAATACTAGTTAACTAAGCAGAAATAAGACTGCTAAGCATCTTTGGAAGGTGAAACTGAGTATATAAGTTTTGAACTTGTTTGTTTCAAGGATTGTAGACCTTGAAATGGACAGTTTGTGTCCAGGGGAACAGTGGGAGAGATTTGGACCATAGGGTGAAGAACTTTGAATGCCTGGCCTAATAGGATGAAACATCCTTGATGGCAGTCATTGGCTGTTTTCAGTTGCTGATTCAGTACCAAACTCTTAATAGATCCTTGGTAAACGCTTATTGATTTGAAGTTTGATTTTATTCTGTGTTATTGAAAGTTTCTGAGTGGCATAGTTATATATACACAACGTAATATTTTGGGATAATTATTCTAGCTATTTCTCACCTGAAGTCCTATTCCATTGATCCATCTTGGTATGGGTCAGTGCCATAGCAGTTCAGATCAAGCTACATAGGCTTTACATTATCAGCACAGCAGTGGACTGGGTGTTTGTTATCTGAAGACTTGCTTAATTTGGTGAGGCTCATCACCAGAAGATTGTTCACAAGTAATAACATGTTTTGGCTGCAGCTACTTGTGAAGATTGCTAGCAAAGGGATCTCCTACAACAGTGAAGTTTCTGGTGTATAGAAGTAACCTGGCTGTAATGATAAGTGAAAGGAAGGAAAAGCCAGAGGCAGGGAATTGTGTAGAGACTGTTAAATTAATCTAGGTGATAAGGGACCTGTCTTATTTTTCAAGATAATTGACAAAAAAGCTTAATCTTTAAAAAATCCTTACTTCACATTCCCCAAAGTGACTTTCCATTTTATTTACACCGATCCAACCAAATCTTCATTATTCAAAGGTTTGTAATCTCTGGGTACTTTCACTTTTCTTTTCTTTTTTTTCTTTTGCATTCTTGCAAGCCATTTCATTTCTGTTTAGCACATCCAAGAGCTAGGACAAGAGGGCGAACCTAAAATTAGTTTGCTTGGTTCTGATAGCAGCTTTGGTCAGGGAAAGAGATTCAGGCTAATGGCTCAAAAGAAGTATTTGTATTATCTTCAAACTTCATTGGTATCTATTAATCAATGGGGCATCTCCTTGGAGAACCTAGGATTGACATTACTGTTTGCCTCCAAAAAAGAAGGTACTCATTTAATGTCTTACCTTTCTGTCTTTTTACCATAGGGAAATTATAAAAGAGTAGAAGCAAGATGGTTACTCCAGAGGACACAGTTCTGGACCAATTCCCCAGAATTTCTAAGTTTAACTTTCTCAGATTTGTTGGGCTGCCTTCCACAGGTGTTTATATAGCATGACTTGCTTGTGACAAACATGAATACCAAGTATAATTTGTCAGTAAAATTAGTGTTAGGATAGATAATCTGTAAAATCTTTCTCACTCTTAACATTCTGTGATTATGTGAAAAGAAACAAACTTGTGGTAGATACCATACTTGCAGTATTGTAAAGATTTGGAAAGTCAGGGAGGGCAGAGCCAAGATGGTGGCGTAGAAGCAGGAAAACTCCGCAGCTCCCTCCATAACCACCTCAAATACCTGTAAAATATGACTCTAAACAAATTTTTAGGGCTCCAGAACTCACAAAAGTACAGAGAAACAAAGCTCCCACTGAAGGCAGCCTGGCAGGTGAGACAGAAAGGGCTCATTGCAGCATGTTGGGAGCCAAAACCAGCCCAGCCTGAAACTGTGGCTGGAGGTTTCAGGAGAGTGGATCACTGGCAGCTGTGGTGATTTCCAGAATTATCAACCCATAAGAAACAAGAACTAAGTGAAAGGTTAGTGGAACTTGGCTAAATCTGGGGGAGAAAAGCAGGTCCGGCTGGCTGCCTCCGGGGCAAGAAAGCAGCAGAAGCAGTGGCCTCCATGTGGCTGCTTCAGAGCTCTCGGCCTGCAAATTGCAGAGGGGCCAAGCGATCATTCAGAGGCTAAGTGCTCTTGCCTTAACCAGCCTGGATCGGGATCGTGGTCTTGGGTGGTGGTCCTGAGGTGTGTTACCAGTGAGCCAAAGCTGGTAGGGGCTGCAGAGATGGCAGCCTCCTAATAGCTCCAGCAGCTGTGAAAACCCCAATGATTTGGAACAAAGCTCTCCCCTCTGAAAGCACAGTTCTGTTGAGCCCAAAAGTCAGGTAATTGACTGGCAATACGAGCAGGTAAAGGAAGCAAAGGAAGAACAGCGATCCAACTTTAGATTCCTTTTCTTGGGGACAAAAAGGATCAAAGCATTGAACGGGAGGAAGACAACAGTCAGAACTCCCACACCAAAAGCTTCCAAAAAAGTAAACTGGTTACAGGCCATCGAGGAGCTCAAGAAGGATTTTGAAAACCAAATAAGAGAAGTGGAGGAAAAATTGGGAAGAGAAATGAAAATGATTCAAGAAAATCATGAAAAGAGAGTCAACAACCTGACTGAAGAAAATAACACCTTAAAAAATAGATTTAACTCAAATGGCAAAAGAGGCCCCAAAAGCCAATGAGGAGATAATATCATTATTATTATTTACATGCAACTGGGGAATAAGATATACAGGTACTGGTGTAGGGAGATCCATCTTACCATACCGGGAAGTCAGAGGTAGTGATAGGGGAGGATATAGCAGAGAGCAGATTGGGAGAGGGGGTATACAGTGGGATCGCTGTTTTGGGGTGGTGGGTAGGGGAAAGACAGGGAGAAAATTTGTAACTCAAAATCTCATGGAAATGAATGATGTAAACTTAAAATAAACCAAAGTTTAAAAAAGAAAAAAAAAGATTTGGGAAGTCAGTATTCACTCTGCCTAGAGTATGGTTAGTAGGAATTCTCTAAGGGATTCATTGAGTATACCAATTTAATGGTGCAAAAGGATAGGATATAGTAGTTTGCAGGTGAACTTGACAGTTTTAGGCATTTTGCTCATGCAAAATAAGGCACATCCTCCCCCCCCCCCCAAAATGAAGCTAAGATACATTTCTAATTTGTAGCCTTAGAAAATTCAAACGTAAGCCTCTCTACATTTGTTGTATAACAGAGTCAGGGTGTAATTTCAAGAACCACTATCCCAGCATCAAAAGAAGTGAGGTTTCCTTTCTAAAAAATTTCTGTTTGGGCCCTGGGTTTTTCCCTCTTGCTCCCTAACTTTAGCAGGGTTTCTTTTTCCTTCCCCTCTTTAATCGAGCACACAGTTGCTTCAAGTTCACAATTAAATTTTACTTTAATGTGAGGGAATTTGGGGGTGTTAGACTCTACACCTGAGAGAATATCACAAGTGTACTTCTCTTCATCTTACCCAGTTTTGTTCAGGTCAAGAACCGAACAGTCCCTTCTTAGGTTTTTCATGCCACAGTTCTCTATTAGTCTTCAATTCTTTCCCCTACCATGTGATCCTTGGGTTAGGGTGCTTCTGGCTCATCCACCCAGCTTTCACCCTTAAGTCCCAGGACTGGCCACTGTCTTGAGTTCCCCTTTCATCTTGGAACAGTAAGGTTCTTTACTTGAGGGTTGTGCCTTCAATATAACCCTGCTTGAATTTTGGTCTGCTTTAATGTTCCCAAAGACAGCTCTCTTATCAAAAAGTACACTTTTGGATCTTTGATCTCTGCCTGAGCATTCTTGGTGTCTTTCTGGGTTGGTTACAGGGTCTCTAGAGGTCTTGTTACTTGGGAGCAGCTATACTAGATCCTCTCATCTTGTCCACTTCACATGCTCATAGGCTTTTATTTTTCTAACAGTCACCCTTTAGCTCTAACAGGCACTCTTGTCTTCATCACAGAACCACCTAACCAAGATAAGAGTCTGTCTTCCTCCATTCTTATTCATTTTTTACTCTTCTCATTCAGGATTTATAATCATTTGGATCTTAAAGGTAATCTTCCCTAGGGAAATTTCTAAGAATTCAATTCGTGACAGTTGAAAATATATAAGACTTACATGTATATTTTTGACACTGCATCCCTGAGATCCTGATGTAGGGAGTCTTTTATTGGACATAATCTCTTCTTCAGTGGAAAATTTTTGCTAAATAAGGACAAATGGTGAGATTTTTCATAGTTTATATTTTATTTTTGGTAAATTTTTAAAGTGTATTTTAAAGTTAAGCAATTATTTGTTTATTACATCAGTATAGGCAAGTATACTTCTGATGACTAACCCAGCCTTGCAAGAATAAGCAGAGCAGTTCATATGCAATCATTTTTAATTCTGTCTTTGGTTGTAGTTGAATATTTATCTCTAAGTGAGAAGTCATTACCTTCTCTTTCCCCCTCTCCCCTCCATATGGATCCCTTTGGCAGTCTGGTGAAGCTATGGACCCTTTCTTAGAATATTATTTTTAAATGTGTAACATAAACTTTACATGATAACAAAGGAAACCAATTATATTGAAATCGTTATGAGTCGTTTCTTGTTTTTTAAAGCAATTCATGAACCCCAAGTTAAGAACTCCCTAGTTTAAGAGATACCATCAGCTTCTTAGCGCTATTGTGGCGGGAAGCAACTCAATGACTTCACTTTGTAAATCAGTTTGGGAGACTTTCTTGAAGCCTTAGTTAAATCTCACTTTTTACAAGAAACTTTGCTCCTCCTTCCTTAAAGTTACTGCCTTTCCTCTGAAATTATTTCCAGTTAAACCTTGTGTATAGCTTGTTTTTACACAGTTCTTTTGCGTATTGTCTCCTTTCCACATTACATTGTGAGCTCCTTGAGGACTAGAACTTTTTGCCTGTTTTTGTGTTCCTGGGGCTTAGCATGGTACCTGGCAGGCGTTCATCACTTAATAAATGCTTCTGGACTCGACTTATATGAATAGAAGTGGAAATAAAATCCTCTGAGTATTAACTAATATAAAGTTGCTTCAAAATATAAAAGTTTTTTTTTTTTACAAAATACATTTTATAAAACTGTTGGTTTTATCAGTGTTAAGGACAAGCTTTTGTTCTTTAATTGCTACTTCTTCCTTGATTATTGTATACCATTTAGGGAGTTGATGTAAGTTTGGCTTTTTGTCTTGGTTCATTTTCAGTAAATATTTTATTTAATAACTAGTCTGCGCTCAGGAGCATACTGCAAGATAAAATTGAAATATATGGCTTATCTTGACCTTAGAATTCCCATTATTGTTGGGAAAACAAGAATTAATACACCACACAAATGAAAAACAATGCAGAACAGTATGTCATAAGGTCTTTTATGTATGACTTATACTTCAGTGCCTGAAGTATCAAGATACTAAGAACAAACAATGGTATGAGTGGTCAGGCAAGGAAGATAATTTATCGTTGTTGGCTTGAGATGATTATTGAAGAATAGGGAATGTTTGGATAGTCAGATCACCAGGCATTATGGTTAAGAGAAACAATAAGGGTAAAAGTATGAAGGTAGGAACAATTATGAGTTATTGGGGTATTAAGAAGACTTACTTAAATGGATTGGGAAGTGAGGCTACTTAAGATTTCTGAGCAAAAGATGACTTAACATTCTTTCCATGTTGGTAAAGAGGACCCAATACTGAGTGACAATAGCTGTGGTAATGGCTCAGGAAATTCATTCTTAGGGGTGGTAATTATCTAGGGCTGCATCAAGTTTCCATCTAGAAACTACCTTACCTGGCCACGTAATTTTAATATAAGATGAAGCAGCTGACCCATCATCCATAGGACTTTTGCTTTTGAATTGGATTTTCCAAGAACAGTGATTGATTTATTTTGATTAATTCACGTTGCCATGTACAATTGCCTGTGGAACAACAACACACTTTTTTTTGTGTTAACAGTGCATTCTGTGGCTGTGGTGCAGATAAGTATTGTGGAAATGCCAAATAAAAATTTTTGTGAAACTTAATGACTTTCCTTTTGAATATTGATCCCACTTAAATGTCCTTGAGTTTCCACTGCTGTAATTAAAGCATCTTTCAAATTTCCAAGTAATGGAATCTGTTTTGATTTTAGTGGATTGGTTATGGATTATTTGGCCAATGAGACTGGGAGAGAAAATGAAAATGTCACTGGAGGAATATGCTGTCTGTTGAAAGTTTTTAATATAAGAAATATTCCGTGGAAAAAACCGATTGTATTTCCTCAACCGAGGTTCTTTTCTTTCCAACAGGGATTTTTTGCCAGGTGGTCGAAGAGATTACACTGTCCAAGTACAACTAAGGTGATTTTGATATTGTTAAATCAATATTTTTACATTGGTTAAGACATCATTTTGCAGGCCTCTTTTAAATGTTTGATTACACTTTTAAAGAATGATTTCTCTTTTAATACAGATTGTGCCTAGCAGAGACTAGCTGTCCTCAAGAGGATAATTATCCCAATAGTCTGTGCATAAAAGTAAATGGGAAGCTGTTTCCTTTGCCAGTAAGTTGGAGTAATCAGATTCCCATTGTGTTTTTTTGTTTCTTAAATTTATGTAATGTGTGTTAAAATAAGTACGCATAATTAGATGGGGAAAAATGACAGTATGGGCAAAAATTATGGTGTAGTTTTAAGCAGCATTTCAGTGTGAAAATTTGATCTGGATGACACCATAAGTGAAGTTAATATTTATAGGATCATGTGAAATGAAAAAAGCTTTTTAGTATACAAGTTTTTCTTTCCAAAGTTTTAATTGCAAATGTAACTACAAGCATTTATTCTTGCTGATTTGTGAAATGTCTTATTGAATTTAATTCAGGTTAACCTCATTTGTAGAAATTAACAGCTTATGCAAGTATAGATACTTTTTCCTAAAATCAGATTTTTCTAAATCTCAGTAACTTTTTATTAATTAATATTTTAGGGTATTTGTGTGCATTTTTCCTTTCAATAGATTTCTTTATCCCTAAAGATGTGGTTTGTGTTTCAGTCAGTGTGGCATTTGTTTTTATGGTATTTAGAAATAAGTAATATTATCTTGTGCCATCCTCCCTCATTTACATGTGAATTTTTTCCTCTTAAGTCTTTTATGGTTACATTCTTATCTATGGAGATCCATATGTAGCATTTACTTCCAAACATAACAAATCTATTTCTGTGTTTGTTCAGTGTTTTTTGCTACCTATAAAATAAATAAAATCGTATTCTTTACCCAAATCAAATATTTATTCATTCATCCAAGAAACATTCATCAAGTCTGTATGCTGTGATGTAGTATATACTATGTGAAACATTGAGAAAGATAGAGTAAATGAAGAAATGATTGTTCTCTTTGAGGAGTTTGTAATCTAGAAGGTTACATAGTTAAATATACTTCAAATTGGAATGTGATAAATGCTTAAAAAGAATACAAAATGCCATGAGAATCAGATCTACAGCAGTTTGACGAGTTTGATAGGTGAGTTGAGCTTTGAAGTATTTGTTCTTTTTTTTTTTTGGAGGGTTAAGGGCAGGGCAGTTGGGTTTAAGTGACTTGCCCAAGGTCACATGGCTAGGAAATGTTAAGTGTCTGAGGTCGAATTTGAACTCAGGTCCTCCTGATTCCAGGGCCGGTGCTCTGTTCACTGCGCCACCTAGCTGCCTGCTTTGAAGTATTTGTTGAAGTGTTTTTTCTCCTATCTAGGCTCTCATTTCGTAGCCCATTACTTTTCCATCATCTGTAATGAATATTATTCTTCCCAGTTACTAGTGGCCAGTCTGAAGGCTTTCATAACTCTCACCTTGAGCCTATGAAAACCGGTGAATTTCTTCCTCAGATGCTTCTTAGGCATTAAGTAGGTCGTGGGGTGGGGAACCTGTGGCCTGAAGGCCACATGTGACCCTCTAGGTCCTCAGTTGCAGTCCTTTGATAGAATCCAAACTTCACAGAACAAATCACCTTAATAAAAGGATTTTTTTCTGTAAAACTTGGACCGCGTCAAAAGGTGATCTAGAAGGCCATATGTGGCCTCAAGGCTGCAGATTCTCCACCCTTGACAGCTCCTTATTAAGGCTCCTCCTATATATAAATTGAATGCTTGGCCAGGAGCTGACTGTAGGCTCATCCAACTCGGTGTTCATTGGTTCCCTGGAAAACCACATTGAATAAAATGAAGGCACTCTTTTGAAATGGAGTTCTTATTGTTAGATATGTATTGGACTGACCCAAATTTCTGAAAACAAAAACTTAAGTGCCTTAATTTGTAACTACAGTCTTCATAGCAGTAAATCCTTCCTCTATCCACTCAATCCCTGTCAGAAAGTCAAGGCAAAGAAAAGAAACTATTTAATATCTATTCTTCTGTATTTGCAGCAGACTGGGATTGAGGTTTGGTGGGCAATAATTGGGGTGTTGTGCCAGTCTCACAATCATAAAACTTGTGCACAGGAAGAGAAGCTAGCTTCTTTCAAAAAGTTCTCCTTCTCCTACACTATCCCTTCCCCTCAAATGTGCTAATTTGGATTCTTTCAGTGAACATAGGATTCAAAAGTTATGCCCTTGATTTCTCTCTTAAGCAGGAAGCTGCCAAGATGGTTTTTTATAAGACTGTTTCCCATTTCAGTAACTCAGACGGTGTTTTGTTAAGATCTTGATCTGTGAACACATTTTGAAGAAGATAGCTTGAAGTATTTGGATGAAGTGGCACACCTAGCAGAAGAAAGAAAGTGTTTTCAATCTGATTATTAGAGGCCAATTGTCCTAGATAGGCTGAAAAGGGGGGTGGGGATGGGAACAACAGAAAGTCAGTTTTTCTTCAGAGAGTTAACCTTAATGGTGTGTGGCTAAATTTTATGGTTCTACATGAAATTTATAAGATAAAACACATCCATTGATATATTTTTATCTGTTTTTCATTTTATAACCAGTACTGAAAGGAAAATTTGATCCTTTTTCTTTATATACATATAATGAATGGCTACTCTTTGTTGGGGGTTTTTTTCTTTCAATATCTTCTTTATTTCTGATCATATCTACCCATCACACCCTCAACATTAAACCAGTTAATTACCTTTGTGACAAGAGCCATGGAAGAACAGAAGTATATGTTGGAAGGGGGAGAATCTTAAATTTCTCTCCTTTACTCCATTTATATTAAACTTAGAAAAAGGAATTTATAAATTTTAGCTGTTCATTTTGTTAGCTAATAAGGACCTCCTTGTAGCATACTTTAATAATTAAGAAAGGGTACTTTTTTTTTTCAGAGAATTCAATTTATTTTTCTCATTATTGCAGGGATATGCACCACCTCCCAAAAATGGAATTGAACAGAAACGCCAGGGACGCCCCTTAAATATTACATCTCTAGTTAGGTTATCCTCTGCTGTGCCAAACCAGATTTCCATTTCATGGGCATCTGAAATTGGAAAGGTAAAGTTTTTCTTTGTTTTATCCAGACCTGTGAGCTTATTGGTATAGGGTAGCAATCTCAAACTTTTTGGATTCAGGATCCTTTTAAAATCAACAGTACGTCAATCACATGTTAACATAAATAATGTGTTTAATGAAAAATACCTATTTCCTCTCTTCTCTCTTCCCCTCAGCAGTGCGAAGAATGGCATTGTTTTGCATATTTTTGCAAGTATCTCCAATGTCTAGCTTACTTGAAGACAGCTTGATTCTCATCTGCTTCTGCATTTAATCTGTCATATATTATTTTGTTTGACAAATATGAAGAAAATGTGACTTCACACAGATGAGTAGTTGGGAAAGGGGAAAGTATTTTAATAGGTACAGAACATTTCTTAGTGTTTTTATGAAACCAGTTCTGACCTTTAAAGATCCTCTTAAGGGGGAGCAGATCGACAGCATGTAGTCTTAGCCTGGAGTACTGAGAGGTTAGATGATTTGTGCCAGTATGTGTCTTTGATGAGACTTCAACCCAGCTCTTCCTGACTTGGTGTTTTCTGACTGAAGCCGACCCTTTGTCCACTAAATATTCCGTGTTGTTATCTTTGAGAGTCAGTATGATAGTTATTGAATAAAGCTAACTAGGTGTCTTCAATGATTTTATTTTCCTGTACTCAGAGGTAATAGTTCTTGAGTGTCTGGCTCTTTATTTTGCTGAGAAGAAATTATATTTATTTTTGATGCTAAAATTGTAAAGGTTTTGCAGGAACTTTTTGTTATGTTTTTATGAAAAGTATAAACATTTTCAAAAGATGAATTGGCCCTTTTTGGGGAAAACATTGCAGGTGTACTAAGTCATAATTAAAAATATTTGTTTTTATCCCTTCTTCAGACTACCAAGTATCTAGCACATGTAATATATGACGTTGGAGGGTATCATTTAGGAGCATGTTTACTCAAAATTTTATTTCTTTAAGTAAATGATACTGGCCAGATGTGCTGATTCTTCACACTCCCAGCCAGCATTACAATCTTGGCCTCTTTTCCTTAAAACCGATGTTTAGAATTTTCATTTTAGAATTAACTTGAATAATACTGTACTCTCTGAACCTATTGTGAGGCAAGGAGGGTAGGAATTCCCATTTTGAAGATGGACAAATTAAGATACCCTTGTTGAAGAATTTTTTTTCCCAGGGATATGACAGTATCAATGATGAAAATAGAAAAATATACTTAGTACCTAATCTAATCTACTTAAGTACTTAGTACTATTAGAATATCATTATGTATCTTATTAAATGGTACATTTACTTTTTCGCTTCACTTCCATTTGTATATTTCTGCTTTTGCTCTTTCCTAGGGCTGTTGGTAAATAAGACTGTGTCTTTAAGACTGATTTTGAAATTAATACTTCGAATGAGCCAGTCTTACTTCAAATGGTCAGTTTATTTTTAAAAATTAATTATTGTGAACTTTTAACATTCATCAACAAACAAGCATTTCAAGATACAAAGAACAGAGAAAATATGATTGTGTAAAAAACTATAAACTATTAAGTACACTTAGTCAGTTTTTTCTTTAATCTTTTTTCTTGATTTAGAACTTCACTATCAAGATGAACACTTCCATGAAGCCCTGAATGATGAGCAGCTTACTTTTATCTTTTAGCATGTAATAAAACCAACATATTATAAATGATCGGTTATTTAATACTCATGATTTTATCCAAAACCAAAAAGCCTAGCTGTATAGAACATAATTTGTGGAAAGGCTCGCAAGACATGTAGGTGATTGAATAATTCCACATTGGATAGTTCTGTAATAGAATTAGGAAAGCATTGTTTGCTCTATATTTAACCTTTGTGACAACTTGTTGTTTTTGTTTTCACAATTTCATCTTTTGTTTGTGTTATCAGTGGATTTTCTTTACATAGCGCTATATATGTGTTTAGATATATGTAGTAGACACATTATACAGGATGTTCTCAAGGTCTAAAACTTTTGGGGGTACTCTATATATAAAAGTTGATTTTTGAAAGAAAAAGTAAGTCTGCTAAAAATTTACCATTTATGTGTATTTAAATGTTATCTTTTCACAGCCCATATGGGTGAGAATTCTCTGCAGACCTCAGGCTAACGAAATTCTACCAAGTTTTTTTGGTCCTTAGTTGTATTTCCCACTGCCTTTTCCTGTTTTAACCTGTGTTTGGTCTACCGCCTCTTTTCCCCAAAGAGAGGAATTGTTTATCACTTTATTCCTAATTAGGAAGCCAAGATCAAGATTAGTTGTGATGAATTGTAACTTGAAATTCTGGACTTGCAGTACCGTATACCAGATGTGTCAGACATGTGACCCAGGGAGAAATGCAGCCCACCAGACTCCTGAGTGCCACTCAAACCAGATCAAAATGTAATTGGGAAATATTTAGCAAAATAAATAAGAAGAAAATAAAACATCAGTATTACTACATTTTAAAAGTAAATCATGTTTCCCGCAAGGATCATTATGTATGAATTAGTGGTCGCTGTTTTTAGACCACATTGCCTTTTATGGATATATTGGCAATTGGATATGAAACATCTGTGATTGATTGAGATCTCAGTTCCTCTGAAAGAGTTATTTTTTTCCTTGTTTGTTTTTTCCGCTACTCTTTGCTTTTCTCTTTTCTTTCCTTCTTTGCCCGAGTTGTCATGGTTTCATGGAAAACTAATTTTGAACATGTAATTAGGAGAATTTTATTTCTCATATTTAACTGAGATTATCTTTTTTGCAGAATTACTCCATGTCTGTATATCTTGTGCGGCAGCTAACATCAGCCATGTTGTTACAGAGATTAAAAATGAAAGGTATTCGAAATCCCGATCATTCCAGAGCACTAAGTAAGTAATGTATATGAAACTGAGTGTGTGAAACACTTGTGGGGGGATTTTTTGCTGAACCAGTTTGATAGGATGGGTAGAGTGAGGTTTGAACTTAGAGTAAGAACTGAATTGGAATCCTGGCTCTATTAATTACTACTATATGTATGACCTTTATTAAGTCTTGGAGCCGATCTTGAGACTTTCCTCATCTCTAAAATGAGAAGATTTGCCTGGGTGGTCTATCACTTCCTTTATAGCTCTCACTTCTGTGAAGTACAGCAAAGGTGAGCCTAGTATTGCAGGAATCCTTCTTCCATAGTAACTTAAATAGTATAAAATTTGCGTTAATGCTGGCTCACTAACCTCAAGTCTGATCTGAAGGAAAATTAGGGATCAGCCTTTGATCTGTTTTCATGAAGATCTATTATAATAATGATTTTGACTGTAGATTATTAATCTCTTTAGAATTAACAGTCCTGAAAAGAGCAACTTTTTTCTTGTGACTCTCCAGTGAATAGCTGACAGGCTGTTCTTTCTAAGCAAGAAAATGATTTCCCTGTTAAAGATATATTGACCAGTAAATAAAATTATTTGCTGCTTGTTATGTAGGAATTCTTAATATAGATAGTATTAGGCAGGAATAATTTCATCTCCCATTAGTCAGTATTAAATGACTATAGTGCACAAAAATGTGTTTGTTTTTCAAGTAGCCATTTTAATAGTGCCAATTATTTGAGTGATATATTATTCTTTGAAGGTTGTTGGAGATTACTCCCAGCTAATGTTTACAAATGAACATTGTTGCAGAGATTAGAACTTTTTTTTTTTAATTTATTTACTTACTTTTAGTTTGTTTTCTTTTTTCTAATGAAGGAGGATTTTTTACCTACTCTTGATTAGAAGTGTGGATTGGACCCAGTGTAGAGAGAAGGCTCTGTGATGTGAAAACAGAATCCTATCCTACAGTAGAGTAAGGTCAGCCAGACAGGGCACCATTCTCTGATCTTTGCCTCATTGCAGTGTTGACTTTCTTACCCACATCTGAATATGCTTAGTTCTCTAAAGATCAAAAAAATTTATTCTCAGTTTGTTTCTTTTCTGCCCAGCTGCCTGGGATCCAGCCGTTTTTGGCAGTAATAGACTAGGGCTTCAATGAATTATGAACCTAACTTGAGTAAAAGGGAACAAACAGTGTTTGTGTTTGGCGTCCCTTGGATATTTTCGGGGAGAATTATGTCATTTAACGAGAATGGTTTCCTTTACCTTACTACACACTCACTTAATAGAGAGGTAACAATATTTTTATTTAGTTTTTTAAAAACATTTAAAATAGTTTTATTTTCAGATCTGTATTCTCTCTTTCCCACCTCAGGTACTCCTTTTGAGAAATTTAATAAGCTTTGCATTCTAGTATGGAATTTAACTCAGTATAAGAAAATAGTAAAGGCAGTTTCAAACATATTTATATAAGACAAGGATTGTTCCCAACATCACGTCATTTCTGTGTGTGTTCCACAGCCTGTGGATCATCTTGGAAATCTTAATTCTTTCGTTGTTTTTGAAGGATTTGAATTTTAACTTACAAAAAACCAAGATATTTAAAAGGCTAATACTGGAGTTGTGACTGACATTAAAAACAACATCACACACCAGGCATTTCTTTCAGTTCTCTTTTTACCTTTTGGCAGTATTTGGAAGTTTCTGTTTATAGACTGAGGTAGTCTGTGCCAGGATAACATTGGTTTCTGTTTGTATTTTTCAAGTAAAAGAGAAGCTCACTGCAGATCCTGACAGTGAAATTGCTACAACCAGTCTTCGGGTATCGCTGATGTGTCCTGTAAGTGAAGCCACAAAATACTCCAAAAGCTTTTACTTTGTGGAGAGATTGGAAGCATACGTTGCATCATGTGATTGCAACCACTAACTTTCTTAAGATGTAGCTGTTCACTACAATAAAACCCTACTCTTTGATAGAAAGCTGTAACTCTCAAGCCTTCTGGGCTGCTCTGGCTCCTTTTGACCAGTTTCACTATATAAACATTCCTAAGCTCCTCACTCTACTTGGTTCAGTTCTGCGCCTGTGGAACTAATTCCTCCCTGTAACATTTTCTCTAATATCATTTTTAAACATTTTTATTTTTCAATTAACAAGCATTTATTTTCTCTCTCACCCTCCACAATTGGGGGGGAAGGGGGGCGGTGCAACGACACACACTTGCTGCCCAGTATGCAGAATCAAGCAAAATAAATTTCCATGCTGTCCCTGTCCAGTAACGTACGTCTCATTCTGCATTTTAAATCCAACACGTCTCTGTCAGAATGAATGATGTGGTTCGTCGTCATTCTTCTGGAATCATAATTGGTCGTTACAGTGATCAAAATTCCTAAGTGTTTCAGAATCTAGGACCTTTTTTAAATGGGATTCCCAGTTTAACAGTGTTAAACATAATATGTTCACATTGATATGATTTTTATTTGTCATAGATTATATAAGACATCTAATATACAATAAACGTATTCTGAAACTTTTGATAAGTTAAGAAATTTTGTTTTGACAAAAATCTAATATTTATTGACTGTAATGGGTGAGTAATGCATGGATTAACTATAATTTAGGGGTATGCAGTAGATTTATCTTGTTAATTATTCTTTGCTTGGGTTAATACCCAAATGAATTATTTGAGGATGGCCAAATTAACTATAAGAGGTAATGACCTAAAAGAATATTGTAAAGGATGGAAGGAGAGACAGGCTGAAATCAACCTTGGTCTTTAAAAGAATTGTCTGTTAATATTTTTTAATATAAATGTTTAGGGGTGTCTTTCATTTTTATGTCACCAGATTTCTTATACATCCTTCCCCCTTACTTTGTTCCCTGTCTTCTCCTAGAGGGCTGTCGCTTATAACAAAGAATTTTTAAAAGGGGGGGGGGAAGACTTTAGCAAAATTAATCAACAAATTTAAAAATGTAAATGTAAAAAGATGTAAAAAACCTTGTTTCACATCCATAGTCCTCCAATTCTGCAAAAAAAAAATTAAAAAAAACAAAAAAAAGATGGGATGGGTAACATCTCTTTGGGAACAAACCTGGTCATTAAAATTTTATGGTGTTCAGGTTTGTGCACATTTATTAATACTGTAATAATAAATAACTTTATACAGTGCTGTGAAGTTTACAGAATGCTTTATGTGGCTTATCTCACCAAGAACAATCAGTATATGAGTAACAAATTACTGTGGAAAACTACATACCAGTACTGAGAAATGCCATTATTGAGGTCTCTGGTACCTAATAGTAATTAATGATGTTTCAGTTCACTATTCAAATCCTATCATGTGTATTGCACAGGATATAGTTGGCAATCCTCAAGAAGAAATTTCAGACAACCTAGGGTGTGAGAAAAGACCATGTGTACATATATATATAGCTTGACATTTTTTTAGGGGATCCAGTTTTTTCAGTGGTAAATAGAATCAATCATGGCTCCATTTTACAAATGAGAAAAATTCAGAAAGGTTACTAGTAGCTTACTCAGCACACACGGCTAATAGGAATCAAAGCTAGGATTTGAATCCATATTTCTTCTGGCTCCAAATCTAGTGCTTCTCCTACCAAATCATGCTTCTTTTAGACAAAGTATTACTATGCCAATAATAGAACATCAGCAGATCAACTTGTATAGTGCAATAGAGAGAATACTGATCTTGGAGTCATGAAAGATGAGTGACAGATTAAATGTGTCTTGAGTTGTCATTATATTTAGCTTTGACTCCAAAATTTTTTGTTCTCATGTATAATAAGAATGTTAATGTGGATCTCCTAATAGCATGTTGATTTATTGGTCTTTGGACAGAAATCTTTTAATGATAGTTAATATATTGTTTGTGGGTGGTCTGAAACCCTGTGTGACCACTTGGCCACTGTTGCTTTGGAAACAAAACAGGCTTGATAATGCCCAAAGGCCGTTTTGCATTTTTTCCCTGTTTATGGCTGACTAGGGGCAAAGATGTAATCACCTAGTAATCAGAATTATGATTATGAGCTTCTTTGCCCCATCACTTAGAATAGGAGTTCTTAGAAACCTGAGGCCCCTGAACTTGTTCTTAATATATCTTGATTATATTGATATTTCAATATATTTGGATTCCTTTGGAATTGCATTTAAAAATAATATTCTAAGAAGGGGGCCATAGGCTTTTTCACACCATCAAAAGTGTTTTGATATGAAAGGTCAAGAATCCTTGATTAGAGCCTTCCAAGGTTAGAGGATCAGTGTTAGCTTATTTCTGTGATGCTGCCTTTGAGAATCCAGGGTTATTTTTATCCCATAGTGAGGCATCTGTAGTAATTTAGGCAATTCAGGGATTTGTGTTTACAGAATACTAGAGGAAAAGAAATAAAGCTATTTCAGTGCATTAAATAAGGGCAGTGAAGAAGTCAGTAACTTTTTTTTTTAAGGCTCTGAGCAGTACATACAGTGCTAAATGTGGCAACCCTAGTTTCCTTGGGTGCCCCTGGAAAACCTAAAGTAGTAGGGAGTAGGGGGGTGGTAGAGAAGGAATATGAGATGGAAAAAGAAGCAGAAGAAAGAAGGGGAGTAAGAAAAACAAAGGGGGAAATAATAGTCTGTGAAAGTTTTACATTTTTTTGCGTTTCATATAATCCCAAGTATATTTTAGCAAATGAATAGATAATTCTCTTGATTTGCTTATTGCAATTAAACTTGTGTTGCTGTTTATTAGGATGGTAAGCCTAGCAAAATCCTGTTGTATATTGCTTTGCTAAAGCATAAATTTTATTTAACATAATTGAATTTCTCTTATTCCTTTTTCCTTATTTCTTATTCCTTATTCTCGTATTCCTTTTTTTATTTTTTTTAACTATTTCTGAAATGTAGTTTTCATTTTGTATTACCCTTTAGCTAGGAAAGATGAGACTTACTATTCCATGTCGCGCTGTGACGTGCACACATCTGCAATGTTTTGATGCTGCTCTTTACCTACAAATGAATGAAAAGAAGCCTACCTGGATCTGTCCTGTGTGTGACAAAAAGGCTGCCTATGAAAGTCTAATACTAGATGGGTAAGTTTAGTCTTGTCTTTTACTTTATTGACATTTTTCCCTTTTGTACAACCTGCTGACCATGGCAGAAAAAGCCTGGCAAGAAGAGCCATTTTTCATGTATATAATCTAGCTAATTGTTTTTCACAATTTATTTATTTATTTTTAGTTTTCAACATTCATTTCTACAAGATTTTGAGTTCCAAATTTTTTCCCCATCTCTTTCCTACCCCCACCCCAAGATGTCAAGCATACTGATTACTCCTTCCCCTAATCTGCCCTCTCATATATCTTCCCATCCCCCTCCCCAGTCGAAATAATTGAAGAAAAATTTCTTGATTATATTAAAAAATTTTTTTCTTAGATTTTTTTTTACATTAAGGAAACTTATTTATTATTATTTCTTTTAATGATTTGTGATGAGTAAGGATTACAGTTTCCTGTCTCTACTTAGGAAAGTCATATTTTCTAATATATAGTGTAAGGAAAATCAATACTTACCTATTTATTGCCCCTACTGTTTTCTTGTTCAGAAAAACCCAGAGGGCTAATGAAGGCATTTTACCAGCTGTCTTAAATAAAGTTCTCAAATGGCAATTGAGGAATTGAGAATGACTGTTAAATTTAAGAATAAAATATGAGAAATGTCATACTAGTTAGGACCCAGAACCTATCCATCCCAATATTCTCTCTCAAGCTTAGTGTCAAGTTGACAATGGGGAGGCATAGGTACCATGGTTTTTTTTTTCCTTTTTTGGAGGAGGGAGGGCAGGGCAGTGGGGATTAAGTGACTTGCCCAAGGTCACATGGCTAATGTTAAGTGTCTGAGGCCATATTTGAGCTCAAGTCCTCTTGACCCAAGGCAGGTGCCTTGCAGGTGCCTTCACTTGCCACGTAGCTGCCGCTCACAGGTATTAATTCTAACACTGGTTTTGGAGGAATAGATAGTTATCCAAAAACATCTTAGTTTCCCTTAGCAGCTGATACGAAAGTTGTCATATATTTATCTAAGCCTAATTTTAAATCTATTTATATTTCAGCGACTAAATTTATTGTGCTTAATAGTACTTCAATTGCACTTTTTAAAAAACCTACCATTTTCGGGCTACAAGAGGTACAGTGTATTATTTTGGAGTTTTATTAACCATCTGTGTTCATCCTATCTATACTTTTGATTGTATAAGCTTAAAATAACACCTTTTGTTCTCTCAGGATGAATTAAACTGTACTGTAACAGTGGGAGTCATCAGATAAAGTGAATCAAATGGGAATGTCCGGTGTGGATCACTGTATTCTCTAACTGTTTTTCTCATGTTAAGGTCTTTTTAATTACCTCCCTAGGTAGAGAGACAGATAGTTAGATATTGCTCTTAATATCCTGATTCATGTTGTTGACAAATGAGCAAAGGATTTGAAAGTAGAGAAAAATGTAGACTTGAACTAGTTAACTAGTGTTCAGACTGGGAAAGGAGGAAAATCAATTCAGACAGAGGTTGGTGTTCTGGATACTTGAGGGGTGAAAGCATTGAAGGTAACAGGACTGATGAGGGGATTTAGAAGTAAAGGAGGGATGGAATGATAGTAATTTTTAGTTGGAAGAAAGAATTTGAGGATTCTGTATCATGTAAACGGAATATTTGTAATTGATAATGAAAATCAGTGACAATAACGGAAAAACAGTGTGATTAACCCTATGTGAATGTAAGGTTGAATGATGTATGTCATTGAAGTTGAGGAAGATTGAAGAACTAGGAGAACATGGTGATCAGATGTACATCAGCATTTATGTTGAAGTCACCCAGTGATGAGGCAAAGGGGTTGGGATGGAGAGAAATTATAAATCGGGTACTGAACTCCTTGCAGTCTGACTTGCAATCCCAACACTCACCTGAACATACTCTGTCAAATTATCCGTGATCTCTTTTAAAAAAGTGTATTGATATCTTTTGTTTTCACGTTATGTGAATTTCCTCCTGTATCCTCTGCTCTTCTCCTTCCAGAGAGCCATTCCATATGATAAAGAATATTTTTTGAGAAAAAAAGGGGAAAAGAGAAAAAATAATCAGCAACAACATAACCAGTAACCTCAAAAAAGCCTGAAGAGATGTGTGGTGGTTGTAAATAAAATCTCGACTAGCAGACCTTTATTTGAGAAATTCGATAACAAACATTTTTTCCTTATTTGACTATTTTCTCGTCTTAGATGCGATGACTTTTTGTGCAGAAGTTTTTCATTTTCATGTATTCAGAATTATTTTTCTTTTTATAGTTTCCTTTATTGCTTTCTTGGTTGTAAATGCCTACCCGTTGCTGTGAAAAGTATATGCTAATGCTTTTCTTATTATTTTTTTTTAGTGGTTGATCTTTAATTTTCAGGTCACATGCATTTCAAGTTTATTTTGGAATATGGCATAAGATGTTGGTCTGGGCCTGATTTCTGCCACATTGCTTTCCAGTTTTCCTAGCAGTTCTTATCAGATTGAGGGTTGTTTCTTAAATCATTAATGTTTTCAGGTTTATCAGATATTAGGTTGTTGAATTCCACTATTTCTGATTCTCCTTGTCTAGTTCGTTCCATTGATGTCTTTCTCTATTTTCTAACCAATACCAAAAACTTTTGATCGCTGCAAGTTTATCATACAGTTTGAAGTCTGACAGTGTTTCTCCTCATTCCTGTTGTTTTCCATTATTTCTCTAAGTACTCTAGATCTTTTTTTTTTCCAAATGAATCTTTTTTTACTTCTGTCTGCCATCTTGGAAATGAGATAGACATACTCATGGAGGCAGTACCCATTTTGCCTTGTTTTATTAGGCTGAGAAAACGACTATGCTTTATCTTTTTCTTACCGCCAAACTTTTTCTTCTTTTTGGAGGGCAATGGGGGTTAAGCGACTTGCCCAAAGTCACACAGCTAGTTTTTGTGTCAAGTGTCTGAGGCTGGATTTGAGCTCAGGTCCTCCTGACGCCAGGACTGGTGTTCTATTCACTGCGCCACCTAGCCGCCCCCTCCACCAAACTCTTTATATAATGGGTGAGTATTTGGCAGTAGACTGCCATTTCTGTAGGCAAAGGAAACTATTCTCCTAGTAATTGATATACAGAAAGGAAAAAATACTGCTTGATATGGATATGCTTTCAGCTTTCCTACATTCTTAAGGGTTTCCTCTTTGCCTAGGGAACAATTTCTTTTGACCTAAGGAAAAATGGTACATTCAAATCCCATAGAAGAAGAGAGGCCATTTGAAGTGGCTGCCTCCTGCTCCTTTTTTGTCATTAGCATCCTCAGGATTTCTTTCCCCTCTTAATGATAGAGAGACCCCCTTTGGTACCACCCAGTATATTGATGGGGGATGGTATTTATGACTAATTCCTTCACTGTCATTGGATCCCAGGGTATGGGAACTCCAGCTGGGACATGGTTTTGAAGGTCTCCTTACCATAGAACACACTACATTTGTGTTGTAATAAACGGATTAAAAACAATGCCTCCACCCTCCCCATGACTGTTTCACACATAGGTACCAGGTCTCTTGCCACTTTCACCATATTCAGGTTAAGCATGAGACCAGAGCTAAGTGTACTTTTCCCATGTAGTATACCTTTGGAAGTGCCGACTTGGAATAGGATAGAGTAACTGATACTGGGTTTGAGTTTTAGTCAAACCATCCAGACATGTAAACTGACCTTCCTATTGGCTAAAACCCTTCCTGCCTTGCTTCTCTTGTTTGAAGAGAGATGCCTTTGGCATCATATATCCTGAAGGCTGCATCTCATAGTTTGGGAATATTTTCCCTAGTCTCTTTTACTTTTTCATTTTAAAATGCTTCTTTTCATTTTGAATTTTATTGATACTCTTGTTTTTCTAAAACAATCTTTTCTGTGTATACCCCTATCCACTTCAGTGAGCCTTCATTTATTATGAAAAAAGACTCCATTTCAGGGGGGAAAAATCATTGCACATGTGCGTGTATGTTTGTGTGTATATGTGTGTATGTATTCAGAAACTTAATAGCCCTTCATTGTATTGATTCGGCTTATATTGATTATTCTACTCCCTTAGCCCTTGTGTCTCAGGTTTAGACTCCCTCTTTTTCCATGGTCTTTCTCTCTTTTTTTGTTCTTGATCTTCTCTCCCTACCCACCCCTGGCGAGTTTACTCTTTATTGCTGTGCTTCATAGCAAGAAGTTTGTTCTTCAGGCCTTTCTTTAGGAAGGAGACAAGTTTGCACATAGCCAGTACGCCATGTGCTTATTTAGTACTGAAGACAAAAAAACAGACCCTCCCCTTTTTCTTCCCCACACAATCTGCACATCTCTTGAAAAAGTTTCTCACCCTCATTGGTGTAATTGAAACCTTTGTTATTTTTGACTTCTGGCAAAATGGTCTGATCCTTAAAAATAAAACAAAGTCTCCACAGCTAAACTCTGGATTTTTATATTATAGCTTGTCAAAGTTTTGTGCCATTACTTTTTCCCTACTCCTGTTCTTAGTTATAATTAATAATTAACAGGTGTCTGCCCATTATATAAATATCTGAAATGTAATCAGAAACCTTAACTAGGGGATATCGTCAGTAAACTTTTTGTTTAAAAAATCCTCTTCTTAATATCCCTCTGGTTCTAATAACTGATCATTTTGTCATTTTCCAGACTCAGGAGACTCAAGTGTGAAAAATCAGTAATTAGTTGATTCCTTTCCCCTCAAACACACACAGATTTTTGATGGGCACTGGTAACAGAAAAATTCTGAATATGCCTTCCTAATCATCCTTTCTTTTTTGTGACTCCTTCATAAACAGGCAGGCAGCAAGCATTTAGTAAGTGCTTGTGTGTCAGGTGCTGCCCAAAGTGCTAGCAATACAGATAAAAGCAACAAAAGAAAGAGAGCCCCTGGCTGCAAGGAGTTTAAACTTTAAAGTAGAAACACATATGTTAGTGGCAACGAGCAGGGAGTACAAAGAGGGTGCCGTAACAGACCCTGGCCTAACTGGAGTCAGGAACCCTTTTGCATCTTCTGCAGTGTCCTTCATGAATTAGTTTTACTCATATTTTTCACAAGCCAGTGCTTTGAATTTCCGATGTAATTAAACTAATTTTATTTCAGTGCTTAGTAATAAAATCCTGAACATGAACAGACTCCTAATTTATTCTGTCTAAACCATGTAAGACAAAGTATAATTTCTTCTTATGGATCTCAAAAGCTGTTGAAGATTCTATGCCTCTTCCTC
>CM053580.1:278039135-278072332 GCA_028627135.1 Pseudochirops cupreus | reverse complement strand
TCTTTCTCCTCCTCCCTCACCACCCATCCCCACTGGAAGGACAAACAATCAAATACAGGCTGAACATGTGAAATTACGCAGAACCTCTCCATAGTGAGCACACTGTGAGAGTCTGATTACCTGTCCCTTCTTCCTAATTGATATTTTTTTGCTGTGTCTGGCAGGATAGAGCATTCAGAACTATCAGTAACCTTAGTGGTCATCTAGTCTTATCTCTTCATTTTATAGATAAGGAACCAGGAAACAAGTATTGAAACGAGGTAGTGAGGGACAGAACCAAGAGTCAGGCTCACATCCTGTGGCTTCAGATCCAGTGTTCTTTCTCCATCTTGCCATGCTAGTCTGTTGTTGTATTCTTTTGCATTTTAGAGGGAAATATAGCTATCACATGGTCTTATTAAATTTGAGGATGTTATAGTAATGGTTTTTTATTAGATATTCTGCAGTTTTCTCTCTCTCTCAAAATCAAAATCATTTTGATTTTAATAAAAGATCTTAAGGGTCAAAATTTCAATAATCCTGTATGGTAAAGACCATTCTTTTGAGAGAGAAGAAACAATAAAGTTTATTTTTTTACATTAGTTATTTCCTGAAATAAATTGTCTTGACTTTTTTGTGACTTTTATTGGCAATATTGTTAAAATAGGATTTGATATTTATCTCCCTTTCCTATTGATTCAGCACTCTTATCCTTGTGATACTATACTTAATCCATATTTAATAACTGCTACATCCAAGAAGGTTTGAAAAAAAGTTGTTTGAGAAACCATGTTAGTAAATGAAAGTTAGAAAACTAACTATTGTGCTCACTTTGATAGTATATACATAAAAATTGGAACCATACAGAGGATTAGTATTGCCCCTAAGCAAGGATGACATGCAAATTCATGAAGTGTTCTGTATTTTAAAAAAGGAAAGGAATTATTATGTTTTTCCAATATTTGTTTGTTGACTTCAGGCAGGTAATATTTCAGGGAATGCTGTTGTAAGCCTAGAGATGCTACAATATTGTTTTCTCACTTTTTCCCTTTAAGAAAACAGGAAGAAAGTACTTTGAAAATAAGGCCCTGGAAAATGCTATCCATTATTGTCATAGTTCTAGTCAACATAATTTTTATCACTTTCTTTATTGTCTCACTTGGTGTACAAAAATTTGAATTATGCTTGGGTTTTTTCCTTTTTTTGGCTTAAAGGCTCTTCATGGAAATTCTCAATGAGTGTTCTGATGTGGATGAGATTAAATTCCAAGAAGATGGTTCTTGGTGCCCTATGAGACCGAAGAAAGAAGCACTTAAAGTTTCAAGTCCACAGTGTACAAAAATAGAATGTATGTACAGAGTACCTGATTAAGAAAATCAGGGATTTGCCCTGCAATTTTGCCTTTGGCTACCAGATCTCAGTTTGGATGTCTCTTTGGGTTATAGGAATTCATAAATCAAAGTTAATTTTTACTTAAGTGTGTATTCTAAGCTGTGATACATTATTGTATTTGCTGAACATTTAAAATAAACATGGACACATAGGATCATGGCTTTAGAGGTATCATAGATTTTAAGGATCACCTAACCCAGTCCCCTCATAATCATCATAGTTCCTTTTGCTTGTTATAGAGCAGGCCTGCATAGTATTTAGTACGTGGGCCACTAATGGTGTTGATGCGCCGTATGTTGTGCAGACCTGTTATCGAGTGAAAAAATTAATTAAAAGCAGTTCTTACAAATCTCTTTATTTTACTCCAGACTTTCACGGGAAATATCCAATTCAGCTTGAAGAAGGTTAGCTAGCCCTGAGGAACAGCATCTCTTGGAAATGAATTTTTAAAAAATTTCTAAGTATTTGGGTGATTTTTGTAATTTTTTTTGCTAGTGGTATTGCCAAAGAATTTACTGTTTCTTTTTAAGTAGCCCCCATTATGACTAAATTTAGTTATAAATCTTGATGTCCTAAATTATGCTGTATTTCTTCTTTTTGAATGAATGAAGAAAGATAGTTTAGATGAATTGAAATCCAATGTTCTCAAATTTTCAGTTTAACTAATAACTTTGTTCCACCTCTACTAAGTAGCAAAATTGATTAATTTTCATTTTCTTCCATTTTTCTGACCAGATTTTGTTGGAGATAGTAAGGAATTATATGGAGCAAAGTAGAAGGGAAAAAATATGGAATTTATGCTACCATAATCCTTATTAGTGGACAGCTATCATAAACATAAACAGTCAAATTACTATGATTATCATAGTTTTTAAAAATGTGTAAGATAATTTTAGTATTGACAACCCCAGTTTTTTTTTGTTTTGTTTTGTTTTGTTTTGCGCTTTTTGGAGGGGGGAGGGCAGGGCAATTGGGGTTAAGTGCCTTGCCCAAGATCACAGGGCTAAGTAAGTGTTAAGCGTTTGAGGCTGGATTTGAACTCAGGTCCTCCTGACTCTAGGGCCAGTGCTCTATTCAGTGCCCCACCTAGCTGGCCAGAGAAGCCCAGATTTTTAGATTTGAGACAAAAATGGGTACCTTTTTTATATGAAGGTATGTTAATAGTTTTTCTTAGTAGTGTTCATGGAATTTTGCTCATCTACCCATTCATGCTCAAGTAGTTCTTTGTGGTAGATGTTCATTTACTAGCAGATAAATGTGGTTTGCATGATAGTTACATTTAAGATTATAGGCTAGTTGGCACTGTTCTCATACCAAACTAAGCATCCTATCTTTTGGGACTAGGACCTTTTTTTCCTATTAAAACCATTATTTCTTTTTCCCTTTTCTGTCCAGCTTCAAGTGTCCTCAGTAAACCCTGTTCAGTGACCATGGCCAGTGAGACAAGTAAGAAGAAAGTAGATGTTATTGACTTAACAATAGAGAGCTCTTCTGATGATGAAGAAGAACCTCCTGCCAAAAGGAAATGCATATTTATGGCGGAGACACAAAACAGCCCAACCAAAGGGTTTGTTCATTTAAAGTTTATCATTTTTCCATAATTTTTCCAAGTGAGCTTCACACTTGTCAGCACCCTTAGGAACTACAGTTCATAATTGAATGTTTGGTGTTTTTTGTGTCCTGAAGGATATTTTAATGTGCCTTTGTCTAGGTGCAGTATGTTCAAAGCAGTTTTGCTGCACATGCTGCGAAGTTAATCTTGAGGAAGAAGATGTTGTGACCCACTAAGAGAACCTCATGTCAAGGGAAGTGGGATTGGGGGGGGGGCTTTTGTATGCCAGAAAGTGTGATAAATTGCATCTTTCCTTTAGCTGATTTTACAGATCAAAAAACAATTTTTCTTTTTAAAACAGCCATTTTCTCCCAGGGAAGAATAAGGAAAGTTATTTGATCAAGAAAGCTACCTGCTTCTTTCTACCATTTCTGGTCATAACCTCTCCATACTTTAGTCGAAGGTCTTGATCAGTTTCTGTGCCCTCAAAATATATAACTATTGGATAACCCCTCTGTTGATGATCTTTTGTACACTTCACTAATTTGGTCCTTGGATGACAGACACATAGTTTGCTTCTGGTCCTGTACTCAAAAGCTTTTTGTAGTTTTCTTCTTAAGATACTGAGATCACTGAGATATCTTTTGAGAACTTAGGAATACCCTCCATTCCACCACACATCATAAATTAAAAGTGAGGGGTAGAGAAGAATATAAATTACATCATTTTCCTTTACTGCATACCTGATAAAAACCGTTACTCATCCACTGCAAATAAAAGTTTCCTACGTGATATCTCCCAAGAGATTCTCTTTGGAGATTCTAAATGTGTTATACCCAAGGAAGTCCCAGAGTTCTTTCCCCCAATTTAGAAAACAGACTTGAAAAACTTAAGTCTTGTTGGTATCTTGGTGTTTTAGTCTCTTGGGATCATTTCTGCATTTTAGTTTTTAGTCAGTTTGTGGAATCTGGAATATTTTGAACTTCTTTCCATGGTACTAAAATACTTGGCAGTTTGATTTTCAAAATCTTTATACAACACAAATAGGACAAACATTTGATTTTACATATTTGTTTAGCGTAAGACTTGATAAGCACAAAAGGACTTTTCTTTTTTTTCCTTTTTTTGCTTTTTGGAGGGGAGAAAGCAGGGAAATTGGGGTTAAGTGACTTGCCTAAAGTCACACAGCTAGTAAGTGTTAAGTGTCTCAGGCTGGATTGAACTCAGGTCCTCCTGACTCCAGGGTTGGTGCTCTAGTCACTGCATCACCTAGATGCTCCGCAAAAGGACTTTTCAAAGATCCTGAGTGAATGTCACCTTTTTAAGAAAGACAAATTGTTACTTCATGAAATTTTGAACAAAAATTGAAAGGGAGTGTAGTAATCAAATATGTTTTTTATGGTTCTTGCCATGATCTTTCCTATTTTATTTCCATCTTGTTATGTTTTGTATAAAAGTAGTAAATTGGTGATGCAGTTTGGGGTGATAACTGGAGAAATAGGAAATAGAGGAATTAAGAAATTATTGTCTTAATTTGAGCCGAAAAATACAAAAGCACATTGTCCCTTGCTTAGAACACAGACTGGTGAAATCTCTGATAATAGGTAGAATTACCAAATACTTAAGCATGTCATATTGAGAGAAAGACAACTTGTTCTGTGTCAGGAAAAAAAAATGTCTGACTTAACCTCTTCTGTGAGGGAGCATGTAGTCATGAGTAAGAAAGAACAATTGAATGCAATATATATAGATCTTTTAAAAGTCTTTGACAAGTTTTCTTGCCAAAGGCAATAAAAAAAGTTGACTAGTCATGGAATTGTAGTACTATTGTGTCATTGACTTAAAGACAGAACAAAAGTATAAAGGATCAATTATACTTCTAGGTGGAGAACAGTAAGTGAGGAATTAGTGTTAATCAGGAAGAGGAAATACACCATGAAATCTCCCAAATTTGTTTTGCCTGTTTCGGCATTTCACTAGCTTTTGGAGAAAATAGCATATATATTTTAATATAAGCAAAGTAATGCAGTTAAAGAAAAATATTTGAAACAACACATACCAGATGAAGAGCTGTAAATATTGATTATGATTCAGGAAAGGAGCTTCGATTTCTTTATAGACTTCTCTTTTTTGATGATCCCAACCTGATACGCTTCTGTGGCCAAAAAGTAAAGTGCCAGGTGTTGTCAGAATTCCTGGAAACTTGTTCCAGAAGCTATGGTGTTGTGTAACTATTTCTAGGGTAATAATTATAATAGCTCATATTTATTTAAGGGTTGCATAGCACTTTCTCCATATCCCCATGCAGTAGGCCTGAACATCTCTGTCACATCTTTTCAGGGAAGACAACAGAGCTACAGGAGGACCAGAAAAGGGCAAGTAAAATGAACAAAAGAGATGTAGGGACTGCCATGTATGAGCAGACCATAAAAGATGAGGCCTCTTCAGCCTGAGCCTAGATAGTAGCCTTCAGTAACTACTCAGGTGAATGAAAAAACAAAGGCTAAAAATAGAATCATTGGGTAGGTAAATGCAGATTTGTCAAATCCTAGTAAATTAGCAATGGTGAGTATCCTCATAACAATTCAGAAAGGTAAATTTGAGGCAGATTAGATACCAGTTTTTATATCAGGTAGTAGATACATAGAATTTATTTTCTTGAGAAGGTAGCTAGTAAGGTTGAAAATATTAATAGCTGAGGCGTATATAGGATCGATAAGTGCATTATAGGCATTGAGATGCTTTTGTTTTAACCTTTATGGTTGACAAAGAATCTTACAGTCATCCTCTTTTTCAGTCCTTTTCCTCTCTGTTAAGAGCCAAAATATATCCCCTCTTAGACCCTTGTTTTCAACTTAAGTTCTGAAGTAGGAATGACAAAGTATAATGGGAATGAACAAAGTTGAGTTGTGTAGAAAGAATAAAGGGAACATATCTGAAGAGTCATTTCATTTGGGGACAGTGTATTGAGGGAGGGGAGTGTCAGGAGCCAGGAATGTGGAAGTTGAATGAATGAGAGAGCTGCACAGCTTAGGTGGCTTCTTTTGTTTTTGTTTTTCTCTAAAACCCCTGAGACTAAACTCTGAATGAGACAGGACTAGGCCCTTGGCTTCAGTGAAGTTAGTGCTTCTCCTGTTTATCATCAGCTTGAGTTTTGAAGTCTCTCCTTTCCACTTTCTCCCCTTACTTGCCTCCTCTCTTCTCTTCTCCCTTCTTGAAGGGCCTTTACGACAACTCCCAGTGCGCATCTTACTGGTGACACTCTCTACCCTCATGCAAACTATTGGAATGCAGTTTGTATTTTCCCAGTACTAGACATTATCACCAACCTTATGAAGTAAAAGTAATTTTATAAACGCTAAAATTTTTAGTTTTTTTATAGACCCATCACATCTATGTTAATCTTAAAAACATTATACAAAGCAATGGAAGCATTTCATTTTGTTTCCTTGTTAGCCTGAAACAGAGCTTCTTTATGACTTTTCCACCTGAAACAGATTGTCAGAAACCCAGTATTTTTGGGCAATACCAGGATATAAATTTTCACTAAGTAATTAGAATATGTCTTATCACCTAATGCATGGAAATATAGACTGATGTTTTTCCCATGAAAGTACAGCACCCTCTGGTGGAAGTATTTTTGTAGACTTCTTGGCATTATTGAGAGAGTCAAGTGCAGAAAGGATATAAGGAATTTCATTTATTCACAGATTTACAGAAACACAAGAATCAAAAGGAACATTAAAGGCCACGTAATGTCTCCCATATAGGGATAAGATTTTTATCTACAGTTTTGTTTTTCCTCCAGTAACGGAGAGCTTCCCGAGACAACTCATCCTCTTGTCTCACAGCCAAATAAGACATGATGATTATTGTTTAGTAGTAAACTGGCAACCAACTTCTGGTTCTTTCTACTAATAGAAACAATGCAATTTAAGTGTGAAATTTTACATTAGGTTAATCTACCATGTAAGTCGCATACTTTCATTGTTTTCATAAGTGTGTCATATACCTTGATAGAGTTCTTCTAAAAATTCTTATGTAAACAAAAGTTCTTGTCTTTCTGATTGTTAGTGGATTTTCCACCTCATTTCAACTATAGAATATACTGTACCATTAGAGCTGAAAAAGATATTAGAGATCATCTAGTGCCACCCTCTCACTTGACAAATGATGAAACTGATGCTCAGAGGTAAAGTATTTTGTCTATTGGTGCGCCGAAGAGTAGTAGCAAACGCTCCCTGGGTCTTAAGTAGTAGCAAACGCTCCCTGGGTCTTTGAATTGCATTCCACTGCTCTTCTGTCTATATGACATTACCAGTTGAAAAGACCAGTATCAAGTAACAGACTCATATTTTTAAGTGCAGTGGTTAACTTGTAACTTGTAATAAGTAACTTGTGCCTCCTGGACTGAAACATGTAATTTCACCCATATTAATCCCATATTAATGCATGTCACAGTTTGGTAATATAGCCAGAACCCCAAACATGATTTAACTTTGAAACATAGTGTGTATGTGTATGTATGTGTGTGTGTGTATGTCTATGTGTCTGTGATGTGTTCTCAGTGCACAACTTTAAATATAGGTGTAGGTCTTCACTGTATTCCCCAGGAAAGATCATCCAGTTCAATTGTTGTCACAGTACTCTGCCATCTGTACAGTTAGAGAAGAAGAGCCAATATGAGGTAGGAAGTTGTTGCCTAAGTAAAAGCCAAGATGTTTAGGTTGAGACCCTGGTTAAAAGAAAAATTCCTCTGGCTTCTGAGCAACTAAGGTAAAAGAAGAGAAATGGAGACAGATAAACTATTTTTGTACCCCTTAATACCCAGAGATTTTTGTTAAGAGCTCTACATAATAGAATATCCCAATCTGATAGGCTATTAAGAATGATTTTAAAGGAAGCCACAAATCTTTAAGCATTAAATTTATCTAAATATCAGCTTGTTCCTCCAGACTGACGTTTAAATTGCCTCAAGGTAGAAAAAAAATAAGCTTTAAATTTAAAAAAAGTATGCTTAGCCCCATGTCTACACTCTTATCCTGTTACTTTTTCCTACCTTGTTCATTATGACTTCATCATAGTGCGTGCTTCTCAGCAGATCATCAGATGGCATCCCATGAAGAATCTTTATTCCTAACTCAACAAGGTTATATTTTGGAAGGCAACCTTTGCTCTCATCCCCTAAAAGCTCTGTCTGTTGCCTGTACTTTGGTGTTACCTCAGATAAATTCTGCGGCTTATGTTCTCCAAAAGGCCTGTTTGTTTAACCCTGTAGAATTTAAATTCTTTGACTAGTTTTTCTTTTATCTTTGTATCCCCAGTGCTTACCACAGTGCTTTGCATGTAGTAGATACTTAATAGAAAACTAGTTGAATGAATTCATCTAAGTAACTGTGTGATCTCTAAGCTACTATTTTCAAAGAGAGTCCTGGCATCATTTATTTTCACTGCCAATACAACCAGAGATGCATTTCTTTTCATTTTAAAATGAACTACTACACTGGTTGTAACTGAGATAACCTCCTACACTAGTAAAAACTTGGAAACCATTTTCTTTCTAGGTTCAGAATAAATTTAAGGTCCAAGTAAAAGTTCATAGTATTATCAGCGACATAAGTTAAATCAGCTTATATAGCTAGTTGTTTTGAAAGTTCTTTGAACATGAAAAAACACTCTTTAAGTTTATTGTTTCTTACCTTTATTACTTAGTCATTTAAATAGCAGTCACATATCAGTGGGTGCAGCTGAAGGAACTCTGAACAAGACACTTTGGGTCCGACTTCAGATTGCTGCTTACTTCTCTGTGTGACTTTGGTATCCTTTTTTAGAAAAGGAGGACTTGACTAGATGGTTTTTAGGATTCCTTCCTTCAGGATCCAGTATTTCTCACAGCATTTGACTGACAACATTTTGTATTCTTTTCAATGCTTTTGTCTCTAGCAGTGTTAATCATTGGCAAGATGGCTGCTACCAGCTTTGTGGTCAAGGAGCAATTGTGAAGCTTCTGAGTGTATTCAGGATGCATTTCTTGCTTATGAATGTCCTGTGAATTGTCATGGCTTAAGTGAGAATGCGTTTAATTTAGACAACAAAAGGAAAATAGTTATCAAGAATTTAGGGGAATGAAAGAAAATCTTGTTAAACCTGAATATTTTGAACTGTGGTTCATACTGAATTGATAGTAATATTCTATCTGTTTGATTTGTATTTTTAGTAGCCAAAAAAGTTCACTTGAAAAGTGCAGATCTTCCAGAAGACGAGGTGGCATGTAGGTCTCAAACATTAGCCTGACATGGACGCTGCTTAGCATTCGTTTGTCACACCATGCCCCATGTGAGTTTGGGTCTAGTGGTTTACTGAGCAAACCAGATCTCTGGTCACTGTGGTAGGATCAGAACTGGTCAGAATTGAGAAAATTTTTCTGGCTTTGCTGTTCAAAATAAATTTCCTTCTACACACACACATATGTCAAGGAAAACATATCTAACATGCGTGTAGGTATTTACCTATGCATTTGTATGTTTATTTTATTGGACGAAAATATTTTAATGACTCCAGCACTGTACTTTGTCTTAATGCCAGCTTGCTCTTATGTCACAGCTGCTGTTGAGAAACGAGATACATTCATGTTATAATGAAGACTTAGGAAAGATGAGATTAGAATGCAATACAGTGTTGTGAGTAGCCACTATATAGTTGTGTTGCCACTGAGAATGACCAGTGGTGCTGCTCTTCTCTCCTGTTAACTAACAGCCAAATTGCTTGTAATTTTTCATACTGTTTAAAACAGGGTTCTCATGTACCAGCCATCTACTGTCAGGGTGCCCAATGTGACTGCGGATGCTGCTATTCCACCTTCATTAACAGATTACTCAGTGCCATTCCACCACACTCCAATATCAAGTATTTCCTCAGATTTGCCAGGTAACATATTTTGTTAAGATTTTCCTCTCTTACTTAAAAGTGCGTATTTTAAAACAAATTTAGTTTTAGAACAGCTGTATTACAACCAGACTGATGTCTGGTGTGAAAGTATTTGCAGATCCTGTACTTGATTGCACGCTGCCATGGGGCGGGGGACGAGAGGGGGCAGAGGGAAGGGAGAAAATTTGAAACTCAAGGGATCGTGGAACTGAATCTTGTAAACTAAAAGTAAATAAACAAATCAGTTTTAAAAAAAAAGGAAAAAAAGAACAGCTGTATTAGATATTTAAATTTAAATCTTACATTTCATCAGGGGATCTGTGATCTAGCTATTAACTGGGGCCATTAGCTTATTAACTGTGTGACCCTGAGCAGGTCATTTAACCTCCATCTCCCACAGTTTCCTCTATTGTAAAATGGGTTTAAAAATATCACTACTTGCCAGATTTGTTCCAAGGATTAAATGAGTTAATGTTTGGAAAATATTTTAGTGCAGTACCTGGCCCATAGTGAGCACTTAAGAAATGCTTCTTCCCCTAAAGCAATGCTTCTTCCCCTAAAGCAGTGGTTCGTTTCAACCTTCCTAATGGGGCGACCCTTTAATACTCCTATGTGGGCGCATCTGCATGTGGGTGGACCTACCTGGCGACTGATAGAGGAGCGGTGTCTCAGTTCCTAAGACCATCGGAAATGTGTTTTCCAATGGTCTTAGGTGACCCCGTGACCCTTGTGAAAGGGTCATTCAACCCCCAAAGGGGTCATGACCCACAGGTTGAGTACCACTGCCCTAAAGGTTGTCTTTAGGTGAAATAGATCTTTCAGGGTTTATAGGTGACATCTATCAGTTATTTTTACAGGTTGTATCCTGATCCCTTGGAGGAAGGCAAGTGAAGTAGTGGGAAGAAACTATATATAAAGCCAGATGACTCTGTTAGTCGTCCACATGTGACGTCTATGACCTTATATAAGTCACTTAATCTCATCTAGAGTGCAGTTAATTATATCATATTTATTTTACCTAGCTTACAGGATTGGCCCAAAGATTAAATGAAGTAACAGATGTAAAATGTTATCAGTGTAAGCTAGTGTCATCACTGTTTGCACAGAACTTTCGGAACAGAAAGATCACCTCCTAATTGAGGATACCTCTCTCTCTGTCTCTGTCTCCTCTCCCTCTCTCTTTCTCTCTCTCTCTCTCTGTCTGTCTCTCTCTTTCCCTCTTCCCTCTCTCTCTCTTTTCTCTCTCTTTCTTTCTCTCCCTGTTAGCTGTAGGAAGAGATAAGAATAAAAGTTTGTATGATCAGTAGAATGTGTCAGCATATTCTTTATTCATTATAAAGACTGCACAAGTGCTGTTTTATTCCCCCCTCCTGCTTTACCCTATTCATCCTGTTTTCTTAAAAGGGGTAGGATGTGCCCACTGGTTCCATAGTCAAAATGCTTGGCATTTAAATTTGTTTTTTTCTGTGAATGTCAGCTATAACATTTAGAAATATAACTGAGGCTATTTAAATTGTCTGGATAATAAGATTTCCCAGGTGAAATTCATATTCTCAAATGGATGCTGTCCTCCTCAAATGTCTCCCCCCTCAGAGCACACTGGTCAGAGAATACATTTTATCTTTGAATTTTACATAAGTTTCTGTTACTCACTCTGCCTTTCTAGGATACATTCGACGAGCTACAGTCCTTTCTTTTCACTTTCATTTATTGAAAGAACATGAAAGTAATCTGGCCTATGTTTGTTTTTTTTTTCTAATGAGTTTTTTGGTGCTGTAGTGCATAGAGGACTGGGCCTAGAGTCAGGAAGATCTAAGTTCAAATCCAGCCTCAGATACTTACTAACTGGGTGACCCTGGGCAAGTCATGTAAGCCTACTTGCCTCAGTTTCCTTATCTGTAAAATTCACTGGAGAAGGAAATGCAAATTATTCTAGGATCTTTGCCAAGGAAACCCTGAATGGAGTTATTTGAGGGGTCAGACACAACTGAAATGATTGAGATTTTTATTGTATCCTAAGTACTAACTTTCTCCTGAATTTTTATCACGGTGTTTTATCAAAGGATTTGTTCAATTTTTGTTGCTCTGGCCCAATATGATTTGGAAACTTACTGAATTCCATAGATTCTGTTTACCTCATTGCATTCAAATCATGAAGTTTTGGCAAAAATGTTGAATTGAGAATTAGGAGACCTGGGTTTTAGTTTTGGTTCTCCTGCTAATTAGTTATAGTAATTAGGCAAATCACTTCCATCTTCTGAGGTCTTTAGTTTTCTGAGAGGATTGGATTAAGTGATCTCAGAGGTCTTTTCCAGGACTGCAAATTGTTAATACTTGTTTGGAAATACTCTTGGAAACTTTTACAAACGATAATCTAGAAGGGTGTTATTTAAAGCTGCTAAAATTATATGCATAGAAGTTGACTTAAAGTTCATCAGCTTTGAATCCCATTTATCACCAGTTATATAAATATGCATGGTGTGAAAAACACTACTCTGACCTGGAAGTTGGGGAGCAATCATCCAAGAAATAGAAGCCCCATAGATAGATGCATGCCTGTATGTACACATACATACCTACCTGTGCCGATAACATACATAACATAAAGATGCTGAACATACATGAGATTCATTAAGCATGTGGAGGTGAAGTGCTTTTTCTTTATGCCCTGTATCAGTCCTGCACATCTCTAGGTCCTGCGTGGCACTGTGCCAGGGCCTTCTGCAAACCACTTAAATTGCTCTTGTTTGTACTACTTTGAAAGTTAATGACCGCGGCTGTTTTCAGCTTTGGGGCTGTGGGAAACTGTTTCAGGTGTCCTGTGCTGTTAGCAGCCTGTATCCTTAGCACCTAGCTGTACACATAATAATTGCTTAATAAATGTTTGTAGCATGGAAATGAATGGAAGATGAACAAGACTGGTAGATTGGTCTTTGTTCAATTCTTGTAATTTTTGAGTGTGGTTAAGTTTTATCATTGCTTAATTTTCTCTAGATTCAGTGGCTCTAGGTTTGTACCAATTTAAATGCATTGTGTAAATGACTGACCTACCTATTTGATACACTCTACACAAAATGTGATTAAAAATTGAGAATTATTTTGAAGTTTTCTTTGAAACATTTGGGCAGCGAGATGCATGTGTCACTTGTGTGGGGAACTTTTACGTGTTTTTTTTATGTTTTAGAGTAGAGGCCGTTCCCCAAATATTTGTAAAGTAGTGTAGAGAATATTGTACTAGTTCTAATAGGTTACGTATTAATCAGTTTTATTTAGCTGTTTTTCAGTTATATCCAATTCTTCTCAATGTTGTGGACCATACTGTCCATGAGGTTTTCTGTTTCGGAGTTTGCCATTTCTTTCTCCAGTGGATTAAGGCATACAGAGGTTAAGTGACTTGCCCAGGGTTACAAGTGCTTGAGTCTGGCTTCAGACTTAGATCTTACCAATTCTAAGCCCAGCACTTTATCCACTGAGTCATCTAGCTGCCTCCTAGGTTCACTTAATATTAAATGGCTTAGAAAAACAAGAGGATTTTTAGAATTAATTCCTGTCTTCTAAATAGAAAAGATTACTGCTAATATATTATTTTAATTTTAGGTTTGGATTTTCTTTCCCTAATTCCAGTTGATCCGCAGGTATGTTACCTCGGTTTAGCAATTAATTTGCATTTCATTTGGTTATGATGCTTTAAATTAAGAGACCACATTTGTTATTTTGACAAGTAGTATAACATTAGAGCTGGTAACTCATTGGTTCATGCTAATTGAGGTTTTTTAACCTTCATTGTCTGTTACATAATTTTTAACATATCCTTAGCTTAAAAGTGTGTATATATTTCCTGAACATGAAGAAGCCAGGAATGTGAGGGAATTGTAGCTGGGAGTTTGTTACATGGCCAGGCAAAACTGACCTAGGATTAGAAATATACCACATAGCACACAGAGAACCGAGAGACTTGAACAATGGGATTTATTCAACCATGTTTATAAAGCTGTCATATAAATTGATGTATCTGTGATTATAGTAGGCAAGCCTATATACATATATATCACTATTTTTTTTCTATTGAAGATAGCAAGTAACCTCTCTGTTAGATTGTCATGGTCTAGGCATAACAAAAGCCATGCATGCCAGAATCAGGTTTAGGGCCTTGGCAAAAGTGAAGAAAGACAAGGAAGTAGATAAGAAAGGGGAAGGGGAGAAAAAAAAAGTTGCAGAAGAGATCTACTGACGCTTACTCAGTTACACAATGACATAAAATTTGCCTCTCTTATACTTTGATACAGTGTACTTGACCATGTCAAGTGTGAACAATGGGAGTACTGGGCCCGTGCTTAGAAGGATTTCATGTCAAATGAAATGTAAATCATTCCCTGTAGGAAGCGTTTTCACTTTCTAGTAACTACTGTATCATTAAGTTCTGGGGCAATATTATCTATAAAAATTATAGGTTATCCTTTAGACTTGAAGGGATTACATGTTTCATTGTGAACATTTCTTTGGATCAGACTAATTGGCTCCAGGGAGTGAAAATTGAATTACTGAGCCCTGTTGAATAAACTATGTGGCTGATGGTAGTTTGGTCAGAGGATGGTCATAATGAAAGTTCATTTTCTTTTCTTTTCTTTTTTTTGGAAAGTTGATTTTCATTTAAGCCAATCAACATTGTTGTTTCACCATGCTTAATGTACGCTTAATCCATAGCTGTTTTAGAAGTAAATTACATTCCATTGGAAGGGTAAGCAAGAAGAACAAAGTGATTGATATAAAATGGCTAGATTATCACAAAGCCATTTCCAGTAATTTAGAAAATTAAACATGTTACTTGCTAATAACATTCATAGCAACCATTTTGCAAATAAAGGATGACACAAACTTTTACTAAAGCAGATTTAAAAAAAAACAAGGGAGCTTTAATAGTAAAGTTAGGGTTTGAGGAATGCAAAGAGATTGTGATGTTTAAAAGATATTTTTCCCCTATGATTTGAAAAGTTGGGACTTAATTCGCCATCTTATTCCCATGTTATTCTATACTTTTAAACATTCAATAGTTGCATTTATGGTTCTGAGAAGTTACTTAGAAACTTTACAGATTCACTTTGTATGTGATCACTTTTTTGGTGAGCCCAGATATTTTGAAATAGTGAAAATATTCCATTTTCTTAAAATAGGTACTGTGTATGACTAGCATAACACTTGTGAAGAAGCCTACATGTTTCCTTTTAGAAATCTTTACACTTGCAATAAAACCTAGGGTATCTCCCTAGTCTGTGCATTCTGGATTTTTATTTGATTAAAAACTATTCCTTACATATAAAAGACACAGGCCATATAATATCTAAGTATAGCTTTTAAACATTTCTTGCTCTTACTATGTGTTATCTCAGTGGACATTTTATTTTAGAAGTATTTTAGTTATTTTTGTATCAGTAAATATGTGTCACACCTGAAATCAGCTGGCCAGCTTTCAGTACAGCACACATTACTACTCTCTTTTAGTCTATAGGGAGGGTACAGAGTTTAGCTACAATACTCCCTGCTTCATGAAAAGTTAGGTTAGATGGGATCAAAGGCTCAGGTGGATGATCATCCACAAGGTTTAGGGACGGGCATATGCCTTTTTCTTTAAGTTTTTAAAAGGGGAAAAGAAGAACCTGGAGAATGGTCTTGGAATGTTTTACGTTAATGGAAGAGGTGACCATCCATTCGGATAGTATCAGTTGTTACAATGAAGTATGGAAGGTCATTTATGTTCTAAGTTGTGGGAGGTGCTTTTTGGCTGAGGGCCTTGCAGAGAGAGCAGATATGAGAAAGGCAGGAAGAGGAAAGGAGAAGAGAGAAGGATTGCTGAGCAGTACTGAAAAGGCCCAATGGGGTCATGTTGTACACAACCTTAACCTTAACTAGAAGATATGGGTACAGTATTCAGTTAAATTCAGTTACATTTGTTAAATACCTAATGTATGTAGAGCAGTATTCTGTACATTGAGTAAAAGACAAAGTTTAGATAAGACATGATTCTTCCCTTCAAGCAGCGCACAGTTTTATAATAACATATATAGAAACAAGACCTGTTGGAAGTCTAAGACGGAAAGTACTAAATGGGGGAATTGGGGAAAGATTCCTAGGGAAGGTTTCATTTGAGGTCGATTTTAAAGGCTTCTTAGCTATTTAGTAGTTGAGAAGAAGAAGAACGATATTCTAGATTATCAGCCAGTGAAAGAACAGGTGAATATTTAAAGCCACTTTACTTAATTAGCATCATTGAAGATAACTATGTATTAACTCTTCCAGAATATGTGAGATAATTCCTTTAAGCCATGTTAATTAGCAGCTGCTCTCTGTTCTTCAACTTTAACATTATCCAGAATTGCCTGGCTAATGCTCAATTAACAAATATTTATCCAGTGCATGTTTTGTGCTTTAAGATAAACTGGTCATTGATGATATCAGTTGTAAGTAATACTTAAAAAAAATATTATGTAAACTTTGTGAAGGAAGCCTTGGGAAAATGTTCATCTCTGCTTGGTAGAAATCACTGAAATAATGTGAACTTCTCTATTCTGTTTAAAACCAGTGTAATCTCATCTTCATCATCATTGTTTGTTTCAAGCAGTACTGTCCTCCTATGTTTTTGGATAGTCTCTCCTCAACACTGTCAACAAGCAGCACAGCTGGAAACATCATCACATCCACAAGCCCCCAAGAAAGCAACACTCATGTTACTTCATCAAGCAGGAGTGAAACTGCGGTTATAACAAGCAGTGGGAACAACATTCCAGACATCATCTCCTTGGACTAAAAGGATTCATTGGACTACAGGAATAATTAGCCAGTGCTGCTCTTTCTTGCATCTCTGGTTCATGGAATCTATTTTATTGCCAGTTAGTTTGATATTTATTGAAAAGACAAATGGATTCTGTTACCTTCTGAAAATGGAAGAAAAAAAAGATTATGTGCAGCAAAGAAGTAAATTTAGCTTTGAAGGATTTTTTTCTTATTCATAAAATACTCTGAGTATCAAATATATTCAGCCACGTCGCCATCTTTTAAAAAATTATTTCTGTTTCTTATGTTGCTGAATGAAGTCTACAAACTGGTTTAGTTTTTGGTTGTAATACACAGCAATAAAATTATGTAAATAGTCAAATAAACTTTTTTTTTCTAATAAAAGGCAGTTAACTATTCTAGAGAAAAGTATGCCCACACAGTCTGTGTGAGAGTCTGCTTTGCTGAATATGTACTTTACACAGACCTATCTAATTTTGACATAAGAAATCCTTTTGAAGTGATCTTGGCTTACTTTATATCTGTGCTCTTATGACTCTTCTCTTTCTATTGCCCATCAAAGGGAAATGACTTGTTTTCCCCCAGATTATCATTGACACTGTAATATTACTGATGAATGCAAAATGAAATTCCGATATTTGGATGCTTCCTATTATATAGGAAGATGACTATGCGAATTCTGCCCCAGGTATATTGTTTTATTACTGTTGGTAGATGTACATTTCTGGTACCTCATGCCACATGTTGGGAGTTTACTTGTTTTCTCAAAAAGCAACTACTATACAACTATTGCCTGAAAATAGTCCAGCCACAACTTGTGGGACGGGGTGGTGGAGTTGGGTAATAGTGCTTGAATGTTAAACCAAGGTATTTTCCCTTTTGAAAAGTTTGGAGAGTAACAAGGATATTGGGGAGGAGTTGGGAATAAGAATTCTTAAATGTGTTTGCAAAAGCTTTATTTTCTGTTTCAGTTTGTGGTGTAGGATACAAATACCTACGATCACACTTTGGTGCTCAAGAAAGCTAAACTAGCACTGAAACCTTTGAGAGCCTCCAGCCACATTTTTTTCTGGGCCCAAGAATTCAGTTTCCTGTAGGATATTTGTTTCTTTGTCTAATTTAAAATAATTCAAAGAACTTGGTTTTTCTACTTGCTGAATTTGGTACCCTTAACCTTTAATTAATTCTTTGCTTAATTTAATTCACTTGAACAATTTGTTGGTTCTCAAGGATTTAAATTATTTCAAATACTATTCTTTAGTTTGTGTGTTCTTTTCCAAGATGCAGTCATTTCACATAGCTTTGAATCTAAATCTCTTCTCTGACTGCCATGTAATTGACTAATCTTGTTCTAAAATTGAGGTGCCTTAATGAGTACTTGTGGACTCTTGGCATGTTTTAACCGGTGTCAGAGGGGGAAGGGAGAGCTACTTCCCAGTCTGTAAAATAATCAACTGTATATGAACAATTGTGGATTTATAATAGGATCATAGATCTATAACTAACAGGGGCCATTTAATTAAGCTTCCCCCTTGTTTTATGGATGTGGAGACAGTCCCAGGGAGATTAAGTGACTTGCCCAAGGTTTTTTACATATGGCTACAGAAGCTCACCACTCTTCCTGGTTGGTTTTTGCACCTTGCCAAGTATCCTCTGCTTGTGGGCTTTGCTTAATTTCTCTCGGGGACTCTATTGAGTTTGTATAGACTTAATTTCAGATAGCTTGTTAGATTTTTTTCAGGCCTTCAACTAGGTGGAAAACACCATATCACCTCTTGGGTACCGTTATTGAAGATAGAAATAAAATGAAGCAGACATCAATTCTTATTCACAGCCTCGTTTTCATGACTATCATGCTCCTTTAGCAGGTTTCCCATTCATGTGACAGTCTTGTTTCAAAACAGAAATTAATATTGTTTTTCCAAGAAGCCTTTTTGTGGCACCATGCCAGATGCTTCAGTTTTTACGGCTGCACTGTTTGTCTGCTAACTTTGTAATCAGATAGTAGTATCCCAGTTTGTCTGACATAATTTGTTTAATAAAACATGATGTATATTGTTTATCATTCTGTTACCTTTTAGATGTTGACATAATCATCTTTTCATTTAACAGGTTTATAGTAGGTTAAAAGAAATGACTTCAAGAAATTAACTCTTGGGTGTTTCCTGAACTCTTATTGTTGATCCCCGAATTTTAAAAACTTGCATTAGTGTTTTTTCCTTTTTGCTATTCCATGCTATTCTCATTTGGTGCTTCACTTTCTGGGTATAATTTTTAGTTTCTCTAATGAAGGGCATTGTTTAGGTGCCATCTAGTTCAGCCTGTACTTGAATAAGAATCCCTCTATCACACTCAATACTTGGTCATTTAGTATTTGCTTGTAAGAGGCAGCCCATTACCCTGCTATGTCAGGCTACTTTTGGAACTTGTGATTTATATTTTGCCTAATTTTTCCTTAATGCAACTTCTACCAGTTTTCCACCCTTCCCCCCTGGTGCCATGCACAACGAGTTTGATCTCTCTTCAATAGACAGTCCCTAAAATAATCTCTTCCCCCCCCAACCTCCATCTTTTCTTTTTTGGCTAGACATCCCTAGTTCTTATGTGTGCATGTAATTATAATTCATTTGAAAAATATTTAAATCTCTTCTGTATAATGTGTACTGTGTTACTTGTCAGAGATAAAGGCATAGGTACTGCCTTCAAGGAGCTGGTGGTTTAGTTGGAAAGATTAATAAATAACTCATGAAACAGAAGGTAGATCAATATGACAGCGAATAATTAATTAAATGTGAAATTGAGGTGTGACTTTAGAGAAGAGGGTGAGCTCAATGAAAGGAAGTCTAAATGGAGGAAGCATAACTTGAATTAAATATTGAAAGATTGTCATGACTGAGTTAGATGGAGAAGAAAGGAACACCATTCCAAGATCATGGCAAGAAGTAGGAAACTTCCAAGGATGTGTGTTCCAGGAACAATCATGCTTGGAAATCACATCAGTGGGCTGGGAGGAGGGGTATTATGTTGGGTGTAGTAGCAAAGAGGGTTTAAGAGAGATTATAGGTAAATTTCAAAAAACCTTGGTAGTCTAACAGAGAAGTTTAGAATTCATACATAACGAATCACTTAAATAAGGAATGACATAGAATCCAGTAGTGATGTAGGACGGATTGAAAGGAACAGAACCTGTGACCTAGGGAAGATTAGCATTATGGTGTAGGCGAAACTGAGTATTCACTGGGCATGAATGGTACCTTGACAGAATAATGGTTAGATTTTTTTTTAGATTCTTTAAAGGAAGAATGATAAAGATTTAGAAACTGATGTAAGGGGAATGGAGAAAAAGGACAAAATGAAGTTCTATGATTAGGTGATTGGGAGACTGTTAATGAGAACATGGGAAGCAAGGCCAGTTTTCAGGGGAAGTTGCTAAACTTGATTGTGTTTATGCTGACAATGAGACTTAAATAAAGACACGAGCCTGTTGCCAGGTGATGACTCCTCGAGAGTTTATAAAGAGTGATGAGACAGCTAAATGGAAACGTTTGTTAGAGATATGCAACTAAACACTAGACTTAGAGTTAACAGAATGGGTAGTCTAGCATAAAAGTTACAAGGAAATTTGTGTGGGTCCCTTCTGACTCCAGAAGGGACGCTTGCTTTAGGTTTTTAAAGATTGCTTCAGGCTCTTCCACCACGGGAAGTCCAGAGAAGAGTCTCACTCCTCTTTAAGAACCAGTAATTGAGCTTTAGTGACTATTCAGTGAAATACAAAAATTGTGTGACTGTAAGCTTTAACCAGTGGAAGACTTGGTTCTCTGTTCTTTCCTTCTTCAGTTGGGAAGGACCAGTACAAAATTACCCTGGCCAAGTAAGGAGAGATATACACCATTTTTTCCTTTTGGAAATGGAAATTCTGATTTTTTATTTATTTTTATTTTTTTTATTTTTGCTTTGCCCCACTTGGTATTGACTAATTTGTCTACATGCTTGCAAATGAAATGGACAATATTTTGATAAAAGAAGTATAGTAAAGGGAGACAGCCTGGCATAATGGATAGAGAACTAAGCTTGGAATCGGGAATACCTGGTTTTAAGTTCTAACTATGATGTAGACTATTTGTGCAACCTTTGTCAAGTTGCTATCAGTGTTCTTGTCAACTCGTAAAACTATAAAGAAGCTGACCTATATTAGCTGAGAGAGTCTCCTCATCCATGGAATTCTCTATAATCATACAGCCAATTTATCCCTGTCCCTAAATGCTAGATAATTAACATTTTTTGTTTATCAGGTTTATTATGTTTTAGAATAGAGGACCTTCCCCAAGTAGAATCTCTTATGCCATATGCTGGTTGAAGAGCTATGGTCTACGCCAGTGGTGTTAAACTAGAATAGAAATGGGGGACCACTAACCTGTACTTAGATACTTGTGGGCCTCATGTTAGCTTATTTTTAAAATGTAACATTATTGTGTAATTTTGTTAAGTAGTTCCCAATCATATTTTAATCTGGTTCAGCGGTACTTGGGAATCCTGGGCCATGTGTTTGACACCGCTTGTCTATACTGTATCCCAAGGAAAAGTGTTCTGGTTTTTTGAGGAAAAGCCCTAATTAGAAAATTGTGGGTTGAAATACTAGATCTCTTGAAGGATTCCTTTCCTAACCCCAAGTCACAACCTTGACAGACTACGGTTCTGTTTTGTTTTTTTTGATTCCAGCCATATCACGTCGATCCAACCCACAAAGTTAAATGAAAGCATTATTAAGCCCTTAATCTCCACTAGATGCTGTGCTACACCTTCCCAGAAGTCTATTTTAAGGCCCTTCTATGATCTGTATTAGGGCAGCTAGTGGTGCAACGCACACAGTGCCAGACCTGGAGTCAGGAAGACCAGTGACCAAATCTGGCCTTAGACACTAGCTGTGTGACCCTGGGCAGGTAACTTAGCCCTGTTGGCCTCCATTTCCTCATCTGTAAAATGATCTGGAGAAGGAAATGGCAAGCCACTCCAGTATTTCTGCAAAGAAACCCCCAAAATTGGTCAAGAAAAGTCGGGCACAACTAAACAGTATGAACTGTTTTTGGCACCAATAGCTTCTAAGGTATTTTGCACCTTTGTAAATGGATTTCCTTAACCTCAGGTGCTTTGGTTATCTGGGACTTAGACCAGAATGATGGAAGTTTAGAGTTGGAAGGTACTTAAGAAATCTAGTCCAATCACCTTATTTTGCAGAAGGGGAAACTGATGCCCAGAAAAGCAAATGACATACTGACTGCCTCTGCAGAGTTAGAGGCAGATCAAGACAAATCTAGTTCTGATTCTCAGCCAAGTGCTCATTTCATGATCATATCCCACCTTTCTGCAACACTTAAGTGCACAGTTCTGTCCTGCTTCCTAAGAACAGTTTGCTTCTTAGCCCTTACAGTAACTTAGGAGCTTATCAGTAACCGACAAGTAACCTTACAGAAAAGATTGCCAAGTTGGAGACCCTAATGCGCTTTTTCTCCTGTTCGCCAAATGTGCTACAGTTGGCATTGAACATGAAAATACATGCCCCAAAGCTTGGGACTACAGAGATATAAGATACCATAAAACCTGAGCTCAGATTCCTGCTCTGTAAAATAGGAATGATGATCAACTACCTCTTCTATAAGACTGCTGAGAAAAAAGCACTTTGTAACCCTTAAAGCTCATGTTAAGTATAAAAGCACAAGCTATTTGCCATGACACCCACTCTTTAATGCCCCACAGTTTTAAATAGTTGTGGCCTTAAAAAGAAATAAAATACTCTCAATTTTTAAGAAGTTAAATTGTTTCAAATGTCAGCTTAAAAGCTGGGAGATCATGTGCATCTTGTATTTGGAACAATTTATGATTAAGAGAGCATTTACTAATGTGATGGTTGCCCATTCCTAATCTTGAGAGCAAGCATCAAGTTTGAAAGTTTATAATGTTAATTTGCATTTTCCTCAAAAATATACTTGAATCTTCTTGACGTTCGGTTCTAGAAGGCTGGTCAGCAAGAGTGCAAGGCTTCAAGCATGGGGTGATCAGCCTGGTTCTGAGAACCCCATGACCCAAAAGGTTGACTCTTGGTGTTTTTTTTTCCCCTACCTCATCCATTCACAAAATGCTGTAGAGAAGTCCTAAAAGAGCTAGTCTTGAGTGGAGGTAGTCAACCAAATGAAATCTTAATTACCATACGTTCAAGGACCTAAGCACAGATCTTCTGACTGCCAATTTAGTGGTTATTTCCCAGGACACAGGATGGTTTCTCCATGTGATTGTTTTGGACACTGAACAGTACATTAACCAGGGTTTCTCAGGTGCTCTTCCTAATGACAGCAGTAGTTTCCATTCATGTGATATTTTAAGGTTTGCCAAGCACTTTATATGCAGTAATTCACTTGGTTCACATGATAAGCCTTTGAAGCAAATGCTACAAATACTCCATTTTATGAGTGGAGAAATTAAGACTCGGAGTCAAGTAGCTTCCCCTGGGGCTCCACAGAGGTGGCGATTGAACCCTAGTTTTGACTCCAGATCCAACAAATAACACTGTTCACAAATGGAGAGTTGGTCTAGAGTTACTGAGGAGTATTCAACATTTCCTGTGTAAAGCTGGAGGGTTGTGCGAATAAGAAAATCCTCCAGTGTCCTTTGTGTTGTGGAAATTTTGTATAGGGTAAATGAGGGCCTGTGATTAATCTTTGACACCTGGGAACTTTTGTGTGAGATATTTGCGCAGATTTTTCTCCTCTTTGACTCAGGCTGCTATTTATTTAGTTAAGTACTGCATTGTTCTTAACTCTGGGGATTTGAGCTGTAACTAGTAATTAATAAAGACTAGGGAGAGCAGAGTCTGGAGACAAAGGTAATAGTTTGCTTCTTGCTGTCATTGCCGTTTATTGACCAGTGTGATGTACAGGAAACCATTGGGTTTTCTTTGAGGGAATCAGGTTTCCATCTTTCTGTGATGGACTACTAAACGGCATTACTAGTTCTTTGATATGGTCAAATCTAATCAGTTTAGACTGAGACCCCAGTCTGAGCCAAAATTGGGGAACAATTTTAATGAAATGTATTTTTTATACTTTTAAATACTTTCAGACACTAATGTCAGATTTTTTAAATCCAAGATCTGAGAGACCTTAATAGATAACTTTGAATGGAAAAGGATAAATTATAATTAGCATGAAAGTTATATGCAAATGAATATTTCCAAAGTACTTAAACTTTGTTATTAAAATGGATTAGGAAATACTCTGATTGTCAGAGCACCAGCGATGCACCTCAGTATTGGCTCCTCCCTCCCCAGGTGAATCACAAGAACTAGCGAGAGATTGTATCAGACATCTTCCATCCTGTCCTGAGGATGTAGTACAACCTTTCTTATCTGATTTCAGCTGGGATTGGGGAATCTAGGTTTGATAGGATTGCTAATTTAAAGTAAAGATAGTCATGTTTGGAATCTGGGCTTTGGGAGACAGGATTCTTTGCAGTGTGATCAAACAGGACATAGTTGCTCAGAAAGGCTAAGCTGACTGGCTATCTCATCCTGAGTCCTACCTGACTGCACACTTACCTTCTCTGGTTCATTAACAAGCTTCTCTATAGTATTAATTCACTCACTTTCCATTTCCACCTAAGAATTTGTCTGCCTGATCCACCTGTTCCAAGAAAGCAATCTTGTCTTCCTGACCCACCTCATCTCTCAGTATGACCTCCTCTTACGCGATCAAGCATCTCACTGAAAGCCTGATAGAATTTAGCATCTGAATAATCTGGGCTTTGGCCCTACCAACTGTGGAACTGCTAAAATATCACCTGTGCAAAGCCACCTGACCTCTACTCCAGTAGGAATCTACCTGTGTCTGAGAAGATAGCTGACCATTCACAACATGGCCCCATTCTACCCTTTCAGCCTTCTTAAACTTCACATACCTCCATTCAGTCTGTTTCAGCTACATTAGCCTGTTTGCTTTTCTGCATACATTCAGTCTTTGCCACTTCTAACTGTTCATTTGCATTCCTTATCTCCCTGCTCACCTCCACTGGGTATCTTAATTTCCCTGAATTTCTCCCAAACTCATTTCAGTCCCACCTGCTGTAGAGGAGACCTTTAGCATTCCCTGGTCTTTTGCCTGTCAGATTAACTTCCACCTACTTTGTATAGAGCTTTTATCTCCTTAGCTATATAGAGTTCCCTCCTTCCCCATTAGAACGTGAGGTCCATGAGGAAAAGGATCATTTTGCCTTTTGTCTCCAGTGCCTGGCAGGAGTAAGTACTTAATAAATTTGTATTAACTGACTGGATAGGCTCAACCCAACTCAAGCATTGGTCTTATTTGCACTATCCATTTGCTAAAACAACCATTTTTGGGGGTCTTTTAAGGGGAAAAGGAAAATATAGGGAATTTAAACCAGTCCAGACTTGGTCACTCACAGATTCAGAATTGGCTAACTCTGAATTGATGAGATTTGACTATTTTGCCTTTCTTCTCTATGATAACCCTACCAAAAAGCTGAGTGATCCCAGAGAATACTTTTCCAGGCAAGGGAATGAAGGGTATAATCATCTAGGCAGTCGGGAACAGTTTGTACAAGTAGGTGCAGAAACCTAGAGCAACTCAACATTACAGCAAGTACTGAGCACACCAAAATTGAATCATTTGTTTAAAAAAAAGCATAAAAGCTTGATAGTTCTTCCAAGAGAGAATATCAAACCTTGAATTCTCAAACTGTTTTAAATCTTATGCTGATAGCTACTGACTTGGATTGTTTCTGAAAGCCCACTTGTGTTCTGCTTGATCATTGTTGGTGAACAGCAGAGCTAGAAATGTAGCCACCATTCCATTCTTGGTGTACCTCTACTTGCACCCCCCCTGAAATCAGACCAGGGTACCCAAGGAGCCCTGTGTGTTGCAGATTCAGGACCTATGAGGCCTGGGGCCCTAGTGGAGTCAGTATTATCTATCTTGCTTCACTGAATAGAAGCTTGAAAACTGGCTAGGCTTGAAAATCTCATGGAGGAATAAGGTCTTAAATTTCTTTTGTGTCATAGACCCTTTGAGCAGTCTGATAAAACCTATAGAACCTTTTTTTAGAATATTTTAAAATGTACAAATACATAGGCTTACAAAGAAACATATTGAAACACAATTATCAAAATATTTTAAAGAATTTAACAGACCCAGGGTTAAGAATTTCTGTATTGAGGGAGGGAGATACAGGAGAAAGAAGAGAAGGGAGGGAGAATGTCTAGCAAAGACCGAGCTTTCACTGCCCTTGAAGTTCAAGCGGCAATAATTGTATTCTCTGAACATCACTTCCACTCCTCCCATCTCTCCTTTTATTCAGCCTTCGTTTCACTCATCATGATCTCCTCTCTGTCCTGTATATACACACACATATACTTATACATACATACATATCCTGTGGGAGATACCCTATATCCACTCTATCCTATAGCCATAATGACTTATATTCCCAGCCTGCCTGGTTTAATGACTTATTGACCGTCAGCCTAAAATTTCTTGCTCCCCTCATTCTTTATCTGCTAATGCTCATCCGCGAGTAACTCTTATATGTGTTATCTATCTACCTCTCTGTCTATTTGTCCACCCTCAATTGCTCTTCTGCCTCTCTCCTGCTGCCGATTTTTGCTGCAAGTCATCCTAACACAACTGATGTGACATCAGCCGGACCCTTGGTACTACTCAGCAATCCTCTTTTCATCATTAAATTTAATGGACATTTTAATGTTCTCATCTTTAAACTTTGCCGCATTTAATAAGACCAACTATTTCAGACTTACAAAGTGATTTCCTTACAACAAACCTGTGAGGTAGATAGTACAAGGGAAGGGGAAGAAGGTAAGCATTTCCATAGCACCTACAGTGGGCCAGGCCCTCCAGACCCAGTGCTCTATCCAACGTGCCACCAGCCCCCTCTAATACTTCTAGTACAAGCATTAGCACTCCCACTTTGCAGATGAGGAAGCTGAGATTCTGAGAAGTGATTTTTTTGCTCATGGTTTTCTAACAACTTTTAAGTGCTAAAAGCAGGATTTGAAACCCTCTTTAGCATTCTCTCCACTACACCCTATTGTCTTTCCTCCTTTCTCAGATGGACAGGTATGCCTAGTCCTTGATAAAATTAATCCCTCTACCTGTGTTGGTAATCCCATCCTCACCTGCCCCCTCCAGAACATTGTTTCAGCAATCATTCCCTGTTTCTTATGCATCCATTTTCTCACATAATTTACCCAACATGCTGGAAGTCTTCAACTCTTGGTATTTTCCAGTTGCCAGTAATACCACCCGGGCTGTCCATCTGTTGCTTCTCATTTTCCCTATGTGATGGATTAGATTCCTTTCAAGGTTGGTAATGAAGTGTGTGTGTCACTGCTTTATGTGAATCATCTTTAATAATGTGCCACAGACTATTTCTACCCACCATTGTTCTTTCTGTTGCCCTTGGAGTTATTTGTAATTTTAGTTCTTCTGACATGGTGATATTTCAATATCACAATAGCATCAGTGGGATAATATTGGTGCTGGTGATTTTGTTTTTGAGGAAGTGAGTACTTGGGGATCATTGGAAACATGCACAATTTCCTGAATGCAATCCATCCTGACCTTTTCCTCCTACTCAGTTCTGGGCCCAGCTAATTTTACACCAGAAGCACATGCATAGTGATGATAGGCAGCTAGCTGGCACAGTGGATAGAACACTGGGCCTGGAGTCAAGGAGACCTGAGTTCAGATCTAGCCTCAAGCACTTACTAGCTGTGTCCCTGGGCAAGTCACTTAACCTCAACCTGCCTGTTTCCTCATATGTAAGATGGTACCTACCTCCCAGAGTTGTTGTGAGGATCAAATGAGATAATAATTGTGTAATGCATAGCATATAGCTGGTGTTATATACATGTTAGTTATTTTTACGAACTAACTCAGGGAGCCATCTACCCATTACATTACAAGTTGTAGTCCGACCCCAAGCTATATTGCTCAGATGAGGGACTGTTAAACCATCCATGAGTTCTGTTTATACATACAAACTCATACAGACATGCATGTATATCTATGAGTTCTGATTATACATACAAACTCATACAGACATGCATGTATATCTATTGGTATATTTTATTTTATTGGACTTTGATTTTACTGGAGAAGGGAACTTCCACTAATAAAACTCAGTACCAATGCAGATCAGCCAACTTTTAGTTGTAACTCTGTACTTTTAGTCTTAGTTATCTGTAACACTGAGAATGTGTCTTGCCCAGAATCACCAGATCAGTATGTGTTGGAGGTAGAATCTGAACCCAAGCCTTCCTGATGCCAAGGCCAACTCTATCTACTCTGTCATAGATTTCCAGGAAAGGGAGACTTTTTGAAATTAAATACTGTGATATATGAATATACTTTTCCTTAACTATTTAAATATTTAAGTAGCATACATATACATATATGTATGCACATCTGTAAATATTTGATGACTATCTCCAAAAATATAAAATATCCTTCTGAACAAAACAACAGTAGACTCTGATCAGTTTAAAAAAATGCAATCTTAGAAAATTTGAGCAAGCCATAAATCAACTCACTGCTCACATATGGGCCTTTGATGTCATCAATATGAGCATTCCTTCCAGTATATAGATTACAACCTACCCATATAACTCTTGTTCAAAGCAGTTGACTACAGCAGTTACAATCAATGTGCTAGGCATCTTCCATGCTCTCATCTGATGTTGACAGGATATGAATGGAATACTCCAACTATCCATTCATTATATCCTACTGTCACTACGTGACCAGCACATCTTCTGTTTCATTTATACATTTCCTTGATGAGATCCTTTAAACCAATGCTTCTATAGAATTCGTTGTTTTTATTGTATTGCACCGTGCATATGGCTGTCACATGCTTCTCCAATGCCCTTTAGATATTCCTCAATTTCACTTCTTTGCTGACTTTGCAGTTCTGTGGTTTGTAATTGTACAATAACACTGAAAGCATATTAGTATTACAAGGATGAGCCTTCAGGGAGAAGTGTGGGGTCATTAAAAGAACTTTGAAATTTCCAAAAGACCAATACAGCTTGCTCTCTTCCTATTCAGTTGTTTTAGAAATTAAACTTTATGTTTATTTTTAGTTTACATCATTCATTTCCACAGGATTTTGAGTTACAGATTTTTCTCCCCATCTTTCCCCTACCCACCACCCCAAAACAGCGATCCCACTGTAGTAGCAAGCACCCTAGCATACCCAGGGTGGCTGCTAGCACATGTTCTTAGATCTGTTTTTCTAAAGGAAAGCAACTCAAAATGGGTTAACAATCTTACTTTAATCTATCAAACATATGTCATTTACCTAGTTCAGGGGGAAAAGTCAACACCCTGAACTTCAGAGAATGCAAACATAAGTTACAAACAGAAAAACAGATCAGCAGACGGCTTCCAGCGTCTGACCATTACATCAGTTACCTATTCAGTTACCAGAGAGGGAAGCACCAACATCTGGGTTTTTCAAAGCTGGGGGGCTTAACGGCTTCCCAGAGTCTTGTCTGGCCAAATCACACAACTCTTCTCAAAGTGAGCCCCAAAGCAAAACCTCCCATCAGGGCGTATATAGAGCCTTCTCCTGGCTCAGAGAATGTCACAGCCCTCTTTACCCACTGCCCAATCACAAAGGAACAAGGCACGGGCATCCCCAAAAAACAAGCCTCCCGCCACAGGCTCCACATGACCACATTCAGCCTATCAGGGGGCAGAGTATACTTTCAAATCTGAGAAGGTTCTCAGAGTCACATAGCCACTTTAGCAAAGGGCCTAGGGGCAGGGAATATCTTCAGATTCCCATAACACCCACTGTATACTCCCTCCCCCAATCTGCTCTCTCCTATATCCTCCTGTGAGGTTCACATTGCAAGCAGTTGTTTCATGCCACAGGGAAGTGTTTGAGGCCCCGGGAATTAGTTGGGTCATGTGGAGGTCAGAGCATATTGCACTGTCCTCAGCCAGGGGATACTGCATTGGCTCAGGACTCTTTTGTGTGGGGTTACCTGCTGTTCCTGATTGGCGTCTCCACACTCTGGGGCCTTCATACCCTTGTAATTGCACTCCCCCTCTCACAATTCTGTTCAGCTGGGCTCTATCACGTGTGGTATGTGGGTCTGGGGTCTATTTAAGACCTAGGCCTTAGAGGTATCTTGGAAACCTGCCTTAGTATATGGCTTTAAGTCTTCCCCATGGAGAGACCTTAATAAACTTTTCTGTTTGGACCTCAGAGCCATGACTCTTCTGTCCTAAAAGGTACGCTGGCATCATTGAGTTGGGTATGTAACTGGTTGCCTCTGCTGGTAAGTTAGGGCACTCCTCCCCCATTTCCTCTCTGACTTTCTGGTGGGGCAAGATGGATCTCCATATTCCAGGGCCTGTATATCTTATTTCCCAGTTGCATGTAAATAATAATAGTAATAATGATAATATATTTTTTTAAACATTTGATTTTATAACTTTGAATTCCAAATTCTTTCCCTTCCTCCCTCATCACCCACCCTTACTGGGAAGATAAGCAATTCAACATAGGTTGTGCATGTGTAGTTACACAACACATTTACATAATGGATATGTTGTGAAAGACTGACTATATTTCCCTCAATCCTATCCTGCCCCCCACTTGTTCTATTCTCTACTTTGACTCTGTCTCTTTTCAAAAGTATGTGCTTCTAACTACCCCACCCCCAACCTGCCCTTCCCTCCATCATCTCCCCTTTCATCCCCTTTCCCCCTACTCTCCTGTAGGGCAAGATACCCAATTTAGTGTGCATGTCATTCCCTCCCTAAGCCAAATTCAATGAGAGTAAAGTTGACCCATTCCCTTTTGCCTTCCTGTTCTTCCCCTCCATTGTAACAGTTATCCCTTGCCTCTTCTATATGAGATAATTTACCCCATTCTGTCTCTCCCCATCTACTCATTATATTCCTCTCTCACCTCCCAATTTTACCTTTTAAATATCATCCCTTCCTATTCAATTGATCCTGTGCCCTCTGTCTATGTATACCTGTACACATATATATATATATACACACGCTCACATATGTATTCATATGCACATATACCCTCCTATATAGACATATATATATATATATGTATATATATATATATATATACTCACATTTATATTCCCTTCAACTATCCTCATATTGAGAAAAGTTTCATAAGTTACAATTATCATTTTTCCATGTAGGAATGTAAATAATTCAACTCTGATAAGTTCCTTATGATTTCTTTTCCCTGTTTACCTTCTCATGCTTTTCTTGCTTCTTTGTATTTAAATGTCAGATTTTCTATTCAACTCTGTTTTTTTCACCAAGACTGCTTGAAAGTCCTTTATTTCATTGAATAACTGTATTTTTCCCTGAAACATTATACTCAGTTTTGCTGGGTAGGTGATTCTCGGTTTTAATCCTAGCACTTTTGACTTCTGGAGTATCATATTCCAAGCCCTTCAATCCCTTAATGTAGAAGCTGCTAGGTCTTGTGTTGTCCTGATTGTGTTTCCACAGTATTCAGATTGTTTCTTCTTGGCTGCTTGTAGTATTTTCTCCTTGGTCTGGGAACTCTGGAACCTGGCTATAATATTCCTAGGAGTTTTCTTATTCTTTCAAGTTCTATTTTGCCCTCTTGTTCTAAGATATCAGAGCAATTTTCCTTGAAAACTTCTTGAAGAATGATTTCTAAGTTCTTTTTTTGATCATGGCTTTCAGGTAGTCCAATAATTTTTAAATGATCTCTCCTGTATCTATTTTTCAGGTCAGTGGTTTTTCCTATGAGATATTTCACATTGCCTTCTATTTTTTCTGGTTTGGATCTGTTTAATAGTATCTTGATTTCTCATAAAGTCATTAGCTTCCATTTGCTCCAATCTAATTCTGAAGCAATTATTCTCTTCAGTGAGCTTTTGGAATTCTTTTTCCACCTGGCAAATTTGACTTTTTAAGGCATTCTTCCCCTCATTGGCTTATTGGGCCTCTTTTGCCATTTGAGTTAATCTATTTTTTAAGGTGTTATTTTCTTCAGTCAGGTTGTTGATTCTCTTTCCATGATTTTCTTGCACCATTCTCATTTCTCTTCCCAATTTTTCCTCCACTTCTCTTACTTGATTTTCAAAATCCTTCTTGAACTGCTTCATGGCCTGTAAACCAGTTTGTATTTTTCCTGGAAGCTTTTGGTGCAGGAGTTCTGACTGTGCTGTCTTCCTCCCATTCCATGCTTTGATCCTTTTTGTCCCCCAAAAAAAGAAATCTAAAGTTGGATGGCTGTGCTTGCTTTGCTTCCTTTGCTTGCTCATGTTGCCACTCAATTACTTGACTTTTGAGCTCTTTGCCACAGTAGAACTCTGCTTCCAGAGGGGAGAGCTTTGTCCCAAATCACCAGGTTTTCGTAGCTGCTGGAGCTGTTAGGAGGATGCCGTCCTTGTAGCTCCTACAAACTCTGGCTCACTGGTCACACACCTCAGGACCATCACCAAAGACTGTGATCCAGATCCAGGCAGGTTAAAGCAAGAACAATTACTTCCAAATGTTTGCTTGGCCCCCCTTCAATCTGCAGGCCGGGAACTCTGAAGCAGCCATGTGGAGGTGGCTGCACGGCTGCTGTGCCTCTGCCCCTTCTAGCTCTGGGGGCAGGGGCTGGACCTGCTCCTCCGACCCCCCCAGTTCCAACAGAGTTCTACACTGACCTCTCACTTTTTCTTTGGCATTTATGGGTTGATATTTCTGGAAACGGCCACAGCTGCCAGCGATCCGTTCTCCTGAATGCTCCAGCCAGGCTGGTTGGGCCGCCCTGGGCTTAAAACCACAAGAACTCTACAACTGTCCATCCAGCTACTTAACACAGTAGCAGACATTTTTCGTTCACTCGGTGTTTCCTATGTGGATAACTAGAACAATCTTTTAAACGTAATTGTAGGCCTCATGTAATTGACGTTGTTATTTTCCAGGACTTGATGCAATCTGCCAAATAGCATCTAAAAATCACTTGGCACGTACAAAATCTGGAGGTCCTATCTGCCTACTAAATTGACTCCTCTACTTGGACTCTACACTACATCTCTTCCATGACAGTGTTAAATATCTTTGGCAAACATGCATCTTTTTGCTTTTTGCTTTGCTTGATATTAATGATCAGATGGTTGTCAAAGTTATTTCTGTAGGGGTGGCTAGGTGGCGTGGTGAATAGAGCACTGGCCCTAGAGTCAGGAGGACCTGAGTTCAAATCTGGCCTCAGACACTTAACACTTACTAGCCACGTGACTTTGGGCAAGTCACTTAACCCTAATTTCCCTGCTCTACCCCCTCCAAAAAAGCAAAAAAAAGAAAAAAGTTGTCTCTGTTATATCTCTTAATGAATCTTATATAATTTTTGATATACACATGAGAGATGCCTTTTTGGACTTCCTGAATGGATTTGCTTAATTTAGTTTTATACAAGAGACAGAAGGATGATTCAATATTGAAAAATTAATTAATAAAATGAATAA